>OX377203.1:5860892-6460892 GCA_947396885.1 Heligmosomoides polygyrus polygyrus
TGTGCGAAGGGTGCCAGCTCTTGTGTTACCGCCAGGCATTCCTGCCTCCGGTTGACCCAAGAACTCGTAGCTGCGGAGTCTGGACTTTACCTTTTCTAAGGCCGTCCAAATGCTCTTTTATTCTGGCATAGAAGGGTCTTCCTGTCTCTCTTATGCAATTCTCCCCACATTCGTTGTATGACATCTGATAGACCACATCCGATGTCATACAGTCACCTTCTTTCCCATTAGAGCAGACAACGAAGGATGGTGAGTGACACATCCTATCGTAGTTTCGATTTCGAACCAGTCGCAACTTGCTTTTCGAATGTTTGGCGCGATCCAGTTTTTTATTGCATTATATTATTGCTGCCTTGATGCGCTTCAGAACCAAATTTAATTTATTATTTATTCTTAAAAAGTAACATTTTATAAAATTGTCACACATCTTCCTGCAGGTGAACTAAAAAAAATTTCAAGGAAAGTTATACCAAACAAGTGCTCCGACACGCCGTGTCTCGCACCTGCGCGCTTCGCGCGACATTAGAGAGTCACTAAGCCAAGATCACTCACTTCAAGCAGCTGCTCTGCCTGTGCAGCCTTCTCGTCATCTTAGCAGTAAAAAGAGGTATTTGAAAACCTTAATAATTTCGAACCTTGGTCTACCTTCTTTAAGATCAGGTGAGTAGTTCTTCGATATGAAGCCGTCCAGATCTCCCTCCCTCCATCCTCAACATCTCTTCAACGTCGGCACGATCTTCAGACAGTTCAGAAACGTAATTTACTTGCGTTAATCAGTGCTTTCGTCCTCAGACTGTTGTGGAGCACTCCTTCGGCTATAGTACCCACCTATCTTCCACCCTCCGTCCCACCCCGATCGGTTAAATCTGGGAGAAGCCACCGGGCAAGACCTCGATTAGCCCCAGGGCTGAAGTTTCGGACCGCTTGGACGACATCCATAAAAAATCGATAATTTGATCGATATCGATTGATGGTAATCTACACGTCAAAAACAAACTTCATAATCATGTTCAGCGACCTCGATTACCCCTAGGGCTGAAGTTGGCAACGTGTTCGGCACGTCTACAGCTCGCCATGCACGGTCGCAGGCGTGTTCGGTACGTCTACGGCTCGCCATGCACGGTCGCCGACGTGTTCGGCAGGTCTACTGCATCGCCTGGCACGGTTGCCGACGTGTTCGGCACGTCTACTGAGTCGCCAAGCACGTTTGGCGACGTGTTCAGCTCGTCTACTGAGTCGCCAGGCACGTAGAAGGCGTCTTGATATTTTCCGCTATTTTCTTGCCTTAATTTGTGCCCCGTAATTTCCCTATTTTATGACTCATCGCGTCGATCGATAGGGTGACTCATCGCTTAGCGGATTATTATATAGTATGATGATAGCTATTTGAATACGTACATGTCTTTTGTACCGTATGTAGCTATGATATTATTTTCAATTCAGCTAATTTGCAAAAATTCAACTTCCTACAATTCAAATTCTAACAACATTTAGATTAAAAATAATTAAAAAATAAAATATTGATGAAGCCTTTATTATGTAACTGACAAAAAACAAAAAGCTATAAAATGATAGCATCCTATTACTTCGCTGGTGAGCCAACGGGAAGATGTTGTAATAAACAAGGTTTGTCTGATGGAAGGTGGCGAAACGAACCGTTAAAGTTTATTTTCATTTTTCATATTATTCATACAAAATTAAAGCACTAGAATGGAGGCGTATACAGGCAACCCGAAAGACTCTTGGTCGACTTCCGAACAATTGCGGGCGTGACCTTTGAATTCTCCACGATCCTTAGGAATGACGACCTTAATCGAATCGAATAACGATTCTGGGAATGCGAGACCTAGTCCTGGCATATTCAGACGTTCTACGACAAGAGTTTAGCGTTTACAGTATCGAACAAGTACAGTCCATCCAGCTTCCGTAAGAAGTACTGCGTTATGACACTTCCGTTCAGGAACGGCTCGAAGATTTCTCGTTCGACGTTGAAGGACAGCGGCTGAAATGTGGCTCCCGCTTCCCAGGCCACGATTCCGAGACTCCAGACGTCGTCGAGCTGGAAATGCACGACTCGTTCCTTGAAAAGCTGTGCTCTGGCCGCTTACCCATAAGTGAGGTATCCTAGCAGTGGCGTTCGCCAGGGCATCGATGGTTTTCGGAGTCGCTGCATAGACAGGGCTGAGGCAGTATTCGGGAAAATACTTGTACGGATATTCTTCAGGAGTAACGTACCTGAAATGAGTGGAGACAGACCACGTTATGAAGGCGTACGGTAAATGAGACAAACCATCGTGCATTCACATCCCGACCAACAAGAGGATTCTTCACCGATCGACAGTGGAGCACCACCTTGTCGTCGTCAGCAATCTCTGAGAGATACGCGAACATGCTGTCGACGTTCCAGGCAAGGTCATCGTCTACTTTCAGCACCGCCCGCACGCCCATGCAGTGATGGCGGACGTAGTTTGAGTAGGAGTAGGTCTGCAGTAAGGAACAGTCCTATATGCCTTCAAATATTGGTAGAACTCGAAGCTACCTTCAGCGTCAGATTGCTGTATGTATCGAGGAAATTGGACTGTAGTATATCGCCATACTTTTTGTGTTCCTTCTTCACGTCGTTGTTGACGTTTTCAGAATCAGAAAGGCCAAGAGGAAACACGGTGGTGAAATTGTGCTGAAAAACGTTTAAAGTAAAGAAACCGTTGCAGTATGGCAGGAATAGCTTGGAAGGCCCAATATGATTGATTCTGGTTAATAGAGGCTCCTTTCAGGGCGTAGCCGTGCTTTCGGAGATGATGCAGATCGGCAGGTGCATCCTGCATCGAGGGCTCGTAGTTCGGATTGCCCTCAGACCAACGGAGCCTTTCACTCTTCGGAGTAGGTGAACTTGTATCAGTCATGCCCCTGAACGATAAACCACTGAAGCTGGTCAGCACAAGTCGTTCTATAGGCCAAATGCGCAGTCCGATCGCCTCCACGACATTCCGTAGATGTAGAGTGCGTGGCGCATCCAGTGCTTTAACTTTTATCCTTTATTATAGGCTTCTATCCCATTCAAGTGGTTAATCTGTTTGTTTATCCGAAGTAGGAGATCAAGCCGCTCAGCCGCCTAAGCACGATGAACGCATAACGATGGCAAAATCCCCATTCAGATTGCCTTGGTGAGCAAAAATATTATAGGCTGAGTGCATGGCGCATTCCAGGGAGATCAATTATCTCTGGATCTGTCGTAGTCGGTGAGGAGAAGGAGGAGGAGGAGGAACTTGTCCTAGATCTGACAGCACCCAGGACTACATACCTTGGAAGCGAAACGGCCGTAGGTGCTCCGGAATACTGTCCTGACTGATGAATCGTCCACTCTTGTAAGGACGACTAGAAGATACGTCTGTTTTGAACAGTGACTACGCTTCGGTGATAGAAGCATCGACGGAGGACTCGACAGCTGAAAGATGAGCAAGCCGAGATAGCTGAAGGAATCGCAGTCGATTGGTGAACGCCGGTTCGAAGCGCGTTTCGCGCGTACTAATCGATAGAATTTGGTTCGACGACTAGGGCATGGCATTAGTTCCTTAGAGGAACTGGATGTGCGTTAGAAGCTTGCTCGTAAATATGAGCGCTTTAAGAATCTAGATGATACATCGTAAGGCACGTATACTCTAGGTATACAGTAGTACTAGAACCCTCGTCATCTCACCTAGGAGTAGAGTGCACGGCGCAATCCCGAATGGTAATCAATATCGCCTTCTTCATTCTTTTCTACGGTGGTGTTACGGTACTAACAGACAAAACTGATTTTCCTATGCTCGTTGTTAGGTTAAGTAAAACCGCTCCAACACACCTTTTTTGGGCGTTGCATATGAAATGGCCGATTTTGACGGAAAACTTTGACAGATCAATGGTAAGAGAGCGAAGATTCTGCGCTTTCAGAAGCTGTTTACATTGTCTGGAACGAGACAATTCGTAGACGCGAGAAATCGACGAGAAATTGAGGTAGAAAAATCGGCCATTTCATATGCAACGACCTAATACTACAGCAACGACAAGATGGTCCCTTGGCAGGTGGCGCCGCTACCATGCGCACGAATCGATTAGACAGGAACGAGTCCACTTCGGGTGAACCATATTGAAATTCGAAAGTAAATTATTCAAGAGGAAAACAAAAGTCAAAAATCGGAGAAATATTTGGCCAACTATGTAGTGCGAAGGCAACACTGACGCCGTGTGTGTCGCTCATCAAGAGTTCGACTCCGCAGTCAGGCTATTTAAGGATTCAACACAGGGAATCTTTTTAGACCAGCCAACTTACGACTATACCAGTGCCTTAAGTTCACCTGTCTCGGCCATTTATGCTTGAAAACTGCGCCATCAGAATCTTCGGCGAATAGGACGCTCTGCTTTGCTTGACACTTCTCCAGATGTTGTAGGTGTTTCCTCCACGAAAGGACAAGCAGCACCAGCAGAAGAACGATAACGACTTGAGATGTTGTGAGACAATGGACGCTGCTCATTTCAGACTAAATTCGGCAAAAATTAAGAACAGATAAAGAGGCCTATGACAGCCAAATATCTCTCTGGTAAACTCGATGGGAGTATGTCCCTCAAGCGACCAGAAGACTAAGTGAAAAGAGGCACAAAATATCGAATCAGAAACGTGATTCGGCCCATTCGGCTCCATAGAAGTGCGTTGAATCGCGAACGGAAATCTAATCGGTCACAGATCGGCGCCTGTTCCACTTGTGCAAAGCGCAAAGACCTAATTCTTGCCACATCACTTTGTATGTAGATCGCCTGCGTTTTAAAGCGGTTATTAAGAGGACTAAGTACCGTGTTAAACACAGAAGTCAGAATCCCCACCGAAGGAAGCTTTTCTGAAGCACACGCCTGAAAGCTAATTATCAGAGGAACTACTAACCGCTTTTGTGGGCAGATAGGCCGCGGTCAGGCCCGGTCAAAAGACGTGATCTGGGCGGGAATTGGGCTATATAAGTCGCCGGTTTGGATGAGAAGACGTTCCGCCTTTGTGTGGAGTGTTCTGGAGGCGACCTGCCCAGATCACTCCTTGCCACATCGCCGCATCCCGTCTACCCTCCCAGCCCTACTCGCCGACGCCGACGCCGACGCCGACACCGACACCGACACCGACGCCGACACCGACACCGACCCTTTTTGGCCCTTGTGATTTTTTTCGTGATTTAACCTCGTTAATAAACTGTTCAATTAGCTTGTGTACTGGTCTGCAAGAGCAACCGGTAAAACCGGACGATCTATCTATTTCACGCGGTGTGGTCGAACCTCGCAGTCCAGCCAACCGTTACACTTTGACGGTGGTATTACTGGCTTTAAGGAAATCAATAGCAATCGATTGATATTGATCGGTGCATCGCTTCTATCGTTTGTTGTAACGTCTAGTAGCAGTAGCTGAGCAACCTCATTTACGTAATACCCTCATAAACGATGAAATGCGCGAAATTCGATAATCTATCGGTATTGATCGGCCGGCCAATGTGGTTCCTTTTCTTGTGATAACTCCTATTGTTAACTCCAATTGTGTGACCACCACTTCAATTGCCTAAAATCGATATCTCCTATCAATACGGCTTATTTGACCTACTCACTGATAAACCTGCCGATTAATAGAGTTTACAGATTAGGCTCATGTACGATCAATATTTGACTATTTTTACTCTCAGCGTCATATTGATCTCTTTCAACTATATGGCTTCGGAGTAAAACCGATAGAATGGATCGATATAGATCGATCAATCGATAAAGATTAGCCGTAGGGAGGCCCATTCAGCGGCTGCCCATTCATATTCGTGAACAGCTGCCAATTTTTGGTGAAATTCGATCTTATCGATCGATCTTTTGCGTGATTCGGTGGATGTGAAGCCTATCCAATGGCCGCCGGCCTGCTCGCTTAATTTCTACGTCAAACCTTCGTCCTAAGCAGAAATGAAGAGTTTCGGTCGATTTTGAAGCCAATTTTTGCGTGTGGAGATGAACTCGATGTGATTTATTTGGCATTCTTGATCTACGGCTTGATGAACTTAGCGATTAACATAATTTGCAGGGTAGGCTTTTGTACGATCAATATATTGAATACTTCCGTAGCCAGTTTGATACTGATCGTTTCTAGTGTTTGCTCTCAAGCGGAGTTCAGGAGTTATTGGTGTAATCTCCTTTTCAAAGAGTTAAATCGAGGTAGAAATCGATAGTACCAATCAATATCGATTAGTCTATCAACCCCAGGTGTTTTAGAGGACCAATCATTGGATATTATGTTCACGCATTATAGATCAATATCGAGGAGTGACCGATCAATATGATTTGAAGCCTAGCAGCCATTCTTCTTCTTCTTCTTCTTCTTCTTCTTCTTCTTCTTCTTCTTCTTCTTCTTCTTCTTCTTCTTCTTCTTCTTCTTCTTCTTTTACTTCTTCTTCTTCTTCTTCAGCGTTTGTCACGCTTCGTTGGATCTCCTGCTAGATGCTGATCTCACAGGAGACAGCACTTTCTTTAAAGTCCTAGAATCCATCGCATTCGCATAATTCCCACATCACATCTCCACTTGCAAATTTGGTGAATGCTGATCGAGAGCGACGCCCTTTCCCTTTGGCCGGCCATTATTTTTGCGTGGACTGACGTACAGAGTCACATACTGACGAAGTAGATCTTTTACATGCAGAAAAGTGGCAAATTTGTTAGAGAGCCTGAAAATGTTCGAACTGTTCATTCCTTTAAATAGAGCCCAGCATCCGGAGAAATTTCAGCGCAATGTTGAGATGTCTGCTTTTGACCGTTTTTGGGGCATAGAACACTCGATACGGTTTGGTTCGCGGTCAAAATCCGAAAATCAACAGCAAAGGGCAGTGACGCAAGGGTTGGCGCCTTCGATCCACATTATGTATAGTTGTGCTCTCGAAATTTCTTCGAATACTCGTTTTCTTTCCAATGATCGCAAATTTCGAATATTCGAATTCGATTATATTCGGAAACTGCGCTCTTTCTTTCTTTTCTTTTCTTCTTTTTCTTTTTCGTTTCAAGTTTTTCTGAATTTGTTCGAGCGATTTTTCAAATTCGAATACATTCGAAAAAGGCGAATTTTTGAATATTCAAATTCTGATGGCAATCATTCGAACACCTTCTCGAATAGGTCACTCGAGCACAACTACGGTTCACATAGATTCATTTGAGAAATCATCATGAAAGCACAAGATGATCATTACAAAATCAATAAAAGTTTATTACGCACGGATCTATTAGATAGAATAACTCACAACAACAAGTTCCCGTTCACTCGAACGAATAAGTACATCCCATCCCCCCTCTTCCGTAAGAAATATTGTGCTACTACACTTCCAGTCAGAAGCTGATCGAAGGAAGACTTGTCTGGGCCGAACGGCATATGAATAAACGTTGCGCCAATTTTTTGAGGTACCATTCCGTTGCTGAAGACGTCATCGAGCTGAAAATGAACGTATACAGTTTGACCATATAACGTTAGCCCCTTCATCTTACCCATACGAAAGGCACAGTGCTGGTAGCTTCGGCCAGTTTAGCGATTGTTTGCGGTGTCGTCGCACTGGCTCCGCTTAGGCAGTAGCTCGGAAAATGCTTTCCAGGATACTCTTCTGGATGGATGTACCTGGAGCAGCTCAGGGATAACTCTAGAAATTCAACAAGTTTCAAAAATTTCGAACAAACCATGGATAGAGCACATGTCTGGGGACGATAGGATTCCACGACGACGGGCAGTGGAGAACGTCACGATCGCCGTCGTCAATTTCAGAGAGATACTTGATCATACTGTCAACGTTCCACGCGACATCGTCGTCAATCTTCAGGACTATCCGCACGCTCATGCAGTGTTGGCGTACATACTCTCTATAGGAGTACGACTGTAACGAATTCTAGCATTGGTATTGCAACGTGGAGAGAATGTAGAACTTGGAGGCTGTAGAACTAAGACTGGTTAATATTGCGCCACCACGCTGGGAGGCGTGATGGTCCCCATAGATATCGATTTTTCGCGCCGCCCTGTCGATATCTATTCCGACTGTGGTGCCGCGCCGCGCAGTAGCGCAACTATAAAGGCCCCCACAGAGTTCTGCGGCAGCGCCGCGACCCTATGCTTAACCACAGGGCAGAGACGCAGAGCTCGCCGCCGGCGGCGCCCCTGCCCTATCCTTAATCATTGCGGCGAGCGGCGTCGTCGCAGAACTCTGTGGGGGCCTTAAAGGCCCCCGCAGACTTCTGCGGCGTTGCCGCTGCCCTATCCTTCATAATAGGGCACGGACGCAGAGCTCGCCGCCAGTGGCGCCATCCAGCGGCGCCGCTGGTGGCACTGCCGAAAATGATTTGAATCATACGAGACCGCGCCACTCCAGCAGCGCCGGGAGAAACTGTCTGCGCTCTGCTCTTTCGCGGCGGGGATCCAGAGCGGAAACGGGCGCGTCACCAGTTGGTCTCGACTAGAAAGACCATAGTACCTCGCCGTCGCCGCCGGCCGGCCGGCAGCCGCCGTTGAGCAGCGTGACTCATCGATTTCGCCGTCTGCCGTCCGCCGCTGGCCGCAGAAGTCTGCGGGGGCCTTAAAGGCGATGGAATCGCAGCGATGTGTTTTGCAGAGCGACGAGAATGAATTTGAGCTTCTCCGTGCCCGTCGCATCGCTCATCGCTCTACAAGGGGCGCGACGGCGATCCGTCCAGGGCCAGCGCTAAACACCGCGCGCGGTGCGAAAAAGTATGCCATGCCCGCGATGGGCGCGGGAAGCCATCGCGCGTGCCGACCGCCACTATTGCGGCAGCCGTGGCGAAGTTTCCTTTGACAATTCGACCGCGTGCGACGGAATGGGCATGAATTGAGCGCCGCGATATCGTCGCGGTGATGGAAGTCCGCCCCCGGTCTAAACCAGGGCCAACGCAGGTCGAGCATAGAGCCGCGCTGTCCGAGTTGGGTGGGTGCAGAGAATCTCAATGGCCTACCTAGAATGTTGATAGAACGCACACTATCAAAATACAAAAATGAGATCCGGAAAAGATTAAATACAAAGTAAAATAAAGGGAAAACGCCCATCCATAGGCGTCCACAGGAGGCCTTCGCTTGGACTTAAAAGGTTCACCTACCCTACAGAACGCTGGTGCTGCCACACGAGGCCGCACAACGAAACGCGCAAGGAGCGATTTTGTACCGTTTCTGCCATTTTGGGCAAAAAAACAAGATTCTCACTTCACGCGTTGTTGCGCCGTCCCCTGTGGCAGGGCCTGCGTTGGATAGCGTGGATGGGCTCTTTAAGGCCTTGTTTAGTGTGCACGCGACGCGCGACGCGATGCATGCGTAGTGGCCAAATTGATCGAGCGACGCGATTGATCCATTCGGCCACTACACATGGCATCGCGTCGCGCGTCGCGCGCACACTAAACAAGGCCTAAAGGCCCCCACAGAGTTCTGCGGCAACGCCGCTCGCCGCAATGGTTTAGGATAGGGCAGGGACGCCGCCGGCGGCGAGCTCTGCGTCCCTGCCCTATGATGAAGGATAGGGCAGCGGCAACCCCGTTTATACTTCGACGCCGAGCGACTCAACGCCACGCATAGTGGCCAAATTGATTGCGCGACGCGATCGACCAATTTGGCCACTTTTACATGTCATCGCGTCGCTCGGCGTCGGAAGTATGAACGGGGCCTAACACACTGACGTCAACGCGCGTTTCGCAGTGCTGCGCGCGTGGGACAACCGATTTTTAAGCTGGCTGGCGTGTATGCATCATCTATGCTGCGTATTGTGCCCCAGGACCGCGTTCTTGCCGCGCCAAAAGGATGTGCTAGGTTTTTAAGATGTTTCGGGAGTATTGGCTTCCTATGTTCCGAGAAGTGGAAGGATTTATTCCAGGTATAGGATAAAAGGAAAACGATAACATTGAGAAGAGCTTTAAAAGCCTATGATCAAAGATATGCGCAATTTGCGTTTCCATGAAAGCGATTCCGGCTTTCCGCCATTTCCACCTCTTCCACTTTGTGAATAGTGTCCCAATTTTTTGAACCGGAAATTGGAAACACTGATTATCATACCCGATTTTACTTCAGTATTTTCACCCCTTGAAAATGGTAATATGCATAGCTTGGAAAACAACGGTGCTTCGCCTAGCTGCAGTTTTTGTTGGGAACACCAGTGCATATCTGTCCTCACGCCGTTATAGAAAAAATGCCGACACACTGAATTCTTACAGTCTTGACAGCAGCGCTCCGAATATTAGGTGAAAAACTAAAGCTGCTTTCACACTGCCGTTGCTACTGTTGCGCAACCGATGCCGCAATTATGAAGCATACCGCAGAGACGTAGAGGAGCAACAATAGCAACGAGGGAGGCTTTCACACTACTGTTGCCGCAACTGTGTAGCAGCAACATCGGCATCGGTTGCGCAACGGTCGGCCTCAGCGACAAAGACTGATCGCCATCATTTCTTGTTGCTAATGTCGTCAACGGAGGCATATCACAGGTCTTATCTCATTGTCTTATCTCACCGCGTTGCGGCTGCAACAATCATCGAACTCCGCCCCTTTTCGTTGCTAGTTGCTGCAACAGCAGCAACGGCAGTGTGAAGGCCGCTTAAGTGCTACGCTCCAAAGGTAATTCGACAGGCAAGAGTACAGAATGCCTAAGAATTATTCGTTAACAAAAATTTTCAAGTGATGGTGGAATACATCCTCCATTATGTTTAAAACACGCCAAATTAAATTTATAGCTATAAAATAGAATGTTTCAGCAGGACTGTCTCTGTGTGCTCGTACATATTCTTATGGCTGGACGATCACAATGGTGACCTAATGTAGCGCGCTCAGTGTCGGCTAGTAGAAAGCCGATGACCACCCACGTAGGCGCGGTGGTAATTCGCCATGTGAGTCGAAGTAAGGACCGATGGGAAATGGGGCGCATGTAAGGCCGCTGCCGAGACCCTCAGGGATCGCCGCCGCAGGTCGTCGCCAAGGGTCATCGAGGTCGCCGAATCCGGTGCTCAGCCCTCCGCCAGCATACTCCCACCACCTCCAACCGTCGTCTATCGCTGTCAACTATTCTACTAATAAACCTGTGTATTCACTGCTGCCTCGTCACACGCGTGTTAACACAAAGAGCAATAAGAAGAGACCTCAGTGATCAAGCAAATTATGTCCTCAGGGATACAAGTCATACTGTACCTACTACGTGTGGAAACAAAGTTCCTATTGCACAACCTTCAAAGGAAGTGTAGCAGTAAGCTGGAATTGCCCACGTCCTGTTAAGATTTCTCGAATATTTCTTTGCCCACAACTGCTGATGTTTCTCATAGATACATTCTATAAGAGCTCTGCAAAAAAATCTGCATAAAATTGCTTCACTTTGAAGTCATCAAGGTGTTAAGGCCAAGGGATATGTCTCCTGTCGACATCTGTAATGTCCTCCATTTTATTCTATTTTGCATTTGTTTCCTTTTTCTTGTTTTCCGGATCTCATTTTTGCATTTTAGGTTCACTAGGCACCCTATCCTTGGCGAGCTTATAAAAATCGCAACCAGCCAACTCGGAAAGAGCTCGGCTAGGTCAAGTGAATGGCATCGTAGGTAAAAGAATGGATGATAATAAAAAAGAAAGGAAATGTCAGCAATTAAGCAGGCATAGAAGGTAGAAATTAGTGTCTTCTGCTGGACCAATTGTTGCTTTTGTGGTACGTTTGTAAACAACACATATTTTCTCAGCCTTTCTTGTAACTGACAAGGGCTTAGGACATGGCTGCAGCGGTCGTGCCTTCCTGTCGTGGTTGAAATGGGTCCTGGAATGATCAGGCGACGCCCGGTTCGCCGTGAGGCACGAAGTCTTACGAGGCTTCTGTCGCTTAAGTTTTTCAACTTATTTAACGAGATGCACTCGAACACAGAAGGTGGTGGTCAAGATAGCAATAAATGCAAAAGTGGAAAAAATCTAGCTAGATGATAGAGATAGATCATAATGTCAGAGTAAGAAAGAAACGAGTGAGATGTAATGTCCGAAAATGGCGATGTGAAGTTCGCAGTACTTCAAAAGTCACCAATATTAGACGAGAATGCGTTGAAAGGCGTAAATGCAAACTTAGCTTTCCACCTGCACAATAAAGTGTGGCATTAAGAAGGAAAATGCAGCTAAAGCACAGCAAAAAAAGGAAGGAAGCAGATGCGGTTTTTCTTCACTTCCTTTAAACCCTGGCTCGCCTAAAAAGCAGTAGTATTACGATCATATGAAAAACTGAACATGCTTCTGGCTCTTTGTATCGCAGTAATGGTGCCCTCATTTGAGGATACTCCTTGAAGTATTTTCCATATAAAGTCCGGACAAATCGTCCAATCTCCTCGCGCATTTTCGCGACGCGCTCTGCAGAGTTCGCGCGTCGTTGGAGCAATGTCTGCCCCCACCTATTGACACGTACCCTGTACTGGGGCAGACATAACTCCAACGCCGCGCGAACCCCCTGACATCGCGCACGGAGCGCGACGAAATTGGACGAGATGTCGCGCTCCCACTGCTTCCGACAGGAACGGCTTGTGACTCGCGCTAGAGTGCGAAAATATGCGCTGGCGAGTTGACCGCGCAGAAGAAGGAAAGAGACATGAAATGAGGATGGGACAAGTCTGATGTCTCCTGGTAGGGAAGTGGGAGTGATTGTTAACAAAGTGCGGGCGGTATCGGACTCGAGCTATTTTAAATGAGTGAGAGGAAATAGTCAAGGATCTGGTGAGGAAAATTCGAAACAAGACTTGGGACGGGATTGCTAACTAGAAGTTTCGGAAGCAAGTGTTTATAAGTTTCTATTGGGGGAGGGGGTATGAGCGCACTGATCCATCGCTTTTCCCTTAATTCTAACTTTACGCTACACTTGACGGTCACCTATTCACTTGTCATAGTTCACGTGTGATGCATTTGGCAAGCATCCCTTTAGCAATCACTAAGAACCTCCGTATTTCTCCAATCTACAAGCATTTATGCACTTTACTGCAACCTTTTTCTTCCTCGCGCCTCCACCAAAAGAGTTCTTCCTCTATCTCATTTGGTAAAAAAACTAGTTGAGGAGCTTAAACACTGGCGAAATTTTGTGCTAACCACGCGTCACCGAGCGCACGTCAGCGTTTCAGCGCCGCGACGTCGCATGCGGCTAGCGCGCGACGTCGCGTTGGAGTTACATCCTGGAGTCCCTGTACTCGATACACCTTTTTTCACCTCTTGCACACCAACCTGAAGGTGAAATGATAAGCACAATAGAACAAAGAAAAACCTTTAACGGAAGATTGAAATACGTATCCATGAAATCGGACTGTAGTACGTCGCCGTGTTTAGCATGTTCTTTCACCACGTCATCATTCACTGCACGTGATTCGGAAACACCAAGAGGAAATAAGATGGTAAAATTGTACTGAAAACGAGAATTATTTTTTAAAAAATACTAAGACTCTGTAGGAAATAGAATTGTCAAGAACAGTGATACGGACAAATACTGCGCTAGACCTCAACATTTTTCAGAAAAGCAAAGTAAACGCACCTTCGAAGCTAGGCGGCCATAAGTATTTCGAAATGTTTCTCTAACTGGTCGCTCGTCTATCCTTGTAAAAACGATTACCAAATAGTAGCCCTTCATACAGAAGTCCACAGCTGGTGTCAGAAGAAATCGCGGCGGTGCTGATAGCTGGAACGGCAAATTGATGGTGCGCCTATTGTTCATCGTGAGCCTAATTATTTGACAGTAGTTGTAGTCCAGAGGATGGATTCATGACTGACTTTAACCATGGTTGTGTGGGTGGAGATTGACGCATTACTTGGAATTCACAACAGCGTGAAGGTGGGTGAACGGGGAGATGCAGAAACAACCTCGAGGTCTGTGAGCACCCACCCGTGATACGGGGATGGGCCGGCCGCTGATATAAGCATGGAACCGGTTAAGCTGAAGACCTTACTAGTAGCAATGTTTTAACACATTTGCTTAAGCCAGGAGCGGTTGGTAGAGAGGATATATGCTGTTACAGGATGTTTCCCGGAAAGCAGAAGATGCGGGTTCGAGTCCCGCCTGGCGCAAGAGTTTTGATCGCAACAAAACATCCTGTAACAACATATAGCCTCTCTACCAGCCGCTCCTGGCTTAAGCAAATGTGTTAATACCAAATAACCGTTAAAACAGATGGAAACAAATCCGAATTCATTCATATCAGAAATGCATCTCCTTTTCTAATTACTAACTGATTAGATTGTTATTATGGTGCCACCCGTGAAATGCGTCTTTCCTAAGTAATGTATAAAAACTAAAAAATGTCCTAGTACAAAATGCTACTTAAAAAGTGTAGCAAAACTCTATTAAACTGCATTGAATATGAAATTCACGATTTCTCCAAATCTCCTGTTCCGAGTGCATTCGAAAATACTATTTTTATTTGATCTCTGAAGTGACGATACTTTTGCTTTAAAATTTTTATATTTTGCTTTATGTTTAATAACATCTTATGGGCTTGCAGACATAGATAAACTCCATAGTTTCCAGAACCTTCATGGAGGTCGAAAGTTAGTTTTTAAAAAAAGCAAAAGGTGACTTTTTTCTCCGAAAGCAGATTCACATTAATTGATAGCTATTTGCTGAAAATGAGACAGGTAAACTACCCACCGTACTCTAAGATTAGCTTCTAAGGTTTTGCACCACTTTAGGATCTGCTCAAATTCATTCTTGGAAAACCTACCTTGTATGGAAATTTGTGCTCCAAAATTCTTTTCTCTGCAAGCAGCACGCGTGGACCCTTCTGTATACATTGACTATGTTCCTTATGGCGATGGAGATTCATCAGCAAAAGGACAATCAGCTGCAGAAGAAGAAGCAATACCTCGTGGCCGGCAGTTAAATTGTTCTTCATTGCACACTAAATTACCAAATTTTACACTCTGTTACTTTTTGCAAATTTCAGAAAACAAGACTAACGGTAGAAGTAGCACAAGGAGCATCATGGAAAATAAAGATCAAAGCTTTATGCTGTAGAATACAATCAAAAAGAGAGAAGTCAAAGAAAAAGCTATTGCTTGTGAGACTCTTAACACGCTGTGTGCCTGTGTTAAGCTTTGGCCAAGATTGTTATACACCTTTATTCCAGCTTAGATTTCAACATTGTTGCCTTCTTCAAACCCTCAAGAATCGAATCACATTCAGGAAGCTATCCCCTCAACGCCATTTCATTTTGTGAAACAAATCTAGGAAGCGATAAAACCTATAACGGCACCTCAAGCCATCTGCTTGTTTTCTTCCTTCGTTGAGCGCATACCTATCATCTATTCTGTCTATCACATCTGACAAATATCTCACTTTTCAGTTGCTGTGGAGTGTCTAGCACAGAAATTTAGGCTTTTGGAGCTCGCTTTCTCCAACGGGGTGCGTGTAGCCTCTCGCCGGCTTTTTATTTATTTATTTATTTATTTATTTATTTATTTATTACATGAGACAGCCCATGTGAGGTAGACGGAAAACGACAAATGCAGCAGAAATCTAAAACAGTGATACGTAATAAACCACGTGACAAAACTGGAACACAACTGTAACGAAAACAATGAACCTTGTTTAACAATTGGGCTACAACAAATTTGATGATGACATAACAAGAATCAAGAGTACTAAGGGACCAAGTACCGCTCTATCCCGTTTTTGAAAGCACGAGTACTGCACGGAAGTTTTTTGCTCTACTTAATCGGAAATAATCGATTCCAGCTCAATTTGTAAAGAATCTTTGGCGCAGATTTAACCTTGCTCGCGGAAGCACCGCTGAAGTTGTTTTGCTTTGTATCTGGTGACTGATTGTCTGCGGATACAGAATTGATCAACTTTATGCCCATTAACATCATTAATAACCTTATGGAAGAGAATAAAGTCGAATTTCCTTCCTCCTAGTACAAGAGCAGGAAGCTTGAAATTTGCATTTCGCTAAGAACTCGATGGAATTCCATCATAGAGGAGCCTAGGGCTCTGACCATGAGCTTCCGTGTAAAAGTGTTCTGCATTTTTTTCAAGCAAAGCTATTAGTTTGGTTTTCTGGGGATTAAAAACCGGTATACCATACTCAAGTGTTGGGCTTACATATGTTTTATAAGCACAAATGACGACCGTTGTATCTTTTGTACTGAGAATTGCCTTTTTCATGCACCCCGAAACGAATCATGGCTTGGCTCAATCGGCTTACGGCATTGAAATCGAATAATTGCCTTGAGAACGACTTTCACAAAATTGTTCTGTGTTTCCCTTCAGGTCACTGAAATCGCAACGGCCCTATATGGAAAGGATAGAACCTTAATCTTTACAATGGCTGACCACCGCAAGTCATTGTGTAGACCAGATACGTATTCACACTGTCTCCGCAAGCAAAACGTTCACATGTATACGAACTTAAGCGAAAAATACAGAGTGCGCCGAAGCTATAACTACAGCACATGCGCGAATAATTTGACCTCATAATCGGAGCTTCTTCCCCTTTTGTACTTGTACTGTTTTTATTGTGTCAATCTGTTTATGTTTACCTCAATCAATATGAAAACGAAAGTTTTTTCAACATGGTGAAGCGCTTTGCCAGCGTGCTTCAATCTCTAGCCTTACCGTTACCGTTGCTAGCTTTACCGTTAATGCTTGTCGGCACGCGATATTCACCACCGTTCATCGAAGTGTTTATATAGATCCATCAAACGCTACAAAGACCTGGAAACCGAGGATGATAAGAAGACACTTAACTACGACAGCGCCGGACAACATCAGGAAAGTACTTGAGCGAATTCGCAGGAACCCGGCGTGCTCGGTCCGTTCAAGGACATCAAGGAGACGTCGTGGAGAGGAATCTTCCGTAACTGTGTCTTAAGGCCTAAAACCGCTCCTGGATCTTTGAACAGGGCGGAGCTCCAGCTCACAGAGCAAGAATGGTTCAGAACTGGTCCATAGGCAGCTTCCCAAACATCATCAGCTTCCATGAGTAACCAACCAACTCTCTCGATTTGAATTCGATGGATTACACCGTCTGTTCAGTTCTAGAAACCAAAGGCTGCAGGAAACCTCACTGCTCCGTGGTTTCTCTGAAGAAAGCTCTCTAGAAGGCGTGGGATGAACTTGACGAGCCATACCTGCGTGCCGCCGTCGATGCCTTCCCAAGGCGCCTCAAAGCCTGTATCGACGGAGATATCTTCGAATCACAACATTGTGTATAGTTTACAATAGACTAGCAAACATTATCACATCGTTGTTTTCTCGAAAATGCTGTATTTTCGCTTTCGGCAATTTGAATACCTTCTCGCCATAATTTTGACGCACTCTGTAAATGGGAAACAACGAAAAGCATTGATAATCTTCACGACGCTGCTTATTTTGCAGGAAATTGTGCAAAAGTCTCCATCCTGAAGAACCCACTGGCTATAGCAAGCCCGACGACTCTGACGACACCGATTCCTTGTGCAAATCTATGCCGCCAAGGTGGATGGGAGGATGTCATAATTCTAATCAGTCGCCGAACATGACACGAACATAGCACGCAAGAATGGGCGCAACGGCTCACTGAACAGTTAGCGACAGATGGGTGTTCTATTCCGTAGGGATGTAGTTGCTGATGAATCATGAAGAGAATCTAGAAAATCGTAGAAACTACAAACGAAACTGAACTCCTCCCTTTTGCCCAACAAAAATGGGTCGTTCTCCGATCAAATGGTCGCCGATGATGAGAATCGAACGCCCTGCGACACTGGATAGATCTCGCTTTTACATTTTATCTGTGGATCTCGCGAACGCACCTTATTATGAGAACTCCACAAAAACCTTGTTCTGCAGCGCAGGGAAGTCATCTATGATTAGCGAGTTCGCTCACAATAACCACAACATTGGTTACCCTGTAAACAGCACCCTTTGTTCTCTTTTTAGTTTGCTTACATTCATGCAGCGCATGAAAGGGATACATAAAACGACAACACTTATTTTATGTCTTATTATTATACTTGCGGAAAAGAAACATAACAAACTAAGCCTATTTTGCACCAATAGATGCAAAAAGAATGGATTATAACAATTTTCCGTTCACTTGCGTGAATAAATACAGTCCTTCCTCTTGACGTTTGAAATCCTGTGCTATGACGCTACCGTTCAGGAACGGATCAAAAAAGCCTTTAATACCGCCGAACGGCATGGAATGAAACGTTGCACCAACTTTACGCGGTACCAGTCCTAGACTCCACACATCATCGATCTGAAATTTCATACATTCACAGCGCAAAAAAATACGGTACTGCTTATCTATCTTACCCATACGAAAGGTACAGTATTACTAGCTTCGGCCAACGCAGCAATTGTTTGCGGTGTCGCTGCGCTGGCTCCGCTTATGCAGTACTCAGGAAAATGCCTGTAGGGATACTCTTTTGGGTGAAGATACCTAAACAAATCGGGAAAGATCGCGGAGTCTATTACGCGGGTTTCAAGGAATAAAATCAAACCACCGCGACGTCACATTTCTGACGACGAAAATCCTTTTCTGTGTTCGGCAGTGGAGCACCATATTACCACCATCGTCGATTTGAGAGAGATACTTGATCATGCTGTCAACGTTCCACGCGACATCGTCGTCAAGCTTTAGCACAACCCGCACGCTCATGCAGTGCTGACGTACATAGTTTCTGTAGGAATACGACTGTAATGAGTTCTTGTATTGGTCTTGCAAGGTGAAGAGACTATTCAACTCGCTAAGATAGGTCGAGCACATAGGTGTGTTCCCCTAAATTCTCGGCTAGTCGTTCAGGGCGACCTACAGTGGCGTCCAAAAGTCTGTGAACGCTTGCATTTTTCGCCAGAACTCGCTTCAACTCAGCTTTAAAGATGTGAAATTTGGATATACTGTGAAAATTAACGAATCTTCTTATATTGAATCATCGCTGCTACTCTATAACGGTCTTTTCCGGCTCCAGGACCTAACTCCAACGCGACGTCGCGCGCTAGCCGCGTGCGATGTCGCGGCGCTGAAACGAGGACGTGCGCTCGGTGACGCAAGGTTAGCCGCGGAGCACGAAATGTTCTTAATGTTTAAGCTCCCAGACCACATTTCTAGCAAGGAACTTAAGATCCCACAGAATGTGGTAGGCAACAGTCTGCAGTAAGACAATTGATCCGAGAATGGGTGATAGTGACCTTTCCCGTAGTGTAACCATAATCACGGGTAAAAATTGACCGAAGAAGTTGTAGATGGCAAATGCTGACGCTAGAAGCCATCCACATGACCAGGATTCCTGCATAAACTGTCGCTGATCGTCCTATTGAAACCACATTCATACACCATCTCCAAGAAACGTTGAAATAAGGCAAAGGCGTGCCGCGTGTCCCTGTAGTAGGAAGCGTTTATAGCCGTCGAAAGGATCGGACCACGACAACTGGTCCAATTTCGTCGCGCACTGTGCGCGACGCCAGCGGGATTCGCGCGGCGTTGGAGTTATGTCTGCCCCGGTCTTTTCCATATTTCAAGCATAAAAAGGGAAAAACCGTGAAGTCTGCCACTAGGTTACAGCACTTCAGCAGTCTTCTTTATTTCCGAAGTCAGATAAGTTATACACTGAAACAATAAATAAATAAATAAATAAATAAATAAATAAATAAATAAATGTAGCTTTACTACTAGCGAGTCACAAAACCTCTTGCGTTACGTCTCCTCACATCTCCTGCATGAAATCTAGAAGTTTGTTGATCACGTCGGATCCGATATCTTTCCATTTCTGCCTTAATTGTTCAAAATTTTCGGCTTTGTTTTTTGCTGCGAGACCTGCTAAATTTCTAGCAAGGTATTTGCAACGGTGATCGACTGGGTTCTGGCCGAGTCGAAAAATGGCTTCTCGTACTTCTGCAGAAATATTTTTCCCCCTTGGCAAAATAGAGTTTGCTAAAGAGCGCAGTATGACAAAACGCTACTCTACTGACTTCACAAGAAAATGTATTGAGAAGTGCTCTCGATGCTTCAGCAGCTCACATTTGACCGTTGCGCACGACTGAACTTGCACTTGCAAAAAATCGATAATAACGAACGTAGATCAAAGGATCGTTACTGCGAATTAATTTGCTACCAAATAACAAAATTTCACTCTGTTGGGACTTTTTCAAGGCAAGTTATGACGAAAAATGCTTTCACAACTTTTGAACGCCAGTGTATGCATATGTAGTCAAGCCAATAACACCGCAGGAGTTGTATCGTAATGAAAAATAAATAAAAATAATAAAACAAAAACACCAGCAATTCACAGCGAAAACAAGGTCCACAAGAACTTTTAACGGTTCAGGACCTGCGCCCGCTCTTCAACTTCTGGAAGAGATCTGTTTCAGGCTCAAGCTTGAGGTTCGAGAATCGAAGGAGATAGTACTCTGATCGTATTTGCAGAGGATAGTCTTCTATTTTTCAGTTTTTCACTTGTGGCTGCAGCAATGTGGAGACTCACGTGCAGATTAGTATCCTGAGGTTAAAAATATGGAATCAAATATTTGTTACAATATCAATTTTTACTGATGTTAACGGCTGTCCAGAACTAGGATGGTCCAAGAATTGATGATTTTTTTCTGAACTGTTGTTTTTGCGTTTCTTCTTCTTTACATGTTCAACTGTGTCATTATGCCCGTTTCAAATCCTTTTTGACCTACTTCCTTTCCTTAGTCGGTTAGCAACATTCCAGAGTCATGTGCGGAGGAGCTTATTAAGAACCTAGATGCTTTCACTCTTTTATCACTTTTTATAATATCTTCCTTACACAAATATCACATGAGTCTTTACCTTCAAACATGTTTTATTGCTGATCAGCTAGGCCAACTCAGTACTTATGGAAGCAGCATCGAATGGAAGCGTAATGAAGGCCTAGGTATGACCACATCTATGACCGTAGTCCTAGGTGCTTCCTTCTTATATGCTGCTCTAAAGTGATTTTTTCATCCAACCGGAATCACGCCATACCTATATTGAGTGTCTAACAGACCTCTGCACCGTTATACCACGATCAACTTAAGTGCGTAAACTATATTAAATTAAATTACTTATTACTGTCATTCTCATGTTATTGCCACTCTTTGAGTCGGGCTCCTTCTATCCGAGCTTCTGAATGCTGCAGAAGACTGAAAAGAGGAAATTGCAGGGCATAGTGATACTGCGCTCGTTTTACATTGTTGTTTCCTCGTTAGATTACCAGTGTTGTGCAAGATTGCGTAGTTTATCAGTTCCATGTTTTATGAGAGCACTACGGCGCAGTTATAAATGAATAAATAAATAAACATTGACAAGTTCTAAACGCTAATTGTTCTGCGGTTAAAAATAAAGATTTTCTGCTCACAGATTTCGTATCAGTGAGAGCCTTTCAATTTCTCAGATTTTCTTTTCAGGAGTCATGGACACAGCAGCTTCCTACCTGGAGGAGCAACATCTACGCCCGAAACTGCAATTCATACAATTTTAACTGTTATTCATCAAAGATGACTCTTCTGCTTTCCCTACAAAAAATTTTGAAGCGCCCTTCAGATCGATTGCGAAATAGCAACCGAACAACGGACTCTCTTCTGCCCGAAACAGCACAAAACCATGTTTTTCTGATTCGATCTACTGTACGATGAGGCGGCATTTTGCATCATTTGCTAAAAATCACACCCTAATCACATCTAAGCTGCAAATTTTAGAACCTGCTTTTTAAAAAGCATAGAATCTACTTCTTTTGTTTTCAATGTCTTATGAATTTTTTAGGGACCCCACAACCTATCAACTGTTAAACAAATGTCCCATGAAATTTGACAAGCAAAAAAATGTACACAGATAAGAAATAAGCCGGTGATAAGACAAGGGGAGTACCAAATTGGCCGTGGAAGAGGGTCGTAAATTTTCGGTAAAGACCCTGATCGGTTTGTCCTTCCTTTAAGCTAGAGCAATTGCTGCTGCTGAGCTCCATTATTCAAACGCCTATTTTATCAGTCCTTCTTGGTACCTATGTTTGATGTGCAGCTTTTTGCACACTTGTATGACCACAACCTGAAGAACGACGAGGTACATAACACAAAACGAGGAAATACCTTTAGCGTAAGGTTGTAATAAGTGTCCATAAAATTCGCCTGCAGTATGTCACCATGTTTGTCGTGCTCTTTCAGAACATCAGCATTAACTGCACTTGAGTTGGAAACACCAAGTGGAAATACGATGGTGAAATTGTACTGAAAACTGTTAAAAAATTAAAACAGGGCAAGTAAGTCAAACTCTGAAGCAGATATGTAATCATTAATCAGGGAGGACTGATAGGAGCAACGAGTGATTGGTATCACTGTGAGAGATCTCACTAATTTTAAAGAATAGATAAGTTAACGTACTTTCGAGGCGAGGCGACCATAGGTGCTCCGAAATCTTTCCCTAATGAACGGTTCATCTATTCTTGTAAAAACAACTACCAAATAGTTGCTCTCCATACAATAGCTCGTATTTGGAGTCAGAATAAAAGATGGTGGGCCCGTTAGCTGTAATAGCAAATTAATTACGCACTCAATCGCATTTGTGAAATCAACATACACGGTGCAGTAGCAAGAAATCCCACCTTCACCTCCACTTCGGCCGATGGTTTTGCATTAATGTGTAACCGCCAGTTGGAGCAATAAATCTTCACATAGTGACCACGGGAAACGAATGCACCAAGGAAGGAAGGCGGACAAAATCATCACAAACCAAACGACATGCTACCGGCTGGAATAGTGTGAGCAGTGTGACATGATCCCGTTTTCAAGCCATAACGTAGACTTCGTAGAGGCGTCCCTTCTTGGCAGAGTCGACAAGCTACCCTTTCAGGCTCATTACTAAGCTTCCTTTTAGAGTTTTTTTTAGAGATTTTCAATGTTTGTCGGAAACAAGTAAGGCACAAACGATGCAACCAATCCATCTCTATTCAAGTCCTGTCTCAATGTAGCTCCAAACCGCATAGACCGCATATAGGATATGCCCATCACATAAACAAATTGAATACAAGATCGCCATCGACATTCTGAAGAGTCAAAATGATGTCAAAGTAAAAGTACAGCACTTATTCTTAACCAAGCCGTCAAATCTTCCTGCCTGCCACCGAGAAGGAAAAAATTTGATGTCATTATACAGCAATATGTATACTCTCACAAGGCACCTCTGCTCCGACGGAAGTGAAAACAACGAAGTAGGAATTAGAGCTACATTATAAGAGCTATATGAAGATTTATTGCTCCAATTGCTGCAGGAGAGAACAAGAAAGAATAAAACGCACTTCGCTCGTGTGACTTTTATACAACGAGTAATAGATGGATAAGTTGATAATAAACTGGTGGCATTATAGCTTAGATAGGGCTTCTTTATAATTAATCTTCAGGGTCTTCAATCCAATTGAGGTCGGCTTTTTGCATGATACCTGTTCCTGGTCATGCAGTTTACAACCCTATTGCTGTTTTAAAAAGCTTACCTTCTCCGGCCATATATGCTCCAAAACTGTGGGCTCGGCAACCTTCGCGCGTGTGCCCTGCGAACGTTGATTGTACTCCGTCTCCCGATGGAGCATCATCCACGAAAGAACAAACAGCTGTAGCAGAAGAAGATGGACGGCTTGAAAAGAACTTGAGAAGATCCACATTTCACACTAAATTCTAAACGTTTCTTTTTCATCTTTTTAGCGCTTATGCAGGACGATGCAGTACAGCCGTGACGGGAATGAATTCGAAACTCACACTGGTCTACTCAGGCGAATACAGACGATGATTAAGAAGAGAGGAGAAATCTAACAAGACTTTTGCGAAGAGTTTTGCTAACCGTTCGTTCATCAATGAGAAGCTGAGGAACTTCGCAGAAGGACAGTGCAAGCAAAACGAGGAATAATCTTATTAAACATATTTGTGCACTCTTATCGCAGCTACATAATAAACAAGCATGCATAGTATTATAGAAAAGACTAAGCATGGGTAGGTGGCAGAACGATGTGCGGACAAAGCAGGAGGGGCAACACCACAAGAAATGTGCCATCCATGGGTCGGGTTCATCAACCACTTACAAAACTTTAACAGAGAATTCACAGCGGAAACGTCAGATAACGCGGCTTATCGCTTACCATATCGCTTGATAAGCCGCACTATCAGGGATTTCGGCTGTAATTTTTTCTGTTAAACTGCTGTAAGCCGTTGATGAATCCGGCCCAACGCTGTGAGGTATCCATGGATCTATAGGCGAACCGCAACATTTGAATAAAAACGAACCGGCGTCGTATCAGATGAGCATCGAATCTCCTACAACAAACGATAGATCTTGTCGAATCGATCTACGACCAAAACGAAGGTTATCTATTGACCTGATTCCTCCTCTCTGACCTTTTGATTGACTTCATTTCACCGTAGACCTTCCAGTGCATGTAAAAACACGAATTAAGAGCAAAAGAGTAACAATAAAAAGTACTACTTTTCATATGCAAAAAACCGATCCACATTTCAAAAAAAAATTATCACTTCTATTACGCAGCTACTGAGCAATACCCAATTTGCTCATAAAATTCATTGGAAATTAAGAGACACACAAAGGACGTTCTACATATACGGAGTTCTCTCGCAGTCGTTTCCACACACACGTTCATGTCGCTAGTTAAACCTCGCCTTTCTGTCGTCTTCTACTGCTTTATTGGCTGACGTTTCGGCTGGATTACTTTCATCAGAGTCTGAATAACCAACCTTACAAAATTAAGTATCACATTTTTGAAAGCATGGTTAAAACAGAATCCAAATATTGTACCTTACGATAGCCCAGTGGAGAACCACCAGAAGTTTCACAGGGTAGACCAGTGGTACAAGACAACACCAACCCATTTTAGAATGCGAGACCGAGGTAGGGTCCTCACCTCAGCACCAAGATTCATGACCTCCAAGACAGGGGACCCAATGGTGGCCTAGGGCAGTGAACGCCCTAAGCCTTTCCAGAAACTTCTTTATCACGTAGAGCCGCCAGTTTCGCTGATCTACTCCTAGTCGCAGGATAGACAGGAAAGCAGGTCGACACCCGATGCTGCGCACTCATCCTGCTTTTCCGCTGGGCAAATCACACAGGTGCTGTACAATTGGGGTCATCCACTCGTTGGCCAACTGGAGTTAAAAAGGTAATCAGGCGGAAGATCAAGAATTGCACGTGTTAGGGCAATTCGACCTGCTTCAAAATCCGTCGGAGAAATGTATTGGAAAGTGAAAAAATGAGTAAGGTAATCCGTTTTTCGAAACTAATGAATGCTCAACCTAGTCACAAAGTACCAAATGTTTGTGGTGCCGCTTGCTCAAGTGATGAAGTTTCGCTGGACTGTTCGCTAAAAATAGGAGATCGCTTCGTAGCGAAAAACCATAGTTGACCAATCAGCCCACAAGCTGTACAAGAAAGCCTTGTCAAGTTCCGGTCCTGCGTCCATCGGACTCCCTCGGCTGTAATCACGGCCGATGACGGTATTGACAATATTTTGTCTGCCGTCAGTCCTCTCTTCCATCCGAGTGTTCTCTCGCCCGGACGCTTCATCTCTACAGTGGCCGGGCTCACCCGAGCGAGGACGGGAAAGCGATCCTAAAGGGCCGGATGCGGCGGGAACCACACCACGCACGGGCCGAGCGCCCGCGGCATGAGTCGAGAACAGTCTCAATAGCGACAGGATAACAGCCGGCGTGGACCCTCGGCCGCTTAACTCTTTTGTTTCGGATTTTTCTTAATCACTCTTTGTGGAGAAGGCTCTTTATCTCATCACCTACTCTTTTTGAAAGGGTTAGTGAGAGCCTGCATAACCAAACCGACTGGAAAATGACTTCAGCGTTCCCCGAGATGCGCTTCCCAATCGTCTCCTATCAGCTGTTAGGTTTTTTGACGACGTCACTCCAATTAACGGCGGTTTCGCGCGCAGCAAACTTGTCCAAATAGTGCCGCGCGGGCAGGGCGGAAAGTGGGCGGCGCGCAGCACGGTCTACAGAACGATGCCCCCATGCACATATAAGATGATAAGGTATATGCAAGTTTGCTACTATTATCAGCTGATCACCCGTGAACAATTCTCTCCAGCAAGATGGAGCTTTCGAAGGAGTACATCCGTGGCCTCAAATCTGGCAAATCAGCAACCGCGTCCAGTTGTCGCATCAACGCTGCATTCAGGAGAGGCGAGGTGTCCGAACGCATTGCACAAGACTGTTTCGCTTGCTTTCGTAGTTGTGACTCAACAGGAAAGACTACGCTCTGTTGGGATGTCCATCAGAAGTCACCAACGACCGTTTGCAACGGTTGGAGGAATCAGACCCATGACAAACTACACTTGAACCTGCGGGAGACCTAGCGATACACCTTGCCACCTTCGTGGACCACCTGTTACAATTGGGTAGGGTGCACAAGTTGGCGTAGCAGTTCCCTCACGACTTGGTGGAACGGGATCAACGACAATGTGCGGAGTTGGCTATCCAATTGCTCTCATGCAGGTGCACGAATAAATGGATGATGCCCATCATCACAGGAGATGAGAATTGGTGTCCGTACGTCAACGACAAGCGCAGTCGACACTGTCTACAAGGATGAGCGGCTAAAGCCGCAAACATAGGCAAGCCTTCACTCGCTGAAGGTTAATCTTTGCGTTTGGTGGGATTGCAAAGGCAACGCAATTCTCACCGCAGACCTGCACTGTCACACGCTTATATACTGACCATTAAAATCGAAATGAACTGCTTGATCATAACACAATCTGGTTTCTGCATAATAATGCTCGCCCACACCTTGCAAGAGTGACACGAGAGACGCTGATCGCCCTTGGATGGGAAGTGCTGTACCAACCAGCAGCCCACCACCTTTTCCTCTCCAACGCCATGCCAGGAAGCACGTTCATTGATGCAGTTGATATGGATCGTTGGTTGAACGAATTTTCAAGTCCGCGCCGGACGAGTTCTAGACTATTCTCAACAACATTTTGCTCGAAAAGAGAGTCCATTGAAAGATTCCGCGCCCCATTCGACCGCGTGCGCTCTCTGGGCTCTCCTTCCCTAGGCTATTTCTCTGCGCTCCTGATTTTCAAGGGTCTTCTTCCTAATCAGCGCTTCCAGCCTTCGTTGATGGGCTTGAGGGCAGTAGTGCGGCTGTGCGCGTCCGGGAGGTTGGTGTGAGAGGCTCTCCATGCTGCGCGTGTTTGGCTCCGTGGTTCTTTTCCGGGGGAGCTTTCTCTTCTTCTCCTTGCGCGTGTCCTTGTCAGTTCAGTTTTGTGCATATTCTGCTGTTTCTCATGCATCTTTGTGCAGTAATCGTGTCGTAGTGCGCCTGTCCTTTATTATGTTGTTCTCATGTTGCGTTGTTCTTCATATATTTTTCCGTCATGTTATTCTTTGTTCATTTAGGGTCTTGTTCGCCTTGTTTCCGCCTTGTCATTGGCTCAGGGGTTGTTCTCTTCCCAAAGTGGTTTCTTTTTCTATCTCATCAGTATTAATGTCTTCTGCTGGATCAATTAACGAGTTTCGCGGTCTCATATAGTTTCGGTTTTGCTCATATTAAGTCATGTTGTTTGCCCTGCTGTGTTTGACGTAATTCTTGTCACATTTATCCTTTCTTATCATTCTGTATCATCATATCGTTTTACCATTGATGCTACTTATTGTTATACGTTATACACGTGCGTGTTATTTTGTGTATATTTAATGATAAATGTTTGATTACCCAAGTTTGAGGCGATCCTAATTACCTGTGGTCGCTGTACTATCTAAATTCCGCGTTGCAGTGCTATGGTGTTGGTTGGAGATTATTTCAGGGAAGACTAATAGAATATCACTACCTCTATTTCCCTTCCTAATGTTCTTAGTTCTTGAAAATTAGTAAAGTTTCATTCTACGAAAACGGAGAGAAGTTCCCTACAACCTAATATATGCGGAACTCACCAACGCCTTCCATTAAGAAAATCTCAAGTAAAAAGCTTGCTGCGAAGCGATGCAGAAGATAGTCACCCATCACTGCGCCTTTGCTGTAACAAAATGAGGGTACCGATCTGATCTTCAACTCCAGCAAAGGTTGACTACTGACCTGTGACGTTTTCATTTCAACATAGGCATTCTAACACATTCAATAACATGAAAGAAAAACAATAGGTTAACAACAAACAAAAATATCGTAACAACATAATAAAACGTGTCCCAGGAATCCTAATTCATAATATTATCGATACTACGCGGCCATTAAGCAACAGCCAAATTGTTCCTAAGCTTCATGGAAAATTAGGAGGCACGTAGTTTAGCGACGCGACGGTAGCCTCTTCAATGCCTGGGAACGCACTCTTCACTTCCTTGACCTTCGATGGGTGAATAGCTATCGCTCGGACATACTTCTGAAGATCAAATGAGAAAATGTATAGAGGAGTACCACAGCTCCTTTCTGAACAAACCTCAAACAGTCTCGATATTCGTGGACCTCCTAGGCGAAGCATGTCCTCCGCTGTCGTGTTCCATACACGTTCACATAGCACTCTGGAATTTTATGAAGGTGTGTGATGTCGGTGGCTGATTCCCGACGTGGAGATTTGTTAGATTGAGATATACTAGAACCACTGTAGTTGCAAGAAATGTGATCATAATATGGAGAATTCCAACGAAACAGGGAGACCGGGTGCTCTGGCGTCTGCGCCGTTGCGAGAGAATGTGTTGATGAAGTCAAAAGGTGGGTGCTGGCTCTTACTGATCAAGCGCGGAAATGAAGTTAGGAACATCCATCCATTGAGACTTTCATGGCAGTCGGGCCCCGCCGGAGTTCGCTGCATCGGTGGATGCCTGGTGCAGCAATCGTGTGAGATGTCGTGGCTCACTATTGGACAACTAAAGGGCGCCCGGTCCCGCAGGGCCTACAGTACACCGAATGATCCGAAAAGGCGGGAACACTAAGCCCACCGTTATCGCAGGCCTACCGCACGGGCTCATTCGAGTTTGTATCCGTTCGTCAGCGCCGGTGGTGTAAGGCGAACATCGCTGCCCGGAAATCAGAAGATGCGGGTTCGAGTCCCGCCTGGCGCAAGAGTTTTAAGGGCGCGTGTAGCGCAGTCGGAGGAGGCGCGTGTAGAGCAGTCGGAGGAGGCGCGACTGTCGCGTGCACCAGATACCAGTTTCCTGGTTCGGATTTCCCGCCCAGGCCAATCAAGCCTTCCATCCCTCCGGGGTCGGTGAATTGGTACAAGACTTGTCTGGGAAGGATAGAGCGCTGACTTGTTCATCGGCTGGCCACCGCAAGTCATTGTATGGCCAAATACGCATTCATGTCGCCTCTACGACATCCCGTAGAAGTAGAATGCGCTGGCGCATCCCAGAAGGGATTGAGTAACGCCGTCCTTTATCCTTATCCTTATCCGTTCGTCTCGACCGGCATCGTCTCGACTCGTATGGACCTAGGGTAGTCCCGAATCCGCCGACTTTCGGAATCGCTGCAGGAGGACTTCGTACGTTGCTCAGGAAGGAAGGACCCACCGTAGCAGCACCCAGCCGTAGCAGGTAACCACGGGTCCGCCGTTGGCACCCCTGTCGTGGCTTGGCACAGGCCACTCGGCAAGGTGTACGATGTGCCCCGTGGGTCCGGTTCTCGTTCCCCGTTGCGCAGGTAGGATCTCCAGGGTTAGCGAATCGTAGGGTATTACATTGTATGTGTTGCTTACGTATGGTGGTCGTAGATAAACAGCATGACTCTAATGGAAGTAGACGTATAGCGTCTGTCATACATATCCGTATATTGATTGTTATGCACGTGTCGCCGTGGGACGCCTAAGGTCATCCGTAGCCGTGGGGACTTCTAGGGTCTCGGGTGATCCGAGTGAAGGTTCAACCAGGTGTAGCGTAGGCTAGGGGTGTTACTTAGATTGATGGTGCATAGCCTCTGACTTCGCGCCACCCTTGGGGCAACAGAGCTTTTTGGAATCCATAGTATTAGGAGATATCGCGTGGCAGTGAACGAGCGGTGCGAACGTAGGCGTAAAGGCCCCGGTGAACCACTTGCAAAGATGTACTTCTTCCTCAGGTCCCACTCCTGCTAACAAGGGGAGTCAAGGGGGCACACATAGCGCGACAGAGACCACGTGTATAGCACTTGGGTAGCCAGCGTCCCAGCTGCGCTGTGCTATGCGGTAACTGCCACAGCGAGAGAAGTAATAGATCCGTTCGCCTCGCCAATCAATGCGAGTTGGCTTTGGTAACCCGAACCCACTTGCCTCTGCGTTGGCCCAGCGCTCCAGCTCTTTCATAACATCACGTGGTACTGTTGACTGTCGCTTGCGCCGTGCTGCTCAATAAAACTTTGACTCAACTTTGTCTCGACCTTGTACACCCACACCTATTCATATAGGAACAACCACACATATACACGCCAGTAAGAGATCCTACGAGTCAAGGCTGAGTCCCGCCACTCTAACCTGTGGCTGTCGCCAAGGGCAAATCTGCAGAACTTACCTGGCTCGTACTCAAGAGACTGCTCATGCAAACGGTGGCTAAACAGCGCCTACCTCTGAGCACCTCTGAGATCTGTCCTACGTATCGTGCGCGCATCTCATGGCGAGTGCAGACAGTACAAGCAAGTGACAGTCGCCGTGGTTGAAAAACAACTCATGGTCTACACTGCGGATATACATAGAGATCATGTTCTACGCAAGCGGATCTTGCTGACAGCAAGCGGACATGATGAAGAAGAAGCGAGCTTATGCCCACAGGTATTCTGGCGCAGCTCGATTTCAGGGCATTGTGTGGTTCCATGCTCAACTGTCGCTGAATCTTGGCATAATATCGATCAGTGTGAATATACCCATGTGATGCAACTGGCGAGCCAAGATTAGTATATATCCTTTTTTTCCGACCAACGTTTCGGTATAACTTGGGTAATTAAACCTGAAAGTTGGTTTAATTACCCAAGTTTGAGGCTTTGAAGAAGGCAGTTACACCGAAACAGGATATATACTAATCTTGGTTCACCAGCCACAGCACTTGGGTATATTCACACTGATCAGCATTATGTTGTTGTACCGCATGCGGATGCGGAGCAAGTCTTCGCCGCAGGGTACAGGGCCTCATATTGTGACCGACACAACTAGAGGGCGGAAGTGATCACTACGAATTGTAACACTACCTTCTATAATTCGATGGAGTTCCTCTTATATCTCCAATAATTGACAGTTTTCCGGCACCACTGACCTGAAAAGAACTCATGATTGACTGATAGAGTAAAACAAGCACCTAGGATTGTATAGGACACATACCGTATCCTCCTTTTCCACCAATTCACATATCAGTGAACGCTTAGCCGCCTCAAACTCTGACTCGACCACTTTACCGCTATTAATTACATCACTCTAAAATAGTACTCATAGAAAACTGGGTAAAACACAGAAATACCACGTTCGTACCACAATCTTCTTCGTCTCCTCGTAGGCCTGCACCGGCTGAGCACAGCGGTATAACGATAAAGTTATCGTTTTCCTGTCTGTTCTCACGTAAATGTTCGCACCATAGGCAAGACCGACACCTCGAATACCTCGCCATAGTGGACCTAGACGTCTTCTATTGAACGTTCGCTACCCATAAGTAGAAGACCATCTTCTTCCTACCTTCACACTGGCTAAGATACTGCGTGAGCAACATCGTTGGCACCAGCTCGTCACTCATCCAGTCACAGTCCATCATGCACAGCTGGTAGATGAACGACGACTCCGAGCCACCTACACCGATCACCTTCTGCCTTCCTTCACATGCCGTGTCGAGCGATTCTCCAGATACAGCCTGAAAAAAGATGATGATGAGGGTGTTATGAACTTTCATGTGGTATGCAGTGAAGAAATATCAGCTTAGTTTTTGTAGAAATCTGAAAGACTTCTTGTGATCATTTACACTTATTCTTCCATTTAATCTTGCGCAGATACTAATTTTTGATGATATTTTTCGCCAGTGCACAGCGATCTGCAGTCAAAGGTTTCCACGCGCCGAATCGTGTTTATCGGAGCTCTTTGAGAATTCTTCGCAGTTTATTCTTATTTCCCAACACACTTCCACCCTCCATCCTAAATTGTGTATCCATCTAAAGCCAAGAACACTCCTTCTGTGTAAATCCTACATACATATAGTGACTTTGTCACTACATCATCTCTTTGAATCCTTGCTTGAACAGTATTTTGAAGTCGCAATATATTTGAAATGTATTTGAATTCTGGTTTCCCACTTCTTTTGTGTCTGGATCTCTTCTATCCTGCCTTTTTCCCATGGCAAGCTCGAGAATTCTCATCCGAAGTGCATCTCTCGTTTCTTGTGCCTCTCCCACTTTACCATTATCTATGCCAACTTTCTCACGAGCCCCAGATCCAAAAACCGTATGAATAACCGGCTAAAGTTAGTATAGTCCCCTTATTCTCCTCTACATCCGGACTGCACTGCTCCTGTATTCTGCTGCAATAAATCTGTGAGCTCCAGCGTGGCACTACAAACGACACACCTAACTACTATACTACATGCCCCCTATTTCTCTCCTCATCAATCATGCAATCGTTCATCAACTCTATGCTGTCGCTGCTCCGTTGCTGTAGTTCACGACGAGGTCTCGTAAAGATCACCTATGTTGGGTCTTGCCCACTATGCTATGCCGTTTCGTGCCTGATGCAATAGCAGTATCCTATATCCTCGAGGTCCGTCAGCACCCCCTCATGATATCGGGATGGGCTGGCCGCTGATATCAGCATGGAATCGGTTAAGCTGCGGACTATACTAGTAGCAATGTTTAACAAAACGCTCCAGGCTTGAGCAAATGTAGACTATTGGCTGCTATGGCCACTAAGCTGCCGATTGGGGCTGGACAAAACAGTCTATTTAAAGTTGCAGCAGAGGTGAATATTGATTATCTATCGACGACACGGCCGCGGGTATATAAACGATCCGCCACCGAACGCCGGGTCAGCCTTCTTCCCTGCCGTTCCGCGAACTCTGTGCGAGCCCGGTTGCCTCTCGATCTCTTGTACTTCCTCGGACTTGAAGACTCCTCATTGTCTGCATTGCATTTATACTCCTCTTCGTATCATTTTTTGTTTTACCTCCTTTGTTCGTGCAGTTCAATTTGTGTAGGCCGTCTATTTGGTAGTGTTTCCTTTTGTAATAAATCCTGTTTTTTTAGTTCGTGTGTCGAAAGTAGGAAGGCCGGCGGTTACTAAATCCAGCTTCGGCTAGCCCAAAAAAACTATCCATTACGCCAATGATATGATATTTTTCGAGCAGCAACTATATTTACCTTGAACTTGTCAGTACTTCCAAAGCTCCTCTCTGCGAAACTCCACTGTTGCGCGTCGAAATGTTTGTCGTCGATGAGATCCACATTACAGAGAAGATGCGCATTCATGCCATGAGCAAATATGGCTGAACGAAGCTGAAAAATGCATTTTAAAACTAGGTTTGCACATGGTCGAAAAGGCTTTGAGTCAAGGGCACAGGAATTGTGTGAACAACGCACCTCTTCGAGCCTGTTTACCACCTCCTTTGGATGCGAATCACACTCCTTGGCGATCTTTTCATGTAGTTTCTCCAGAATAATCTCGTCGTACATGTAGCCGTTGGTGTCTGAAAGTTACAACTCCATGGCACAAGATAGTTTCAGTAAATATTAGAAAGGTTTCAGCGTAAGGCAGTTCAAGAGGGATACACCATACACTGCCACTTTCACATGAAACGTGTGCAGGTGTTAATGTGTGTCCGGTTTGCACAATATACCGCCGATTAGGGAGAGGCATGCATCATAGCCTTCCTTCTAGATTCAAAAAGAAGAAAACATGGTAAGGACTCACTCATTGAGTAAATCATTGTGCAAAGACCTGCGCTCGCTACATTACATCCATCGCGTTTCTTTTCTCGAGCATCGCTAGCCAACTTCTTTGCGCATTGCTTCACCCGTTGAACGTCAAAGATAATACCAGTGGTGAAAATTTCCGTCCATTTGGACAGATTTGGAAACCCAGTCTCTGCGTCCACCTAAATTTTGGAAATTAGACCATAAAGCAAAAGAAAACGTATAACTTCGCCACTCACTGTTAAATCTGCAGTGACCAGTTGTTTATAGAAACTAGCCCAATTCAGATAAGCGCTGCAGGACAGGGCATCGGTGAACGAGTCTCAACCTCATACCCACGACTGCACACATGCTAACACTGCCTACCATGCTGGATATTCCATACATGGGCCTGCTCACCAAACCGTGCTTACGCTAGAATTTTTATTTCGCATTTGTCTCATTATAGCCCGAGGCCTCCAATATATTACTAATTTTACCGGACGGCTCTCCTCTTCAACCATTCCTAAACGCAGTGTGTGAGGCCCGTCAAGAACCAATACACCACGAGCGCGATCGCTCTTCTCCTGAGTGATCTACTCGAAAGCGCCGCTCCCAGTGTCTTGTCGATGAGACGCCCGCTCTGGAAGCGTGGAAAAGTTGCTGACGTCTGCGTCAATCGGCGCTCCGCCTTTTTCGACTTGGTTGTAGTATTTGTCGCGGGCGCGCTGTTTCTCGGCTTGCCGATGAGGCGCCGTCGATCGGCCTGGGAGCATAGGAAAACCGGTGACTCAGCACCATCGATCGACGCGCGCCGCAGTCGTCGTCCTGTGCTCCCGCGACGAGGTCTGCCGCCTCGTCCTTCCGCCGCCCCATTCCAGATGGTCGCCGTGAGGCCTCGTTTCTGCCACTCAATACGCTTGCAATACCGGAGCAGCACCAGGAGAGAGGCCGCGAGGTCTGGTGAACACTATGCTCACCCTCGCGGCTTCCTAAACTAAACACTTGCTCGACCCCGGAGGACCCCTGTACCCTTCGTCTGGGATCACTATTATTGTCTCTATATTCTATTATATGTTATGTATCCTACTATATATAAAAGAGTAAGCGGTTGTGTCTGTCCTTCCGTATGTCCGTCCGTCTTTCGTAAACGTCGAGTAGTAGCCATCCGGGTCAGATGAGGTGTCACCTACGTTGTGTTGAGAGGGATCAGAGATGTGTCGCCGATGTCGCGCAGAGGGCGTCCGAGTTCCGAACATGTGTCATCGACGTCGTGAAAGCGAGCGTCCGAGTTCAGAAGAGGTGTTGTCGACGTCGTTCAACAGGCGTCAGGATTTAGAAGACATGTCACCAATGTAGCGCAAGGGAAGTCCAGGTTGAGAAGAGGTGTCACTGATGTCGTGCAAGGGATGTTATGAGTAAAATAATCCGGAGAATAAGCACTTCGGATTAAGGCTCTCTATCTCTTCCTCGCCACGCCACGAGTACTTCAGAGAATGAATCGCGTGCGTGCGATAGAGGGTGGGTAGGCTCCATAGCAGCAATTTTGAAGATTCTGTCCTACCGTATCCCGCTATACTATTCTATAGAGCAAAACCAGTTTTTTTACTCTAACGAATGAGAAAAGGGTTAAGAGGACAAGAAGACGGTCGAGGTGTTCTATTCTCCGGGTTTGGAGGCGAAGCCCCCAACCAAACGTTGGCGGCCAGTAGGCCGCTGAATGTCTGGTTCGTGATAAACACATGCTGCTACCGGTGTGCTGTGGACAAGGTGGATGAGTACTTGTCAATACGTTGGTTGTGGTCCTACTTCTAGTATCGTGTATACTTCGGACCGAATCGAATAATTTCGAATGAATATTCGAATAAATTCGAATATTCGAATATTCATTATTCGAATATTCGGTGAGGTCCAAAATTCGAATATATTCATTATTCGAATATTCGATGAGGCCGAAAATTCGAAAATATTCATTATTCGAATATTCGCTGAGGCCCAAAATTCGAATATATTCGTTATTCGACTATTCGACGTGCCCCAAAATTCGAATATATTCGAATATATTCGACGCTACTGAGATAGACTACTGGGAGTCAGTTTTTGCGCATTCTGTATATAACTCGCCTAAAGTCAAGTATATGAAAAACCGAGGATATATTTGAGCTCAGCAGCTCGAGCTCTATCGTTTAGTATACATATTTCGTATGGAGCCACGAAATTATTCGAAATTGGAAACATGTTTAATTACCCAGTCATGAAGGCCGACCAATGGACTTGAGAAACATGAACCATGCGGCCAAGGTCGACCTCTGTCGAAAGTACTTCATCGTCGGTTGGTTTGGTCTACCGTTGGTGTGGCTTAGGAACACATTCTGGTTCTTTGGTTGAGGCTTTCTTCGACCGCAATCACCGGCCACCAATAATAATCGGAAGTATGTCACGCTGAGTGCCAAGGAGCGATCTTCTGGTTAATAGTAATATGTGTCTGGGAGACCATCTTCCAGTCGTACCGTTCGAGAAGTGTCGCATGGGCAGACTATTTGACATTCATCTTCTCAGTCGGAAGGGTATAGACTGGCTGCGATCTCACCCCAAATTGCCATAGCATCATTCATCCTTCTCAAAGTCCTTTTCTGTGATTCACTTGTAGGAGACCTTATTTCTCAGCTTGACGGCGAGGTGTTTCCTCACTCAATTGTTGTTATTTCTTGTCCGGGTTTGTAACATAAAACATCATATACATATTAACATAATGCCTTTAAATAACATGTCGTGTTTGAGATTACGTTTATTTCTGTATTTGCTTTACGAGGGTCATTAGAAGCCGTAGAATACCTACAATTTCAACCAGTGTTCTTTATTGATAAGTTTTGTGGCTAGAAGCCGTAGAATGTTTACAATTTCAACCAAAGTATTCGCTATTGATAAATTTTGTGGCGCTATATCAGTTGAGCGTTACGGTCGGAATTCATTAAGATTAGAAGAGTTTGGATTTGAAAATTGAAGACACGATCTTACAGAAGAATTTAGAAAAGGCATTTAGCCTAGGGCTCAATTTGACTTTCATTTCAAATACATCTGTCGTATACTTCGGACCGAATCGAATAATTTCGAACCAATATTCGAATAAATTCGAATATTCGGTGAGGCTCAAAATTCGAAAATATTCGTTATTCGAATATTCGACGAGGCCCAAAATTCGAATATACTCATTATTCGAATATTCGGTTTTTCGTGAAACCGAATATATTCGAATATTCGTTTATTCGAAAAAATTTTGGAAGGACACAAGTATAGTATCGTGTCGTCGTCGCTGTTGGGGTGCATATATCATTCTCCCTCGGTCCGGGGGTCGGTTATGGTCTTTTAGGTGTAAGAAGGAGACAGCTGGAGCGGTGTCACGGAAAACTAGAGGGACGAGACCCACACTGGAGTTTCCACCTCAGGTAGGTATCTTTAACACGTGTCAATACGAGTTGGTGCGCCTCAATACGTTGGGCCAGGGCTAGGAAAGCTAAAGCCTCCTCCTCCACGGGTTTGGGTCCTTCTTGGCGATCCTCGGGTGTTCCGTGGGGTGTTCCGCCTCTTCCTGCGCGGCCGCCAATCACAACAGTACTGATCACCACGCGCTCCCAAGCGACGCACGCCTCGCTCTCGCTCCAGTCTTCCGCTCGTTCCGGATGGCCATTGTAGGACCTCATTCCTACACCATACTTCATTCAATGTAGAAGCAGCACCAGAAGAGAACTGCGAGACCTGGTGAGCACACCACTCACCATCGCGACCTCGAGAACTAACCAAAAACCGACTCGGAGGACTAATATTTTATTTGTCTCCCATCCCTTAGTCTATCTCGCGTGTCTGTAAGGCAATGGGTAAGTCTGTGTTGTAACATCTTGTATTTGGGTTCTATTTCATATTGGCTTTCGGTTCATTGAGGCATACTGTTGTTAATCTGTTGTGTTGTGTACACGCTCCTCCCATTGTTTCTCTAGCAGTCCATTTAATCAGAAGGCAGGCCTGCGATTATCTTCGTCCCGTGTTGGCGGGTTCAACTCGCTCGTAGATTAACAACTGCGCGCGTCAACACGTGTGCTGGAGATGCAGGTTCTGCGATCTTAAAAAATCGTGGCGATAGCTACGAGCACGACTACGTTATTGCAGTACTACCTACTTTGGTCAATGAGTGACTACCTAATAAGCCTTTCGGTTATTTATCTTCGTTTCGATCTCCTTATCAACTTTACACGTTAATACGATGCTTGAAGCAGACGAAAATACTTACGATTAGATAGATTTGCACGGTTCCGCAGCGATTGCCTCAACTGGAGAACAGATGCGAAAAAAGTACTGCTGGTGACTCTAGTTACTAGCAGGTATACTCACCACAATCCGCAGGTGAAGGAACTTCTCGAAATGCCCCGACACTCCTACATATAGAGAATGGTCGACGAGATCCTGAAATGAAAAAGAGCATTTTTCTACAGCTCCATACCAAGGGTGTGCATTAAATTGTTTTCAGTAAATTTTTAACGAAGACTTTTTGCGTTAAAATCGGTAAATTCGGTGAACTCGTTAAATAAAATTTCTCTTAGCTGTAGTCAGTTTGGCTGTATCTTAGGATGTAAAAATCCATATATTTTATTTTATTCTCAACTCCATACACATGACAATACGACATGTCTATTCTGAATTCTGGATCCATCCTAGTCGAGAGGGGGGGGGGGCGCGACCACAAAATGATAATTCCCTAGGTCATCCCATGTCACACATCATATCCACTGAAATTAACGAAAGCCTTCACATTATGGGACAGCAGCTAAAGCTCTCGTAGAACCGCAACGTAGGGAATAAAGACGCAAAGACAGTGTATACCCCCTCCGACTAGATATATCCCGAATTATTTGGTGCAGTTCGTCTTTGGAGGATATTTACGACCTCAATAGCTCCGCCTGTTTTCGGAATGGTCATTTTGGTTCTGTTATTATTGCAGACGATGGCAGAGAATCAAGTAAACGGCCACGGACCGCTGACCAAGTTTTAATCGAATCGAACTCTATTGCACTGAGTACTTTTGTGTTTGCCACCCAAGTAACGTTTCTCAATTGTTAAGCCTTTTCTCCTGTGCTTTCTAAAGGAAATACATATGGAACACGCGTATCTATAAGAGAGTTTGTCGCCCTATATTGCCAGTGCTCTACCTTGTCCTTTTCCTTTCTTCTCCAAATAGAAATCGCCACTATTTTACGACTTTCAAGAAATTGACTGCTCTGATTTTCTTCTTGAACCATCTGGTGCCATGCTGTACAACACATTTGTTTGAGGTTCGAATGTGCTTTGGCTTTCCCATTTTCATCCTGTTTTGTAGAGCACATTTGGTATTGAAGAAGTGTTATAGTAAGTTCGCAAATTATGCGAAAGGATCCGCAGACATAAGAGGAATTTCTTGCTAGAGCCAAGCCTGCACCTGCAAAGATATACCTTTTCGTAGAACTTTGAAAAAATCTTTATGCAATAGACTGCATGTAAATTACCAGTTTTTATACAAACGTCCTATATATTAGGTTGTAACGAATTAAATGGCACTGGCTCGCGCCATTTTTTGGCGCGTCTTTACGCGTTTGATCAAGAACAAACCGTAACACGTGGCATATCATTTAGAAGCGCAAACTTTGCTCTACCGGTGAGTACGAAATTTTCTATGTAAAAGTGGGAAAACTTTAGAGTTTTATTGACTTTTTGCAGATGGACAAAAGGATAATCCGAGGCATTTACGTTTACGTATGAATTCAAGCTGGGCACTACAGCTAAGGAGACGGACGAGAAGATCAACGCCGCATTCGGCCAAGGATGTTCCACAATTCGGAGCGCGTGTAGCGCAGTCGGAGGAGGCGCGACTGTCGCGTGCACCCGATACCAGGTTCCTGGTTCGGATTTTCCGCCCAGGCCAACCAAGCCTTCCATCCCTCCGGGGTCGGTGAATTGGTACCAGACTTGTTTGGGAAGGATAAAGCGCTGACTTGTTCATCGGCTGGCCACCGCAAGTCATTGTATGGCCAAATACGCATTCATTTCTACTTCCACGACATCCCGTAGAAGTAGAATGCGCTGGCGCATCCCAGAAGGGATTGAGTAACGCCGTCCTTTATCCTTTTTATGCTTTATCCTTGGTATCAGAAGTTCCGGAATGGGGATGAGAGCTTGGAAGAACATGAAGGTCGTGGGAGGCATAGTGATGTTGATGAGGACAAGCTGAGAGCTGTGGTAGAGGAGGATCCACACAAAGGTACCAGGGAGATAGCAAAGGTTCTTTGCGTCAGTCACAACACAGCTGCCCGGCGTCTGAAGGAAATTGGAAAGACCAAAAAGCTGGAAAGATGGGTGCCTCACGAGCTGTCTGAGGAGCAAAGAAACCGACGATATGAGATCTCGTCCGCACTGCTTCTACGGAACGAAACGGACCCATTCCTTGATCGCATCGTAACCTGTGACGAGAAATGGATAATGCACGACAACAGGCGACGATCGGCACAGTGGGTGGACAGCGATGAGAGCCCCAAGGTTTTTGCGAAGCCGGTATTGCACCAAAAGAAAGTAATGGTGACAGTATGGTGGTGTTCGCTGGGAATTATTCACCACAGCTTCCTCCCTCCCGTGAATCCATCACGGCAGAGAAGTAGTGCATTGAAATTGAAGAAATGATGAAAAAGTTGAAGGATACCCGGCCGGCGTTGGTAAACCGAAGGCGAGTTCTCCTTCTGCACGACAATGCTCGCCCCCATGTAGCACGAATGACGTTGCAGAAATTGAATGAGCTGAGCATTGAAACTCTACCACATCCTCCGTTTTCTCCCGTCCTCTCCCCAGCAGACTACCATTTCTTCAAGCATCTTGGCGACTTCTTGGTAGGGAAAATATTCAAATACCAATAGGATGCCGAAAGTGCCTTCGAAGATTTCGTCAATTCCAGAACTTCTGATTTTTATGCTACTGGGACAAAAAAGCTTGTGTCACGTTGGCAAAGATGTGTAGAATCAGAAGGTTTTTATTTCGATTAATAAACTTGCCTACAAGCCGAGATATTAACTGTTTAAATTTACAGTGCTTCAGTGCCATTTATTTCGTTACAACCTAATAAATAACTGGCGAATTCTGGTCATCGGGTTCTTCTCTTTTTTATTTAATTTTTTTTCCTTCATGTAAATTTGTTCACTGCTTCATGTGTATACTGACTATGCTTCTCCAAAAGAAAGCTGCACCGAGAGTCCTCGAAAGAGACGAAACATTTGAGCATGCAAATTTGACATGCACGGCTTGAAAAATTCAATAAAGACGGAGCAATGACAGTACCAGCAGCCACTCTCTGTCTAATAGACGGTGTCCAACCTTGTCTTGACGTAATCCTACAATGATCGCCTGATTCTGCACGAGGAACCGGTCCTATTTTCCGGAAAACTTGAGGAAAGAGCATTTTTCATTCATTGTTCCGCCTCCTATCCTTGTTGTCAAGCATTTTTTTTCTGTTTCGAAACGTTTTTATCGCGTTTTCTCAGCCCTTTCAAAATCACTTGGAAGCAACTATCACAAAAACGGTGAAAGTTTGACTGATTGTTAAGTATGAAGAACTAACATGTAGCAATCAAACGCCAAACCAAGAAAGTCCAAAAACGCGAATCTACAGCACAGAAAAGTGGTGGCGCAGGCAAATAAATTGGTCAAGGAGCAAGAAAAATGCCAACAATTCTCGAAAGAGGAGGACGATATTGACTGCCTATTTCACTGATTCAAGCAAGTAGAGGGTTTCCTCGGTATCGCAACGATACTGCCAAAATTAATCCAAAAAATCGTCCAAAATGCATTTGCATGAAGAAAAAGCAAAATTTCGAAAACGGAGTGTAAAATGTCGTTAATACAATTTAACGGAAACTTTGTATCGTTAAATTTCGTTAGATTTCTTTCAACAAAAAATCCCGGTAAATCGTTAATCGTTAAACACACACCTCTGCTCCATACTTTCTGAAAACATCGTATTCAAGCTCTACAAACACTATAGCGGCTCCTGGGTCACCAAGAGAACATTCGGTTTTATATGCACTTGTTGATTTCTCTAGATTTCTCTCGATATCACTCTCCTCTGTTTCAGATGCTGGCCTACGGATAACCAACCATATACTTGATACTTGATTATTGATGTGTCGTCTAAATGGCCGAAAATGTTATCCATTACATTGCATATCCTTTAGAACACATATTTAATCTGAGCTACACAAGAGCAGAAATCCCTGCCAGGTGGAAGCACGCGTTTGTCACCCCAATTTCAAAAAAGGCTCCACAAAATGATCCTAGAAACTACCGACCTGTCAGTATCACCTCAGTTTTTGCGAGAACTTTTGAAAAAATTCTCAAGCGACATGTCTTATTGCACCTTGATGCTCATGGTGTAATATCTGACAGTCAGTACGGGTTTCTGAAAGGCAGATCTGTGGAAACAGCCGTTCTCACCTCATTAAATGACTGGTCGAAAGCACTGGAAGACAAAAGACGTTCAGACGTAGTGTATTTTGACTTCTCAAAAGCTTTTGACAAAGTCCCGGTTGAGAAATTGGTTGTCAAGATGGAGGCGGTAGGAATTCATCCTATGATCATAAGCTGGGTACGGCAATTTTTAAGCAGAAGGACTTACCAGGTTAAGATTAAAGGCCAGTACTCCAAGGTCTTTTCCACATTTAGCGGCGTTCCCCAAGGTGGGGTATTATCCCCAATCTTATTCCTGCTGTACACGTACGAACTCCCAAACAGCATTGCTAGCCTAGGGGTCAAATGTAAAATGTACGCTGATGATGTAAATATCTACAAAACTATCCGTACCACCGATGATTCAAAGGATCTTCAGACGGCGATCGATTTCATGAGCTCCTGGTCAGATAAATGGGAATTACCTCTCGCAACTGAGAAAACGCACCTTCTAGTGATTGGGTCTAAAAATCACACTCATTCACCGACGTACAGGATTAATGATAAGGCCTTAGAAAAAGTTGACGAAGTTCGGGATTTGGGTTTTGTTATAACGATGACCTATGTTTTTCAAAACACTGCAGACTCTTGGTGAAAAAAGCCAGTTTTCGCATTTATAACCTATTCAGAGTTCTGAAATGCAGGCTTCCAGAGGTGTACATAAAGGCCTTTAAAACCTATGTACGACCTATCGTGGAAACCGGGACAACCGTGTTCAACCCCACTAAGAAGAGGGATATTGATCTCTTGGAAAGCATCCAAAACAGCTTCACCAGGAAACTTATTATGAGATGTTTCTCTGTGGATTACAGTTCGATTCCCAATGGTTCTCAACGGTTTGCGCTTTTTGGTCTTCCATCTCTAAGCAAAATAAGAAAAATGGCTGATGTTATCATGATGTACAAAATTCTGGCCAAGAAGCTATCAATCAATCCAGATGATTTCGTTGATGGGTCGCTGACGAAATCGGTAAGAGGGAAGCTCAAACTTCGGGTCTCTGTCGCTAAATCGTCAGGCAGGTCAGACTTCTTAACCTACAGGATTCTTAAGGAATTCAACTTGTTGCTTAGCAAGTATGATGATTTGACGATGCTGTCTGCTCAAGCGTGTAGAAGGTTTGTTGGTTAATCCGGTTGTTCTTGATGTCTGATATTATTGATGTTGCGCTGCTCGATCTATGTTATATATGCGTGTAACTGATGGTTTGATGTTGTTTTTAACGCTGTTTACGCTAGACTTTCGTCTATGCCTCAATAAATAAATAAATAAAAATAAAAATATGCGCAAAAACAAAGAACTCACGGAACGAGTCACCCAGATAAACGAAGGACACCCGTCTGCAATACCCAGATAAAAGAATTTTCAACGATTTAACAAAGATCTCCTCATGGTGCCGCCAAAGCGAGAGCATAAAAGAGGATCTCGAGTCAAGCTGCTTGTCAGTCATCCTTCATCATTTATCTTTTGTAATTTCAGTCGTGTTGTCCCTTCTCGCTACACTCTTATCGTGTCACATATTTCACGCTGTAGCAGCCGTATCGAATCTCGTCTAATTCGGGATACTACTTGAACACTCGTTTAATACTCGTCTAATCCGGGATACTACTAGGAGTCCAAGGCGGATAAGGTACAGCAGATGGAACCAATCTGACTCATTACGGTGCGGTTTTTGAAAAGTGAACAGAGGGCCCACTTTAGGAGTGGCACAAGGGAATCTTACATTGTTGATTGTTCATGTAGTTTCGAGCTTTGTTAGATTTATGCAGACAAATTCGAGCTAATTTACGTTGTATTGGGTTTAGACAAGTGTCTGTGCAATGATGTAAACCAGGGGTGCACATTTAACTGTTAGCGATTTAACGAATTTAGTGAGTTAACGGCATTTTTCGTTAAGATCTCGCTTAACGACTTGAAGGAAATTTTTAGAAATTTAACGGACTTTTTTCTAAGCGAGTTTATCACATTTACTCTTAGTATTCTGTAACGTGAATTTGCGCATTCAAATCGTTTCCGTAATATCCCGCAGAAGTAGACTGCGTGGCGCATCCCAAATGGGATTGAGTAACGCCGTTCTTTATCCTTATCCCATGATGCATTTTAAAACTAGAAATTTCTTCGCCGCGTCCCCAAGCACGTCAACGAATCCACAAAGGTACTTGTTTAACCTCCTCGTTAGATAGGCCTATCCTCACCTGGTGCTGCTTATCCCAGAATACTTTTGCTCGCCATCTGGAACAGTCGAGACGGAGAGAATGTTTTCGGCCACTGAATGTATTTTGAACGAATTTAGAAAAACGCTAGTAACAAAAATTAGGAAAGCTACTTTTCCTGAACGGTGACACGTTGACGACGTGTCACACCTTTTCGGCAGTGTGGGACCGTGTGACTCGATGTTGTATCGCGGTCCCGACGTTGCAAAAAAAACAACGAATTTGTCCACCGCACCAGGCACTCGAAAATCGTGCGTTCGACAACGTGTTAGCATTCCACTGATAGGCTTTTAATTGTATTCTTATTAATTCTTTCTGTACTTAATGGGCTGGTACACACATCGAGATTGTATGTGCTCGCAGAACAGTCAGACAAAAGGGTTTCGCAAAGAACTAGGAAGAGGGGAACTCCAGCTATCTGTCTGGTCGCACATTTTGAGATGTATTGTCGGTGATCATCTTGAATGCTAATTCAATATCTGTTCTTATTCCACACCCTGTGGTTAATTTATTGCTGAAGGTTTATTTTTTTATTTTTCTCTGTTTGTTCATGTGCCACCTCACCGCGGTGAAGGGGTGAACATCACTTTGTGGTGGCTAACGGCACAAACGGTCACACAGTACGCGACGCTTTGTCGTGTATGGGCGGCTCTCCTGTATCCCTGGCCAGGAACATGTGAGTAACCAGACCACCGGTACGGCTCAAACAACTAAACCCGCGCCCCAGTCCTCCGCGCGCCGGAGGTGGACTTCTACGACGTCGGTTGCATCCACCTCCGGCGAGGGGCCATCTAATCTCGGAGTTAAACTATCAGGACGTCATTGGAATCGGACTACCGGAAACTCCCTCCCACCACGACACGGAAACTGCCTATTCGTCTGCACTTATAACTGTCGTTCGATCGCATCTGAGCAGGATCTTCGGACACTGCTTTACAGAAGCCGCAACATCAAATACGACGTTATCGCCCTGCAGGAAACGAAAGGCAGAACGGAAACCATAAGAAGGACCGACCACAACGAGCTTCTCATTATCGGAGCAAAGGTGGACAGAAAGAATATTGGCGGAGTTGGATTTCTCGTCAATTCGACAGTGCACCACCTAGTAGACTCTTACAAGATCATCTGTCCGCGAGTAGCTGTTCTTCGTCTGGAAACCAAAGATCAAGGAACCATCTCCATCATAAATGGATATGCTCCAAAATCTGCGGCCACAGATGAAGAAAATGAGGAATTCTACAAGCTGTTCGAAAGGACTGTCAACGACGAGAAGAGCTACTACAAAGTTGTCGTTGGTGACTTTAACGCTATCGTCGGTACGAATGATCACGACGAATGGAGGCTAGGACCACATGGAACTTCCTCAAGGAACGAAAACGGAGAGCGCCTGATAGACTTCCTATCCGCGTGCCGTCTCTACCACGGAAATTCTATGTTTAAGAAGCCTTCAAGCCGACGATGGACCTGGGAAAGCCCAAATGGAGAAACACGTTCGGAGATCGACCATGTTCTTACAAACAGACGCTGGAGTCTGTTCGACGTCTCCGTGCTGCCTTCATTTGACACCGGCTCGGATCACCGTCTTGTCCGTGCGAAGCTGACTCTCAAAAAGAGGATGTTCAAGCGTGACACTCATAGACCGGCACCGGTGAGGATCTCCACATTCAAGTCTGAGGAGTTGGAATATGCGATAAAGTCGTACGATTGGAATCTTCTTGAAGATCCATCGGAAGACTACGACCTTCTCTCCAAGGACTGTTGAAATGTGCTAGCAGCTCTTGCGAAGTCACATCACCGTCTGCTTCAAGACTCAACGCACATGCGATTAAACTCTTGGAGCAAAGAAGAGCTGTTAAACTGGATCCTAATGCTTCCCATCTGGAAAAAGTCACCATCTCGAAGGCCTGTCGAATTGCAGTGAAGGAGTCCATTCAAGCCTACAGAAGATTGAAGCTGTTAGAAGCGGCTGGGAAAGGTTCAAGCATAAAGCGCTGCAAACGAGATCTCTGCGATCAGAAGGCAATAATGTCAGCCCTTGTGGATAAGGATGGAACAACGCAAACGTCTCGAAGAGCGATGGAGGCCATCGTTCAGGAATTCTACACAGATCTGTTCCGTTCTTCCATCACTGTCCCGAAATGCTTGATGCCACCAGCTGAGGAAGTACCTCCCATTCTGGAATCAGAAGTTGCTCATGCCATCAGAAGGATGAAGCCGGGCACTGCTCCCGGACCGGACGGCCTTTCTGCTGATCTCCTTCGTGCGGGTGGCAGTGCCGTCTGCTCACTTCTTGCCAAGCACTTCAACCACTACCTTCGAGTTGGTAGGATTCCGGACTCATGGAAGGAGTCGAAAACAGTTTTAATCTTCAAAAAAGGTCAGCAGGAGGATATCAACAACTATCGACCCATCAGTCTTCTCTCGGTTGTGTACAAGATCTTCACCAAGATACTGCTTAACCGCATGGAGCGTTGCTTGGATGAATATCAGCCAGTGGAGCAAGCAGGGTTTCGCAAGGATTTCTCCTGCATGGACCATATTCAGACTGTCTCACAGCTCATCGAGAGGAGCCGCGAATACCACCTCCCACTTGTCCTTGTCTTCGTGGATTACCGGAAAGCGTTCGACTCTGTGGAAATCAACGCCGTTTTGAACGCACTTGTGCACGCTGGTATACCATCGCCCTACATCCGACTTATCGACGAATGCTTCCCAAACACATCGACTACCATCCAGCTGTTCGATCGTAAGCTTAAAATTCCTATCGGGAAAGGAGTACGGCAGGGAGACACGATTTCTCCCAAGCTATTCACAGCGGCACTCCAGGATGCCATGAAAGACTTGAACTGGGACGAAAAAGGCTACCTTGTCGACGGTAAACGGATCAGCAACCTTCGCTTCGCCGACGATATTGTTCTCATCTCTACCAGCACGGCAGAAGTCGAGGAAATGCTGAACGAGCTCAATGTGGCAGGTATGAAGATTGGATTGGACATGAATATGTCCAAAACGCAGTTTATGGTCAACCAGTGGTGTGACACGGGACTCGTAAGGTTAAATGGAGTCGCTCTGCAACAGGTCGACTCCTACGTCTATCTGGGAAGAGAGCTGAACATGGATAACGACCTCGCTCCCGAAATCGCCCGCAGGAGACGCGCCGCATGGGCAGCCTTCAGTTCGATTCGCGAAGTCACCGATCAGGTCAAGGATCCCGGCCTTAGGGCCTCGATATTCAACGCCTCTGTACTGCCTGCGATGTGTTACGCGACGGAAACCTGGCCCGACAACAAGACAATCGCCAGAGCGATGCAAACTACGCATCGTGCACTGGAGAGATGTCTTCTAAGGACAAGCCTTCGTCAGCAATGGCAAGAAGGCCTACGAAGCTCGGAGCTACGGGAGAAGTCGCAATTAGCAGACCCGCTGCAGTACATGAAGAAGTCCAAATATCGCTGGGCCGGACACCTGCTTCGACGAAAGGACGGTAGATGGAGTCTCCGTGTCACAGAATGACTCCCGAGAGACCATACGAGACCACTGGGACGACCGCCAACGCGATGGGCAGACTCATTCTCAAGATCTTTCAGAGAGCGGAGTCTGCCTCACTGGATGCAAGCAGCCAGAGATCGAGCGGTCTGGAAGAGTTGTGGTCCCCGCTGAGAAGACCTCCAGCCGACAAAGGACCATCAAAGTATCAAAGTAAGTATCTGTTTGTTGATGTTGAATTTTTTATTTTGCATTGCAGTATTACACTCCTTTCCTTGAATTTTCGCTGTTAGCCTTTTGAAGTCGAAACGTATAAGGTTTTCCTTGATTTTTTCACTTAAAATAATGGTTTGCAGCTAATTGCATTTTTTAACGAAATTTAATGATTTACCGGAAATTTAGTGAAAATTTTCCGTCAAAAATTTTCGTTTAAAAAGTTTAACGCACAGCATTTTATGTGCACCCCTGATGTAAACTACCAATGACATTTATGCTTTGTTCATTTTGTAGACCTCTTGTGGAGATCTGAACTCCGTTCCGCAATTTGGTTTGTGCCTCACTACACTTCACAGTTGATACTCCTAGACTTCCTCTTGATCACTGTATGCCAGATGACTCCCCATATATCGAAACTGGCACCACATATGTACCTCTATTATGTGGCTTGCATGTACGGCTAGTTTCGCGTTCTAAATCTCCAGAGGAGGAGATTTCGTCATTTTTCCCTCCTCGCAGTCACTTAGTGCCAGATCCTAACATACCTCTCTGGATTTGCAATTTAACGCCCGGTCTTTTGTGCTGTATTTTTACAGAAACATAATAAAAACCCAATCTACAGCCTTCCCCACGAAATTACAAAAATGACTCGGAAATCTTATCACAGCATTATAGAATTCACCTTCGTGTACAGCTTCGCCACTTCTTCGGCGCTCTTCACCTCACCATTAATCATTGCCGGCGACTCGAATAAGAGCTCCGTGTAGAGATTCAGCCATGCTCTCTGCTCCACCGTCAATGCGGTAGTGTCGAACAGCGCGAACAATTCCACGAACTTTGTCGGGCAGTTATGAACGGTCGTCGGGAACGGGAACTGCTCCAAAAACTTCGCTATCGGCTGTGATGACGGAGAACCGCCTCGGTTGCTCTTGGCGTCCACGGGGAAGCGATCGAACGCCTCCAGCTTCTTTACGATGAGGCTGTCGAGCAATTCTGCGCTTGGCTTCCTAGCGGTGTTCTCTTTGATGGCCTCCTCGATTTTCACACCACATTTCTTGATTCCTTCCTTACCCAGCTTCTTACGCTGGGCATCGAGGCGAGCTTTCTCCTCCTTGGTGATCTGAAACAAGCAGCTAAAGGCGAATACTTAATCCCAGGACTTCAAGCTCACCTGATCGACCATCTTCTCACTGGGTATCCCTACTACCGCCACATGAGGGCTGGTGAAGTACTTCTTAACCAGTCCCGTCCAGAACGATGCAGGTTCTGATCGAAGTCGGCGAAGTAAATCCAGCTGCAATAGGAGACCTGTATTCCAGGAAGGATTTCATCGGAAATCGAAGTGGTTGGCTACCTCATTCATCCTCGTCTTCAACTGCTCATCATTCTCATCGTATAATTGATGCCCAATCACATGCCCAAACAGCTGAGTAGCCGGATGCTTCTCCATCTGCAATACACGCACATTATTCATCTCACACGACTAGTCGAATCCAAATGTGACGACGGGAGTCTTGCCTTCTTCAGCTCATTCTTCACCAACTGCGTGATAATGAAGCCCATTCGTTCCATATCCCAAGCTTTGTCTTCTAAATGCTCTTTTACTACCTTCTCCATGAACCTAAAATACTTCCTAGACCTTCCCGTTTGTTCGTGTGAGACTACTAGGCTCAATTTTTTCCAGCATGGTCAACCTTAACCAACTAAAATACACCTCACTTCTTAGTCACCTCATCCAATCGTTTCGTTGGAACACCGCTGAACGACAGTTGAATAAGCGCCGTTGTCTGTAAAATAGAGGTTAAATTCATACTAAACCTCCAACACAAGCAAACGATAACGGGCCGCTTACCTGTTCCGTTACATGGAAATATACTTGACTAGCTAACGGCTTCTCGATTAGGACAAACTCCTTCTGAAGTGGTGACACGGGGGTGTTCGACATGTAGTCAAATAAGACATCAAATGCCACTTTCTCTTGAAAGTCCGTCGGGCTATAGCCAAACCTGAAATCGGACGATAGCTCAGGAAAAGAACGCCTATTTCTTTTACACAGAAACTTGGAACGACGGATGATAATAGGCTCCCATCCCTAATCTTGGTACCAACCATTCCTCAACTACGTGACTTTTCTTCCTACCTTGGAACGAATGACTTTCAGTAATTCATGAGTAAAGCCTCCGCACACTTTTGTGGTGAAGCGGCAGGCCCACTGTTGCGATCGGTTGTCCCGCAGGTTGAGGCATCCCTATGTGGCTTTGCGGCTCCGTGTCGTCCACATGCACCGGAGGGTTCCCAAATCTTACCTAACCCCAAGGGGACCCCGCGTATTGCCACTGTCGAACGTATTGCCTGCAACGTATTGATGGTCCTCCAGCTGTCTGGACTGACCTCTTCCCTGCGCCTCGCGCCACCCGGCTCCTCAGCTTCCCGACATCACAGGGGACGAACCCAATCCCAGGGAAACCCACAATGTCAACACACGATATACACACATACAACCACTGCCCTTGATGTAAAGGGACTCACCCGGTTTCTCTATACGCACACAGAATAAGCCATGAGGTTCTCATTTCACTTCGCTACCAGCAGAACATCCAGCAATCCGATGATAGAAGCCGAGGAAGAGGCAGGCGTCCTCCGTGGCCGAGTAGGTTGAGCCCCCTGAGGCCGCGGGAGTGAGCGTGATGCTCACCAGACACCGCGGAACTCTCCTGGTGCTCCCGTCTGTAGTGTCAGCGATTGGAATGGCAGGGACGAGGCCCCGCGGTAGCCATCCGGAATAAAGGAGCAGAGCGAGAAGTCGGCAGACCTCGTCGCGGGAGCGCAGACACGTCGAATGCGGCACGCGTCTGTCGAGAGGAGGCGGCACGCGCCGATCGATGGTGCCACGTCATCAACTTTCCCATGCTCCCAGGCCGATCAATGGCTCATCATCGACAAGCTACCGTAGGAAACAGCGCGCCCGGGCCGGACACGGACCGAGCAGCGATCGCAGTCGCGACACCCATCTTTCAAGATAGGGAAGGGACGCAAAGAATGTCGCAGAGCGGCGCCGTGCCGCTCCGGCACACTTCTGCGGTGAATGGTTCACATCATTATTGCCGCCGCAGCTGACATGCAGCCACAGTGATCCGTCTGCGCTCTAGCCGGATCAGCCGGGTCAGCCAGAGCGCAGACAGAAGGAGTGAAAGCAAATAGCAGCAGTATGTTCCGATTAGAAAGAGTACAGTGTCTCTGCTTCTTGCCGACGGCAAGACTGAATGTGCGTGAACGGCGTGCCTCACGAGTTCTGCCGCCCACCATCTGCCGCTTTGCCGCAAAACTGTGCGAAGGTCTTAAGGTTCTTTAAAAATGTTTCCAACATGTCTGTAACATTCCTGTATGGCTTTCAGGACCAGTTTATACTTGCGACCGCCCTTAGCAAGCAGTACGCTATCCATCGGAATTGATCCTCTGCGCTTCCTAATCGATAATGGTGGTTGTGCCGCAGCAATGGCACATGAACTACGCATTATAACAACGCGTTGAGGCTGCCACACTACCGCCTCATGACATACCAACTAATCTCCACGCTTCCTCGAGACTCGTCGTCACTTGGGCAGACCACCTTATGTTCGCTCGATTCCGCTGGCGGTTTCAGACGGAGCGAGATGAACGGCCTCGGAAATGACGCTGGGATGTCGGCTAGATGTTCCTGACAAAAAGACACATCAGAACTATGCTTCAGAAATCGAAAAAAGACCCAAGTAAGAGGTACCTCTTCCGTGTCCTTTATGATGTTCAATAACCGTTCATGATTCACACGACCTGACACAGTCACGACCATATTCGACAGATGATAGTACTTCTTATGAAAGTTGCGCACCTAAGCACACTGACTGGTAATGTTCTCTAAAATTAGTGTCGAAACCAGCTTACCCTTTCTAAATTACACGTCGTCCTAAGGCTTGCCAGTCGCCCACCCGTGTCCACTCGATACGAATTATGAGGTGGATAAAGAATCTCTTTCTTTTTCCTGAAAACCACATTTAGCCCTGCGAAGTAGAAAGAAAGAACGACACAAAGAGTCATCACTTACCTATCCATTATGGAGGACATCTCCGACTCATGGTCCTGCATCTCACTATACACCACTCCAGCGTCCTCACCATTACCGTTGATATGATGGACTTCAGTAGCGAACTGAGAAGGCTGAAAGGGAGAAAATCGACACCTTCTGACAATGTTTAAACGCGTTTGCTTAAACATGGAGAGGCTGATATTAAGGCTATATGTTGTTACAGGATGTTTACTTGCGGCCAAAACTTTTGCGTCAGGCGGGACTCCAATCCGCACCTTCTACTTTCCGGGCAGGTATGCTACGCCGTACACCACCAACATCACGTGACCTCGAAGGCATGTCGCACCAGGAGGCTCCACCGATGCAGAGAACTCATGCGGGGCAAGACAATAGGCGAGCATAGCTCGACGCTGCACCACAAGCATCGTATATCGATCATGCTGCGCATCTTTGTAGATGCAATGAAGTTGGAGAGCGTGAAGAATTAGGTCATAGACCGCCGAATGACTGTGACTATTACAGTGCCATGAGAGTCTGGCATTCGCAGCGTCTTCTTGCTTCAGCCAGCAAAGGTCTTTGAACTGATGTCTCGGGAAGAGTGGTTTGGTCGCACGAAGCCAGAGTAAGGCCTTTGTTATACTTCGTCGACGAGTCACCGACGTCGCCGAGAGCTCCGCAGGGGTGTTATACTTCCGTCGCCGATGTCATCGATGTCACCCAAGGGTAGCAGAAAAGGCGCTCCGATGGAGTATTTTGATTGTGGGTTGGTTCTTTGTTCCCGGCGCTGCCATCATCCCCACCAGACCTCGAATTACGAAATTGATAAGTGCAAAAACGCCCGTATTGCGCACACCAATAGTGCTATTTTTACTCTTAACGTTCTTTTATGGTTAGTCTCACAACCACTGCCTAATGTTGTGCGAAAATTCGTTCAGTTCGCTGGAACACTGAGTGGTGCTCCAATGTTCTCCTGTTGACGACGCCGCCACAGAATATGTCGACGACGTCGCCGACAGTACCGATGACGTCTGTGGCGACGTCGGTCACGGGCTGTCGGTGACAGGTCGCAGCGTCGAAGTATAATATAGGCCTATGAATTAGCGCTTTATGACATAGGGTTACGGTACGGCGCGAACTTCTAACTACTGATGCTAAGGATTTCTATGTGGGACTAAGGACCTCCGCACACTTTTGTGGCAAGCGACGGGCGACGGGCGGCAAAACTCGTGAAACGCGTCTCTCACGCACACTCGACTTTTGCGCAAAGGCGGTGCTGCAAGCAGCAGAGGCACCGTACTCTTTCTAGTCGGGACCTACGGCTGCTATTCGACTTCCTCTTTTCTGTGCGGCAAATGGTTGCAAGCTCTGCGCTCTGCCGCTGCCGCAAAAGTGTGCGAAGGCCTTAACTGGCAACATGAACAAGGCAAAAATCGCTGAAAAAGTGACCACGCTGCAAGCATAGATTCTTCAGTATTCGGGATTAATTCCTTAGAGTATACTTACCGACAGCATCGGTGACAGCAGATGATTCAAGTAGACAGGTAGCACCTTGAAGAACCCTTCACTGCCAACCTTGAATCGAGAAGGTGTTAAAATCACATCTACAACTCTCTTGTAAGGTCCCATTAAAAGAACCTACGGTGCTCAAAGTATAAGCCGTGTGATCCTGGTCAGTCCAGGCATTGGTGCCGCTCGCTAAGCAGCGATTGGCGATGACATCCAGGACGCCTTTGAAGGGGTACTTCTTGCTGCCCATGAACACCAGATGCTCCAGAGTATGTGGTAGACCGTCATCGCTGTCCGTCTCGGTGGCTAAACAACTTCTTTGCAATGGAATTTCTTTGAATCAGTGTTTACACTTATATTTCGGTGCAACTTTGAACAAGACTTTGTTACAAAGAGGGTCATATGCTTTTCCCTGGCTCAGTTGCCAGTTGTGCGCCACTTGTTCTTTTAGTCTGAAATTGGTTGCGAAAGGGTTGCCACAGCCGAGTGGTTCGTTGTTCCGGTGTTATCCTTTGTTTTAATGCATGGCTTGTTCCGACACTTCTTATTCTAGGGAATTCCAGACGCCTATTCGAATTATAACTTAAAAAATCAGTCTGCGCACCGATGGCCAACCATTAGGCCCCCACAGGATTGATATCGACTGCTTCTGCGGGCCAGGACAACTCGTCCACCTATTTACAAGACATTGGCAAGTTCTAAATTCCAATCAAAATCGATCTCTAAACAACAAAACTCACCAAAAGAGATACATCCCTTCACCAGTGGTCCCGGAACATCACCAATAGCCACCACCAGTCGACTCCGCGTCGAATGATACAGCGAGACGGCTATGGTGCCGTTCATCAACGCTTCCGATTTCTTCCAGAAGCGCGCCACCATCTTTAAAGCTAAGCATAGACAGGAGTGTTGGTAAAAACAAAAGATGAACATTACAATGCCCTAATCGTATTGGTAAAGTGTGGGTGCTTTCGTCCCTTTGGGCTTGTTCATGGTCCACCACTGCATCGGCTGACCGTCGCAGCAAAAGATCCATATCGATTTTTTCTGCGCGGACGTTCAGGACTAATCGATGTTGTTTCACCGTGCAAACAGGCGGATGTGGCCGAAGACTATGAACGGACGCTTTCATACCAACCGCAGAAATTAAAATACTCCCCATTTTCGGTCCTAGAAGAGCGGCTTTCTTACTTAAAAAGCCTACGGACAACCTCCAGCCTCTCTCTTCTTGGAGTCTTGGCATTGTTTCAGCTCTGTCTATTCGTACTGTGCCCAACACGAGATTGCAGGTGGATTTTTACTCTGGCCTTGTTTTTAAGCCAAAATAAACATCCACCTACAACCTCGTCTTTGGCACAGCACCAATATGTACAGCTGAAACTTATAGATAACCATCATGGGACAACGATGTTTCGTTGCGATCAAAACTTCTAGCGCCAGGCGGGACTCGAACCCGCACCTTCCTCCGACCAGGTGGGAATGCTCTACGCCTTTACACCACCGGCAACGTTTGATCGAACACAACACCCACACCTCGTGGGACAGATCAGAGCTCACCCGTATCCGGGATGAGCTGGCCGCTGATATCAGCATGGAACCAATTAAGCTGATGGTCTTGATAGGAACAATTTAAGTCAGTTTCTTTAAGCCTCAATTGGCTGGTATCGATGTTGTAAGCTGTCACAACGATGTTTTGTTGCGATCAAAACTTCTAGCGCCAAACGGGACTCGAACCCGCACCTCCCTCTGACCGGGCGGGAATGCTCTACGCCTTTACACCACCGGCGCCATTTGCCGATCATGGGACAGCTATGGGTCATTCGAATTGAGCGCCGTACTGTATCGAAGCACCCTTCCTGGGCCAAAATGACGTCATATGGCCAGTTGCTCATCACCAGTGAGAATATAGTTGACGTCTGCATCTACGTCCGCCACCGTCTTAGGTTAGACCGCTAAAGTAAGGACCTAAGAAATATCAGTCCATCCTTCGAGGAGGCATACGTTATCCCTACTGACACGCCCACTCCAACCCTTGCCTGCTCTTGGCATGTTATCGGTAAAAACGCCTATCCAGCCTCCTATCCGGGAATCTCCCTGGGCATGTACAGGAGGACGGCATGCAACCATTAACCTATCTCTCGTCCCAGCAATAGGTGTGATTGGCTGATGCTTTTCTTCCATCGACTCTTGAGCATGCCCAGAGAGACTTCTCGATAACGCCAACAGTACTAGCATGAAAGCATTGCAGAGCAGACCATAGAATCAACCAAAATACAGGGTGTCTCAAAAAAAATGTATGCACTGTTTGAAAGGTGATAACTTTGCTCACAGCAAAGGTACTGAGGAAGCTAAGAACTCATATGAAAGCCTAATAAAATAGGAATTCTCTGACATATGAGCGCTATGGATTGCGCCATGCACTCGTCTGAAACCGTGCACTTTACACTCGACTGATTGTGTTTCGCTTGAATCCATGTTATAATTTCTTCAAAAAACAGGGTCATATTGAATGATTTGTGCTTTTTGTAAAATTTAAAACTTAAAAACACATTACGGCTTGCAAAAAACGCAGGGTATCCTAAAAAACGCAGATGCTATTTGAAAGGTTCCAACATTGCTGCAAGTTGAAGCTTCGGATGATGTTTGGGACTCGTATGAGAGCACATGGTAATGAGATGTCTGTGGCGTTAAGTAGTCAAGATTACGCCATACCGCCGCCTGAAACATTGCATTTCAGACAGACATGGCCGGAATGCTTGCTACAATCTTGTTACTACTTGGCCAGATTAACCTGTGCTGTGCTTTTCAAACGTTTTCCGCTGCCCAGCAGCTATAATTATGTTGACTAACCTCTTCATTCAGCCCGATGTTGCTTCAACAGTCCGTTTTGGAAAATGGGCTTTCTGATCACATTTAAATTATGCCAACAAAAACTTGCATGCCACGTGTCTTTCACGTAATTTTCAAACTCTAAACGTTAAAAGAAGCACATAACAGGTTAGTGTGGCCAAGTAGTAGCAAGTTTGTAACAAGCATTCATCCCATACAGATTCAATCGAGTCTGAAATTCAATGTTTTAGGCGTGGGCATGGCACAATCTTGAATATTTACACGCCACAGCCATCCCGTGACCATGTGCTTTCATACGAGTCTCAAATACCTTCAAAAGCTTCACTAGCAGCAATGCTAGAGCCTTGCGAGTAGTACCTGCATTCTCTAAAATACTCTGCATTTTTCGCATGCTTTAGTATGCTTTTAAGTTTTAACCTTTAAAAGAAGCAGAAATCAATCGAAGCGGCCACTTTGTGAAGAAATTATAACGAGCATTCAAGCGAAACATAATCAATCGAGTGTAAAATGCAAGGTTTCAGACGAGTGCATGAGCCACTCCATACCGCTGATATGTCAAAAAATTTCTAATCTTTTAAGCTTTCATGTGAACTTTTAACTTTTTCAGTACCTTTACTGTGGACAAAGTTATCACCTTTCAAACAGTGTATACATTTTTTGGGACACCCTGCAGAAGCAATGAATCCCTAAAACCTTCATCGGTGATAGTGCAAGGCCAAAACCAGACTCCATTAAGGCAGCAAATTCTAAGACTCTTCAATATTTATTCTATTTATACATGTGAAAGATGAGAAAGTGAAATGACTAAAGCAGTATCACAAAACAATGTACTCGTAACTACGCTCCGTCGGTGATAGGAAGCGAGAAGAAGGCTTTATGAGAGAGCTTTGAGGCTATCAATGCCTTATGAACACCAGAAATTTGCTCTGCACCATATCTAGCACAATCAGTGGAATCTATCAACATGAAGAAGAACGCTATTCTAACGAAGAACAGAGAAGTACTGCGAGAGGTGGAGCGACAATGACCTGTCTCCATGGCCACAATTTCGTACATAAACGCATTGAACGGCTATGAATCACCATGAACGGGCGGTGTTTAATAGAATGGCGAATGAGGCACAGCACTTGAATTCTTGATCGCCATCCTTAGAATTGACATAGTCATCACGGCGCTAGGCAAGAAAGCGGCAAAGAACCACAAAAAAGCCCCAAAAGGCTGAACACCGCCAAAGATTTAAACTTTGGGGACGACTGAGAAAGAAGGCAATAGCAAGGGAGGAGAGGAGATGCTTGCCGTCACAGCGTCCTGATCAGCTGACCAACTTTGCCGTACGCCTCCTTGTCCGAGTGTGACTTCATGAATATCTGCTGGAGCGTGTCACGATCCCGTCGATCGAATGCCATCTTTGCTGCAGCGACAAAATTCCTGGAATCGAGTCGTTCAGAACCGAACTGTTGGGTTGTTCGATAATCAATGTCGTTTTTACATATATTAGGGTATCCAGAAAGTAAAACCTCGCAATGTTCCAGATTTTTTCTAGCATGTTCTGAAAATTTCAACATAAGTGCTATATAAAGGCACTATCCTGCCGTATCTGCATAACATATCCAGCTCCGTCTTCCTTGCCTATCTCACTGTACGATGGCCGAAGCGTCCACCCATATTAGACACGTACTCCTTTACGAGTTTGAATCTGGGCACTCCGCTGCAGAAGCCCATCGAAACTGGTGTCGTGTATTCGGCTCAGAAGCCCCTTCTGTACGGTCTGTGTATAGCTGGTTCGAACGCTTCAGAAGCGGGAACAAGATGAGCTCTGGTCGACCGACAACCATATCGTTGGACGAACTGGGGAAACTGGGGGAGCAGCATGCACATGAAGGTGTGCGTTATTTTGCTGCTGCTCTTGGCTGTTCCCGATCCACCGTGGACAATGGACTACGATCTCTTGGAATGGTTAAGAAGCCCGGTCAGTGGCTCCCACACGAACTGACCGACGACAACCGGCGAAGACGTCTGGACATATGCACTCAGCTGCTCTCCCGAAGTCGCACCTTCAATTGGCTGGACACCATCGTCACAGGAGACAGGAAATGGGTCCTCTGCGTCAACCTCGTGCGTGGTGCCAACGCGACGAAGTGCCGAAATCCTTCGTAAAAGGTGAAAATCATGCAAGGGAAGTCACGCTGAGCATCTGGTGGGGAGTTTATGGGATCTACCATTTCGAGCTGCAGCCTGACAGCACGACTGCCACTGCCGAGGTCTACGCTACTCAACTGCAGAGACTGGCCGACAAGATGCGCAAGGAACAGTCCACGCACGATAACGCGCGCCCATACATCGCGAAGACGACTTCTCAGAGAATTCTGGAACTCGCATGGAAAGTTCTGCCGCCTCCATCGTACAGCCCAGATCAGCCCCAGTGACTACCACCTTTTTCGATCACTTCAGCATCATCTGGACGGGAAGCGTTGTGAAGATCGTGACCACCTCGAAAATGACCTTCGAGCTTTTTTCGCCTCCAAGTCGCCAGATTTCTAAGCCAGAGGAATTCGAAGTCTTGAAAGAACGTTGGCGAAGGGTAGTCGATGTTGATGGAAATTATTTGGTTGATTAATAAAATGTTGATAAAAATCGTGTTGTTTTGAAAAAATTGTCGTATTTCTGCAGATACTTTCTGGACACCCTAATACTTCAAAATGAATTTATTTCAATTAGCAAGAGACATTAATCTATGAGTTTCCATATTCTCCCATCTTAAAACCGCAGCATCGTTGTTCTGCTTCTGGCCAGCGAGGTTGGTAGGTGGACAAGTTTATTCTAGGCCTGACGCGTCGACCGTTTCCTCGTCTTCAGAGGCACGACCTTTCACCACTGAGTGTAGCAGTGTCGCTCAGAGAAAAAATAATAAATTAAAATTTGCTTTAATGTTCAGCAAACAGGCTAGCATATAGCGCATTAAAAGAATAGGTTGTGCCATGCACTCAAAAATTTCGCCACAGCTTTTATTCGATGATAGTGTGAATGCCACTTACAATAATCATCTACCTGATGATACAGTGTGCTTTACAGTGCTTTTTGTTGCTTCCTTAGCAGGTGTCAAACTCCATGCGGACAGAAATTCTACTATCAATCTAATCAAAATCGCGAGCTCTTGGAAGGGAGCATGGCGTAACCTCGTTCTTTGACACTAAAAATGGCTTCCTTCCTGCTCTCTACCACAAGTTTTAATCCATTATTTTTTGTCAAGAAATAAAATTTTCATAAAATTTCGAACAGTGTGTTCACCTACTGGGTAGCTGAATTAAAAGGTCGATGGTCCTAACACGATTATCAATTAAGAAGTAATCGTCCAAAAGGACGTCGGCATCGTGTTCAGCATCCTGAATAACCTTTCCGCACGGAGTTTGGACGGACCGGATATCATTCTTGGTAAAATAATATACCGTCGCGCAATGGGACAGACTGGTAGTCGCCCACCATTGAGCGACTTTGTCGTCAACGTGTTAAAATGGTATAGAATAATGTAAGCCAAGCAACATAAAAATATACAGTTGATGTCACCTATGCGAAAAAAACGACATTAGTTATCGAACAACCCAATACGTACGTAGTCCATACCAAAAACTGCAGGGGACGACCGTTCTACGCCTCATCCCCCTGCCCACGCCCCCCCCCCCCTCCCGACCCCTGGGTTTGCTCGAGAGTCCAGTGGCTGCCTGGCTGTCTTACGTAAGACAGCCAGGCAGCCACTGGACTCTCGAGCAAACCCAGGGGTCGGGGGGGGGGGGGGCGTGGGCAGGGGATGAGGCGTAGAACGGTCGTCTCCCACAGTTTTCGGTATGGACTACGTACGTATTGGTTGTTCGATAATTAATGTCGTTTTTTTCGCATAGGTGACATCAACTGTATATTTTTATGTTGTCTGGCTTACATTATTCTATACCATTTTAACACGGGGGGGGGGGGGTTATTCGTATGGACTACACACGTATTGGGTTGTTGTATAATTAACTTTTTCTCATAAATGGCTCGAGCGGTATATATTTATGTGGTAGTGATTGCCTGGCTTAAAATATTATATGCGATTTTAAGACTATCTTCTATCAAACTGAGCGCCATTAGTAAAAACAAGTTGGTAAAAGAGGCAAGACACTCAATCGAATAATTGCTCTCTGGAGACGCAGGGGTGAGATCCACTTCAAGTGCAACTGAGTGACGATGGCATAGCAAATGTTCCACTACAATCACTTTCATTCAGCATGGCTTCGCTAACTCCACACGCAGAGGCAATCTCCGCTTGTAGTATACCTAACCATCCACGGGAGCGTTAGAGAGTCACCAAGAGGAGACCCAACCCGCGGAAAGGGGCATAGGTTCCTAGCCGTGTTGGCTGTTCTGACCGAGACTTACCTTAATGATCTTTCCTACAGCAGCCGGACAGCCCTATCGTCGCTGTAGCACCGGCAAGTCACCGTGAGAGTGGCACACGCGGACCGATTACGTGGGCAAAGGAGCGATTGCACCGCGACATGCCTTCAGGATTTCAGCAGCAAAATTAAACAGAGTTTGAGTGAATCGCTTAATTGTTATCCACTGACGTTCCTGGGCTCTGAATAATGTCCAACAGCCTAAACGTCCGTCAGAAACGCAGCTCAAATGACAGAAACTTGAAGGAAAAATCCACAGATAGTCAAACGATGCATTGTGCAGAAAGAGAAAAGAGTAAGATTTCTTTACTCTACTACATAGTTTCTACAATATTACGTTCAATCAGAAATATTGCCACCAAAACATGAAAGATAATCACGCCAACTTCTTCAGTAATAGTCAAGTCACTTGTAAATGTAGCCTATATAGACTTATCGAAGGCCTTTGATAAAATCAGTCATTGCAAACTACTTCAGAAGCTGCAATTTCTCGGAGTTGATGGCATCTTGCTCCAGTGGTTTGCATCTTACCTCCATAATAGAAATATGACGGTCAAAGTTGGTCTGACGTTTTCCTACCGCTATCCCTGCACTAGTGGAGTGCCACAAGGTGTGCTGTCACCTCTGTTGTTCCTGATCTATACGGCGGAACTCGCTTCTTTGCTCAAAACGTCACCAAATATAGGAATTCAGTTATATGCCGACGACATAAAAATATACGGTATTTACAACACTGAAAATTGTGATGCAGTAAGAAATGCTTTGAAAGATTCAATTAGCAAGCTTAGCGCGTGGACTACAGAATGGGATCTGGCCGTCAATTTTGACAAGTCCTTTATTCTACATTACGGTGATTCTCCTGCTCTTGAATATGAAATATTACACTCACTTACACTTACATCTCACTTATCCTTTCAGATTGAATAATTCACGATCGTCGTTTCAGCTATGCATTCTTCGGTTAAGCTTGATTATAATGTGCTTAATGCAGTATTTTCATCGGGTGTGATGTGTCCTGTCACCAGTTTGGACATAAAAGTGTGATCAGAATATGAAATAAACGGTGAAAAACTAAAGTGTTCCACTACTGCTAAAGACCTAGGAATTCTATTTGATCCCTCTTTGAGTTTTTCATCTCACATTGATCAAATTGTTAGAAAAGCTTACATGACACTTTTTTCAATATTTCGCAATGTACACAGTAGTAATCCAACAACACTTGTTCGCCTGTATAGGTCCTACGTCTTGCCCCACCTCGAGTACTGCTCCCAGGTCTGGAGTCCATACACTAAGAAGCAAATGCTTAAGATTGAAAGAGTACAACAAACATTCTCTCTTAGTGTACTGCAGATTACAGCCAGGGTTAAGTTGGCAGCGCTTACCGTCGTACAGCGAGCGCTTAAAGTTTCTAGGCCTGAAAACTCTACTGTATAGAAGGGTAGCTGCGGATCTTATCTTCTGGCTTTCGCATTCTTCGAGGTGAAGTGAAACTGGCTCCCAGCAAATACTGGGTCTTTAGGTCTTCCAGCGGACGTTCAGGTGGGTTTAAATTTGACTACGCTAAATTGCGGAATAAAAACGCCTGAGAACTTTCCATCTCGTACTCTTTCGATTTGCCAGGTGGCTCCATTTCTTACCTAGTGAGCTACTAGCCTCTCAAAACAGCCACATCTTCAAAAGAAGGTTAGAAAAGATCGACTTGTTGCAATGCTTAGGAATTGAGGACTTTCAATGATGTACAATGGTAAACAGACACTCTTTTAGAATTCTCGTTCCTTCACCCAAGCGTTGCATACCGGCTTTGGCTCTACTTCTCCAGTTGTTGTTCCAGCGGATGGAAATATTTCGAGCTCTTGAAGCTTATACTATTCTTGTTCTCTCAAGTAGCTTGGTTCGCGTTTCTTCTACCTATTAGTTTGAGGTTTTTAATGTGTTTTCATAACGAATTTTTCCTGTATTTGTCACAGTGTAGGTTTATTCCCTTCCTGTTCAGTAATAGTAATTTTTCTGTTAGTTCTCAGCTCTCTGTTCAGTATTAGTAATTCTCTGTCAGTTTCATACGTGGCGTATTCGCTCCAATTCATATGGGTTGCGGGATCTATAGTTAGCTAAAATAGGCTATTTTTCCTTATTGGTAGCCGATTTTTTTACAGTTTTTGAGTTAAAATGCTACATGTTTGTCTGTCCTAGCTGCCGGTTTCCATGGGGCGGCCAGCGTACCCATGTGCCGAAGTGCCGGTATCTACTCAGGGCGTCATAGCTGGCTGACGCGGACAGGCAGGATTTGTCGGCTACAACCAACTTAAATGCTTACTGTGATAGATTATAAGGTATTCTGCCGTAATTGCTCACTTGATTGAGATAACACACTAGAAACCAGTATAAGTAAGCAATGCTTTTCTAGGCTACATGAGAGGATTTCGTTTAGCATCTAACTTGCCCTCCTTACTTTTAGAACATGTCATATTTTATAGGCTCTCGCAACCCAAATGTTTGGCTTCTGAACTTCTTGCTTTAATATCTAACACTGCCGTTTCAATCATACATTGCTGCCTGGTTAGTGTTTCTTTTTTTTTAGTTGCATGGCCTTTTTTTGTTGTTCACACATATAGTGCGCGTTCTTGAGACGCAGTTAAATAAATAAATAAATAAATGATCGTGCAAAGCTTACCCCATGGCCAGGTTAGCCGCAACAAGTTCCTGATATCCGTGCACTTTGGCGAAATACTTTTTGCTCTCCTCGCGTCGATTATACTTCATACACGCTTTGATGAACGGCTGAAATCTCGTGGCGCTGCGACCAAAGCATATACAACACCCAAATAAGGCGCCGCCACCTACCACATATCCAACAGGCGATTTCTTCTGAGCCATGTCGAATAGCTGCTCCATCTTGCCCATTTTCGCTAGCCCTTCTATTGTCCATAGCCACACTCTGAAACATATCCTCCGGCTAGACCTTAGTCCCTCAGGGGTTCGCCACGCACTCTACTTCTACAGCTTCTCGCAGAGGCCTCTTGAACTAGAAAATGACCTCTGCAGCGAGCCACGGTGAATACGACGGGAAATTCAGCGTTTTTTTTCGCTCCATGGACCACTAAAACGAACAACCCCACTTACTGCTTATCCGTGAGCTTTGCCTGATGTTTGAACTGGGCCACTTTCTGCGCATCGGCAGCGTGTTCAATGATCGTCTCGCGAATCGTCATCAGATCTTCGCCGCGCTCGGACTGTCCGGGAGCAAAGGCGGCCTAAAAATAGAGTTTTCGCGCAATTTATATATTTACTTATGATGTGGACTGACGCCGCACGTGAAAATATAATACGTTTGAAAAAAATATCAATGAACACAATCAAAAACAAATACAATTGAAGGCACACATTGTACACACGAAGATAGTTTCCTTTTCCTTTTTTAGTTTCCCGAAACCATGTATATACCTAAGACTTCCTTATTTTCACCTCAAATGTGGTTGAATTCCATTAAACTTCTTCTTTACCCAGCTTGCTCGGGCTAGCGATTTTGCCACCGAAACATAAAGTCTGAGCTTTCCTCTCATGTTTTTTGTCAGTCTAGAGCCAAAAAACTTGATTGGGCTTATAGAAATACTGTGAGCATTTTAAACATCATGAGGAGGTCAGATCTGCTCCTCACTGAAAAAATTGTAAAACTAAAACTGTAAAATTGACTCATTTTTCGACTCGACTCATCATTCGTAGCGCTAATGAATACTCGCTAAGGTCGACTACTCACAAAGACTATTCGATGTTGACTGTTTTGACTTGTCGCCGCATGCGAGCTAAGTATAAACTGCACCTTTCCAACTAACCATGTCACTCAGTAGCTCCTCCACGCCTTTGTCGCCCATATTTTTCGCAGCTTCTTTGGCTCTTCTGAGGTAATTCAGTCGCTCAGCTGGCTGAAATTGAATCTTGGGCCGATTACAACTGTTGTTTAACTCCTAATAATAGCTTACATTGATCTCATTCTCTACCGCATCCAAGTGGAACATCGTCTGTCGCTCGAAGTCGCTAGCCTGTTCCAGTAACGCCAACATCATCTTTCCAGATCCGCGTTCGCTTTCGTCCCGAATCAGGTCTTGATATAGACATTGTGCCTGGAATCTAGAGGACTAATGACCTGTTTATAGTCCGCGACGGTAGTGACTGCTCCTGCCCCCGCAAATATTACATATCGATTTTTGTCGGTCAGAGGCTGACATTAATCGATATGCATAATTGACCCTAGAAAGGCTCGAGAACCTACCAGCGGTATCTTTCGAATCGCCAACTCGTATTCGGCACGCTTTTGTCCTTTCATGAGATGTCTAACGACCTGATGCATAAGCTGCGGTCGCTGTGCGGCTGCTGCTCGCGTCAGGGCTTCTTGGATGTCGCCCAGTTGCAGCAGCACTTGGACCTATAAACTTGACATAAAGGTAAGCGGGACTTCAGCCGAAGGTGGCCAATATATCGATCCATGCATGGACTAATCGATATCGCGATGTTTCGCAACGATCCTAGTACAAACTCTGTCTTCAGCTGACCTGCTTAGAGTCGTCCTTCTCTCTCTTGATGAGCAGTCGAGCCAGTTTGGGGAGCTTAGCGTCAATCGCTCGTTTGGCAGCATCTTGAAGACAAGATCTGTCTTCAGTCGTATTGAATACTCAGGTAGGAACGCATACCTGCCAGCGAAACATGGGGATATTCCAGCAGCTTTCTCGCTATCTTCTCATCTAGAGCCTGCATATCCAACTCTGATGGGTTCACAGACGACGCTGCTTTGTTTATCGTTCGCCTCACCTAAAAACAACAGCACTTTGACGTCAATTTTGGAACGCATCCCTTTAATTCGAACAATTTACGTGTTTAAATGAAGCTGTTCTACCAAATCAATTATTATAACTCGAATCGATATCATAGGGACGATGAAGTGGTGCCGACCTATCTAACAGTTCCACAGAATGCGTGGCCATCCAACAAAGGTGATTGGTGCCGCCCTTTATCCAATTTCTGATCAGCTGATCGATACCCTCCCTTACCCCTACCATTGGTAAGTATCGGTGCTGATCGATTTATCGGTTTTATTCAACGTCCAAGTCAATCAGATGTCCATTATATTTCCAATATTTCCAGAAAAGTTGATCCTGCCGTTCGGGACGGATCGACTACCCAATTTCAATTTCGTGCAGTGAAACTCGTTGGTGGCCAATAAGTTTGCTCTAATATTTAATAGTTTGCTCTCTCTCTAATATTTCTGCGGACGGAGTAGAATATATGACAAAAATCGATAATTCCTTTTAATGTTGATCGATTTATCGATTTTTCTCAATGTCCAAGATCATCCGATGTCCGTAGTACTCGGATCATCACTCCAAGAAAAACAATGATATCGTTAAAAGTGGATTGTTTGGTTTGGAATCCGTCTACGCGTAATGGCATCGCCCCAGGGGCCATTAATTTTGCGCGGATACATAAACGGATAGACACGCGCGGGTCAATCCTTGAATACGGCCCGATAGGATCGCAAGATAGGTTTTAACTTAATCCCCTCATTTAAAAACAAGGATGAAGAAACTGAGAAACGGTTGAGATTCAGAAACTTTCGACTTCTTTCATAATTTCAACGCATTAGTTTCAATGACTACCGAACGATAGAGCATTATCGGAAACCATACCCATTCAAGAAGCACTCGATCAATTCCCTCTTGTTGATCTCTGCCAAGCCATGAGCAAGTCTCTGCCGCCAATCCATATGCGCCTATGTCGATTAGGCGATTCACAAGGCACGATTCGCCAAGCTCTTGGAATCTGAACACAATCATTACTAGCTGTCACAATCACTGGCGGCAGAGAATCTACCAGATATATCCAAAAATTATCTTCTGAAGTACATTTATGTCAGTGAATGTCTTGGCCAAAACAATATTTTTAGCATATTAAGCAGTGAAACCACTAAACCTTCTAAGCATGGGCTCTCAAGACAAAGCCACGCGTTTTCCTAGTCGGGAATAAAACAGCTCCAATGTCGCGTTATGCCTAACTAGGATACTTTCTCAACGGTAGGTCAAAACGGCGCAAGGGTTGTATATGGGCAGAACCGTCTCTCCCTGGGAAGTAACAAACTGCAGGTATCTCGACCCCAATACCACTCTGCGCAGAGCTAGGGGCGACGGAAGTCGCGTGTTGGCGCCCTGTTGATTCACGTGCTCCACAGCTGACGGGCGCGCGCGAGATGAGGGCTGGTATCGCGGATCAGCGCAGTGCACAGGTGGCGTAGTAAGGAAGCGCCGGACTCGTGAGCGAGCGACCGGAGGTTTGGATCCCGCAGACTGCGCTTGTTTTGCACTTTTGCAAAATCCATGTTTATCATATAGGTAATCCACCTAGGGGTATTATAGTGTGTTATAGAGCATGTTTACATATAACGTATACTTCAAACTACAGATTAGCTAAAATGTTCACTTCTGTGTGTCACTTATTTTAAGCCTATTTTGTGTAAAGCTGTAGTTATGTAACGATAGATATTTTGGGGCACTAGTTAAAAGTTCCGACCCCACCGACAAGACTTCGGTCAAAAAATTTTTTCGCTGAAACTCTGTCTAAGGGGGGGGGGAGGGGGGGTGGGGGTTATTTGAGGTGCTGATTACGAATCTGACATCCGGCTGGATACTATAGATACAGGAAGGCAAGATTCCGCCGGTGACGGCAGGTAGAGACAGAATCGTGAAAAATGGATGTCAGATTCGTGATCAGCACCCCAAATAACCCCGTAGACGAAGTTTCAGCAAAATCGGCGACCCTGCCTGGACACTCTTGTTAACGGTATAGGTGGCCTCCGACCGAATCGTGAAAACGGATGTCAGATTCGTGATCAGCACCCCAAATAACCCACCTAGACAAAGTTTCAGCGAAAAAATTTTTTGACCGAAGTCTTGTTGGTGGAGTCGGAACTTTTTACCAGTGCCACCAAATATCTATCGTTACATAACTATAGCTTCACACAAAATAGTCTTAAAATAAGTGACACACAAAAGTGAACATTTTAGCTAATCTGTAGTTTGAAGTATATGTTATATGTAAACATGCTCTATAACACACTATAATACCCCTAGGTGGATTACCTATATGATAAACACGGATTTTGCAAAAGTGCAAAACAAGCGCAGTCTGCGGGATCCAAACCCCCGACCCCTCGTTCACGAGCTCGAGCTCTTCCCTACCACGCCACCTGTGCACTGCGCTGAGTCGCGATACGAGCCCTCATCCCGCGCGCGCCCGTCAGCTGCGGAGCACGTGAATCGACAGGGCGCCAACAGGCGATATCCGTCGCCCCTAACTCTGCGCAGAGTTGTATTGGGGTCGAGATACCTGCAGTTTGTTACTTCCCAGGGAGAGGCGGTTCTGCAAATATACAACACTTGCGCTGTTCCGACCTACCGTTGAGATAGTATCCTGGTAAGGCACCGCTTATACTTCCGACGCCGAGCGACGCGACGACATTTATAGTGGCCAAATTGATCGATTGCGTCGCCCGATCAATGTGGCCACAATACGTGACGTCGCGTCGCTCGACGTCGAAGTATAAACGAGCCGTAACTTACGCAATATTGCACACTCTCGCACTGATGCCCCCTTACCGGCCGCATTATTACGCTACTTTACATCTTTCACCACTCTGAGAATAAGGCATAGCAACTCACTGAGCGTACGTGATCGGCATGCCGATTCTTCCACGACGCACCTCGTTCAGAACTCTCAGCTCTCGAAGTATCCGAGCGAAGCGATTCGAGTCGAAGCCGTTCGAGAACGCCATGCCGAAATGAGCAGCCTATGCAACGACATCACATAGAACATACATCGAAAAAATTCCTCGCAGTATTACCTTCAGCAGCTCCTTTTGCAGCTCCGGTGACCACGCTAACGCAGCCGTAGAGATACACTGCTCAACGGCCAGAGAAAGATCGCGAATCTAAAGCCATTGGCGCTGGAAATCTAACCATTTGCAGCCCATATCAATCACATACCTGCATTGCGTATTCGTAAGACTGATAGCTCTTATTGCTGCTGAGCCACTGAGCCGATTCGTAGAGCAAGGCGCCATCGCAAGATGACGCCACTCCCAAAACTGCTCGTTCATCGCCTATAATAAAACGGCCTTCTGCGAACAGTTGAAAACATGAAAAACTCCTGGACCCTTGCCAAGAAAATGCAGTTTAAAACGCTGTTCAGTCGTAAAATTAAGGCATCTCTGTTACAATGAGGCCCCCTGGATAGAAGAAGACACAGTCCCATACGACACGACATCCCGTAACCCCAACGACAGACTTACGAAAACCGCTCCTGGGGTTGGATTCATCACGACTTGCATGTCTTTAACAGAGAATTCACAGCGGAAAACTCACAAGGGAAGGGTACGAAGCGTATGTCTAACGGGGAGAGCTAGTCATATAGAGAGAATCCCCACCCCTCAGTTAGTATAAAAATGTGCTTCATTTTTGCCAAGTCGTTAAACCCAAGAAATAGGGAGACCTTGAGTTACAATGGAATACGGCGCATTACGATGTTGGGGTCGTGTACACCCGCGATACCTCTGCCGGCAGGCGGCTCGGAGCGCAGTGGAAGTGACGTTGCTTCATGCGGGGAAGGTCGGGAGTTCGGTTCTTCTGCGCTGCTGCATTTTTGCATTTAAACTGACTGGTTGAGATTTGGGGATTCTGACGTCTATACCATTTTCAGACGTTTTCTGCGCATTTTCCAGCTGTATGCTGAGGATATTAACTTTCTTGTGACTTGCTTATGCTCTTAACTTCGACCGGCTTTTAACTAAAAGGCAATGAGAAATGTATCCTGCTCGGATTTCTAAGGACCAGACGTGGTTAGTAATACCGGTCACTAATAAGCAAGTCGCAATAAAGTTACTCTCCACAGTGTACATGTACGGAAAACGTCTGGAAAATGGCATAGACGTCAGAATCCCCCAAATCTCAACCAGTCAGTTGAAATGCAAAAATGCAGAGGTGCAGAAGAACCGAACTCCCAACCTTTCTCGCATGAAGCACAGTCACTTCCACTGCGCTTCGAGCCGCTCGCGGGTAGGGGCATCGCGTGTGTACAAGATCTCCAAACTCGTGGTGCGCCGTACTCCATTGTAACTTCAAGGCCCCCTCTACTCCTTGGGTTTAACAACTTGGCAACAAATGAACATATTTTTCTACTAAATGAGGAGTGGGGATTCCTCCTACATGACACGCTCTCCCCGCTCAGACATACGCTTCAGATCTTTCCCTTGTCAGATAACGCGGCTTACCACTCTCCATATCGCTTGATAAGCCGCGTTATCTGAGTTTTCCGCTGTGAATTCTCTGTTAAAGCTATGTGAATCGTTGATGAATCCGACCCCTGTAGTTGTCAATGTGTTAAAATAAGAAAATTCAATTGCTACCCTACCGTAGTAGCTAGTACAGACCGAAAATATTCGGAAATGAACACACTTAAGCCGTGTTGCGCCACAGTCTCACTGTCGAAGAATCTTTTGGATCATTCGAATAGATTTCACTCCAACTTCGTTATATGAAGCAGAAACTCACGCGAGACAGTGCTGACGAACTCCATGGCAGACTCTGTATACATCTTAATTCCATCTGACTCCACACCGATCTCCGTGAATTTCGTATGAAAACTAAAAACAACTCATAGACGGGTTTATACTCTACTACTCTCGCCAAGAGATACAGTCCGGCAAGCGGTCAGAGCCAGCGCCTCTATCATTCTGCTGAACTCATTACACAACGGGCCAGCAAAATTGCCGGAATCGCCGAGCTATAAACTCCGATTTTCATGCCAAGTTCGTCAACACTTACTCATAGTGGGCGTACTCGTCACGAACGCTGAAGAACTGAACATGAAGTGGGGTTCTTTGCAGGAACAAAGCATCAAGCCCAACCCATCCGAAGCGAAATATCGACTCCTCGCCAGGAACACAGATGCGAGAAATCTGTTTCGACAGATCAGCCGCCACAACCTTTAAAATCGTACACTTTTCCAGCCATCAAAACAGATAAAAACCCTAAACCCACCTGAATCAGCCTCGACGAATGATAGAGCGCGATCATAGAAAGATCGGCGCTCACGGCCATTCGGGCGTACTGCCCGTCGGACTCGGAAAACGGCGTGTCCTCAAAAAGAACATCTTGTTCCGCTCACAAAACTGCAAGTGCTCACTCTACTAACCACCATACTCAGCTGTTCTCCTTGACATCCCGAATAGAATGTCGTACCTATGGTCAGAATCACTTGCGTGAGCTGTGACCGCGGCTGCAGCACCGTCCATGCGTTAGGCGGCTGCTTTCCGCCTAAAATCGTAAGAAGGGTGACCGTGTGACTGTAAAATACGCCGTAATGGTCACAATTAGAGAATTTTGGAGGCTATTGAATCATTAACTATGTGCCACACGCAAAGTTGTGAATTTCTATGAATGCTCGCCTACTCAACATGTTTTCGAGAGAATTTTTGTCTATGGCACAGCACATTCATAAAGATTGTTGGCGTTTACAGCAGGAGCCGCCGTTCTCCTATGCAATCGACTTTACCTTTAACAGCTTAGCAAGGTTTCCATTAATGGTAACTGGCGAATTGCCAATAGGAGTTCGTGGTTGGTAGTGGTCCCCCTTCATCAGGCAAGCCAGAAGAGGAACTGAATTTGCGCGGGGTTGGAAATCGTTGAACCTGGTTGAAACAGACGCAGCGATAATCAAACGACACCGTCACGCTGAACGGGAGGGAAAAGGAAATAGGATGTACGTCTTGGAGCATTCAGTACTAACAACGCTTATTCAGGAAAAGGAAAACGACGCGGATAGTACCACAAAGACGAAGACAAACCCCCAAATGCTCGACTTAAGGATGCCAAAGCTCTTTGACTAGGGGTGTGTGTTAAAATAAGCATGGCACATTTCAATGGGCCATACATTGTTTTTTACTCTCCATGATGCTGACCAAATATTGAATCGAAATTTACTGTCTGGCTTGAATGTAAGTAAGAACAACTACAAACTTACCAACGCCCGCCAAACTTCAAAAACGAACGATCCCCGTCTGTAGTCTAGGCTCATGTTTGCAAAATCGACGGTCGAATTCTTGAGCAGCATCTCCTGGCCTATGTGAAGGGAGGGGGACGTTCTGCCTGAAAGCTGCGCGGGCAAAGGCGCGGAACAGTGCCTGCGGAGCCAATTAACGTCGACTCGCGCAGTGACACCCGCCGCTTCGCGCTCGGCCAGACAGCCCTCGCCGCAGAGGCGATGCTGACCCAGCCAACAAGGGGAGCCTGTAGGTCGACCAGATTTGGTTGATTACAATCGATAGAGGGATAGGAGGCTCAGATGGCTTGCATTGGTAGTCCAGAATATGGGACTGATCTGAACCCTACCATTTTCTATATCAGAATTTCAAGCTCTATCAAATGAGCCACGAAAGAATCTTGTCTCAACAACCCTTACAACATTTCTTTCAGGCGCTGTTAACTCTCGGTAAATATCAGTTTTTATTTGTACCAGAATTAACTGCGAGGCATGCTTCCAGGCTATTGATGTGAACTCTACCATCTCCTGTACTAGAACTTCGATCTCTGTCAAATATGCTAGAAACTGTCCTGTCTAAAAACCCTTAAGACGGCTTTTAGCCGTTGTTTATTTTCCTTAAATATCAGTTTTTATTTATATCAGAATTAATTGCGAAGCATGCTTCCAGGCTGAAATTGTGCGAGAAATATAGTTAGATAGACGAGAGACCTTCTAAGAGCACCCCAAGTGCTCAACCTTTTTGAAAACGACATTATGATTCTTCAGTGCGTAGAGCATGTTCACATCTGAAATTGCCCAAAGAGTTCAATTTGATAGTCGGTGGAGCTCCTAAGAACACCGACGCACTCCAGTTTTCTTCAAAGCATTTCATGAGTGTTTCCTAACTCGTTAATTGATGGAGGAGACGTTAGCTATGCAGGTACATTGCCTGTGGAACGCGAGGTCAAAAAACTGCTAGAAGCAATAAACGACTGGACGAGCAATTTGAAGCATTGTGTGATGAAATTTATTCTCCTTGAACATTAGATTTCATGAACCACCTATCCCGTCTTAATCTCGATATATATATAATGTGTGCATTATAAAGTTCCATGGAAAAATCAGTTACGAAATGCTAAAGAGATGTATTGCTGAAACTAATGCTTTAAACTTCTGTTAAAAGAACTCTCGTCTATCTAATTGGAGAAACTCGTGCAATGTTAGCCTGGAAGCAAGCCTCGCATCTAATCCTGATGTATGTGAATAAAAACCGATAGTTAGCTAAAAATAAACAACGATTGAAAAAATCGCTTTAAGGGTTCTTGAAGCAGGATTCTTTTCTGGATCATTCGATAGAGCTCGAAATTCTAGTACAGGAGATGGTATGGTTTACATCAGTAGTATGGAAGCATGCCTCGCAATTAATCCTGGTATAAATAAAAACTGCTAATTAACGAAAATAAACAAGCCTAAAAAGTCTCCTTAAGGGTTACCTAGACAGGATATAATGCAGGAGATGGTAGAGTTCACATCAGTAGCCTTGAAGCATGCCTCGTAGTTAATTCTGATATAAATAAAAACTGATATTTGACGAAAGTTAAACAGCGCCTGAAAAAAATGTTGTAAGGATTGTTGAGACAAGATTCTTTCGTGGCTTATTTGATAGAGCTTGAAATTCTGATATAGAAAATGGTAGGGTCCAGATCAGTCCCATATTCTGGACTGCCAATGCAAGCCGTCTGAGCCTCCTATCCCTCTATCAATTGTAATCACACCAAATCTGGTCGACCTACAGGCTCCCCTGGTTGACTGGGTCAGCAGCGCCTCCGCGGCGAGGGCTCTCTGGCCGAGCGCGAAGCGGCGGGTGTCACTGCGCGAGTCGACGCTAATTGGCTCCGCAGGCACTGTACCGCGCCTTTGCCCGCGCCGCTTTCAGGCAGAACGTCCTTCACCCCTATGTGAACCATGTCTTTCAATCTCAGAACCTATTTGAATTGCTGCAGTGTTTCCAGAAAGCGATACAGCTCATTGGCTTTGCCTGTTATCTTCCACTCCCACCCCAAGTTGTCCGTGTTTGGGCCAAAAATGCACTCTGAAGGAGGTGCGCAAAGTTACCAGTGATAAATATCTTCACTGCTATTTTCCATCGTATGGAATCGAAATAACGGAAATGAAATTTGCTGCGAGGCAGTTTGAACACAAGTGAGGAGGGTCGGCAAAAGATAACTGACGCAGGAGGAGCTGTAGAATCAAAAGTTCCTCCGCAGAAGCAGTCGTGTAGCAATGCTTTGAAGTCGGAACTCATGTTGACATGGTTGGGGATTCGAATGTCGTACTGTAGAATCTTTCTCAATTTTTTACGTTGAAGTTTGAAAATGGGTAGTTTCTACTTGCTTTGGCTCCTTCGACCAACCTTCACCTCGGGAGGCAGTCGTTAGTCCCGACTCGGATGCGCACTGACGATGCCGACAGTGCCTGTGGTGCCAATTAGCGTCGACTCGCAGCATGCCACCCGCCGCTTCGCGACGATCTCCAAGGCAGCCTTCGTCGCCGTGCGATGGTGATCTAGCCGAGCACGGGAGCCTGCAGATCGACCGCGGCCCCACTGAGGACGAACTTCACAGATCGACCAGATTTACAATTACAGTAGATAGCTTATTTAGAGGGTTTACAAAGGCAGCGTAAAGAGTCTACTGGTGCGAGTCGTACACACTTTCATGTCAGAATTTCGAGCTCTATCTGATGGGCTGTACAAGAACGCCTAAAGATTCTTATGTAGAGGTATTTTAACGCTGGCTTCGAGCCAAAGGCTTCACGAACAATTAGACACGAATTTCGTAGACTTTATAATGAAAATTTTATGCCTACCTGAAGGGCTGTACAAGAATGCTTAAAAATTTCCCCGTAGAGACATTTTGGCGAAGGCCTCGAGATAAAGACTGCACGAACAATGCAAAAAAATCTTCTCCAGGGCATAGACTTGGAGGCGAAATGATTACTGATGCTTAAAATAACGGTGCTCCTCCTCAGAAGTTTTTCTTTATTCATGAAGGATGCAACTTTATTCTACTGGCATGTCACAGGAAGAACAATTTGACAATTTGTTGTGTGATAAAATTCAATTACCATGAATTTTTACTCTTACTATTCAGCCTTAGTTTGGAGAAATATCGTGCTGGGTTTCACAAAGGTTCATAAAGATGTCGAGGATCTTAGAAAAAACCTGAGAAATACTACGATAAAACTAGAACAGGATTCTCCAAGGAAGGCTCTGTACTAAATGGATTGTTCGTGCAGTCTTTACCTCGAGGCCTTCGCCAAAATGTCTCTACGGGGAAATTTTTAAGCATTCTTGCACAGCCCATCAGGTAGGCATAAAATTTTCATTATAAAGTCTACGAAATTCGTGTCTAATTTTTCGTGAAAACTTTGGCTCGAAGCCTGCGTCAAAATATTTCTTTAGAGGAATTTTTAAGTGTTCTTGTACAGCCCATCAGATGGAGGTCGAAATTCTGACATGAAAGTGTGTAGGACTCGCACCAGTACGACTCTTTGCACTGCCTCTGTAAACCCTTTAAATAGGTTATTCGCTGTGACTGTAAATCTGGTCGATCTGTAAAGTTCGGCCTCAGTGGGGTCGCGCTCGATCTGCAGGCTCGATCCCCACCGCACGGCGGCAAGGGCAGTCTTGGAGAGCGTCGCGGAGCGGCGGGTGGCACGGTAGGCGCTAATTGGCCCCACAGGCACTGTTGGCGTCATCAGTGCGCATGCGAGTCGGGACTAACGACTATCACCCCCTTCACCTCTACCACTTGCTATAAGCTTGATACTTACTAGTAGTAGACGTTGGAACTGGCCGAAAAAAGCAAAGCAAGTGGAAGCCATCTATTTGCAGACTTTAAAGTAAAAAAAAGTGAAAGGTAGTGTCGCACGACAATCTAATCCTCGATCATGCGAACATGAGTCCCGACTACAAAGCACTTCTACACGAGTGCTTCTGCGAAGGAACTTTTGATTTTACTGCTCCGATTGCGTCAATAAACGTTTACCTACCCTCCTCACTTGTGTTCAAACTGCCTCGCAGCAATATTCGAATCGACTACTTGGACTCCCAACGATGGAAAGCACTAATGAGCTATTTCTCACTTAACAGTCCGCTGGCAGATTTGTGAACCTTCTCTGGCTAGAGTGCATTTTCGGCCCAGACAAGGACGCCTTGGGATACGAATGGGGCAATGACAGACAACGCAAGTGATCTATATCGCTTTTTGGAAGTACTGCACCAATTCACTAAGTTCAGGGAATTGGAGACGTGGTTAACATAGGCACGGGTGAGTGTAAGCTATCAATAAGTCAAAATCTTTACCTTTGACCCCCTAGCCTCTCTGCGCGATTACTATGGGAATACTGAATCCCATATTGAGACTTGACCCATTAACAAGTTGACAACCGCGATATTAACGTGTCTGGTATGACGACATGCTAATTTTTTGCAACGTCGAGAGTTGTTTATTAATTGAAGCCCAAGGGTTAATTGAAGATCAATAAATCAGTAACCGAAAACTGCTTTCGTGGACCACACCTTTTATTACAGTGCCTGAAGATGAAGTACACATACACAAAAAAGTTCCTTCGAAAAATTTTAATCTAACCAGAAAAAATTACAAGACTGTGACACGACACCGTGTCACACGGTTCCACGCAGCCAAAGGGTGTGGCACGACATCGTGTCACATGGCCATCAACGTGTTAAGCGACTTACTATTGTGCATGCTCCACACTATCGGCTCACTAACGGAATTCACAACGAAGATTCGTCCCTGATCGTCAATAATCGCAATGCCAGAATCGCGCGCCGTCGGGAACACTCGTACTTCTCGCAGTTCCCGAATGGCCTAGAAAGAGAGGCATAAGATAAAATACTAATGTGATCCTCAGTCGTTTCATTCTACGCCACTCACGTGCCCAAAATGGAACTCTGAAACTCGCTCCCCTAACGCAGAGTATAGAGATACATTGCCTCGACGATCCAGAACAAGAAGTCGCTGACCTGAAGACGCTTTTTAGGGACTCGGAATTAGCCTTCACTTCACAGCTTTAAGTCCCCCTAAAGTAAACCGACAAACCCTTGGTCCACTCGAGCGCGAAGACGTCCGGCACCTCGAGTTTCTGTTTCAAATACATTCCGCCACTCATCACAATGTCGATGAACCACGACGTTTCAGAGTTTGAAAACGCGAGCGCTGCAAAACATAGCTTCTAGACTATACGATACAGCCTTCGCAGACACGGAAAACCTTTACCCAGAGGTCCTGAGTAGGTGCAGGCAGCGAAATGAATTGCATGTCTAAGCCTCAACGCAGGCAAATCGTCATAATTCCTCGTAAATCTGTAATAAATCCATCAATTCATGTAGATAAAGGACCCCTTAGTCTGGATGCTCACTTGATTTTTACATCGCCTATATTGATCCAATTCAATACATCACTGGCGGTGTTCCTTCGGCTTCCCATAGCATCAAGCTCGGGGAAATGGAACCCTAACGACTAAAAAAGATAATAAAAACTAAAAACCGTAATAAATTCGCACGGAAATCGGATGGATTATACCACAGCACAACCGCTGAACAATTCGTGCAAGTGTTTATTCAACAAACATCACATTAAAGGAGTATACATACTAGTTTATGGCTGCACTGTCGCGCGGAGTAGCACTATTAGGTCCACCGCCGTCGATTGGCCGAGCGGAAAATCGCTATCGGCTGGTTTCATGCTGCAGCACTGCACGGCGACATAAGCGTTCACACCTCGCCAGCGACGCAACGCTACAAATTGCGTGCAACAAATGGCTATCGATTAGTCGCACGGCAGCAAACCATTTGAAACATCGCTAGTGAAGCATGGACGCACCTTTAGATGCGAAACTAAGGCCTGAGTTATACTCCCGCGGGAGCATCCGCGGAAGGGCGGGAATCGCGCCGAGACTCCTCACCTGGCCAATCGCCGCGCCTCGCCACGCCCGCCTCCGCCGTGCACCATTGGTCCGCGGACGTTCCGCGGATGCTCCCGCGGGAGTATAACAGAGGCCTAAGGAAAAACAGATTATACCGTCGTCAAACAGCTTATGAACAATTCGCGCAAGTGTTCATCCGACGCGGCAGACATTAGAAATGATCAAGAGCAGTTTATATTTAGGATGTTGATGAAGTAGAAGCAATCGGTATTAATCGAGACGCGCGGCAAATCAATATCGGCATGGTGTTGCAGCTGCGCGCTGGCAGTTGCGTTCATACCTTGCCGCTGAATCGATTGAAGTCCGGTAATAATCGATTCGTATGATCTGCACTGCAGCCAGCCACTTCGCTCGTGATTTATAGAATAAACCTCACAACGCAAAAAAAGGATATACATACATATAGCGTTGCAGGATGAACCATCACCATAAGGCCTATGTCACTCATCCCGAGCGAAGGGGCCTGTTCATACCTCGAGCGACAAGAGCGACTGGAGCGGCTGGAGCGAACGTAGTGTGGTGTACGTAAATAATTACGTACTCCTCACTCCATCCGCGGCGAATGTAATGTGGAATACGTATTTAGTTACGTACGCCACACTACGTCCGTCGCCTCAGTCGCTCCAGTCGCTCTTGACGCCCGAAGTATGAACAGGCCCTTAGTGTGTGTGACGCGATGTTGAGATACGCTCCCATATCGATCTTGTGACGCGATGAATCGATATGGGGGCTTATCATCACACTGCGTCGAGCGCACATTAAACGATACCTAGTGCTTCCATATCGATTCGTCACGTCGCGCGATCGATATAGGACCTTGTCATTAGCTACGTTCGGGGAGAGCGATGGCATAATATAGGCTCAAGGAGACGTTAAAATAGCTCAATATGTTCAAGACCGATGGAGCAGAGATCAGAATGCCGAAAACTGTGCACATACAGAAGTAACAGTATTCGAGTGTAGAAGAAACCACTGGATATCATTATTGCCTTTAAATTGTCCAGATGAAGCTTACTAGAGGTTTTCTAAGTCCCTTTTTTCGATAGAAGGAAAAGGGCTTGCAACTGAGTAATATCAGCGAATTATCGTCTTGAAATCCCTTACGTATGATCTACCGAAGGTTTTCGGCCCTTTTTCTCTCAGCGGACTTCAACGACATACATTAAAACATTCAAAAGCTTGCCACAGGGGAAAGTTTCCAACAACGGTCAATTTTTGACTTCACTTTCAGCACAATTTTTGAATAATAGGCGGCAAGCCCTTTAAAAAATCAAGTTCCCAACCGAAAGCGGTGTTGAAAAGAAAACAAGTTGCGAGGAGTAACACAGCCTATCAACTGTAATGGGTATCCCTTGAAAGAAAGCAAAGAGACAACCTCAAGCAAACATGCACAAAAAGGAGGAATGCACTGAACAAAGCTGCACCGCAAACACAGACCACAGCAGCTACCAATCGTCGTCACGCTCTCGAGCCACGTCACAAGAACGAATGATCTTCTGTGTCTTCGGGGCTTCGATCTTGATCTTGTCGACCTTCACCACTCCCGAACGAGCCAGACGACCCTCGAGCACCTGAATGTCACAAGCATATTGAACAATGCGGAGAAGGCTTCTTCTAAGCCTATCGGTACAACAAACCTCTGTCTTGAAGTCATCGATGCCGCCTAAGTCATCGAAGCCTCTGATGTAGTCCACAGTCTGCTGATCCTTTACTATCGCTATAGTTGGAATGACACGAATATTTAAGCGCGTGACCAGGAACGGCACCTTAAAAATCGCAAATTTCACGGCAACTTATTCATTTACGAATTTCTGTTATAAGCTGCTAGTGGTAAGGCGCGTAAAGCCCTACGCACACTTTTGCGGCAGCTGCGTACGCGGCAGGGACCAAAACAGCCTCGCAGGAGACAAAACTCCCGCTTATGCGGCACTCATCCACTGCTTTGCAGCCCTACTCGATCGCCAACGCGGTTTCATTATCATTATCACTATTAGTTTCTATTCTAGATCCCACCACGATCAGCTAGAGCTCAGACAAAAATTGTCGCCAGCAAAGCGGCTGCAGCGGCAATAATGCCGCAATGTATTGCTGCCGCTGCCTCGTTTGCAGCAGCTACTGCCGCTTTGGCGGCACCCCGCCTGCCGCGTAGGCGGCAGTCCGGACTGGGTTAAGCCCTCCGCACACTTTTGCGGCAGCGCGGCAGCCCTATCTTTAAACATAGGGCAGAGACGCAGAATTGCCGCGCGAGGCAAAACTACTTCAGTCCTGAATGCCGCTGATGTGCCGTCTACGCGGCAGACGCGGCAGACGTGATGCCGCCTACGCGGCAGACGCGGTGCCGCAAACGAGGCAGCGGCAGTAATCCTTCAAGACTTAAGCCCTCCGCACACTTTTGCGGCAGCCGCGTACGGCAGCTTCCACTGCCGCGTGCTAGAGTTCACGCGGCACTCCTTCCGCTCGCTCAATCACCGACGCGGCAATGCGGCAACAATGCCTTGAAGGATTACTGCCACTGCCACCACGTCTGCCGCGTAGACGGCACATCAGCGGCAGACCGCACGAGGCTAGTTTTGCCTCGCGCGGCAACTCTGAGTCTCTGCCCCATGCTTAAAGATAGGTCTGCCGCGTTGCCGCAGAAGTGTGCGGAGGGCTTTAAAGCCCAAACATCGAACACTGCAGAAAATAAGATGCAAAAAATGCAATGCAAGAAGTCGAACAGCTGACCCCGCGTCTATGAAACAGTATTTTTGCTTTTTTGGATCCTGATGACTGGAAGACATGGAGTTGTGAAACTGTGCGATTCCATGGTATGACAAACTTTCCGTCCTGTAACCAGGTTTGAGGACCTTGCAAAAATTGAGCATATTTTTAGCATTCGAAGGCTGGAGACTCTCTCTTGGATATTAATTTTCGGCGTTCACACCTACGCCTGACTTTTCCCTGGTAAGCGTGAAATTTATGCACAAAGGCCAGAGTGAAGGCTGACATAACGATATGAATAAGTGAAATGTAAAGCAAACAGAGGGACTGGATACTCTGCTTGCGTCTGGCGCTCTAATCTGTCCATTTTCGGTAAGAACGATATGTTTAGTTCCTTCACATTCCACTCATTAGGTCAGCCTAGTGTCTGGCCTTGCGCATCTACACCATTTTCACGTCGAATTGGATACTTTTCAAAACAATTGGACACTCTTATAAGCTAGCCGAAGACTTTTGAAATCAAAGCGAACTCTTCCAAACTGAAACAAGCTTTTTCTACATAAAACTCGAGACTCCCCAAAAAGGTTAAAATAATTTTTTATTCAAGGGAAACTTTAGCGTAACTCTCTTTGAGATTTTAATTCATCTACCCAACATTTGGACACAATGTTTGGAATTTTGTAACATTTTTTATGTTTGAAGAAAGCTAATGGTTTAAAACTTGTTTTTTAAATACCAGGAAAACGGCCATTTTAAGTGCCAAAACACAGATTGCGTCATGCCATCTTCGAGAGGTCGCGACTTTTATTCGACTGATACCGAAACTTTTGTCTGCACAGAGTTTCCCACCTGTAAACGTTAAAACAAAAACAACTGTAAGGTCCCGTTTATACTTCGACGACGCCACGTATGGTGCACATATTGATCGAGCGACGCGATCGATCAGTTCGGCCACTTTACATGCCGTCGCATCGCTCAGCGTCGGAAGTATAAACGGGGTCGAAAGAACACACATATCCTCACTCTGACGATCCATGTAAGTCGCTTCCACTATTGATGAAATAAAGGTTGTGCGAATTTTTTTGAGTGCATGGCGCGATCCGATCTTTTAATGCGCTATATGTTTGCTTCTTTGCTGTGCTTTAAGGCAAATGTTAATTAATTTATTATTTCTTATATAAAAATAGAAATTTTATAAAATTACTACACTTATTGGGGCAGATTAGCTAAGATATTTCAAAGAAAATTATACAAATTTTCCCTGAAGAAAAAATTTATTCTTACCATCTTGAAGAGTCTGTAGTTTAATTTGCCTAAAGGTCATTTCGATTTGGAGGAGTTCGCTCTGATCTCAAAAGTCTTAAAACTAGGCTTAGAAGTGTACAGTTTGATTCGAAAAGTGTCCACTTCGACCTTAAAATAGTGTATTTTGCACTCAGATATATAGTCGATTCGTTTTCACTGGTATGAGGTCGAGAGCATTGTTCCTATTCGTCCCGCTATTAGGACTTCGCCATCCAGGTCGTTGTTGCCGTTCGTACTAGTTGATGTTGATACGTGGTTTGATTCATTCAACAACAAAAAACGTCTTACTCATCACTGCGACGAACTCGTCGCTCTAGCCTGTTTGAGATCTCCCGAGTCCTCTTTGCACTCCTCCGGGTCGACCGCAGCTCCCCTCATAGTGTGACCGGCCTATCGGCATAATTTTCAACATCTAATCCGTCGGGTAACGAAGATGAGACATTCCTCTCATGTCGGAGCTGTGGTGCCCCGCTTTTCCTTCTGAAGGTATCGTTCTAGCGCAGCGTGCGGTGTTTCGCGTCCTTGGGCTGCAACTAACGTCGACCCACGTCAAGGCCGTGAAGTGAATCACAGTGAGAGCCGCCGAGCTGAATTGTCTTGCTCTAAGGTCCACGCCCATCAGATGGCCTGTAGCCTCCTTGAGAGGCCCGCGATACCAAAAGAGAACATGCATGAAAGCTGAAGTTGTTCCTGGAGCTAACTCAACCCACTTTCTCGGCATTCACATGGATAAAGCGCGTCCCTATGTGTTTCGGTGCCAGTATATTGAAGTGTTTGTCGACGATTTTGCACCTTAAAGGACGTTCATTAGTTAAGAGCAACCTATCCAGCAACGTTTCATGCAAAGACAACCGCTCACCTCATATTCCCATCGAGATAGAACAAACAGACGAGGTTCTTGCTCTTCTTCGTGGCTTCGAAGAACTCTTTCTCGTCGGCTACTTCGGTGTATGTGCCGTGTCCGCTGGAGAGCAACTCCTGAAGTAAAATGGATGAAGTATACTCGCCGACGCACTTACAACCGAAAAAAAAAACCCGTCCGAGTGTCCGGGGTGCAACGCCCACAGCCACGCGTTCAAACATGGTTTTTGTTAACTATGGAACGCCCTTACTACACGTCGGAGCCAAGGATGAAGGACATTAAGGACGCTACGACGCTCTATGAGATTTTCTGCACATCAGAAGCCCCCCCCCCCCCCGACCCTATTCGCGCCGGAGAAGCATGCAAACAAATATTACTAGCTGCAGCGACAGTGATTAGCAGAGGGATAGACAACTCGGTTCCGTAACGATTACCCTGAATTTCACTCCGAAACTACGGTGAATAACTCAGACAGACTTTTTTCCGGTCGTAAGTTTATCCCCCATATCAAACACTATGAAGTATAAAGAGAAATCCACCAAAAACAAACAAGCAGCACTGATGACTCACCGCCTTGATTCTTTGCATTTTCTTCAGCTCCTCCGCACGTCGTTTTCGGATCATCTCGAGATCGTCTTCATCCATGTGGTCAAGTCTGAATCATGGTCTATACTTGAGTCGCCAGCGCGAGGCCCACCCACATCAATTAGGAAACGTTCACAGACCAGACTGGCCTTGATAGCTACCTATTCATCTCGTTGTCCACTTGCTCCTCAATGACCTGAGCAGCTTTCATGAGCTGAGCACCAAGCTGGTCGCCAATATTTGCACCTGCCATATCTGTAAAATCGGTACTAATATATGTATATGGTATATATATATGGTATATATATGGTAAATTTGAGTAGTCCGTGTACGCAGATGACGAACAAGCAGTTCCTGAAGATACATTACTCGAAAAAGTAGGCAATAAACTTGAATTCTTAAATTTTAAATACAAAATTTTTTTGGTTCTTAAGTCATCTGGCCATGTAAACATTTTGCGGCACTATTGTACTTTCACAACTCCACGGGTTGAGGGAAGGTCGAAAAAAAAATTTCGCCCAAACTTCGTCTAGGGGGGTTATTTGGGGTGCTGATCACGAATTTGAGATCCGTTTTCAAAACTACGGCCGATTACAGTAAGTTACGGTAGATACGGGTGACTAAGGCTGCCAAGGTCATGATCACCGATTTCGCCCAAACTTCAGCTAGGGGGGGGGGGGGTATTTGGGGTGCTGATCACGAATCTGACATCCGTTTTTCGTTCTACGCTAGAGTACGGCAGGTTATGGTAGGTGCGGGTGACTAAGGAGCCAAGGGGAACCACCAGCAATCCGTCCTGAAGCGTTCCCCACACGCAAATTACCGCACTCCAGCGTAAAACGAAAAACGGATGTCATATTCGTGATCAGCACCCCAAATAACCCCCCCCCCCCTAGCCGAAGTTTGGGCGAAATCGGTGATCATGACCTTGGCAGCCTTAGTAACCCTACCTACCGTAACCTACCGTAATTTTGAAAACGGATCTCAAATTCGTGATCAGCACCCTAAATAACCCCCCCCCCCTAGCCGAAGTTTGGGTGAACTTTTTTTTCGACCTCTCCTCGACCCTGGGCGCGTGTAGCGCAGTCGGAGGAGGCGCGACTGCCGCGTGCACCCGATACCAGGTTCCTGGTTCGGATTTCCCGCCCAGGCCAACCAAGCCTTCCATCCCTCCGGGGTCGGTGAATTGGTACCAGACTTGTCTGGGAAGGATAAAGCGCTGACTTGTTCATCGGCTGGCCACCGCAAGTCATTGTATGGCCAAATACGCATTCATGTCGCCTCCACGACATCCCGTAGATGTAGAATGCGCTGGCGCATCCCAGAAGGGATTGAGTAACGCCGTCCTTTATCCTTTATCCTCTATCCTTTACCCTTGGAGTTGTGAAAGTACAATAGTGCCCATTTTGCCGTGACTGCGTCGCAAGAGTCCAGCAACTGCGCCCAAATCGGGCGGTGGATTACGGTGGTAGTGAACTCTGTGTGATTTTTATTCAGTGTCTAGTCATGAGTGGAAAACAGAAGGCTAGATGTCCACTCTAGATCGCTCCAGACTTTTACTTTGAGCCAACATATGCTGACGTCTCGTTATATCCTCATGTATCTGTGCAGCGAAACGAAGCCACTTGCATGGGCAACGACGATTCTCAAACTTTTAATCGAAGATGGGAAAATTATACACCACATTGTCTGATAGACTTACAACCGGAAAAAAACCCGTCTGAGTTATTCACAGTAATTTCGGAGTGAAATTCAGGGAAATCGTTACGGGACCGGGTGGCCTATCCCTCTGCAAATCAGTCGCTGCAGCTAGTGATATTTGCTTGCATGCTTTTCCGGCGCAAATAGGGTCGGGGGGGGGGGGGGGCTTCCGATGGGCAGAAAATCCCATAGAGCGTCGTAGCGTCGTTAATGTCCTTCATCCCTGGCTCCAACGTATAAAGCCTGTATTAAGAGCGTTCCATGGTTAATAAAATCCACGTTTGAATCGCACGGCTGTGGCCGTTGCACACCGGACAATCCGGACCGGGTTTTCTTTTTCGGTTGTAAGTATATCGGCGAGTATACACCACTAGGGAGTGAGATTTGGGAAGCGCGAAACCTCATACAACGATCAGCACTAGCATGTTCAACACAGCGTCTCGATCTCTGTCGACTACGGCCCACGAAATAACAAGGAATAAAGTAGAATAACAGCAGAGAATAGAACCACACAAGATCGTTCTCGAAAATTACGGACCGTTCATTAAAAATGCATTGTCCGCAATCCGCCACAACTGCATTTTATTTCACGGCTAAAATACAAGTGGCTTCAAAAGTTTTCCTTAAATGTCCTTTTCTTTGTCTATAATGGTAGTTCTCTGCCGAAAAATTAGGAACAGGTTGCTCTATCGTCCACGAGCCTTCTCCCTCTTTGTGCTATGTAACCACAAGATTCGGTCCTGAGATAATAGTGTCCTGAAGCGATGTCGTCGGTATGCCATGAGCTTTGTGGGAATCAAGCTTTTGACTGGGTAGGCACTCGGGACCTTAAATGGATTTCATCATATCTATTCACTTGTTGAAGAAATAGTAGCGGGTTTAGGCTCGGGGATATTACAAGTCTGCATTTTGGTTGTCTGCTTCTAAAACTCGCGTCTAAAGCTAACGAAGTAGCGACGAATTATCCGGAGCTTTCGCACAGCAGGGAGGCGGTCGTTTTGGGACCCATCAAGTGCATCAATCAATGACAGGCATGGTTATGCAGAGACGGTCCCTATTCTAAATTGAATCGCTTTTTTACTAATGGTAATAAGGGCAAAGACGACTGGCATTGCTCCTGTTTTATTCTAATACCCATTAAATGGAAGAATTAATCAACTCATCGCCAGGAACAAACCGTTGAGTTTATACTCCATTCGTCAGGCAGCTATAGTGAGAGTGACCCATATTGATTAGGCAGTGAGGCTTAATCGATGTTGGTAATTCTCATTATAACGCGCCGTCCGGCGAATGTAGTACAAAGGGAGCCTAGACACTTCGATCCCCGCTTTTCATCTCTCATTCATTGATCGTGCATGTCCCCGCTGTCGCTCCTATTTGAGACCTGAGAGTTTTCAGTCTATTAATTATCCCAGTTCAGCCTCATCCTCGTTGAGGAGGTGTATGCTCAGTGAGGCTCGCTTGGTAGACGACGATACAGCTTCGCTCATCTCATCGGACGTCACCTACTACGCTCTTCTGATTCCCTGCCTTATCCCGGTGCTGATCACCTTTCACTTTTTGATTTGGCTAGGTGAGTGCCTTGGTTTGTAGTGGTCTGGGGACCACCGTTAAAAGTTCGTGGCGCAGTTGCTCCTTGACTGGGGAGGTCATAACGCTGTCCTGAGTATCGATTCAACTTTGGAAGTGATTGTAGAAGTTAAGGGGACTTTGTAGAACTTCTCAATACAAAACTTGCAAGTCAGACCTGCAGCATTGATGTGCGAAGGCTACCTATATCGATCGACTGCGCTGACCAATCGATCACAGTCGGCGTGTCAAATTCGGTTTGGCGACTCAAGTATGGACCTCGCTTTAGGCCGTCACTGGACCAATTTTACATAGGTGGAGCTCGCACTGCGTCAGCCCAATGTTGAGGGTATCTACCGTCGCTAACCTTATCATGTCTTTTAATGACTGACCGCGACAATTGTGTCGATGTCTTTATCCCTGTGGTCATAATAAACACCTCTTGGCTGACCCAGGAGGGCAGGCAAAGGTGCGAAAAGCATCAGATGTTGTACTGTGTCGTTTCTTGGTGTTTCCCCTCTTATTCTTGTTTTCTGTCATCAAATTAGTCCCTTCCGTGTAGGTTTTCCTACTTCAGGTCACGAGTTCTTCGTCAACAATTAATATGGCCAACGTGGAAGCTATTCCTGGTTATTTAGCCGCCACATTTCCTTCGCTGCCAGCTGAAATAAAGGACTACGTAGCATGTAAGGCTCTATAGTTCAACTTTCAATGATATTCTTTTATTCCTTTCGATTTAGCTATTCTGAAGGAGAATGTAGACGATCTCCGAACGCTTGAAGATGTCGTCGAGGCTGTCGGAGACCACATTCAGGTGAGATGAGCTTAAATGAAGTTGTGAATCGAGGTGAAGAGTAGAAATAAGGTACTATTTTTGCGGCTTATAGGAATAGAACAAATAGCCCCTCATTTAGTGGTTAAGGCCTGGGTGATGAAAAGCCGTGAGCGTTAATTCTATACCTCATTTTTTATCTCAGTGAAGAAAGTGAATCAAATGAGTAAAAAAAGGTCTGATAGCCTTGGAAGGTTAAAACGTAGGCTGAGTGCTATTATGCCCTATCAAACAGCTATTAGACTATTGGTGGTGTAGTGGTGAGAATCTCAGCTCCGAAGACAAGGTAGGCGGGGTTCAATCCCGGCCATGCGTTAGGGGGTTTTTTTTTACTACAATTCTTCGTTTTTCTTTCTATCCTCAAATATTGACCATTAGCAAGCACGTATACCTGGTTCCAGAGTTACGTTGAAGAGCTGCACAACGATGGAGTGAATAAGACCTGTATGGAGCTACTCCAGTTGATGCATGGAGAGTAAGTGCTTCTGTTCTCTATGTTGAAGGGTCTGATCTCGCGTCATTCCCTTTCTTGAAGTCCTGACTCCTTAGCCACGATTCTACCATTCTACCATTCGCTGAGGCTGAACTCTCGGGGATAGGCATTAAGTGAACAGTTCAGCTGGGTAAATCAGACGAGACTCCTCTATATCTACATTTTGCTTGCTGGTAGTAGGTACTATTGGTCCTTTAAACCCGACATAAGAGATATATCTTTATAAGAGACCTTGCGAAAAATTCAACCCTATTTCTCGTTCAGAAATCTGCCAGAAGCCAAGAAATTCGGTGCGACGACGAAGAAGCTCGATCAAGCTGTAGACATGGCTGCTGAGAACCATAACTTCTCAGAGATGGAGAGTATCTGGAAGTTGCAGGCTAGGGATATGCCAACGGTGAGTTCACTTTACTCTACTGTTTGGTTAGTAGCTTGATTCGAAGCAGCTGTGAAGAAAATCTACTGCTCGAATGCTCTTTGAAGGTGCACTTACTCCATTTATTCCATTTTCAGCCCTATTTGGACGCTTTTATAGCAGTTTGGCTTGAAAAGGACACTCAAAATGGACACTTTTCGATCCAAACTGTGCATTTTTAGAGCCTAATTGGGCAGTTTTTGTATTGTTTTGGCTTGAAAATAGTTCAATATTCAGATTTATTTATTTATTGCATTTGTTTGTGCGTTTTACAAAAAGAAACGAACGTAATGAAAGATCAATCTTTTAATGGGCTTAACTTAGAAATGACAATGAAACATTTTCAGCATCAAATGAACAATTTTTACACCAATTGGACGCTTTTCCTACCAGTGTGGCTTGAAAAGTGTTCAGTTTTCAAAATAAAATATTCAAACTTAACACTTTTAACATCAAATGAACACTTTTCGTACTAAATTGGACACTTTCAGTGCCTGCTTGGCACTTAATTGCCCACTCTTGAAATTGGACATTTTTAAAATCAAATTGGATACTTTTCAAGCCAAACTGGGTATTTTTCGAACCATATCGGAGACTTTTCCTTGCCTTGAAAAATGTCTTATGTCTTCAAATTGGATGGAAATGGACTTGGAAACTTGGACAGAACTTGGATGGAAATTATTAGTATTTTTTGGTACTTCAAGATTTTTCTCTGGTCAATAAAAAAGACATAAGGAACTATGTCTTTTTAGTAGTCGTTACTGTCTCTATCTTGACCCTAAATAAAGTCTTATGTTAGACGCTAGAATTAAACGGCTTTTTTGTTTTCAAATAAGGCTCGTGTTCGAATAGTAGCTAAAACCGATGTTACGTTGCAGACCGTCGACAAGAAGAAGCTTGGCAAGGCTGAGAATCGCGCTGCAGTCAAGGCAGAGGCTCGAGAAGCCGAACCTGTTATTAGAAAGAAGAGACCTGAAAGCGCAGCTACAGCCTCTCAGGTATGTATTGTACTGGCTTCTTTTGGTCCCGAGCTGGGTGTGCCTTTTTATTCGCTGTACAACTGGAGTAGCTTATTAACTTTATCCGGTTATACAGCAATAGTTATAGGCACGAAGAGGCTATACAGAATTGTTTAGTGCCAGTTGCACTATTGTCGCGGGCACAGCGAAGGAAACAGGCAATGGGACAGAGGGGTGAAGGACCGACCGCTGTGGCCAGTGGAGAAGAGACGAATCAATGTCCTCTGTCCCTCCTACAGACGGCTACCTAGAACTTGGAGCATGACGAGAGACTACACGAAAGGATGAGACCAGAGGGTTATTGACAGGCAAGGAAGGGCAGTCAGGTCACAGCTTGGTGACGAAAGAGTCACGAGGATATGAAGAAATCGGCGGGGCTCATGAGACAGGCCGGAGATGGCGAAACAACAACAGGCACATCTCCGGTTACGGTAGAACAGAATGAGCATACTCCACACGCCGGTCCTCATGAGAGTCAACTCCGGTGACTCATCGTCGTCCTTGTCCTCGTCCTCGTCCTCTCTGCTTCATGTATGGGGCATGTTCAGCTCGTTTTGCCTTGGGGTCACGTAGGTACATGACTTCGGGGCGTTTCGGTAGTTTTCTCTTCTTTGCGGCAGGCTCGTCGTCGTCGTGGTTGTCCCTGGCTGTGGCTGACGTGGTCGCTTTGTTCGGGGCTTCCTTCGGTTTCCTCTCCTTCAGCTTAAATCTTGGCAGACGCAGAGTGTTTGAAGCAGCATCTCTCAACTGCTCCAGAAACACTTGGACTTGCCAACCATGGAAGCAATGGTCAGCCTTCCGTGGGCTCAAACCCAAGCTCAGTGCGGGGTGGAGCTTAGGGATATCCTCTGCGCATGGACCGTAATGGTCAATCACGCGTGCGTCAAACCCACGCTTTGGGCCTGTGAGCATGTGCACGACCTCAACGCACACTCGACGCATCTGCTCCCACAGATCCTGGCGGAGTTTTTCGAAGGGCGCCGGGAAACAGTCCAGCGTCCCACCACACTGTAGGTGCCTCTCGATTGCCTGAAGGCAAGTTCGCATATGCGGCGAACTTGGCGTGGTCTCGGGCCATACCCACACCACTGCTGCACTGATTGGCAGCTTGTCAAGTTGGTCAGCCATATCTCCAGGATGGTTGTAGACCACAAACTTGACTGTGGGCTCCGGCTCGAAGTCCGTCAGCACCCTACCAAAGCTTTTCGGAACAGCCAATATGATCGAATTGGTTGGCATATCATCGCTGCCCTGTTCCGAAATTTGCTCTCTTCGGACCATGGCTTGGGCGTAGTACGCAGAGATGTCGTAGCCAGGGTGGTGGCTAAAGATCGGTGGGTGAGCGAGCCTCACACCCTCCTTTTCCTTCACAGCCGCTGCGAAGTCGTGACAGAACTGACGGTGTGCCGATATTGCACAGCTCAGCCCGTACACAGTGAGGTGTGTTGACTGCTTTTTGAGAAGTTCAGCTTCCTTTCGGTGCTCTCCCCACGCCGGTTCGAGTGCAATCGAGGCCACATTCGCCAGCTCGAACAAGTTTCGCACTTTCTTCGAGCGTGCCAAATTGCATCGAAGACCAGGAAGTCCAACGTGTGCTCTCTCCTTGAAAACGCCGCACGTGCAGGGGTAGTAGAGATGAAGCGGATCCTCATTTGGAGCGCCGATCGTTACTCTGAAACAAGATACTTTATTACACTTGTTTTTCTTCGGTCTACCCCTTTTTGACCTAGTCTTTGTTGTCTGGAGTGGCTCATCATCTAACCCTCTAGGTAGTTTTCTCAACTGGTCGAACGGAACCCGCTTAGGTTCTTGGTTTGCGTTGATAGCCGTTATCAGCGCACTATTCTCACTCAGTTCTATCACTCTGAAAGGTCCACACCACTCATTTACCAGTTTAGGATGCCTCGACGAGCTTTTCTCCGCAGGAACACGCATGTACACCCGGTCGCCGAGAGTCAGCGGTCTCTCGCTGACGTGTTTGGCTTTATCGTATGCTGTTTTCATGCGATCTCGGGCTTTGTCGTTTTGTTCCTGTGCGTGCTCATGTGCCAGCTTTAATCCAGTTACCATCTCGTTGATGTAACTGTCCAGGTCAACCATATATGTTGACACTTCTTGACTCAAGATGTCGCTTGGCATGTGCGCGTCAAACCCGTGGAGGAGGAAAAACGGTGACTCTCCCGTAGAGTCGTGGACAGATGTATTGTAAGCTACCATACAGTAGGGCAACATGCGATCCCATTCCATGGGTATGCTGACCTTCTTCCTTAGAAGCTCTACAATGGTCTTGTTAAATCTTTCTGTCACTCCGTTCTCTCTAGGGTTATAACCCTTCGTGAAGAACTGACGTACTTCCAGTAATCTCGATAGCTCATTCAATAATTTATTATCGAACTCACCACCTTGATCAGAGAGGATGCACTTAGGAAACCGGCAACCTTCACATATCCATCTTTCGAATAGTGTTCTTGCCACAGTTTCCGCTGTCTTCGCCTCCACAGCGTATGCGCCTCCGTACTTCGTAAAATGATCAATAACACTCAGAACATAACGGTTTCCACTAGACGTGGGTCCCATTTCCAGAATGTCGATTCCGATCATTTCATACGGTTTCGTGGTCACTATAGGTTTAAGTGGCGGAGTCATTTTTGCCTTCTGGTTGTGGATAGTGCAGATTTTACACTCCTCCGCCCATTGAAAGATGTCTTTCCTCATCGTCTCCCAGAAGTATTCCTTGCTGACTTGACGCAGCATCTTCTTTGGTCCAAAATGACCTGCAAGGAGGGATGAGTGGGCATCCAGGAATATTTCTTTCCGATGCTCCTTAGGAACCACTTTCCTATAGCCCTCTTTATCGACAAAGCACAAATACCCGTCGACCAATGCAAAGTCATCTCTTTTAAACCTCGATTCTTTGCCCGGGGACTCCGTATGACCGTTCATACTTCCCGCTTCGAGGCTTCGAATTAGTTCTCCATAGAGGAGATCATTCCTGAGATCCTTTGTCCAGCTTGGTTCATTAGCGATCGTCGCCACGATCAGTTCGTTGGGTATTTGGGCAGCTTGCTCATCAGCAGGCGCCAATATCGCTCCTCGACTGAGTGCGTCCGCGACTTTATTAGCTGCTCCCTTCAAGTACACCATTTTTATGTTGTACTTCTGAAGTTCCAGCGCCCAACGCAGCACTCTGGCTGACACGTTGGTTCTGGTGAAGAGTGCTGTCAAAGGCTGGTGATCCGTGCATACCTCTACCGGAAGTCCGTAGACAAACATATGGAATTTCCGGAGAGCGAACACTACGGCCAATGCCTCAAGATCGGTAATATGATAGTTTCGCTCACTCTTTGACAGGCTCTTAGAAGCAAAATAGAGCGGATGGAGTAAACCATCGTCGCCTTTTTGGCTGAGTACCGCTCCCAAACCAAAATAGCTCGCATCCGTATGTATTTGGAAAGGTTTCCTTCCACTCCGAGCTCCCTCTATATCAGGTTGTGACAGCACTGGTGCGGACGTGATTATAGCCTTCAGCTTCTCGAAGGCCCGAATACGGTCGTCTGTCCACACAAACTGTACTTTCTCTGAGGTTAGTTCGTGTAGCGGACCCGCTACTTTGGAAAACCCTAGTACGAACTTTCTATAATAGGAGCACATTCCTATAAAAGTTCGTAGTTCCGCACGAGTTTGTGGCAGTGGATACTCCGTGATCGCGGAGACCTTGTTTGGGTCCATATGAACTCCTTGCATATCCACTACATGCCCTAGAAACATCACCTTAGGCTCTAGGAGCACACACTTCCGTGGGTTCACCTTCATATTTGCTTTGCGGAAGGCTTCCAACACTTCTCCCAACACTTCAGAATGTCGCTCTACGGTAGCAGTAGCCACCATTATATCGTCAAGGTAGCACGAGACCTCGTCACCTAGTAGGTGCCCGAGCACTGAATGCATTAAGCGCTGAAAGACTGGAGGGGATGATGCCAACCCGAATGGCAAAACCTTAAACTGATACAGTCCTTCAGTTGTGGTGAAAGCACTTTTTTCCCTGGCATTCAATGACAGCTTGATCTGCCAGTACCCGGACGACAAGTCAAGTGTGGAGAAGTACTTTTTCCCTTTTAAGCTTTGGAGCGTTGCGTCGATTGAAGGAAGTGGGTAACTATCAATTCTAGTTACTTGATTCAGCTTCCTGTAATCCACACATAATCTCAGTGAGCCGTCCTTCTTTTGTACCAGTACGATCGGAGAAGCCCAGCTCGATTTGCTGGGTTCTATTATGTCTCTCTCCCTTAGATCGGTCAGGATTTCTCGGAGAGCTACACGTGTTCCGATCGGAACTGGGCGCGGTTTCTGCCGAATGGGTGCAGAAGGGCCAGTATCTATCTCGTGCTCCACAAGTGATGTCTGTGTTAGCTCTTGATCCGTCAGTGCGAAGACGTCATTATAGTTCCGCACTATCTCATCCAGCACAGCCCTATGTTGGCGACTCTGTTTGTTGTCCCACAACGTGTCAAATAGGACCGCACATCTGTCCTCCGAACGGTGTACTGTACGCTCTAACATATTAGCGTAATGAAGGGGAGCCTCATCAGTGACCTCCGTTTTGTCCCACTGCCCCACAGCGTCACCGACTTTATAAACTCTCACTTCCCGCGTTGAGTTCGTGACAGGGATCCCCACTTCCGTGCTCGCTCTAGAGCAGACGGCATCCGGAATGAGGTCGTCCCTTGACCAAAGAACACTTTCTGGATTCATACCCGTGGTTGAAAGTCTCAGGATTTTCGTCTCTCCTGGCTTAATATACTGCCTAGCAGATACTTTCGCACAGATAAGGGCGTCGAAGTCTTGTTCTTTCGCCTTCTTGGGCTTCACCTGCGGCAGAGTCTTTCCTGTTTCTAACTGCAAGTGCTTGCTGGATTGGGAGTGCGGTGGTAAGTTATCCACGTTACTCAAGGTGTATCCCCAGTTGTTGAGAACGTTCGTGCCCAAAACCAGTACGTTTTCGCATTCTTTCATTACAAAGAACGCTCCACGTATGGTTGGTTTACCTTTCTTGCCTAACGTTAGACGTACTGCGCCTTTGAACGGCCTACGTTGTCCCGAAGCGTTGAAAATTGGCACCTCCTCAGCTGTAGGGATCTCCTCGACATCGTTGTCTAGATCAAACCCGGCATGTGCAGCTTTCAGTAGGAGCGCCAAGGGAAGGATGCTGACCTGCGAACCCGTATCTAGCAAAGCCTTCACCTTTTGCCCTAACAACTGCACCTCGGCTACGATCTGAGGACCAGTGAGCTCAGAACTCTGAACTCCCGTCTTGGAAATGCCACATGACCATGTTCCCAACTTGGCCACAAAGCTTCGTTGTTTTCCTTGTGGTGTCTGCCGTGTTTCACCCTGATGAGGAGTTGGCTGAACACCAGTGGTTCTCGGCACTTGTTCCTTGCAGTCTCTTCTGAGATGGCCTGTTTTCTTACAGTTATGGCACACAACTTCTCTTTTTCCCGTTGCGTCTCTGCCATCCTTCTCAGGTTCTTGATGTCCTGGCTGTATTCTCGCTCGTGTCTGTACACCAGGAACAGAGCTGCGTTCAGTGGATCTTCTCCACTGAGGGTTCGGACGGGGCTGCTTGTCTTCAAGCTCCTGCTTTAGAGCTTCTGCCACTTGACGACTACGCTCTACGCGTTGTGCCAGAGATTTTAGTTTCTCGTAAGACTGATCACTTGATGTTTGTTCGACTTCAGTGAAGAGTTGCACGTATTCCGGCCATGACGTGAGTTTCGTGATCAACTCACCCGTGCGCATGGTGGAAAGCTCACGCTCCGAAAGGTCGGGGTAAGCTGCGCGAGACAATTTCTCCAGCTCGACGCAATAGTCGGCAGTAGAGGTCGCGTACTTTAGGTTCCTCAGCTTAACATATGCCTCCATACGTTTAGCGGATTCATTCTCCTTGAATTTTTCAGAAAGTGCTTCTACAAACCCGGAGAAGCTACCCTCTCGAACCTCAAGTGGTAGAGTTTCCATGATTGCGCGGGGTCGGCCTCCTAATTTCGAGCTTAGGAGATGGGTAAGCACGTCATCGCTTATGTTGAGCCACCCATACTTTATGTTAAAGGACTTTAGGAATGTCTCAAATCCTTTTCCTTGCGCGCTATCATAGATCTCTACATCAGGCAGAGCCATCGCAGCAAACGCCGCTCCTACAGAATTTCCACCTGTAGCCGCAAGGTCCGGTAATTCCTCACCTTGGTTCCTCTTGAACGGTGATCTCCATTGGAATTCCGGCAGCCTTGGCTGCTCGCTCTCGGGCTGCAGTTTCTGCAAATATGGATTATTCTGTCTCTTCGGCAATATATTCTGCCTGACTTGACGCCTCGTGGTGTCAGAAGCCTCTGGCGAACTCAATTCCTTACCTTCGGCAGCTGCAATAGGGTCGAAATCCACCATTTCGACGCTCTGCGGCACTGTATTCGAGTGCACCTTTTGCATTGCCTCTCCAAAGGTCGTTTGCAGTGTGCCAGGCTGGTTCTGATTGCCCTGAAATGAACATACTTTAGGATGCTCAGATACTAACTCTTGTGTTCCAGAGACCCCGGCTCTCGAAGCCGGCTTTCTGCCTACTTCTAAAAGAGTTTTCACTGCCCCCACTACCTTAGTGGACTCAACTGCCAGCAGCTTAGCTAGAACGCGCATGCAGACGTCATCATGACGTGCTTGCTCCATCACTTCTAGCATAAGCGCATTAAGCTGGTCCAAGTTGAACGCCTTCAGACGTGCTATTTCACTAGACAAAGACTGCAGTTTTGTCATCTCTGCCTCAATGTCATTGCATGCTTTGTCAAGAACCTCTTGGAAATCCTCCACTGGACCCAAAGGCTCTGTTGGTGACTTCACCGGTTTTCCACGCTTTTTGCCCAATGCAAAATTTTGTGTACTCTCCCTTATTCTAGTCACCTGCTCACTAACACTGAGCAAAATCGCGCTTACCTGTGGTGCTTGCGTTTCCGCTAGCTGGCGGACCTTCTCCGTCAGGCCAGCTACTTGCGCCTGTAAGTCAGCGACTGTCCGGTCTTCGCCCTCTAGAAGCATCATCGCTTCCACTTCCTTTTCAATGGCGTCTTCGGACATTTTCCTGCAATGTACGAATTAATTTCGTAGCTTCCGGCCGATTTTTTCAACGAACCGATCGAAAGCGGCAGGAAATCGGGATTCACCTTATACCTCGGTGGTTTTCCTTACAAGTAAAAGCGTTTCAGTGCAAAATGAAAATTTGCGCAGCGTTTAGCCTTGCAAAAATGCTTTTCTTGACCGTTCAGACACGCTAATAGAGTACCAAACTCCACTAGAGAACTGACGGGATTCACCCCACGGTGAAATTCAGATACTACCGCGTTTAACGGCTTGGTATCTGTAGTGCTTATTGGTTTCTTCAAGGATCCACTGTCCTCTTGAAACCAGCACTTTGACAAAAGAAGTCCTACGCAAATTTCCTAGGCGTGCGTTGGAAGCGACAACAGTTTTGGCAGTTGTTCGGCCCCCATGTACTGGCTTCTTTTGGTCCCGAGCTGGGTGTGCCTTTTTATTCGCTGTACAACTGGAGTAGCTTATTAACTTTATCCGGTTATACAGCAATAGTTATAGGCACGAAGAGGCTATACAGAATTGTTTAGTGCCAGTTGCACTATTGTCGCGGGCACAGCGAAGGAAACAGGCAATGGGACAGAGGGGTGAAGGACCGACCGCTGTGGCCAGTGGAGAAGAGACGAATCAATGTCCTCTGTCCCTCCTACAGACGGCTACCTAGAACTTGGAGCATGACGAGAGACTACACGAAAGGATGAGACCAGAGGGTTATTGACAGGCAAGGAAGGGCAGTCAGGTCACAGCTTGGTGACGAAAGAGTCACGAGGATATGAAGAAATCGGCGGGGCTCATGAGACAGGCCGGAGATGGCGAAACAACAACAGGCACATCTCCGGTTACGGTAGAACAGAATGAGCATACTCCACAGTATTCATTTATTTACAAAAATTTGCCTTTCTACAGTGGTTTCTGTCTTCTTTCAAAAGCCCCATTATGTTTAAAACTGTTATCCGCATATATGTCCCTAATGGCATCCACGCTAAATTAACGTCCCTCCACAGCGGCCAAGCTCTATCGTTGATGGACCTTGGGGTGGGAGGAAATAACGTTAAAAAATCGTATAAGAGTCTGTCTTTGTCCGTTTGATCGTGTGGGCAAAATAAACGGCTCTACATTGCTGCGTATGTCCAAAAAACCATCCAATCGAGTCCCTGTAGCGAACAGTATCAATTGACAGATATATTTCGATCAAATACTGTCGAGTTCAGGGAAAGGAGGAGAAAAAACATGCCGCCTTCAAGAGAAATTCATTTTTGAATACAATAAATAAGCCATTGTCAATGGCTGGTGTCGGCTTTCAGGCGCCAATAAAGGATCTTGGAGCGCGTGGTATGAATATGAAGGACGTCAAGTTGGAAAGCGTCGACATATCGATTGGTACAAAGTGAGTTTTTTATTAAAAAAAAAACTCCCTTTCGCCATTTTCTGTCGAGATTTCCATGAGTATCTCCATTGCTTAAGGCAATTACTGACATGCGCTGATCTCACTATGGCCTACGGTCGAAGATACGGTCTTGTAGGCCGGAATGGTATAGGAAAAACTACGCTTTTGAGCATGATCTCAAGGTTGGTCGCAAATATTGATGGCCTTCGTATTGTCTTGGCACCCGCCGCCAGCTGAAGTATGATCGGCGTCTTGTGTCAAGGCGTTATTGAGCGTTTTTCAGTGGTCAGCTGCGGATACCGTCGGGCATCTCTATGCTTTCCGTCGAGCAAGAGGTCACAGGAGACGACACTCGAGTGATAGATGCTGTTCTCTCGTCGGATTCACGTCGGCAGCAGATGATTGATAGGGAACATGTCCTGCAAGCAAGGCTGAATAAGTGCGCTGAGAGATTCAGGAGACTTCTGTAAGTGTGAAAACGCGGAAGTTTAGGGAGAATCTGACCGAGGCGGAGAAGAACAAGTGGAACGATGAGCTGTCGAAGCTGTACGTTGAAATGGAGACGTTGCAGTTGGATAAGGTGAGCTTCAACAAGCAAACCGAGGTCATATCCGTAGTCCTCGACGACGACATCCTTGTCTCTCCAGCAAAACATGCGTATCGATATTTGCTGGGCGATCTTCGGCCCTAATCGATCTGATTTGTGTTTTTCTCGGGAGCCCAGAACTATGCCGTCGTGAACTGAGATGGCCTGTTGTCATAGTGGTCAAGCACGGCGGGATCTATCCTAGTCCGAGGAGGGGGCACGTAACTAAAAAGTATTATATGTGACAAATTCACTCAAGACTTAATGAGCGGCTCCTACAGAACAACACAGAACCTAAACAAGAAAAAGTCACAAAAAAAAACACGAAAAAAGTGCATTTGTTACGGTTATAAGCAGGCAAAGTTGTGTGCCCTCCTCACCATGTTAGATCCTGGTTATAATATGTCAAGCGACGGTCAGCACGCGGCATGACTCTATTCCGTCGCTCTTTGCCCGCCGAGACGGTTGTAAACCGCGGCGATTTTTTATTTTTTGTTTGTTCGTCCGTTTTTGGTTTCTTTTGGGTTAGGTTTCGTTCTATAGGAGCCGCAAGTATTAATTCATTTTGTGGCCTAGTTTTTAGTTATGTGCCCTCCCGGGCTAGGATAGATCCGCACTGCAGCATTGTGATATCAAAATTTCGTTTTGAAATTTTCGCATCAACACTGGTCTCAGGCCTGATGCTTTTGTAATCAATATGAACATCTTCCAAATCAAAATCTTTCGGATTAAGATAGAAGCTCTCCGAGAGGGTTAGAATATTTCTTTTGTCTAATAAAAATTTAGCACGAGTTTATTTTTTTGAAGTTTTTTAAAATTCACCTACCCAATAAGCGGCCGCATTATTTGAAATTTTTAAAATCTCTATTTCCCGGAACAATAATGCAATAATGGTTTAAACCTTGTTCTAAAGTGCAGGAAGGCAGCAGGTTTTAATGTTGAAAGAAAAGATTGCGCCATGTACTCGTCCAGGACGTCGCGATTTTTATTTGATTGATAGCAAAAATTATACATATGTCCACATTGATCTTTCAAACAGCATTTACACTACCGTTCGAATGAAATTGCCATCGAGCTGGAGAGCGAATGGTGCGATCTCTTCTTTCATTTCGCTGAAATTACTGCTTTTGTGCTGGAACAAGTTTTAGACCACTATTTTTTTGAAAAGTAAAAATGTTATACATTTCGATGTATTCACTTATCAGGCAAGCACATTTAAAAAATTCAAGAAGGGTTGAACCTAATTTTCTTTGGATAACTTATTAATTTAATTAAATGGTTTTAAAAATAATTGAATTTAAATTATTTTAACCCTCCTGGAGATTCTCTAGTTTAATTTGAAAAACTGTTGTTATGATTTAGAAGATGTTCAGTGTCAATACAAAAGCGTTAAACTTGCTCAGAAGAGTGTCAATTTGATTGGAAAAGTATCAAGTTTGATTTGCAAAAAGTCCACTTTGTCGGGAAAATGGTACATACTTACACCGCGGCGTGTCAGGTGGGAAGAAATCGATATCGACCGATTGTGGGGGGTACGATCGGTTTCATGGTTTGTAGACAGGGTCGCTGTACAGCGGCAGATGTGTAAAGTGTGCCGAAAAGGGTGGTTGGATGACAACACGGCATCTGTTTTGCTTTTGCTGTATCGAAAGTCTTGGAACAAAAGCCAAAATATGGGCCAAAACTCTTGTCCAAAGAAAACTGCACTAAGCTGACCTTTTCAGGCACCGGCCCGAGCCGCCTCGATCCTCTATGGTCTTGGGTTTACACCAGATGAGCAGAAGAAACCGACAAGGTTCGTTAATTTTAGCATCTTTGCTTGTAACGACCGCGAGTGGAGCTCGGAAAAGAGGGATTCGAGATGAAAGGGGTGTGTATGTGTTTCCCATAGCGGAAGTAGAGCGTTAGTTGTAGGTGTTCTGTTAGTGTAAGGTCGCGGAGCAGCCATGTATGTCAGTTGACATGGAAGGAAGTCACTGAAAGAAACGCTCTCTTCTGCCCGAATCGACGTAAGGAAGCCGAGTTGACTGTTTATACTCCGCGTATACTGTAGTTTTTCTATCTTCTTCAGATTTAGGTGTCCTTTGAGTTCCTTTGGTGTTCGTTTAAGGTCGTTTCCATGGTATTCTCTTCACGTGTCATACTTAACACATTCGCGACGAGAGCGCTCTCGCGCACAATGCGCGCGACGGCCCGCTGCCTTGTTGGCGCGCGCGGGTGTCCACTCATTTGTGTGGATATCGTCCCTCGCGAGAGTTACTTTCTGTAAGTAAATTTTAATCGATCTTTGGAAGAAGATCTGAACATTGGTTTGTTACTACAATTTGGGAATTTGAAAAGAAAATCGAACAAAAACATCAAAAAAGGAAGTTTCTCCCAAAAATTCCCGTCCACACATATGAGTGGACACCGTCCATCGCACCCTCTCCGCTGTCCACTCATATGTGTGGACACCGTCGCGAATGAGTTAAGGCTTACAAGGCGACCCTTCCCCCCAGAGAAGCACTTTTGCATCCAAAGTAGTTTTTGTACTTCAGCCTTGGCGTTGAAGGCAGGATGAAGGCCATTGAGATCGACTTTTCGCGTTGTTTTGTCGATGTTGTTAGTTCTGATGCTTGCTGCGAGGCGGCTGAACTATAAGGATAAAGGATAAAGGACGGCGTTACTCAATCTCTTTTGGGATGCGCCACGCGTTCTACTTCTACGGGATGTCGTGGAGGCGACATGAATACGTATTTGGCCATACAATGACTTGCGGTGGCCAGCCGATGAACAAGTCAGCGCTTTATCCTTCCCAGACAAGTCTGGTACGAATTCACCGACACCGGAGGGATAGAAGGCTTGGTTGGGCGGGAAATCCGATACCAGGAACCTGGTATCGGATGCACGCGGCAGTCGCGCCTCCTCCGACTGCTCTACACGCGCCCACGCTGAAGTATAAACTGAACTATTACTAGGGAATGAGACTACGTGCGAATTCACCTGAATCATTTAACCCATTGACGACCGCGCGGCCCAATTTCGGCCCGCAGTTTTTCTGTCGCGTGGGACCGCGCGGCCCAATTTTAGCCCGCGCTTAAAAAAATGCTCGCTGCGGCGCACTTCCTCGATTTTTCATAGTTTACTAGTATTCATTAGATTCGTTTGATCCTACCAATGCTACCTGCACAGTGGTCCGAGAATCATTTACTTCTAACGGAAGCTTTGATAAAAAAAAATCAGCACTACACACTATTCAAACCTCAAATAAATAGATACTACTCACGAGCAGCTACGTATATCTTACAAAAATGGTCATGGTTAAGACGTATAGTCAAATTTCTTGCGAAAAACTTGAACCCAGTTTAGAAAAAAATATTTCAAACACTTGCTACATCGTCTGGTCACCTTATTTGCACGATTCGTGACGAACGTGCGCCCTTTTCTGTGCTGACCTTTTTGTAGCAGCAAATACATCTTCTACGTTTTGCTTCGAACCTGTTACGGCCTTTTCCAGTATGTGGCTCACCCATTGGAGAGGGAGCTTCATTTGGAATACCGTGAAGTAGTGAGTGCACGAGATTCGAGCCTCAAGGCGGTCCCAGCTCGCGGTCCCACGCGCCAGACACGCGATTTGCCGCGCGGTCGTCAATGGGTTAATCTTCAGTCTATCAGTTGCAGTGGGTGAACTGTGAACTGTCCATCATACACTGCATCTGATGGTTTAGAGAGTTTTCTGGTGGTTGGCGGATGCGTGTGGCGCTCGCCCGTGCTCTGTTCGTGAAGCCTGATCTGCTACTTCTTGACGAGCCGACGAACATGTTGGATATGAGAGCGGTGTACTGGTTAGAAGGTCATCTACAGGTAGGTTCCGACGTTTTTTTTTTGTTGGAATTTTTTTCTTTCTGTGGCTGTTGTTAAAATGCTTTTGTTTAAGTCATGGGAAGGCACCATTCTGACAGTTTCCCACGACCGTAAGTTCCTGAACGAGATCTGCACCGATATCGTACATCTGCATACCAGACGACTGGATCACTACAAAGGAAACTATGACTCGTTTGAGAAGGTGCGTTCGATTTTCACTAGTTGTTTGGGTGATTCGCTACCAGTCTTCTGTTCCAGACGATGAAAGAGAAGCTCACGCAACAGGCCAGGGAATACGAGGCACAACAGACACTGCGACAGCACACTCAAGAGTTCATAGACAAGTTCAGATACAACGCAAAACGAGCACCGATGGTGCAGAGTAGGATAAAGATGCTGGAAAAACTGTGAGTGCTCTCTTCGCTAGGATTATTTATTTATCTATTTATTTACACAAAATAGTGCTCATGAAAATAAATGGAGACGAAAATGCTGGCGTTGGACGCCTGGGACCGGATTCATCAATGACTTACGTAACTTTAACGGAGAATTGTAAGCTTATCAAGCGATATGGTGAGCGATAAGCTGCGCTATCTGAGCCTTTAACGCGGCTTATCGCTTACCATATCGCTTGATAAGCTTACAATTCTCCGTTAAAGTTACGTAAGACGTTGATGAATCCGGCCTCTGGTGTCACGCTTTTTGATCATGTTCGCAATGGTTCCATGCGTCAGAGGTTTGCCATCGCTCCAGCTGCCGATAAGCTACGGGAAGCTCAGCTACGGTCGTATGGTCATGTTCTTCGTGCGAATGACGACACTGTTCAAAATTGGCCTCAACATAGATGTGTCCAAAAAACGGCCCAAAGGGCGGCCTAAGCAACGATGGCTTGATACGTTGCACATGGACTTAAAGGACGCTGGTATCCATCCCGGTCAAGCATTTGATTGTCCGAAGTGGCACCACCACCCCAGAACAGCGGACCCCGCCGCTAAGAGGGATAACGCTGAGGAAGAAGAAGAAGTGCGCATGAAATTGTCCTTCTAATATACGGACACAGCAAATTGAACAGTTAACGTAAAAAGAAAACTGGATCTATCGTAGTCGGGGAGGGGGGGGGGGGGGGGAGGGAAGGCACAATTAAAAATTATCTAACTAGTTGACTTGAGGGTCACGGAGCGGATTCAGGAAGATAAAGTAGGACCCAAAAAACCGGCAACAAACAATTCACCGCGGTTGTAGAGACATCTCAGCGGGCAATGCGCTTTCAAACACAGTTGACCCGTCTGTCATGGTATAACACGGATACATTGTAGTGAGGGGGCACATTATTTTGTCTATTTGCAACCGCAGCGAAACCGATCTTTTTTGTTAATTCTGTCAGTTTAGGTCCTATCCTGTTCTCTATAAGCCGCTCCGTGAATCCCAAGTCATTTTTTTTACATAATTTTTAGTCATGTGCCCCCTCCCCAGCTAGGAGAGATCCATAAAACCAACAAGAGCGGTTCTCCCACAGCGGGAGAATTAAAACGAATTAGCAATAAATCAGTGTGTAAAAAAAGGAAATGAGAGGAGTAAAGGACCCAAAAACAGAGATTTTCGCTGGAGCATTAATCAAAATTGTTCTTTGGTGAGATTTATAAACTTTTAAAAAGATCAGCAAAACAAAACAGGGGAAGAATTACAAAGCACAAATAGAAATAGTTGGGTTGGTGAGGAATGGGGTAGCTGAAGAGGAGCAGTAGCCCGAAGGCACTGAAAGTTGTATGGGGGAGAACGCCTCCGGATACCAACTTAGTAGGTTCGTCGTCAACTCCACCAACTTGCATCCAACGGCTGCTTGGGGGAAACAGAAGAAGGCGTGTGAAGTGTCGTTGATTTAGCAAAGTGAACAGTAATAATTTCTAGAAAAAAAGCAAATAAAAGAATTGAGAAGAAACAAAGCATAAGTAAGGAGAAGAAGCTAGATCAGTTGAAAGTGTAGAGACAAATGTGTAGGGTAAAGAAAGTTAATGAATAGGGGAACATTAGAAACTTGAAAGCAGATGGGAACAAGACCTAGTGGGGACAAATGCAGTCTCTAGGCGATTTCAAAGATATGCACGAAAATGAATATATTTGGTGCTTCTAATAGGCTAGGAGGCAAAAAGCAGTACCTGCTATGACAAGACTGGCAAAATGACCCAATACTGGCCAGTTCTTAATCTCGATTCACTTTTAAGGGCTTTAAAACAGAAAACTAATTCACTGAATACCTTTTGTAATGAAAACTTCTAGCATAAACTAATCGGAGTCTCTCGTTTTATGTTAGAAGTCTTCATTACAGGGGATATTCAGTGAATTAGTTTTCTGTTTTAAAGTCCTTAACAGTGAATCGACATTACGGGCAAGCCAGTATTGGACCTTTTTGTCAGTGCAAGGTTGTCGTAGTAGGTACTGTTTTTTGCCTCCTAGCCTATTAGAAGCACCAAATATCTTAATTTTTCGTGCATATCTGTGAAATAGCCTAGAGACGGCACTTGTCCCACTAGGTCTGGTTCCCAACTGGTTTCAAGTTTCTAATGTTCCCCTGTTCATTAAATTCCGTTCACACTACATATTTGTCTCTGCACTTTCAACTGATTTAGCTAGCAATACTGGCAACAGGGGCACACCTATAAAACAAGATTTTTGTGAAGGCCTTTTGGACCTTTTCAATTTTTTGACCTTTTTTAGTAATCAGACTCCAAATCGGAGAGCATTACGCTACTATGTATTGAAAATCAGTACTCTAATGTGTTATGTTCAAGTGCTAAGCCTTAATAATGATTCTCAGGCCGGTTATTCAACCTGTAGAACTAGATGCGGAGATCACCTTCAAATTCCCGGAATGTGAAGTGCTGAACAACCCGGTTCTGCAGCTGGACGACGTCTCTTTCAGGTTAGGTTTTGCTGGAATTTCGTCTTAAAATACCTCTATCGCAGCGCTAGAAGTACACTCAGAGGTGGAATATAAGCCACGCCTTAGACCATTGTACGAAAGAGCAAATTATGATTCTGTTCAGGTATAATGACAAAACCGCCTACCTGTTCAAGAGGCTGAATCTGGGCACGCATGCGAATTCACGAATATGTATTGTAAGTGCTGTCTGTCACCTTCCATTCTTCCGTAGTTGTGCTACTTTGGAGGTTTTATGAAAAGCATCTGTTTTAACGACTTTGGATGCCGTAAATGCCGAAAATCAGCTTTCATATCCATGGCTGATCCACTGAATTCTCTCTGTTTGTTCAGGTTGGAGAAAACGGTTCAGGAAAGACAACGCTGCTCAAGCTTCTTCTCGGCGATCTTAATCCTACGGTGGGTTGCCAGTTTTGTCCGGCATTCGCTGACTCCACTTGAGATGAAACTTTTCACCAATGTCTGCATTTTTATAGTGTTGCATTTTTTCGATTGATCAACACTTTTTTTCAAGTAGCACCAAGTGCTTAGCCGAGGCAATAAGCTGCATATTTTGACATGTAAAGCGTGAAGTTTGCCACGAATATACTATTTTCGCGTCATGTCGGACACATTTAATCATTCTGGACATTTTTCAAGGCAAATTGGAGACTTTCCAAATGGTATTCCACATTTTCATGCCAAATTGGACACTGCACAATGTTCAATGTTCTGTGTACACTTCACAGGCGTGACGCTTTGGAAATCAGAATTAATGTCTTTCAAATAAAAAATTAGTTTCTATTAGGTTGGCAACTAATTTCGTGGACTCTCAAGCGCCTTCAACAAAAGTGCTCATAAACAAATGACAAACAACAGCTTTCAACCAAAGTGAGAACTGTTGGAACGCGGGACTGCTTCCCATTCATCAGCTACCTGGCCCATCCCACAGCTGTAGAATTCTTGTGCTTTTGAAGCCAAGAATCCTTGGAGGTGCATTTTGACATGGTCCACATTAATAAATCGTCCTCCAACCAAGAAGTGCTGCAGCGTGCTATGAAGGTGCTAGTCATTTGGCGCATAGCTTGTGCTGTAAGGCGGGTGAGTTAGACGCTCCCAGCTAAGGTCTTCGTTTTTTTGAAGCTTCCAATTCGTGACGTGTGATCTGGCGTTATCTTGCTGATAGGTAATTCTGCTCCTGAAAATCTGTGTGAACCGATTCCAGCAGAGTTCCGTCTGCGCGCGGCCTGGTTGAGAAGAGTAGATTACAGCATTAATGCTGGAACCGCTCTTGACGAGCTCCCAGAAGTTAATACCTTCTTGACACCACCAAACGGAGGGAATGTAGCGAACCGGACGCCTCAAAAATAGAAGACCTTGGCTGGGAGCGTCAAACTCATCCACCTTACAGCCCAGACATTGCGCCGAGTGACTACCACATTTTTAGTTCGGTGCAGTACTTCTTGGTTGGAAGACGATTTAATAATGTGGACCGGGTCAAAATGCACCTTAAAGATTCTTGGCCTTAAAAGCACAGTAATTCTATGGCCGTGGGACAGACCAGCTACCTGATATATGGGAAGCACTTCTGCGTTCCGAGGGATCTTATTTTAATTAAATATTGTCATTAGTTATTTGTTAATAAATACTTTTGCTGAAGATTCTTGAGAGTCCAAGAAATTAGTTGCTAACCTAATAGATGAAACTAGAGATCTCTAAGAAGATTAAAATAATTTTAGTGGGAAGAAAATTTTCCATACCTTTCTTTGAAAACTTAATCCACCTGCCCAAAAAATGAAAGTTCTTTATTTCGTATTTCAGATGGGTCTTCGAAACATTAATAGACGAATTAGGATAGGATATTTCACTCAACATCATGTTGACCAGCTTGATATGGATATGACGGCTATCGAGGTCCTTGCTCATAACCATCCAGGTGAGATGTTTTCAGTGCTGGTCAAGTTTAGTGAGGACTGTATAAAGTAGCGGAATAAGATCACAGTAAGTTTGATAGATTTGTGAACGTCCGCTATACGGGTTTGTATCATACCATATGAACTGCGTCTGTACTCGTGCTTTGTATAGAGCCGCTAATTAAAGCAAGCTCCAAGTTCTTTCATCTTGAAACCTCGGCCTTCCCGTAACGTATCTTTCAGTGTATTCTTCTGCTAACGAGGTTTTAGGTGGAAGCTTTATTATTGGCCTGACGTTTCGACGCCGTCGTCGTCTTCAGAGGCCTCAAAGTGGCTCGAAACGTTAGACTGGTGTTTTACCCACCCAAGTGCTCCACCCGCGCTAGCATTTTTGACTTACAGTTGAAAACACACTCCGAAATCCGAATTTTTGGAGTGTGTTTTCAACTGTAGGTCGAAAGTGCTAGCGCGCGTGGAGCGCTTGGCTGGGTAAAACAACAATCTAACGCCTCGAGCCACTTTTAGGCCTCTGAAGACGACGACAGCGTCGAAACGTCAGGCCAGTAATAAAGATTCCACCTAAAAACCTCGCTAGCAGAAGAATACACTGAAATATACGCCAATTAAAGCATCTGTTGGTTAAATTAAATGTCCTTCTAATTTCAGGGAAAACACAAGAAGAGTACCGTACGGCACTAAGCCGCTTCGGCCTGTCCGGTGATATGGCGCTGCAGTCGGTGTTCACACTTTCCGGTGGACAGAAGTCTCGACTAGCGTTCGCTAACATTGCGATGTTGAAGTGAGATGTTCACCGCGGTCTACTAGGTTTCGCAACTCTACAAGTGTTGTTTTAGCCCTAACTACCTTATTCTTGACGAGCCCACCAATCATTTGGACGTGGAGACAGTCGCAGCGCTAGGAGTCGCTTTGAACTCGTTTGCGGTAAGTTCGAGCTCTATCATTTCTCACAGGGAAATTTTGAAGCGTCGCATTATATCTCATTTTATGAATCGCAGATTCTGACAAATGGTAGTAGATCGGCTCAAAAGAGCTTGGGGCGGTCATTTTCTTGCTTGTCCCGGTGTCATATAGATGGGTTCAATGTGAAGTTCACTACAATAACAAAAAATAAGAAAAAAGTGATGCAATTAATGGCTTGGAATACATCGTCATCTTCAAGCACTTCTCTTTCTTCCATCATTAACCGAGCTGTTCCTGTACGGACTTCCTGTATGGACGTGTTAGGCTATGTTAAGTTCTCGTGAAGACCTGTGTGAATGTGTTAACATACCGGTAGTTGACAGGTTTGTACAAGGTCTTCATAGTGGAAGAGACGCCGTTCACAATCTGTCGATCCGCCATACCGATGCGGCGTCAGTCGTCATTCATTTCATTCTCTTCAGTTGTTGGATGATCTAGCCATATTTAACGTATTGTTTCCGCCCTCTTATGAAGCTGTACACTGTTGGCGACACTTTCCTATTTGTTTTCGGTATTTTTGGAAGTGTTTGAAACTGCCGCATGGTGGTGCAGTGGCCGGCTGCTACGTACATTCCGAATCAAGAACCTGGATTCGGAGTGCACGTGGCAGCCATCGCATCCTCCCACTGCAGCACCCTGCCGCCTCTTCATACACCTCTAAAATATCGAAAAGTACGTCGCTCATTAATATCCAAGTTCGACGTTCTTGAAACCTGGGCATTTTGTAGCCATGTTTTACTCTTCTTTGCCTGCCAGGCTTGGTAAAAATTTTGGGCGCAATGATACCACGGGGGAGGGCAGCCCATGGGTTTCCACCGACTTAAGCGTAGAAGTCGGATATGGTGATGTGGAATTTCTCACATTGTACGCAAACTGACGCGTACATACGTAAATGCGTGTAATGCAAGTTGCAGCGAGAGGGGCCTAGGTCAAACGGGTAAAAACTCGTTCACACGTGAGCTGGCCCCTCATAGTAGCATTGCGCCAAATTTTGTCTTTCTCAAGGACTGAAAGAAGCTCGAAATGTTTGGCTCTGCAGAGTTCATTGTGTCAAAACGTAGCGTCTACCCTTACACGAACAACATGCTATGCTATGCTGATGTGGTCTCTCTTCTTAACACCCTTAAGAGTATGTTGTTCCTCTAAAGGTGGACGCGATGTTTCTGACCCAATGAACTCTGCACAACCAAGCATTTCGAGCTTCTTTCAGACCTTGATAAAGACGAGATCGTCGAAACGTCGGTCGCAGTAAAGGGAAAGGGATTTATGCCAAACCTGGCAGGCAAACAGGAGCAAAACATATCGAAAAGTAGCAAGAGAGCGTCACCAGCAGTGTGCATCTTCATAAGAGGACGGAAACAATGGGCTAAATGAGGCTTAATCACTCAATAATTGAAGAGAATGATATGAGTGACGGCTGACTGCCGCGTTGGTGTTGACAGATCGAGAGATCGTGAGCAACGTCACTTTGAGGTTGGGGTCACAAGTTTAAACGAGATGGAACAAAAAATAAGACGTCAGACCGGTTTTTTCCTGCTCAGTTCTATTTTCATGTGTTATTGTTATTTACGTTCACATGCGGTTTTTTCATGTTTTCTGTCTCTCCTGAACTTTTGTAAGGCGCCCTCCAGGATGTCTACGTGGTTTTTATACTCTCGCGCGACGCGCCGCGATTGCCGCCCGAAAAATCGATATCCATAACTTGGAAGGCCGGTCAACCGCAAGTCGTCGCGCCGCCGCGTCGCGCTCATCCGTTCTGCGGCGTGGTTCGCCGAACCCTATATTTCCGAAAAATTAGGTGTTCAGCAGCGGTGAAGTATGTATGCAATGCAGCGCCGCCAGACGGCACGAAAAATCGATATTTATGACGGCACCGCGTAGCGCGGCGGTGCATGTATAGACTATCCCTAAGCCCTAGTTTATACTTGCGCCGCTGCGCGGCGCGGCACGATAATCGATAAGCGTCGCCGAAATATAACATAGGCCTTAGGGATAGTTTATACATGCACCGCCGCGCTACGCGGTGCCGTCATAAATATCGATTTTTCGTGCCGTCTGGCGGCGCTGCATTGCATACATACTTCACCGCTGCTGACGTCAGCGACAGTTTTAGGCTTAGTTTATACTTGCGCCGCTGCGCGGCGCGGCACGATAATCGGGATAGATATTGACCGGGCGGCGAGAATAATCGATATCTATGGCGATCGTGGTGACACGCCGCGTGGCGGCACAAGTAGCAGCCCGCGCAACACAGCGTCGCCGAAGTATAACATAGGCCTAAGCCTCTGTACGCAAAGCTACGATATAGAATTCATAGCCCGTAATAGGTCATCCTTATTGCAGGGCGGAGTCGTTCTAGTATCTCACGACGAGCAACTGATTGAGATGGTCTGCAAGGAACTATGGGTGGTGAAGGATCGAATGGTGGTGAATCTGGAGGGAGGTCTCGAAGAGTACCGAAAACAGGTCTACAAACAGCTGCAGATGATCAGCTGAAGCGGATGCGTGTCTGCCTGTGTCTTCTGGAGTCTCTTTCTCACGTCGTTATAATTTGCAATTGAGAATAGTTGTAGTAGGGTCCATGTTGCCTCCACTTCCTTAAATAGCCTTGGGTTGTTGTTGTAGTTTATGATCGAAGACGGCTTCGGCGATTTGAGCCGTTCGTAGTCTTTGACGTAGAGTAAGGCATGCATATCGATTTGTCGAGCGGTTGATCGATATGCATGATCCGGCTCGCGACTGGGTCGATGCCGTCGCTACACGTCCGCGGACTATGAACGACCTCGAAGCCTTGGAAAGTGAGCGATAATTGGCTCAAATTTCTAAGTCTTCACAGACTAACCCAGTAGTCTCGCTCGGCAATGGGATACAATACCAGCTGTTACATAGTGTTTTATGTATAAGTAAGAATGCGGTCTATGGAGTGATTTAAATGTTGACAAACACCCTGTGATGCAAATTATCCTTGTTAACTTCGTCATCATTTTCATTGCTTCGTTGTTTGTTATGTGGGTGAGAATGGATAAAGTTGTTGAGAAGTTGAGAAGTGAATTTCGTCATCAAAATGGTTTGATCTTACAAGAAACTCGCTATGGTGTCCATGTCGCGAATGTGGGCAGCATTGGGGGGGGGGGGCGGGAACGCGTCAGCCAAATAAAGCAAATCGGAAGGCGACCGAACGCGCACCAGCCAATCAGGGTAGCTGCCATTTCCTTTGATGCGGCCTGATTAGTTGGCGCTTTTCTACCCTCATTTGCGACTAGGACCTCGTGTCTCTTGTGGCGCGCTGCGTTGTGCAGACGGTAACACTCGGTCGTTCTATTTATCAGGAGGGGTACAGCATCGATCGATTGATCAATATTGATCGATTTTATCAATTTTTACTCGGGGGTCTAACGCCTGAAGTGGAATTTGGTGTCCGGAAGGCAACGCCTACAACAGCTAAACAATACTGTTAATGGTTTCACGACCAAGAGAGAAATACGCATGTAGTCAATGGTATCGGAAAACTAATCAGCATCGATCGATATTATCGATTTTCCACAGGATACAGCGACTGGGGTGAGAGTCGTGCGAATATCATGGCCGATGAATAGCCTTTACAAGAGATGGGAAGGACCTTCGCCCGTTTGTCGTCGGAATCGCACAAATATGGTTGTCAAGGCGCTGGTTTTTCAGCAGCGAAACAATATCAACCGTTCAATCGATATCGATTGACACCAACTGTTGTTGCCGTGATACCACCAGCTGAGATGAAAATAGTGCAAATATGTTGGCCGGTAAGCGGAACAGATTAGCTATTCTCAAAAATCGATAATATTGATCGACAACGTTGATCGGAATGGAGCTGAATGGTCGAGCAGTACTTCTGGGTACCGTACAGCCGACACACACACACACACACACACACACACACACACACACACACACACACACACACACACACACACACACACACACACCACACACACACACACACACACATACACACACACACACAAACACACACACACATACACACACATCCACTTCAACTGGTTAACCTTGGACAGACATCGATAAAATCGATCGATAGTAGCTATCCGATCGTGATTTTTGACTCATTGGAAAGTCTGTCTATCGGCCATCCCATTCGTGTTATGCCCAGTTCAGTCAACCGTGGCCAAAGATCGATAATGGTGATTGAAAATTGTAGATCGTTCTACGACTACTCTGCGGACGGACACACGGAAGGACGCACGGACAGTGGAACCAATTAGTTCTTTAATATGTCCTAGCCAGCCGTCAGAGCGGCTTGTCGGCCGCACTGACGGCTTCTCAACGGCTTCGCCGTAGTAATAGTTTCTCGTCATCAATTGTAGCTGTCATCTATGTCGTAGTTTCCACAGGAAGAACACCTAAATTATGTCGAGTGGGGCAAGTTAGAAAGAGTCTCGAAGAGAGGCTACTATTCTAGACACATTACTACTCATAAAAGATTGAGCCCACCAACTATAAATCTACACGTAATTGTTCCGCTAATATACTGACGCTATGCTAGAAAAATCCAGCACTGTCGAGTGCTATGAGTTTTGGAGAATCATCACTTCGTTATAACCGAACGAGGATACTTAAAGGCTTGTAGAAACTATAAATGCAAAACAATCATCGATAACCCTTCAGCGACCTCGACTACCCCCAGGGCTGAAGCTTCGGACCGCTTGAATGACATCCACAAAAATCAATAATTTGACCACTATCGATTGATGGAGATCGAAGCTTTAAAAAAGAACTTCAGATTTGTGTTTAGCGACCTCGATTACCCTCTGGGATGAAATTTCGGACCGCTTGAACGATTTATACAAAAAATCGATAATTCGATCAATATCGATTCATGGGGCTCGATACTTTAAAAACGAAATTTAGATTCATGTTTGGCGACCTCAGTTATCCTAGAGCTGAAGTTATGGGCCGCTTGGACGAAATCCATAGAAAATCGATAATTTGATCAATATGCATTGATTGCGATCAAAACTCCAAGAACGAAGTTCAGATTCGTGTTGAGCGACCTCGACTACCTTCACAGTTGAGGATTTGCACCGCTTGACGCCGTGCCCCCACTCTAGTTGTGACGTACGGACGGAAACACATACATACATACATACATACATACATACACACATACATACATACATACATACATACATACATACATACATACATACATACATACATACATACATACGAACATACGAGCATGCATACATACATACTGATCATGAAAGCTGGTCTGAGTTAGCCTTTTCCACTTAAAGTGCCTCACCTGATAGCTCAGTTTGGTTTTACAAAGAGGATATTTTCAAGCATCTGAGTAACTTACCGCTATCGTATACCACTACTCCTGATGAAATAACTGCCTACTTCATCAAAAAAGTAGCCTTAGTAGCTCCTCTTGAGCACATTTTCAATTTTAGTTACATGCATAGCGAAATTTCAAATCGATTTCTCACTCCTATCCCCAAAAAACCCTCACACGGCTTAGTATCTAATTATCGTCCTATTAGTATCATATCAGTGTTTCCAGAATATTTGAGAAAATTCTGAAAGTGGCTCTTGTAAACCATATAGAAACACATGAGGTTATACCTAAGAAGCAATATGGTTTTAGATTCGGAAGATCGGGAGACCTTGATGCTATCTACCTTAGATGATTGGACCAAGTCACTGGATGGTAATACTGAGGTTTATGTGGTCTTTTTTGATTTCAGCAAGGCTTTTGATAAGGTGCCCTTCAGAGAACTTATTTTCAAGCTTCAAATTTTTGGAATTCATCCCAGAATTGCTAAGTGGATAAAGAACTTCATCACAAGTAGAGTACGAGTAGCTTCCAAGTAAAGGTGAATGACAAATTTTCTCGCACGTACTCAATAACAAGTGGCGTACCCCAGAGGGTGTATTGTACCGTTTCTTTTCATCATTTACACTTCCGATTTACCTGTCTTAGTTGAAAGGCGTGGCGTTAAGTGCAAAATGTTTGCAGATGATATAAAAGTATACAGGAATATTACCAGTGAAGAGGATCGCTTTGCCCCCCAATGTGCAGTTTCAGATGTTGCCGATTGGTCGGACAGGTGGAAATTACCAATCTCAGCTCAAAAAACTCGGGTTTTCATCTAGGCAATTCAAATTCGGCTAAACACATTTACAGCCTTGGTGGTTGCAACCTACTCAGTGAAAACAGTCTGCGCGATCTGGGCTTCATCTTAGACAAAAAACTTAGTTTTTCAGAGCATTGCGAGACGATTGCAAAGAAAGCTGAAAGAGTTACTTACAACATTTTTAGAGCGTTGTCTACAAATTGAAAAACTCACTTGCTTTTTGCATACAAATCATATGTTCGCCCAATATTGGATATGGCACCACTGTGTTCAGTCCTCACCTTAAGCGCTGCATACAGAGGCTAGAATCCGTTCAGAATAGCTACACTAGAAAGCTATGGTTACGCTTAAATGGCTATGACTACACCTCCATTCCATCAGCGCCTGATCGTAATAAAATATTCGAGCTGGAATCGCTTGCTATTCGTAGGAAGCGAAACGACCTAATTATGATTTTCAAGATGATGACTGGAAAAGTTGCACTTCCACTTACTGAGCTTTACACAGTCCATCATTCTACCACTAGGGGTTGTAGATCTAAAATTCATTATTCTACGGCCAAAAGTTGTGTTCGTGCCTCTTTTTTACTCAAAGGGCCGGTTCTGAATTCTTGATGCCTACCAAAAAACATACTTTGCCATCTTCGTTTAAACAATATAAAAAGCTCGTTGGTAGTTATCTTAAGACTCGCTAATTCGCCGTTTCTTGTAGTTTTGTGTTTATTACAAATGTGTTATCTTGCTGGTGTTTATTTCGTCGCGTGTTGTCATACACGTATAAATAAATAAATAAATAAATAAATAAATAAATAAATAAATAAATAAATAAATAAATAAATAAATAAATAAACACATGCATACATACATACATACATACATATTCATACATGCATACATACATACATACATATTCATACATACATGCATACATACATACATGCATACATACATACATACATATTCATACATACATACATACATACAAACATACATACATACATACATACATACATACATGCATACATACATACATACATACATACATACATACATACATACATACATACATACATACATACATACTCCCTCCATCCCTCTTGGGCCGGTGAATTGATACCAGACTTGTCTAGGAAGGACAAAGACAGCTGATTTGTTCATCGGCTGGCCACCGCAAGTCATTGTATGACCAAATGCGCATTCAACTCGCCTCCACGACATTCCGTAGAAATAGAATACATGGCGCATCCTAAAAGGGATTGAGTAACGCCCTCCTTTATTATTATTATTATTATTATTATTATTATTATTATTATTATTATTATTATTATTATTATTATTATTATTATTATTATTATTATTATTATTATTATTATTATTATTATTATTATTATTATTATTATTATTTTGCTTGAATACATACATACATACTTACATACACAAACACACTGCTCTTTTATATATAGTAGGGTATATCCCAATAACTACCACTGATTACTACCTTGAAATGAATAAAAAACATGAAAACTTTCAGCTCGTCTAAAAGGGACGAGGTTCCTAAGTGATCTTAATTGTTCTTGTGGATTTCCCTATTAGGATTGGTTTGTAAGGATTGGTTTGTACGAGACCAAAGTGCTTAAGGGCTTGTTCATAGTCCGCAACCGTCTATGAAAAGTGTACATATCGACTGGTGGCAAGCAACCCAAAAATCGATGTATACATGTTGCCTAGGAGGCCAGGAGGCTACATACTGTAGTAGTTGTTACCGTTGCAGTAAACACGTTGCTACAAACATATCCATTGTTCTGCAATGGGTTGAGAAACTTCGGTTGTACTTCATGAGGCCGTTCTCGTATGAGAATTTTCTGAGGTAATAAGATCTTCTCTTTTGTGCTCTGGCTGATTTCATACACACGTAGCCCTAGTGGTGCGAAAAGGCGGAGGACGTCATTGGAGGCAAATCTGATTCGTGCGTTTATTGCAATTTTCGCTGCTTGCGCTCGTGGGTTTGTTTGCACACGCCTTGTAATTGGTAGATATGGCCGGGTTTTCTGTCCTTGGCATATGCTTTGCCAAGTATTTCGCGACGGTACACGTTTTGTGTTCGCTGGCTTCCTTACCTTCTTAGAAAGTTATTTTGTAGTTAATATTAATCAGTTGAGCGCGTGTAGCGCAGTCGGAGGAGATACCAGCTGTAGCGTGTACCCATACCAGGTTCCTGGTTCAGATCCCGCCAAGGCCAACGGAGCCCTCCATCCCTCTTGGGTCGGTGAATTGATACCAGACTTGTCTGGGAAGGACAAACACAGCTGATTTGTTCATCGCCTGTCCACCTCAAGTCATTGTATGGCCAAATACTCGTTCAAATCGCCTCTGCGACATCGCGTAGAAATAGAATGCATGGCGCATCCTAAAACGGATTGAGTAACGCCCTCCTTTATTATTTTTATTAATTCATTATTTATTACACTTGATTTGTTTGTTTTTCGCTTGAATACTTTATATAAATTTTTCACAAAGTGGCCGTATCGATTTATTTGTGCTTCTCTTACCGTTTAAGAATTAAAAACTCTACGGCTTGCAGGGAGTCCTAAAAATGCAAGTGCTGTTTGAAAGCCTCTAACATTTCTGGTGGAAAGCCTCTAAAGATGCTTGAGACTTATGTGAGAGCGCAACATAGCAAAAACCTTGTGACATCAAAGTAGTCAAGGTTGCGCCATTCACCCGTCTGAAGCCTTGCATTTCAAACTCGACTGGCTGCGCGTGGGTTGAGTGCTTGCTACAGTCTTGTTATTCGTTGACCACATTAATCTGTGCTGTTCTTCTTTTGACGTTTGGAACTAGACAGTGCATTATAGCTTGTGGTAGAATGCGGAGTATCCTAAACAACCTAAGCGCTTTATGAATCACCATACCATTGCTGCTAGTAAAGGTGTTGGAGCTGTCAAGCTTCACATAAAGTTGTGGTGCACTGTTACGTCCTATACATTAAAATAAGCACAACACATGCTAAAGTGGCCAATTAACAACAAGGTTGTGACAAGCATCCAACCTATGCAGAACCAATCGAGTTTGAAATGGAAGGTTTCAGACGGGTGCATGGCGTAATCTTGACTGTTTACACACCACAAAGCTTTTGTTGTGTTACGCTTTATATAATAAGTATCAAATATGTTGAAAAGCTTCAGAAATGTTAGAAGCTTTCAAACATTACTTGCATTTTTAGGTCTCTCTGCATTTTTTCGCGAACTGTAGAGCTTTTAAATTTTAAACGTTAAGAGGAGCACAAATAAATCGACACTCCAGATTATGTGAAGAAACTATAACAAGTAGAAAAACAAACAATCGAATGCAAAATGTAGAAAATAATGCGTGGCAGGATTGTACCGTCGGTCACCGGTCACCCTCCTACGGTTCACCACTGCTCTGCTCCCGGGGGCAGACATAACTCCAACGCCGCGCGGACCCCCGTGGCGTCGCACAAGGTGCGCGACGAAATTGGACGAGTTGTCGCGGTCGATGATTCCGACGGCTAGAAGCGCTTCCTACAGGGACATGCGGCACGCCTTAGCCTTATTTCAACATTTCTCGGAGATGGTGTGCGAATGTGGTTTCAATAGGACGATCAGCGACAGTTTATACAGGAATTTTGGCCAAGTGGATGGTTTCTAGCGTCAGTATTTGCCATCTACAACTTCTTCGGTCAATTTTTACCCATGATTATGGTTATACTACGAAAAAAGTCACTATCACCCATTCTCGAATCAATTGTCCTACTGCAGACTGTTGCCTACCACATTCTGTGGGATCTTAAGTTCCTTACTAGAAATGTGGTCTGGGAGCTTAAACACTAGGAACATTTCGTGCTCCGCGGTTAACCGTGCGTCACCGAGAGCACGTCCGCGTTTCAGCGCCGCGACGTCGCGTTGGAGCTAGGTCCTGGGGCCCTCTGCTCCTCCACTGCTGCAAAGACCGTTTATTAGGTGGCAGGGAATACAGCACAGACGATGGCTATCCGGCAGAGAAACGAAGATGAGAGCAGAATGAGTCCTTCGGCGCGGATCCGGGTATTTATACTCCGGTTCCCTACTTTTTTCGGATGGCGGGAAACGGAGTATTTATACTCTGTTTCCCGCCATCCGAGCAGTAACGGAAATTCAAATGGAATTCAAATGAATACGTGAACAGTAACTGCGCGCTAATCTGTACTGTGCGTCTGTTTTGCTAGGCTGTCCCGTACGGGATCCCAATTTGCCCCAGTTGTCCACATTGAATTGTAGAAATCAACCGAGATTTCCTGTCACGGTTATCCGCGGTAGTCCGGTTTCGTTTACAGTACGCGCGACGCGCGACACGATACATTCGTAGTGGCCAAATTGATCGAGCGACGCAAATAATCGATTAGGTCACTACACATAGCATCACGTCGCGTGCACACTAAAGGAACCCTAAGGCCTCGTGTATACTTCGCGTCGCCGCGATGGAGTTTTGCAGAGCGACGCGAAAGAATTTGAATTTCGCTGTGCTCATCGCATTGCCCATCGCTCTGTAAGGGAGCGCGACGGCGATCCATCCATGACCAACGCTAAACACCGCGCGCGGCGCGAAAAAGTATGCCATGTTCGCGATGGCGCGGGAAGCCATCGCGCATGCCGACCGCCACTGTTGCGACGGCCGCGGCGAAGTTTTCTTCGACTATTCGGCCGCGTGTGGCATGAACGGCGATGGAAGTATGCCCCTCGGCCTTAAACTATCGCGCGACTCGCCAACGGCTCGCATTGAGCGTTTCCCAGACCTCAGTGTCATTTCGAGTGCTGAATGCTACTCTACTAGCTACTATTGGCGCAAATAGGGTGGGGGGTCACCCCCCACAATGTACTTATTAAGAAGGCACGTATATGTCCAGTTAGAAATGGCCTACATCAGTTCCCTGTAGAGGTAGAACTGCAAAATTTCAGTTTCCAGACAAAAGCATTTAGGGCTGTCCTACATGCTGATCTCCCTCCTGACCCATTTACGTCCTATTATTCTCTGTATTGATTAGATTGTCTAGAATTTTTCCCATGATCATGTTTATAGAAATTGAGGTAAGGCTTTTATCAAAATTGTACCAGCGTTCGGGTTTATGGTCGATAGAACTAACAAGTACAGCTCCACCTCCCATACTTGTGCAATTTAGTGCTGTCCACATTTCACCGTCTCAAATCTTTTCACTGTTGCAATGTGGCCTTTGGTTCGACCGTTTACCTTTTGCTGTTTAGTCAGACGTTCTCGTTGCGGTGGATACCTTCATTGCAAAATAGCAATTAAGTCCGTTGTTTTACCTCGAACCACTTCAATGGTAAGTGAGACGTGATGCTTGATTTTTAGCGGCATTTCCGTTAACCACAATGCGTTTAGTCGTAATTGACGCCTACCATGGACTTTGGTCCAACTATTATCAATTACTATTATTTCGTCTTTGTCGTGTTTGCTGTTTCTATTAATGCTCTATTAATATTTCTAATAAAATACAGGTGAGAACGCGTTTCGTAAGTCTAATGCGCACAGTAAATACTCTCAGCTTTTAGCCTTTACTCGAGTATGTGATAAGTGTGCGCTGATAATACAGGGTACGAGGAAAATATTTACCTCTTGAAACGGACTTGTAACTTTTAAACAAACAACTTCAACCCACAAAAGTTTAACGATGAATTACTAAGACGACATACAGCACATCGAGATTAAAAGGTCAACTTGACCGCCTTTCTGATGAATGAAGTTTCGAACGTGTTAAAGAAACGTAACGACGGTTCGACGCCTATAGTCGTTATCAATTTCATCCCATACTTTCGCATGGGCCGCATTGAAGGAAGTCAAATGTTGTCCAAATGCTTATTGCGTATGGTAGAGCAATATCGGTTAAGTTGTTTCGACACCACTCCTGCAGAACTTTGGCCTTGTGAACGGGTACTCTGTCACACGGTTTTCTCCAAAATGGGAATTGGGCCACGGAGTGTGATGTTTCTTGAGAACATCTTTCAGACAGATTTGCGTGTTGAATTCTCAATCTGTGGAGATCAACGGCGCCTTTCCGTAACTCGTGATGAATCCTCACACCATGTGTCGTGCCCCGGGTGAGTCCGCTGCACCGGTGGTAAGACTCATGCGACCCTCAACCCGAGGCCACGTGTGAGGCACAACCGGTGTCGAGGTCTCACCTATGCGCGCTAGCTCTTATATAACCTGCCACGTAAGGGTGAGGCCCTTGTTGCGCCGACTTCGCACACCTCATACCAATGCGGATGTTGTTTAGGTCCTCCTGCGCAGTCTGCACCTGCGCTGTCCCCCCGACGACTCTCGCCCATCTTCACATCACTCGCGTGATACAATTGAACCGGCCGACCTTCTGCAGTATTACCACTGCGCTCGTAATAAACCTTCCCCCGCTCTCGAGTCACATGACAATGCGCATCAGACATTATACTTCATATCAACCCAACATACATACACAATGCACATCAGTATGGAGAACAATGCCTACGAGTTAAGGCTGAGCCCCGCCAGCGTACCTACGGGTCAGCCCCAAACGCAAGCCGCAGATCCTTCCTCGCTCCTACCCTGGAGCCTGCGCTCATGAGGGCGGTGACTCGGTCGGTCTCTGCGGTTACATCTGTAGTCGACACTGCGCGTCCTCTCCTGGTCGTCCTGGAGTCCTGCGCGGCCTGTCGAGTCGAAGTCCTGATGGTGTGGACGATGGAGTGCCGGAGCGGAGAGCGGACCGACCGCTCGGAGCGACGACGAAGCCGAAGACTGCCGGGTGCGCGCGGGAAGGAGTTTATAGTGCGTCGCGGCGCGTGCGTGCGACCGTATGCCCTCCGCGGCGGGACCAGTGCACCTCCCAGCGTGTGTGCCCTTGAAGAGTCGTGATGGAGCGTGGCGAACGTCACGACACCATGGTTTTAGCTGGGTGAGCTTTCCTCATAACAAGTCCACCACTTCTACTGGCGCAGCTGAGATCAGGTGCAACCACTCTATCATTTTGAAGGCTGTGGGCTTCCTCGATGGTGAAAATTTTTTCGTCGGAGAAAATGGAGGAAAGGTGACTTTCGTCAGCGGCGCGACGCAGCAGCCTCCGACAACTTTCAATTCTCTTTCATCTAATTGCATCTGACAGAGCGTGGTATTTCTACTTTCTACAGTTCCTACACTTCGGCTTTCAACGTGCTATATTTCGCAATTCCTCATTCTGAGCTCATCTGCCATCTTCTTCATCTATCTCCTTGGGTTTTGTGCATTTTCTTTCAAAATGCTTCCACATTTCTTGTACTTGGCACTTGGCACTGTTGGCGGTCGGCCACTACTTGAACGCTCTATGTTAGATCCAGTTTTGCGGAATCAAGCTACGTCGTCCGGATTGAAGGTTTGCTCAATAAAGTGGTCTGTTCGGTGCAGCTCAATGATAGCGAGTCTTTTTGAACGAAGAGCAACCATTGATGCTAGGGTTGAGACTGCTACTTCATATTGATTGACCAGCAAGCGTGCGCTTCGGTAGATCAAAAGCTGATCTAGATCAGAAAAAACCTTTCAACTAAGGTGACAGCAAACATTGGAAAAAGGCAGTCAATAATTTCCGAGCACCCTATATAAGGTCTAGGAACTTTTACTGTTTTTTTCTCAACATTAGATGTATCTCATTCACAATTTGAAGAAATCTCCACTTTAGCCTTTAAGTGCTATATAATTCATATCTCCTTTCAAACATGGTACATTAGATTTAACAATAATTTGTAGAAATAGTCTTCTTATTGAGGAGCCCGCAAAGTCTCGGCGATTTCAAGGTGTTATTGACGAACACCGCCGTCAACCATATTATGCTTATCCTTCACGCAGGATTCTTACAACAAAGGTCGGTGCATTTTTCTATGAGTTCTCGAATTTCTGCATGAGCTTGTCTATTGCATATGGACCACTTTTTCATTGAGAAATGAAGATAGCCATGCGTGGGCCTGTCCACTCGTTCGCAAATATGTGCAGTGTTTCTTCAAAATTTACTTGAAGCTATACCGCAAGAGAAAGTCGTTGCAAACTTGACGATAACCCAGCGCTCTTCTTTGATTTGGATGCCAACCGCGTTATTATACGATCGGGGTTGCCTATAGTGTTCGGGGAATCGCTATTCTATAATCACAGAATCTATTACGGGACAGTGAACTTTTCCTATAACAGCCCGAAAGACGAGATTGCACGGGCACACTGCGTAACTGAATTTCCTTGGCCTCACTTGTATGCTACGGTTCCAGCTCTGACACAAGTCGATTATTTGCCAGAATATAGTTATATAAGCTCTGCAACATAAACTTGTCGTTTTTAGACCTGAAGAAGGGCTTAAAACCTGAAAAAATTGTCAATAAAGAGTACACTGAATCGAGCTTCATAATTGTTATACTCAACCAAAGTTACCATCATCCTACAGCAGCCGTTTTACTCCTAAGCATCAGGATGTGTATTTGTATCCGATAAAGCATTCACCTCCTTGTTCTAGACTGCTGCCGTCCGGTCCTGTTCTTGCGCTGCTTCCGGTGGGTCCATGTCGACGGTTTGGACCTGACCTATGTTTCGTAGTGTACAACATCGGCAATGCTCTCGCCTTGAACGTCGCACTATCCGTATTCCACTCGACGTATTTCCGCTACCGCCTCATACAGACTAGTCAATTGTCGCAGTCGCAAATTTGGCGAAATCTCATGATTACCGCTGCTCTGCCACTCATATTGGCTGTGAGTTATGACTTTGAGGATTGGGAAATGCGAATTTACGGGGAAAACGTAGTGCGAGTAACTGCACTCACTACAGCGAAAGCGCACTCTGTAGAGATAAAGCAGCAGCAGAGAGGGTACTTCAAACAAAACGGCATGCAGAAAATCCAAGCGGGGTGCAGTAGCGTGCAACTTTCGGAAGTCCTACAGCTACCCAGAGGAGGACTGCTTCACCTCGCACCGAGCGTGGCAGAGCCGTTTTTTACGGCCAGCCGGTTGGCCGACCGACTGGCCAACGGGTCCGAATGCCAACGTCGATGCACCATGTTGCGAATCGGTAGTCCCAGTGCAGGTGAAGCTGTGCCACTTGACTGGTCCCAACCGACTGCCCCATGGCAGCCGTGCACTGCTAAGCCTCCACAGCCTCCGCCTAGGTAGCATAGGCAACCCCAAGGTCCAGGCCCATCTCGAACCCCGTCGGCGGGGGCGCAGTGTGAGCGCCCCGCTCGCCCAAGTGGGCGGAGCCCATTCACGGCATCCTCGTACAGACATGTAGTGGAAACCCGGGACTGTAATGTTAATTGTTACCCCTCGTAAGACTTGGATAGACTTGTGCATGTATTGTTGTCGACCGGCCGAGCGGGGCGGAGCTCGCCCGCGCCGACGGGCGTAATCCGCCCGTGGGCCGGCGCCAGGGCGCTACGGCCACGGGGGCGGAGCCCGCCCGCGGGCGCGAGGCACCGCGCTCCCGCTGGAGCCGGTGCGCCGCTGTCAGGACGCCGGCCGATCGATAAGTGCTCGGCGTCCTGTGTGAACACGCGCAGCCAAGTCAACTATACCGAGGGACCAACCATGCACCTCCTTATCGGTGCCCAACAGAAGTACCATTACATGTTTATGACACATGGCCTTTTACTAACAGAATACATATGAATACGAAACATTACAAAATAACATAGGGGTCGAAGCGTGCTGTAGTGGAATTAGGACTTACTTGTCCGCTTCAGCGATCGATGGATGGAATGAGCGTCTCTCTGGAGTGGGCCCTTCCAAAGGGGCAGGTGAACGTCAGCCGTGCCCTCAGCGATGGACTGTCGTGATACGTAGTAGGGCCCCTCAGCTTCCTCCGAGATGGTTTTGGACTCTGACAACATGGCGAAAGGGCGACGCACGTGCCCGCGGCAGAGCGGTGCCCGAGGCGCGGATCACGATCGATGACGCGCATCGATCGGACCGGCCATGCCCAGTGCCGGAAGCAGGCGGCACGCGGTCGGAGGCAGGCGGCACGAGGACCGACCGGTCGAGGCGACGGAGCCGGAAGGAAAGAGCCAAAGATATCGCCCACGGCGCCGAATCGCGCTGCTTTTATAGCTGCGGGGGCTATGGGCGGAGCTTAGTTTGAGCAGAGCGCGGCGGCAGGCTGGGCAGCGCACGCCTTACGGAGGGAAGTCTTGAGGGTACAGGCGCCCGCGGCAGAATTGAAAGGAGCGATACTCGCGATTCGCGACAGAGGTGGTGAAGCAGATTTAGACAATCCCGGATATTAACGAACATCTTCGAAGGGTATGAATTCGACGCACTTCTAAAATTGTTAGAGACTATATACGTAGAGTAAATACATAGCTTAGTCAGAACAGGCCTATCTCTGACCACTCTTTTTGTCAGTCTTGTTGGCTTCTTTAATGGATTTTAGGATGCGACTAGGTAAGTGACTGATATGGGGTTCCTGACCCTGGCCGCCACAAGCTCATTAGCGCATGTCGTTTCTAAATCGTTATCGATTTTCGTCTTTATAGGTCACACCGCACATCGGACAATATCGGTTTGACATTGTAATGGAAGTAGCCATTGAGCTACATCCGGAGGAAGACCTAAAAGCGTGGGTTTTCAGTTTGAGTTTTATGCAAAGTTTTCCCATCGATATTGTTCTTCGTGTGAGAGACAGCTAATGGAACCTCGATAAGGTATTAGGAATTCGTGGTCAGTGTTCTGAACACATACTAACTAAATTGCAAAGAATGTAACAACTATTAGCCACGAAGGATGCATAACTCTATACTTATTAGGTAAAACTGATAAGGGCTAGGTGGCAAAGGTTGTGTTATTTTTTGTTAATGGTACTTCTTTTACATGAAGAGTGAGTTCTTTTTGGTGTGCGTCGGTACCTTGGCAGTTAAGCCTTTATTCAGACAGTCAGTCCGAGCAACCGCTCAGCACCGCGAGTACAGCTCAAGAATGCCGTTTTCTCCGGGCGCTCGCCTTTTATGGCCGCCAGGCGGGAGAAGCCACGCCTCTTCGAGCCCATTGGCCGGCCGGCAGGCACCGCTGCGGCACGGTTGGCAGGCACCGCTGATACACGGCTAGGCACATACAAATAATCAATGCAACACGTTGACTACGAGATCTACATCCTAGAAACAATTCAAAATATCCACTAAATACAGCTAGTAAAAACTATAACACAACAACTACCCAGATATACATACAAGTACTACAATACAAAAACCGGATCGCTACTTAACAGAAGCAGCAGTTTTCTTCAACTAGCTTCAGACATCCTATCGATAATCGACATTTCAGGTACGGAGACTTTGGAGGGTTTCAGTCGACGACTGACACGATATTTTTGTTTAACACATTAATCCTATTCGTGGCCGCTGTTTCTCTGCCAGTTGTTATATTTTATTGGAGATGTTTGATCTTAAAAACTATTAACACCTCCGAGCGGACACATTCGGAGAAGACAAAAAATAACTCCAAAAGGTTTTTGATGGTAAGTTGTCGTTAATTGTGTCGGCGAACAGCAGTCGACCTTCGTTTGCTTTTTGAATTCTAATATACCCGTCGTTCAGCGGCCTAGGGGCCGCCGACGACCGGTTGGGGGCTTCGCCTCCAATCCCCGAAAAGAGAACGCTCCGACCATCTTCTTTTCCCCACTTTTAGACCTTCATACTTTCATTGCGATAAAGAACTGATTTCAGTATATAGAGTACAGCCGTCAGAGCGGCCTGTCGGCTGCACTGACGGCTTCTCAACGGCTTCGCCATAGTAATTACTTTTTCATAATCAATTTTAGCTGCAACCTGTGTCATGGTTTCTGTAGGAAGAACACCTTAACTGCGTCGATTGCGGCAAGCTAGGAAGAAACAGAAAAGATGAACGACGTCCATGTATAGTTTGATCAATATCGATTGATGATGATCGATACCTCAAAAACAAACTTCAGATTCGTGTTCAGCGACCTCTATTACCCTCAGGGCTGAAGTTTTGAGCCGCTTAAATGACGTCTACAAAGTCGATAATATCGATCGATATTGATTGGCCGACTCCAGATTCGTGTTCAGCGACCTCGATTGCCACACGGCTGAAGTTTCGGGCCGCTCGAACAACAACCACAAAAAATCGATAATATCGATCGATATCGATTGATCGACTTCAGATTCGTAGTCAGCGAACTCGATTACCCCAGGGCTGAAGTTTTGTGCCGCTTGAGCGACATCCACAAAAATCGATAATATCGATCGATATCGATTATTCAAAATGTTATTTCAGGCGCTCACTGCTCAGGCTGTCGTGCCACTTGTCTGCTACGTGCCGGCGGGCTTGCTCTACCTCGCTTCGCAGTTTTTCGCCTACAAAATTGTCTTCTTGCAGTACATGTTTTCAGTGATCACAATGCTTCCTTGCGCCATTGATCCTCTCTGTACCATCTATTTTATCACTCCATATCGAACGTGGGTACGGAAGGTATCTAAAAATTTCTTCGCCCCGTCTGGTGTCCGGCCCGGATATTTCCCAAATAGCAATATTGGGCGTATCAATGTTTGCAATAAACTGTAAAACTACGCTGCGTGAATGAGGCTATACAAGTGATGTCACCTGACCGACAAAGTCACATTGGCAAAGTCGCTCTGCCGTATTTGTGGCTTTTTTGATGGCGGATATATTCTCAGGATTGTAATAATAATAACAAAGTTGTAAATAAGTTTATTACCAGCGACAGAAACAAAAGGTGACGCATTATGCAGTCTTATGTTATTTTACTTAATTCTACGTTAAATACGTGCCAAAAACAAACATTATCAACACAACACAACAGCGCCTAAAATAGTATAGCTAGCTTAAAAAAGCACACAAAATATTTACCTAAATCCTTATGATACTTGGATTGATTAGCTAGTGTGAAGGTATCAGGTGATGCTTCATTTTTCCTTTCTCCATTCCATTCTCTATTATTTCTCCTGATTTTTTAGAAACTAGGAAATTAAAAAAAAATGTAAGCGTTAGTTTGAAACAAATGTGATTAGAAAAGACAATAAAGTATCACTTATCAGTAATTGAATGCCATTGAATGTCACTGTTAGGCCTGTGTTATACTCCCGCAGGAGCATCCGCGGAACGTCCGCGGACGGCGGGCGTGGCGGGGCGCGGCGATTGGCCAGGTGAGGGATCTCGGCGCGATTCCCGCCCTTCCGCGGATGCTCCCGCGGAAGTATAACTCAGGCCTTAAGGCCCCCGCAGACTGCGGCGGCCTTAAGGCCTGAGTTATACTTCCGCGCTCTGCGTCCCTGCCCTATGGTTAAGCATTTTTACAGCATTTTTACGTTACAGTACCTCGCCGTCACCGCTCCCACTGATGATGAGTCAAGCCGCTGAGCGGCGCCGCTCAGCAGTTTCGCCGTTCGCCGTCGCCGCTCGCCGCAGAAGTCTGCGGGGGCCTTAAGGCTCATAAATCAAACAGAATGGCTATAAACGCCTGGCAGTAAACAATTCGAATTATCAGGGCACCTGCACAAACATCCAGACACGCACCAGCCGGTGCGGGCTCCGTTTCTCAGGTGCCTCTTTAAACTGGAACGCACCTCTGGCGATGGTCTGGAAAGGATGTTTGACAGATTAACAATGAAAGAAAACGGTGATGACAACAGGATGATGAATTGGGTATCGACGATATTCCGAGCCGTTACTCGCATAGTTATTCCGGGCCGTTATTCCAAAATATTGACATTGATTACTGAAGAATAATTTGAAAATTAATAATTCCACTGTTTCTCAACAAGTTCCCATTATATGTAGGAAAACACAAGAGGTCAGGAAAAACAAATTTAAATAAACTAAGGCCTATGTTATACTCCCGCGGGAGCATCCGCGGAACGTCTACGGACTAAGGGTGCACCGCGGACGGCGGGCGTGGCGGGGCGCGGCGATTGGCCAGGTGAGGGATCTCGGCGCGATTCCCGCCCTTCCGCGGATGCTCCCGCGGGAGTATAATTCAGGCCTAAAGCAGCATCATTACTCAAAACGTTTTTAGGGAGATGCAACTTCGTCGAAAAAGGAAAAAAGCACCTGCTCCTATTTATAGAATTGTGCTAGTTATGGACTTAAGTTAAAGTTGATGGCGAATGGCTGATAATTTAACACAAAAACAACACAATAACAGTTCCGCAAAAAGAGGAGCAAAATAAGTTAGAACAAGTAAACATCAGGTGATCACTAGTAAATAGAACATTTTTCGGAAGCAGCACCATAAATTCGTTCGGTACACGCGAGCGTATGCGTGATGGAGGGCAGTGGATGGCCAGCACTGCAAGTCTAGCTTGCAATTAAAGAGACTCCGGCTACCAACTTCGTAGGCCCGCCAACAACACCGCAGCCAGCACAAGTACGGCTCTAGTCTTTGTCAATGCTTCCCTACAGATATTGGAGCAAAAAGTTTCACTCGCAAAGCAGTAATGAGATGCTTTGGCATGGACTACTCGCAAATCCCAAATGGCCGAGAAAGAAACAGGATGTTGGGATTAAAGTCTCTTGAATGTAGAAGGCAATCATTCGATCTCAAGATGCTTTTAAAGATTCTCACCCAAAAGGTGCACATGCACCCGTGCATATTTTTCCGAGGTCACCTGTCTAGAACAAGGAGAGGTAAGCTTCAGCTATATGTGCCGGTAGCGAGGACCACAGTCAGATCAACATTTTTGACCTATAGAAGCTTGCGGGAGTTCAACTTTTACTAGCCCAAAACGAGAATTTCTTAGGATTATCTGAGCAATCGCTCGCTTGATTGTTGTCCAACGTTGCATTGTTATAACTGTTTCCGTTCTCATTTATTGGTGCCTGCTTAGTCCTCAAGTTTGAGTTATTAATGTTTGTTTGCTTTTTTTTGTTTCTTTATTATCTGCATAGCTACCACCATAAGGATAAGGATAAAGGACGGCGTTACTCAATCCCCTCTGGGATGCGCCAGCGCATTCTACTTCTACGGGATGTAGTGGAGGCGACACGAATGCGTATTTGGCCATACAATGACTTGCGGTGACCAGCCGATGAACAAGTCAGCGCTTTATCCTTCCCAGACACTTCTGGTACCAATTCACCGACCCCCGAGGGATGGAAGGCTTGGTTGGCCTGGGCGGGAAATCCGAACCAGGAACCTGGTATCGGGTGCAGGCGACAGTCGCGCCTCCGCGCTACACGCGCCTCCTCGGTAGTATAGTGGTGAGTATCCGCGTCTGTCAGGCTACCACCATGCTGTGAATAAATAAATAAATGCAAACGTTCCACGTGGCACCCATTTTATGGTAACATGAATATGAAAAGTCCGCCTTACCAGCATAATTTGCCTGAAATGCCAAAAATGATAAGACTAAGGAGTAGATGCTGAAGTGAAAAACCCCTGTGTTTCAAGTACATAGTGTTCAAGTTGTTGGGCGAAGTTTTCCGGAGACGATAACATGAGTAAGGAGCGTAGGAGGTGATACCACGTATTCGGGATTAACATTAATACCCACAGGGGCGCGTGTAGCGCAGTCGGAGGAGGCGCGACTGTCGCGTGCACCCGATACCAGGTTCCTGGTTCGGATTACCCTCCCAACCAAGCCTTCCATCCCTCGGGGGTCGGTGAATTGGTACCAGACTTGTCTGGGAAGGATAAAGCGCTGACTTGTTCATCGGCTGGCCACCGCAAGTCATTGTATGGCCAAATACGCATTCATGTCGCCTCCACGACATTCCGTAGAAGTAGAATGCGTGGCGCATCCCAGAAAGGATTGAGTAACGCCGTCCTTTATCCTTATCCTTTACCTATCCACAGATCTCCCTCGACCACGGATCTCCCCCGATAGATAGCCTTCGAGCCCTCTTGTTAAGAAGGATCTCGGGCCGATTGTCGAAGGGCCACGTGGCGCGTCCTCGGGCGGTGGATAGGGGAATTAAACGCGAACCAAATGCGACCGTGTACTGCCCAGAGACGCAGGTGGGATGCAGGGGATCGGCTCCTTGCTCCTGCTGTGTCGGGTCGATGCGTTCTTTGTGGGTGGAAGCGGCATGTTCATGCCGAGTGTGCGTGGATGGGTCCGTGACTGTGCGGATTGTAACTGTGTCGGCTCGGCCAAAAGCCTGCACTCGGTAGACTGGGAGTATATCGTAAGGCGATTCGAGGCCGCTTCAAAAGTCTTGCACCGTCCCTTCGGGCAGTCCGGCCAGCTGCCCGAGGTTATTCGCCCGTACGACAGACCCAGACTAGCTACCCGTGTTGTATTGCAGTCAAAAATACCTATTTTGCTGCGTAACGACCCTTCGTGGAAGAAAACGATAGTGATTGCCGCCGGTTCTACTAACATACCGAGAAACTGTGAGAGGCACATCACTGTTTACGTCGATATAGCCGTCGATATCTTGCACCGATGCGCAATCACGTTTTTGTTTTCTTTCGAACAAAAAAAATAAGTGGCGCATCTTACAATTAGGAAGCTTTGGTGACAGACGTTAGCTACGGAGACAGCGATGAGAAGTGCGGTTGTACTGAGGAATAGAATGCCTACGGAAGAGGGTTCGTGTGGCGAAACAGCCGATCCTGACGGTTGAATACGGACAACTGTTTACGTCCTGGCCTGCATAGGTACGCTACGTTTAAAAGAAAAATTCGATGTGGTATCTGGAAGTAAAATTTTATCCAGTTGGGGTTTCTTATTGTTACAAGGTAATTCTCAATGGATGCTGACCTACATCTGGTCTGTCTTTTATGTTCAGAGCACATTAGTCCGTGTACGCATTTGAATTGGCTAACAGCGTTCCTAGATATAAAACCTCAGATCCCGGAGATGTCTTTCAGGATTCGAAGAGCGCCTACTCTTAATCTTGATCCGGTATCCACGTCGTTATTCCAAATGTCGCAGTGCTACTGACGTCTATCCAGGCTGATAATGAGCGACTAAAGAGGAGATAATCGGCTGAGGAGGAGGAGATGAAAATATGGCTCACAGGTGGAAATTCCAGTCCAGACTACTTGTGCTGCATACTATCTGCGTCACAGCATTTGCTGTAATAAGCACTCCAATTAATCAACTAATCGGCATTCCAAAGGTGTAACGGCCTATGGAGATTGAATCTACTTCTTTATTGTATCAAGTCGAGGCGTAGACGAGGATCTAGTGTAAACAAATATAAAGAAAAATCAGTGCAGAAGCACAGACATTTTTAGAATTACAGCAAACAGGTGAGACAAAACACTAAACCAAGCGTTTCATAGAGCTGATCAACTATGCGGGAATTGACAGTTCCAATCCATTCAATGCTAGCCAGGCAGTTAACGATTAGGCAATAATCAGTACCCTTGAAGTTTTGAGACCAAACTGTTTCCCCCTTTTTGAGTATCAAGCCAAGCGATAAGGTCACTTTAGCGTGACCACTACTTCTAATGGAAGGTCCCCTCTGCACCTCAATTACAAGACCTATTCTTCTTCTTCTTCTTCAGCGTTTGTCCCGCTTCGTCGCGGGGTCCGTTCTTCTGGTATTACGACTCCACCCTTCCCGATCCTGCGCTTGATCAGGGTGGACACCAGCTATCTTCATGTCTGTGTGTAACGTATCGGACCAACGCTGCTTCGGGCGTCCTCTAGGTCGCTTTCCAGATACTTCCAACTCAAGGCCTATCTTGCGGACGCTGTCTTCTTTCCCACGCAGGACGTGGCCGTACCATCGCAAGCGAGCTTCGCGCATCTTGTCCGCTATCGGCGCGACACCGAACTTCTGCCGAATAGCATCATTTCTGATGCGGTCCATGCGGGAGACACCAGCCGTCCAGCGCAGCATCTTTGTCTCCATGAAGCTGAGGCGCGTTTCAACTTCCTTAGTCGCAGGCCAACACTCAGCGCCGTACATCGCTACCGGCCGCACGACGGCTCTGTAAATCTTCGACTTCAGGTGCTCTGGTATCTTCCTATCGCAGAGCACGCCAGTCAGCGAGCGCCACTTGGACCAAGCTGCACTCACGCGTGAATTCACTTCAACCATCAGTTTGCCGTCAGACGCGACTGCTGATCCCAGGTACTTAAAGACCGCAGTGCGTGGAAGCTCGATGCCGTTAATCTTGATGGAGCTGGACTCGGTAACGTCCGTCGTTAAATACTCGGTCTTCTTCAGGTTCAATCTGAGTCCAAACCGCTCCAAGCGATCACACCAAGCTTGCAACTCTCGCTCGAGTTCTCCTTTGTCTTCGCTAGCGAGCATCACGTCATCGGCATAAAGCAACGTCCAAGGGACGGGCTTCTGAAGATCTCGTGTGATGGCATCCATGACGACAACAAAGAGGAGTGGGGAAAGCGCAGAACCCTGATGTACCCCGACAGAGATGGGAAACTCCATCGAGGTTCCAGCTGCAGCTTGAACTCGACTCTTTGGACAAGAGTAGAGAATTCGCACCCACTCTATGAGCTCTTCGGGAACTCCATGATGTCGCAAGGCGTACCATAAGCCTCACGCGGTACGCGGTCGACGGCGATATGCACCGGCTTCTGTCTCTCGCGATGCTTCTCCACCAGGAGGCGGGCGGCGTGTATAGCATCAATGGTCCCACAACCAGAGACAAAGCCGCACTGGTTGGCGGAGAGCTTGACGATTTCACGGATTCTTCTGTCGAGGATTCGCTCGAAGATCTTCATGCTATGCGAAAGCAAGCGAAACGGACGGTAATTGAAGCAGTCCGCAGGACTGCCCTTCTTCTTCCAAATCGGAATCGCCGTACTGTTGTGCCAACACTCCGGTACTTTCTTCTCCTTTATTAGTTGGTTGAAGAACTCAGCCAACCACTCAGCAGGATACCAGAGCTTCGACTTCCAAACACTGACTGCCAGATCATCCGGCCCTGTCGCCTTACCGGGCTTCCTTACAATTACAAGACCTATTCTGTTGCGTAAAAGTAAGTCAAGAATTGAGCTTTGGTTTGTTGGCGCTAATACCAGTTGTTGTAAGCCATGCGCCTCAAAAACCTCACTAAAGCTCTTGGACACACTGCTGCAACGGTCGAACATCATATGGGGACCAGGCATGATAAACCGCCTAAAGTCTGAGTGTCCTAGTTGTCCGGTCTTATATTTACTTATTAAGACGCATAAGTTTTCACCTGACGACAACTTGGCCTCAGTCAACCCCGCTGCCATTAAGGTCAGACCCATAGTTAGCTGCGTGGGTGGTCCAACGGACAAAATCGGGTGGCTTCTCAACTCCGTTCTAGGCCAGCTGCTAAAATTTATTCCGGCTCACCTTAGCAACACCAATATGTTCCTTGAATGCCTCCGGAGAACGCGGCTTAGCGCCACCTGCGTCATGGAGTCGTTTGATGTTGCGGCGTTATACACCAATGTGTCAAACGATTCCGCTATGGAAGCCATCTTCGAGCTCCTCAGCCAACACCAAGGAGCAATTAACATGTTTGGTTTCTCCATAGGCCAATTGATGACACTCCTTAAACAGTGTCTATCGTGCAATATCTTCAGGTGGTCCGGGAGGTATTTTGCGCAAATAAGGGGATTGGCTATGGGACAACGACTAGCACCCACACTAGCCGTTGCCTTCATGTCAAAGATCGAGGCACCGGTGGTGTCACGGCTTCCTTTGTTATACTGCCGATATGTGGATGATTGCTTCATCGTCACCACCACGCAACATGAAATGGACAAGTGCTTTGAGGTTATGAACAGCCAGTCCGAATACATCAAACTTACAAGGGAAAAGCCTTGTGGAAGCTGGCTCCCTTTCCTCAATGTCCAAGTTCAGCTGGCAGGGAATAACTATATCACCAAGTGGTATCGAAAGCCCAGCTGCAAAAACATAATTGTCCATAGTCGATCGGCACACCCTCGTCGGACAAAGGAAGCGGTAGTAAGGAACATGTTCCGAACGGCAACTAGTGTGTGTACAGGAGAAGGTGAGCGGAAGGAATCCCTGGAAGTGGCTCGGGAGATAGCCGTTCTCAACGGCTATTCTCTCCGTAAACCCTCGTTCAGACCGAGGGGGAGGGCGGTTCAGGAAAACGGCACTACCCCAACAACGAAAATTCCCTTTCTGGTGCCGTTCGTCTCCGATGAAGTGAGCACTTCTATACGGAAGTGTCTGAGGAGATCTGGGTTAGAAAATTTGGTTGCGGTCATTGATCTTCCACCTGACAACCTTAAGACCAGGTTGGTCCGCAATCGACTATATGACCGCATTTGTGGGACCCCCAATTGTGTGGTTTGCCCAGGGGGAAAGGAAGGCGACTGCACCGTATCGGGTGTAGTCTACCTGATCTCCTGTCAAGCGTGTGGCGAGGAGTACATCGGCGAAACTGGCCGTCCTCTGCACGTGAGGATAAAGGAGCATCTGGATGGCAAGGAGAAGCTTAGGGCATCCACTGCCCTAGGCTACCACAGGATCAATTCTCATGGAGGGGAGGATTTTGGAGTTGAGGTGAGGATTCTGGGACACGAGGTTCAAACGTCGGCGCGCAAAGCCCTTGAGGCGTTCTGGATCTATTCCAGAGGTCCCAAGGTCAACCGGAAGGGGGAATGCCTGTATATAACGCGCGAACTCAAGCCCTACCTCAGTCTCGCATTCTAACCTGGGGTAGGTGCTGTCCCGTACCCCTGCTTACCCTGTGCGGCTTCCTTTGGTCCTTTAGTGGACTGTGGTGAGGTACGATACTCGGATTCTCTCCTTTGTTCAAGCTTCCAAAAATTTGACATTGAATTTTGTAAGGTTGAAGAGATGTTTGGTGGGGTAACTCCTAATTGACTTGACCCCTTTCAGGCTCTGAAGAAGGCGATCCAGCCGAAACGTTAGCCACCAATAAAGCCGTTTACCAACCTCGTGAAGAGCTCAGCAACTCTACAGACGAACATCATATCCTTTCCATCACAGAAGTCCATCACATATATGTACTGCCGACTCCTGAGTCGCGTAGAACCAGTAGAGCCTTACGGTCAACGTTCATTCATCCAGCTCCTAATTGTACACTGAAATAACACTTACTAGTGTCTGGTAATTGGTATTTGGCGTTCGCTAAGAAGAACAGTGACACCCGAAATATTTAAGGAGCACATGGACCTGGGTATTAGGTTGTCCGGAAAGTTCTCAGCGTTTTGAGTGGTTCACTTTGACTGTCATAGCTTTCTCAAATCTTATCCGATTTAATCGATATAAGTACCACTCGAATCAGCACACGTTGGCCAATAGGAAGCCATTCGACTTATTCCATCAGCGGAAAAATTAGGTGGTCGAGATTGACAAAATCCACGAAGGCAGTTTTGGCTTGGTCGTGATTGGTGAAGGTTTAACAACGAGAAGGTCTTGAAATTGTTTGAAAACGTGGTTGTCGGTTGGAGAGATGTCTGGAGAATATGGCGGCTGAGGCAGAGCTTCAGTCTTTAACTCCTTCAGATTGCGAATAGTGACTTGTGAAATGTGTGGGACCACACAGTGACCATTACCTTTTTGGTGCAGGTTCGCTTTGGAAAATGCCTAGGAGGTTCGTCGGCGTTCAGCCACTGTCCGGAACGTTTTCTGTTATCATACAGAGCCCACTTATTATTACAAATAATGATTCAATCCAAAAACGGGTCAGTTTTGTTGTATAAAAATAGAGGGGAACAAATCTCGAAACTTTACAATTTTTGCCGCTAACTCAACTCGTAGGACACCCACTTCTCAAGCTTTTTCACCTTCTCAAGGCGTTTAAAGCATCCGCAACAGCAGTTTTACCGACTTCTAGCTCTTCCGCGATTCCAAGATCTGTTCAGGATGGTTCAGCTTGCATCAATTCCTTCGACTCGATGTCCAGGATTGTTCTAGGTCGGAGGTCACCTTCGAGGCTGAAGCTCTCCGGTCTGAAATTTGCTGAACCATTGGCGCACATCCGTTTCTTTATCACTATTAAGCCGCACACTTGATTGATTTGTGTGTTTGTAATTGACCTGTATCGACTGCGGATTGTCCCAATTTGAAGTCAAATCAAATATCGATCGGAATTGCTCCTTTAACATACTTCAATAAGCCCTTCAAAAACAGAACTATAAGACAATGTCGAGAAATATTATTTAGTCAGATATTAGGGGGGGGGGGGCAAGGGTAATGAGGCACCCAATGCCGTGTCCATATATCTCGTGGCTGGAGTCTGGTTTCGTGCTTATCGCATTTGTATGTTTGTATGCTACTTACTGAAGCCCATCTGAGAAGTTACCACTTCCGCGTCCTTTCCAGAAACATGCCAAAACCGCCGTCTGTCTCATGCCGAAACCCCAGTCTGATGAGTCGACCTGTGTCTCGCAAATCTCGCCCAATTCCCAACCCCGAGCAGCCTGGGCTCAATAGTCACGCAAGATGAGAAGCACGTCCTCTACCTTAACCCTGCCAAGCAGCGAGTCTGGGTGAGGCCTGGTGACCTGTTACCGACCTCCGTTCGGCGAGATGTTCACGGCGAGAAGCACCTTTAGAGCTTTTGGGTCTGCGCTTGTGGATCGGATTACCGGAAGCTGTTTCCCAAGAGCACTACGATGAACTCCAAGGCCATGGTGAACGAAATAGAAGAGCTGGGTCGGCGACTTGCTCTTATTCATTCGCAGCGCTTCAAGAAGGTTCTCCTCTTCGACAAACGCCGCACCCCATCGGAAAAAAGTAACCACGGATAAGCTTGGGCAGCAGTGTCCATCCGGAGGAATTGGGCGAGTCCCTTATATGCTTCTTGGTCACTGCGCAGACGGCGCGCGGAAAGCTGCGCAGGTTGGACTAACTGTCCGGTGTATATTCGTGTGGGTGTTGATTTCTGAACATGTTCCCTAGTGCGTATGGCCGTTCCGTGGATGTCTGGGAAGAGCGGAGTTAAGTGGCAGAGGAGAAGAAAAGGTCAGTCCGCGACAGCCAGAGTTCCGGCAATATGATGGGTAGACAATAGGGCCCGGACAGGGCTAGCTAGTAGGATACCCGTTTTCATGGGATAAGTGGCATCTAGGTGAAACCGGGTGCCCATATGACGGTCAGGAGCGCTGCAGGCATGATGAGAGTCTCTGCCTGTGGAGCCATTGATCGCAATTCGCAACAACTGTATTCACCCCGATCTCCACTGCTGTATCGGGGCACCTCTGGCTCTTTTGAGAAGGAAAGCTCAAAAGCTCAAGAATAAACGCACATGGTGAACATCGCGAAGTGTTTAAATGTTCAACTCATTGTGAGCTGAACATAGCATCACTTGTAACATAAGACGCTGGAGAAATCATGCTTATTTGAGGGAAACGAAATCAATACTTTATTGTGATAGAGGCGCCATGACCAAAGCAAGCTACGAAAAAGGTGACAGAAAAGGGCTTCGGATCAAACTGAGCACCTTCAGCACAGTCCTTTTGCACGATCACATGTGGCACTGCATTTGGCACACGGCTCTCCGCGATCATAGAAGCCTTTGATAGAATATCGGTTCCTGATATACATTTATTTATTTATTCTGCGAGACACCACGTAGCAAAATAAACAATTAGCACGAAAGTTTAAGAAACGGCGATATATCGAATCGTAAGATTATTATCAACGAAGCTCCCAGTACAAATTGACCCTGTAGAAGCCGAACGAGGACCGTCCACCTTTCCTCAATATTCAGGTTCAATTCTGGAGCGGTTTCTTTAGAACCAAGTGGTCCCGTCAACCCAGTAATAAAAATATAAGTGTCCACCTACGGTCTGCACATCACCTAAATCAGGTTTTGGTGTCACGAGAAGCAACTTCAAATGAGAAGGAAAGGTCTTACTTAGAAGAGGGATAAAAGCAGAGCCAGCGAAGAAGCGATGTTTATTACCATTTCAATTGTTACCCCATAACAAGCCTATCAGTAGGAATACCGTCCTTTGGAGGCAGAGCTAGCTTTGGTTCCGGTTAGTTGGACTGGTTAAAGTCCCGTTCTGCGTCTCGATCTAGACGACTCAATAAGCGCGTCTACCCGCCTTACATCGCTGTGATTAGGATGGTACAGTGAGGTTGATATAAATAGCACTCCACAACCTTAAGCGCGGTGTGCATGATGCGACGAGGAATATGTATGTTAGGAAAAGGGGTTGATTGCTATGCGTGCTAGTAAGGAATTACATCGATTGGCTAAAAAGGCCTAACCAAACTCTTCTAGGATCTCGTCGGTAACAAGCATGGGATAACACATAGTTTGAAGTTGCCGTGTGTCTTTTATCGCATAAGAAAAAAAAACCTGCGCGCAAGACACTAGAGCGCGTTGGATACACAGCGAAAATCCAAAAACGAAGCAGAAATGATAAATGCCTAGGCATAGCTAATAAACTGTCTCCATTCCTTGACCTCTGTAGATCATTATCTACAGAGTCTCATGTCAAGGGCGGTACGTCTTCCAGGTCAGGTATACTCATTCGGTCTGTGCGCGACTGTAGCGAGTCCTTCTCTGCACACCCACACCAGCCTTCTAGCTTTAATTCCATGGTTCCTTTTGATCCACGCTGTTCTTTGATTTTGTTATCTCAGATTGAAATGGTGCTTGGTGGGATAATTTGGCACGTTTCTAACTTTCCAGGCTCCGACGAGGCCAAAAACGTTAGCCAAACAGAGCTGTACTATCTTGGCTAGCTGGCCTATTTGAGGTTACAACGATATATTCACAATGCGATTTATGGGAAGTTGAACGTAAAGTTTCATCGAGCCTTTATACTCAATTAACGAGCGTGACAAAGCGTGTTTTTTGAACACGTAGAGAATTCAGAGCTGGCTCTTTGAGTAAAAGAGGAGGCGCGGACACAGTTTTTCGCCACAGTATAACTATTTGGCGTTGCAACCTTTTGTTTTAGCGTGGAAGACAGTGTAGCTCATGAAGTGAAAGTGCAACCTTCCCAGTCTTGAATATTATATTACGGTCAGAGAAGAGCCTACGCTCATGAATCCTCTACATTTACGTCAGTGCGTTGAGATGAGAACTAAGCTGAGTTTCACTATCTGCAGTGGTAAAATAACTATAAGGCGTACCGTTTCGCATATGCGCAGACAACATTGAATTTGCGATTCCACTCCGCTACTGCACAGCCCATTTGAAAGTGATTTCCACGCGCCATCTGAAATCCTATATTTCACAGCTGGCACGCTCATTATCAGATTGCTAGCTAGTTAATAAAAATGCACTACTACATTGAATGTAAAAGGCGAAAGAACAACCTCAGCAAATGTCGCAACTGGGTTCTTAAAGTAGTCCATGGTAAATAGCTTATCCATGTCGCTATCATCCACAAATTTCCTCGCATCCCACCAATGGTTTATTGCCTGAGCGAAATGAATAAATGTGAAGTTCTCATCTCTCCATATTGAGTAAAACAGCTCATTGCCACTCGGGTCTGTTCGAGTGAAAACTACAAAGAAGGAATAATTTACAAGACGCACAACATCACAGTTAATTAATTGAACAAAAGAAACCTATACAAAACGCGACACGATAACAGTAAAGCGTAACAGTAAGTACATGTGAGCACACAGTGACCAGCCCAATTCGGCCAATGACGAGTTACGCAGTCACAAATATGGCTCTAATCACACACTTGCTTAAGCTAAATCGCACTTGAATTCTCTGAGGTTCAACTATTCGGGCACCCTTCACAAGGGTAGCTGGCACACATAAAGAGACAGAGGCGATAAAGGGTATAACGTGGTCAATATTGGTTGCGTAGCCTGCGTACCCTATTCGCCAGAAAAACGTCATAGAGTTGGCGTGCCAATATTTGATCAGTAGATCAAACGACATTCCACCAAAAGATAAGCAGTTTGGGCAACAATAGAGTAAACACGGGTTTTCCTAATTTGAAGCGGTGCACTTTGACACTACATTCATGAAGAGGTCAATTGCATGGATAGGTTTTGTAGGGTGTGTGCGGTGTTCGGGTACCAAAAATATAAAGGAGCGACCGGTTAAGATTTGTTGGAAGAGGCGAACCCGAGGTGTAGTACAGACCTCACTCACACTCTGAGCAACAGACACTACAAACACTTCAAATCCTAGAATTAATGAAAACATACCCATTTGAGAGCCTCCTCTTTGTCGTTTGCATAGCTCTGTGTAACCAATGCTCTATTCGCCCAGAAATAGTTGTTAGAATCGCTTTGATTTCTATAACTAGTAAGCGGTCCCGACTCTGAGTTATCCCACAGCTCCACTTGTTCATATGCTTTTCGTTCCAAGAAGTCCGAGTAGGTCTAAATCGATCATTTGTTATATTTGGGTTAGAGAGAAGCATAGTGTTTCTCTCACCAGTCTGAACATAAGGGAGGCCTTCGGAAACTTTTTACCGTTTTTGTTCTCAACCTTACCCATCGCAAGATCGGATCTGAAAAAAGCAAGATCACTGCAATCAAATTTTGTTGTAAAATGTGTCTCACACCCAAACGGCAAAACCTTCAGTTGAAGCTGGATTCACTTCCTTGGCAGCAGGCTAACACCAAAGGTTTACAAAAGTGAATGAAAACGTCGTTAGCATTTTCGGCCGAAACATTATCCCGCCACATGTATAGAGAAGGAAGGCATGAGGCACTGCATGCAGGACAGGTTCCTCTTCAGGTCGCATTCACCGGGAGATTAAGTGAAGAGATTTTTAACCGAGGGAGCTGAATCTACCGTATACTCTACACAGGGTGCGACAGATGGTCATGACCACGGTTGTTTGACTGCGGGTGACGCGTGTTGACTATAGGGTGTCTCATATTATCCGATAAAATGTGCTCTATTGCGCTCACATTTAAGTTTTCCACCTGTCGAGCTGTTTTATTTTTAGGTTGTCTTATGTTTTGTTAGCTTCTCTCACACGCTTCTAAAATTGTTGAGGTTTTTTAGATAGCATGGTAGAGATAGTGTCGTCGAAGCGGCGAAGTTCTGTGGCTTGAAAATTTAACTTCTTTTTTTTTGTTTCTCGATAAACTGTCGTGGAACCACAGGTGTCTCGTTCCAGCTTTTCTCCTTCTCCCTGCTTAACGTTTCTTTACTATTTAATTTCAAATTTGAGTCTCTTCAGCTGTTTAACTTTGGTACTGAGCTAGGCGACAAGCTCTGGCTCTATCGACTCCTGGACCAAGCGCTATTCTCTGGGTGGAACAGAGCGTTTTGGACTATAACGGCTACGTGCCTTCTTTCCGGATAGAGAGGCTATGCCTTACACCACCAGCGCTGTTTGACCGAACAGAACATTCACGGCATCTTGCTGGTGGCAATCACCTGACAGTACTTATCCGTGATAATAGGAGGAGGTCCGGTCGCTGATATCAGCATGAAATCAGTTAAGCTGACGGTCTTCGTAGACACGATCTTTACATTTTTGCTCAAGTCTGAAGCATTTGTTATAGAATACGGAAGTTCTCAGATGGAGCTTGATCGGAAAAGTTGTCTTTAGCGTTTATGGCGAGATTGGCACCTATTTGCGGTAGAGGCTGGTGTCATGGCTCTTAGTGGTAAGGCCACACCACAATGTAACGTGCGGCGACTGGGCAGATTTGTCTGTCCCTCGATTTTGATGGGATGACTCAAGACCGTGGACGAGTTATTGATAACAAAGTGCAATCCTATATCGCAAGCGCTGTTCCCTGATAATACGACCTGTTTTGAAGTTTTCTCTCCACCGTTATTGGAAAATTCTTGGAACAAAGGAAGCCTGAAGTCGCTTAACAATCATTTTGAGTTGCTGTGAATTTATGCTTTGAATGCCAATACAAAATGGTCAAGCAATATGAATGGACTTCGGGTGCACTTACCTTAGCTCATTGTGCATATGCGACGCCTTTCTAGCAAGCTTGCTTTTATAGCAAAGGAAGTATGACGTGCAGACCTCGTCATCATCGCAGTCGCTATTCTTCACGCACGGATCACCTACTTTGTACACCTTGTCGCCTTTCTCGATCTCTCTAAATCCGCAAATTTTAGATGAGATATTCATATCTAGGTGTACTAAGAAGCATTAACACTTGTTCAACATCTCTGATTAAACTCCTCTTGACACACTGATCGCAAACTTACTTTTCTTCGAAGAAGCAGATTCCGGAAATATTGTATGATCCGACGATGTCGTCATTAAGGCATGCATCGATGGAGCATCCAATTCTGGTTGCTTTAGAACGGATAGCCTAAATTCAGACATCCTGTGAAGCCCTCAAAACATTTTCGGCCAAAATCACACAGACGCCTACGTTGGCGAAAGGTCGATATTCAGCTTTTCCATTAAACCTTATTGTTTGATTTTCCTGGTAAAATCCTTCGGCGGGCTTGGAAGGCATATACTTTTCAGCATCCAATATGTAGGCAGTCAGTGGAGGACTCATCTGCTTGGGCAGGCTAGAAAGGAAGTAATCAGAGTTTGAAGTATTTTATTACAGAAGACTTTATTTATCTTTTTCAGAAAATTCTTATCTTAACTAGCAATAGATTAAGGGGCCATTGGTCTCGCATTTTCACACGAACGGACCAAACACAGCATTTTCTGAATCATTTGCAGCACAATCGCTAACCACAGGGGCCTGGAATGACCTGCTGGATAATCGAGTTGCTTTTTTTATTTTGTCTTTAACAAAAGGTGAATCATATCTCAAACATAAGGGCTTTTTAAAGATTTCAATTGCTAGCGACTCCTTATGTTTCATCCTGCTGTGCGAGCTCTCATCCGAGGATTCCAGGCACATTACTGTAATATAGATTAATGAACTCATTGTCTTCACTTGTATCGCTGCTCTCAAGCCATTGTTGGAATATCAATCTGAACCGACGCCACCGCGCATGGGACTCAAGAACGCCGTTTTGTCTGAACGCTCGCCTTTTACGGCCATCTGGCGGGAGGAACCATGCCTCCACACTCCTATTGGCCGACTGGCAGGCTCGGTTGCGCCGCACAGTATCCACGGCCAGTCACATACAAATGATCGACGCAACACATTCGTTACGAGGAATACTACCTAGAAACCAGTAAAACTTGCAACGATTCTATGAATCCAACCAATAAACTTTACAATACAGCAACTACTTAGAAATTCAACCACTATCAGCACAAAAATACCTACCTGTCAGTTTATGCATACATAGTAGGTTTATTTGCTCAACGGTGACCGTATGGCTGAATACTCACTCAGTGCTGGTGGAACAACAGCGAGTTTCGTGTACACGAGAAGGTACTTCTTAACAGTCATGGAAACCCATTACAACTGAGGAGTTGGAGAATAATTTGCCTTTGACGAAATGAGTGCCTAGCCTAAAGTTTCGAAATACTTTCAGGATTTCGAAAAAGACGATTTGTGTCGAAACTTGTTGCGGCATCGTAACAAAGCTGTGTGGTATAGCAGAACTAAGTGTTCTTTAGCAGTATACCCTAGTTTTACGAATGTAAGACTTAGGAACCAATGCTTTTAAAATATTTTTTTTTGAAGAATTTTGGACAATTCGCAGAACCTAAGGGAAATTTGCAAAATGCAGTTAGCATGCTGCCTTTGTGCCTTATGGCAATGCATCGACTTTTGAGCTCCAAAAATAACTTTTAGAAGGTGGTTAGTAAGATGTTTTCCTTCTATCTATCAGTGAAGAAAGCATAGCCCCGTCGAAGTACGTGAGGTTATATCTTGACGCTTAGTTGTTGAGCAGTGAATAATGTTGCTTGAGAGTGGTTGTGTTGTTGTTGCTGCTTGTCTAAAGGTCTAAAGTTATTTCATTACACTATAGTTGAGCCGGTTCTGTTAAACCGATTGATTCTGTTTTCACTGAACAATTCTAGTGCACTACCCTAACTTGCCCTCCATCAATATATTTCCAGACAGCAAATTTCGTTTTGAGGCTGAAGATGAGTGCGAAAAAATGACATTTGTTGTCAAAGTTTAAAGAAATGAAATGACTTCACGGAATGTAAGTATTGATATTGGCATTGTTCTTGCAGTGTGTATATAATGAGCAGTGATAAGTAATAAATAAATGGATAAAAAATAATTTAGGTATTTAATTAATAATGCTATTAGCATGACGACGTTGTTGTTATTGGCTCAATCAAGCATAAACGCAAACTTACAAGTTGAACCAGTGAGCGTGCGACTGATCAACACTTACTGCTGATGGACATCCTTTCACTACAGCTTCTGCCTGTCGTTCCAACTTGCAATCCCATTCCTAGAAACGCATACACACATCCACGCTTCATTTGACGCTGATAAAGAAAAGATCTATACAAATTTTCGTTCTTTTTCTGCTATTTTGTGCATGTGCTAGCAAGCAATCCTTTTATTTTGATGTGCTCAACATTTTTCTAACTTGCAACAGTATGGTGAGAATGTATAAGGTTTAAATCCAAGTCAACCTATTTCATTCAGTCTATTTACAATCTATTTCGTATAAGCAATGCACTAAAATTCTTACCACACCATGCATTCCTTTCGCTTTGGGAAGCCCAGAAATTTTTCCCTCGCTTAGGCGTTGTCTAAGGGTACTGTAATAAAGCAGTATGTCCTCTCTATCCCCATCCTGAAGACCGCTGTTGTCTGGACAGCGCGAAAACGAGGTGACAGGTGTCGCGGTCACCGAGCAGAACAGCTGGAAAATGATTCTCGTACGATATGGTATATGAATAGAGAATTGCAAAGATACGTACCATCATTAATGCCGTCAGCACGATAGCTTGGAATGCCGAATCCATCCTTGCGTAAAGCACAAGCTACGTGTCTGATTGCAGCCCTATTTTATACGGCGCTTTAGGTCTTTGTGTCGTCAAAAGGGCAAACAGTGCTGCAAAAAAGTTGTGACTGCCTTGGCTGACACGCTGTTGTGTGCTTTCCATTTCGTGGTGAACATTGATTACGGCAAACCATTAATGCGTTTGTCTTCCACAGCTCTGCTTACTTCCTTTCTTTTTCTTGTTTCTATTAAAGTTTCAATCCTCACGGCTGCTAAAGTGTCCGATGACTTGGATATTATACAGAAACATTTGGGAAACTCATTTGCTGAGCAGCTTGTGCGTCACAGACAAAGCCATTTTTTGTTTACATTGTTATAGCACCGTCGAATACGGTGACATGTTCGAACAGCAAAGTTCGAAGTTGAGGATATTATATAGAAACATTTGGTAAACTCATTTGCTGAGCAGCATGTACGTCAGAGACAAAGCCATTTTGTGTTTACATTGTTATAGCACCGTCGAATACGGTGACATGTTCGAACAGCAAAGTTCGAAGTTGAGTTTAGACGATGACGTGGTTTCAGCATTGAAATTGCGTGTATAAAACGTCGAGTACAGCAACTGGCTTTGCAGAGCTCTCACAATGCTTACCCCACCGTGTGCTGCTGCTATCCTCACGGCAAGTGTTCGCTTTAACATTTCGTTGTACAGACTTCGGGATGGACAACTTCAGGTATTGTTTGCCGGAACCGTCACGTCGTATCTGGACTGCTCGATGTGTCCAGAAAACCAGCGCCTGATAGAAAGCCTGAAGCACTCCACCCTAACCATGCTGAACCGTGTTCGACAAAAGGCTGCTAAAGGAGAGTACTTTCGTGGCTCAACAACGCTACCAAAAGCTCGGCATATGCAACTTCTGGTAAGGCAGAGGTTAGACAACGCAGACATACTCATGCACCACGAGGTTGTTAGGTGGAACTTTTATTACTGGCCTAACGCTTCGATCGTCCTCAGAGGCCTAGAAACTGTTCGAGGCGTTATCCTTCAACCTACCGATCAAATGCATTGCCAATGTCAGCGCTTATGGGTTCTGTTTCTCACCTAAAGCCGAAAATACAACGCGAAAACCCCGAATGGTGAAGATGAACTCACACGATGCATTGCTGTCTTAATCTTGCGAGTCTGCTACCACTGTGTGTTAGGAAGACTAGCGATGAGTGATTCGTGCTGGCCTTTCGTGATACATATCACCATAGAGAGCAGCAAGCTGCTCCTGGTCATTTTCGCAGCTCGCAGTGCGGTGAATATGGTGCGTGGTCAATTGTTGTAGACGAACACTCATTATGGCTGTTCATTCCAGGACTCCTCAAGTGTTTTTCTAGAGGAAATCTCTGACTAGTACGCCAAAACAATGAAGATAGCACTATACTCCTCACCGCTCTTTGACCCTATGCGGAGTTGATATATAGCAAAGCCTGGAGTTTTTATGAAGACGATGTCGTCTCTGAATCACACATTTCACGGCTGCCGAATAATTCTCGGTAGAGGCTAGCCAATGGGCCGCGTTTGCTAAATCCATTGGGTAAGATTTGTTCTGAATAGTGCAGGAAACCATTTTGCAGTTCCAAACATGTTTCTTCAAACAGCCGACCTTGATCTTAGGAGATAAGCAGACTCCCAATTTGTTTTCGAAATTCAAGTGATGTATTGCAGAAATGGGACTGCGACCTGGAGCGCATGGCTGAACAGGCTGTTGAGAACTGTCCTCAGACTGAAACACCGAACTCTCTCTATGCTCAGTCGTTTATGCAGTAAGTAACTGTTCCCCTAATAAGGGCTTTACAATTGTATAATGCTTGTGATTCCATCAAGTTCAGTGCCAGAGTTACCGGTAGATTCGACGAGCAGGATACTATATTGCCAGTGCAGAATCCAACAGAAGATGCGAAACTCGGTTTCATAATAGAAGGCAACACTGTGAAGTACAACGGCTTTCCCAGTTTTAAAAACTATTCAAACGTAAGAGCCATTTCTACCCTTTTGGTATTTTATGTAACACGAAGCTTCTAAGTTGATCTAATCGCTAAGCCCACCACCATTTCGATGTTATCCATTGTCACAGACACTGGGAGGGGTTTATGAAAACAGACTGCTGTCTTAGGCAAGCTTATTAACCTTAAACAGATGCCTCTGCGAACTCTGTGATGAGCGTTCAGCATAAGCTGGGTTATTTATTTCCTTATCTCACAACTGTGCTTGTTGACAAAACAGTGAAATAATAGGTTAATAATAACACACGATTAATAAGTCCATCGCCATTCCTATAGTATTTGCTAGTTATTGCTAGCTAGGTTTGCTGTTTTTTTTTTGCTTTTTTTGCAAACACTCTGCTTTTTTTGCAAACAAGTTTTGCTAAAGTAGAAGAGCTATGGTAAAGAAACAGGCTGTAAATAGGTCACATCGTAGTCGCACGTTGGCTGTTGCATTTGTAAACTTCTCATGTCAAAAAATGTCAAATGTCCATTACGATGTTTTTATAGTTAAGTATCAGGTGTGATACTTAACTATAAAAAACATCGTAATGGATACAGTGATGAGAAGAGAACAATGGAGCCAATTCATAAATGAGCACACATTCAAACTCTACTAAAAACATGCTCAAAATCGTAGACATCCATAATACGTGAACCTTGAACTAGCATAAAAGGAAGCTCCTTCATGTGCGAAGCGCTCACCAATTGTGCTACAGCGATCAAGTAGATCAGTACAGCACGCAATGTCTAATTATTCAAGGATGGAGAGGGTGCGAATCTCGTATCGTCAAATAATTTAAACAGAAAAAGGAAATATGGTTTATGTTTGAGTAATAGGGCTCTATCTATTATGTTTCAGCTTCTCCGAGCCAACACGACCAGAGTTGGCTGTTCATCCACTAACTGCTATAACGAGCAGAACGCACTGGTGCAGACCGGAGTATGCTTCTTCAACTCGCCGTAAGTTACTAATGATATTTTGTTTTGGATACGTTTTTTTCCGGAATTCACCTCGAAAGTCGTGAACAAGACCCTATCTGTGAAACCTTCATTTCACAGGTATGGAGAATAGCTGATCTTCAAAACATGGTGGGGGCATGTTGCTTCATGTTCGATGTTTTCAAAGGACAAGGTTGTCCGCAATCAGATTTATGACAGAGCGTGCCCATCATGCTCTGCATAGTTTGAACCAAAAGACTTCTTCCGCTTTGTTCTGTTCCTCGACAGCGGGAGTAGATAGTTCATTAGACAACAGGGATTAAACAGCAGACGATTACGACAAGAAAATTAGCAGGAAAAGGATTTCATGTGGAACTTGACCCTGGCACTTATACAAAGTTTCCCGCCAAAACAGTTAACGCCGATCATTCAAATCGTTTACGAGTGAACACGCGAAAAGACCTAGTAAATGAGCTCCTGCACGCTCTTTGCGTCTTTGGGCGAATCCCGCACAAATGGTCGATTCAAAGGAGCGGGGGCAGACGTAACTCCAACGTCGCGCGAATCCCCTTGGCGTCGCGCACAGTGCGCGACGAAATTGGAAGAGTTGTTGCGGTCCGATGCTTCCGGCTAGAAACGCTTCCTACAAGGGCATGCGTCGCGCCTTTGCCTTATTTCAACGTTTCTTGGAAATGGTATATGAATGTTGTTTCAATAGGGCGATCAGCGACAGTTTATACAGGAATCCTAGTCATGTAGATGGTATCTAGCGTCAGTATTTGCCATCTGCAACTTCTTCGGTCAATTTTCACCCATGATTATGGTTATACTACGGAAAAAGGTCACTATCATTTTAGGATCAACTGTCCTGCTGCAGACTGTTGCTACCACATTCTGTGGGATCTTAAGTTCCTTGCTAGAAATGTGGTCTGGGAGCTTAAGCACTGAGAGCATTTCGTGCTCCGCGGCTAACCATGCGTCACCGAGCACGTCCGCGTTTCAGCGCCGCGACGTCGCGTTGGAGTTAGGTCCTGTAGCCAGTGAACACGCGAAAAGACAAAGAAAATGAGCTCCTTCACTCTCCTTGCGTCTTTGGGCGAATCCCGCACAAATGGTCGATTAAAAAGAGTGTCCGACATCTTACCTTTGGTCGGGGAATAAATATGGGGAGTGTTCTGGCATTCCGCCAGAACTGTCGGTCCCCTCTCTTCATCCTAGTCCAGAGGTACTTATCTCTTCTCCATGGGTGCTTATCTGACACTCCATGACGAGAAGTCTGTCATAAGTGTTTGTTTGGCGTGACCTCGCCTGATAGAAAGAGGCCACGCCTGTGTCTGTAGGATTGGTGATATACATCAACATATTCTACCACTGACCACTACGGTCCTGTAATAAACCTCTTGTGTAGCCATCATACTCACAGAGGTAAGCACAAAGGAGCCATAATACTCCTAGTGCATCAGAGCGCCACCATACGCTCTTAACCAGGACATTTCTGGTGCATCGGCTAAATCTAGCCAAGAAGTTAGCCTAGTCTAACTTGTTCTTTTCGAAGCAACTAGTTTGCTTCACACCTTGCACTTGTGCGAGAAGAGGTTGGGATTTTTCCATACCTTGGTGCTAATAAGCCCTAAATTCCGTGCCCTGCCCAACAGCAGCTGCGCAAGAGGTTGGCCTAGCCAGTCCTTGGTGCTACTACAGCCCTAAATTCCGTGCCCTGCCCAACAGCAGCTGCGCAAGAGGTTGGCCTAGCCAGTCCTTGGAGCTATTTCAGCCCTAAATAACGTGCTTTGCTCTACCGCAACGGCACAAGAGGTTCGGTTAACGAAACCTTGTTCTGGCATTCCGCCAGAACTGTCGGTCCCCTCTCTTCATCCTAGTCCAGAGGTACTTATCTCTTCTCCATGGGTGCTTATCTGACACTCCATGACGAGAAGTCTGTCATAAGTGTTTGTTTGGCGTGACCTCGCCTGATAGAAAGAGGCCACGCCTGTGTCTGTAGGATTGGTGATATACATCAACATATTCTACCACTGACCACTACGGTCCTGTAATAAACCTCTTGTGTAGCCATCATACTCACAGAGGTAAGCACAAAGGAGCCATAATACTCCTAGTGCATCAGAGCGCCACCATACGCTCTTAACCAGGACAGGGAGGCCTACGAAGCACATCTTTGAATTAGATTAAAGAAATAATTGGACTGTCTTATCAAAACAGGTAATACCAAAACAGGGCTTCACAACTATCTTCTGTCAAAGCAAGCAAATACAAGTTGCCCCTTGAGGCAGCAGATGTGCAGAAGATGAAAAATAGGCAATGTATACGCAGAACATACAAATGTACTTGAGTCCTTTTCTATACCTCTTATTCAACACGATAGCATCTGTGCGCAATTCCCTTAGCGAAGGGTTAGAAGTAAGTTCTTCGACGAAAACAAACACCTGAAAATTTTGTGACAAATAAGCTTTCAAACTAGAATGCTCAAAGCGCCTCATGTAAACTTAGGGCAGCAATGATGGACGTTAAGACCACTATTTCGCAAACTACCGTGCCTTCAAATTGAAGTTACAGAAATGGTTTTACAACTTAGTACCCCACTTAACTAGTTACTTTTTTGCAGCGCCTAGTGCTCAATCTAGTGTTTTACGAAAGCTGTGTTTGTTGTTAAACACGAGGGAGAACAATTTTCAGCGAAATGAAGAAAGGTGACGCGGCCTATGAAGCAGGAACTCCATGCCAACTGAATAGCGACTGTCCAGACAAATATGATATATGTTGGAATCTGGCACTTTGTTATCGTAACAAAATTGCACGAAAGGCGCTTGATCTACACAACAAGTTGAGGTAAGATTTCGCTTTTGCTTATGAGCGTCCCAACACTTTGACTGAATCGATGGTATTGAGCGTACACAAACTGCACAAGGACAGTGGGAGAAAGATGTGCTTGCATTGAGCAGTTTGAGGAAACAAGTTGCGTTACTTACCAAATTAGCATGAGCTCCCTAGATCACTACGTTTAACGAGCTATATTACCAAAAAAGAACACAGACACCCTGACTGCTGTCGTTAAGATTCAAAGGAGACCACTGAAAATGAATCACATGGCAGCATATGATTTATGACTGAAGCCTAAATCAAATTCCAACCATTAGCCTGGGCCTAAGCCTAAGTCTAATCCTAAGCATAAACATATTCCCAACCATAAGCCTGAACCGAAGCCTACGCCTAAGCATAGGTGTAAGCCTAAGCCTAACTATCATCACTATATATCTACTATAGTATCTGCTCAGTAGATAGGTTACTATTAACGTTCTGTGACTGGGTGTTGTTGGACGCCAGCCGAATCAGGCGACTCTCATCCCTTCTGGTTAACTTTCTTGGACAGATGGCCATTTTTTTCTTCGCAGATTCGCGTGTCCCTTCAGTAGCTGTTGATGAATTCGTGAGATTGCCCTAGGTGTTTCGCAATCTTTCTGTTTAAAAGTCCAGCCGCGTGAAGAGCATTAACCTGAGCTTGCTCAAAAGTAGTTTGATGTACATTGGTATATTATCAGACTATGGACTTATGTTCTCCCTTGTTGATATATTTGTACCGTAATTTGCGCGGGGAAACCTTGAAGGCGAAAAAGCCCCAAGACGACCTATAATTTTAAGTGGTCCACTTCTTCTACATTTCAATAAAAACATTTGGCGTCTTGTACTGATCAAGTTTCCTGTCAAGAATTCTCATATAGAGGTTTTCGCGGATGAGAAGGCATGGACATGAATAACTCATAGGAGATTACTTATAATTTTGCACAGCGGTCAGCAGATATCATCACAGTCTCCTTTATAAATTGCTTGAACAAAATGCACACTTGGCATTACGCGGACAGCATGTCGGAATAAATAGAATAGCAATTTCTTTTCGCTTTCGTCTTGAATTTTGCTGGTTGTTCTTAACATCCTATAAAGCAGATAAAGTTCTCACCACATAGCCTGGAGGAGACCGCTTCCCTAGTCTTAAAATTTTATTAGGTTTATCGTAATGGTTTTCTTGCTCTGGACTGTCGAACGGCAATATACAAAGGCACTGTAAGAAAGACCCGGGCAAAAATGCTTCTTTTTGAAATAAAGGTTCAATGTGGAGCAGTGTAAATAATGCGTGTGGTCGTTAATTTGCTAATATTGCAGGTCAGACCTTGCCATGGGCAGGGTAAAGAACAAGGTCGGAACAAACTATCCGACCGCCGCTGTTATGTACAAATTGGTATGTTGTGTCCGTAGTTCCTCTTTCTTATAGGAGAATTATCATGAAATCCATGACATGGTTTTTAGGACTACGATCTGGACTTAGAACAAGCAGCGCTAGAGGAGGCCAAAAAGTGGAATTTTGTGCGTTCGGGACGAGGAGCAGCAACCGCAATTCTAGGTGGCGCCGCATGGATAAATAGGGCGATCGTGATGCCAAGTGACGCAACTAGCAAGCTGGAAGCGCTGGAATTGGTGAGCTATTCACGGGTAGCCACCCTCATGTTATCAGCATGCTGTGTAATGTGGTGCGGGTACGTTTACACAACTTCGACCGTGCGCCCCGGAACCCCACCCCCACTCCCCCAAATGGCGCAGGGAAAAGGTGTACGACTTGTTAGCGTATGAGTCCCGTACTGATTAGCGTGTACAATGGTCAAATCCGCCAAGAAAAGAATGTCGGAACAAGAAAGAGTGAACATGATGACCTACTCGATAGCAGGACATCCAAAGGCAGCAACTAACTTCAGGAGAACCTTTCTCCTAGGAAAGAAGCAACTTGATTATAAGAAAAGGAAAACATACTTGATAAAGTCGATGAGGGTAGGCGGAGAGGTTGTGCGCACCCTTTGTGTGTTAGAGGTTCAGTGGCTACGATGTTTATGAACGAACGACTACTTAAGACACATATAGCAGTAGAATGCCAATGTTAGGAGGCGGTGCCTTGGACGTCGCTGTCGCCGCGCCGCCTCCCGATCGCGGAAGCGAACCAGGATCGCGGACGCGACACTGCGGCGCCTCGGCCCCGCCACAGCCTAATTATACAACGGGGATACAACATGCGATAAATGACATAATCAATCAATACTGGTGAGTATAAGCACAACTATGAGTAACATAACATATGAGTAATGTAATAGCATAACTATCACTTGTCTTCGTAAACCATCATCGCTCCCACTTCGTCGCTGCTAGAGGTTGTCCACATGAAGGTGATACCGCCGTTGACGTGATCGGATGCAGATGACTGCTGCGAAGAACCATAGCAAGCAGGATACTCTGTCGGCCGGCCCAGCCAGTATAGCTTGTGGGCGACAGCTGGAGAAGAATAACAGTCGAAAGTGGACTATTGCGGTTGTGGAGCAGATCATGACGAGTAGCGGACGATGGATGAAGAGTGGTAGCGTAGCGGAGACGAAGACGAGTAGACGAGTAAGTGCGCAAGTGATCGAGTAGTCGAGGTAGCAGTAGAACTGTAAGCGGACGACGGCTAGTTCTTTCGCCTTTTCATCGGAGGACCTGAACACAGCACTGTATTGTGCGATCCCCTGCAGATGGTGCAAGAGACCGTGCACAACGCAGCGCCGTGATCGGGGCGAAGACAACGACCACAGAGTTTCAGCTCTGAAACCCTCATAGCACGACTTACGGGGTCGGGGTATCTGTGGCAGCGAGCCGTATAGTGACCGTCGACGTTGTCAGTGACTGAACAGAATATGCAGGAAGATTTTGGGGCTGTCCTTTCCATAATAGTGCGAATATCAGCCTTCATATCGCCGATTAGGGTGAACAGTGAGTCGATGCGAGAAGAGATAGTCTGGAGGGTATTGCCTAGTGCCTCTAGGGTAGCATTACGCTCGTACTCCATCAGTTGGAGCTCGCGGTCGAGGTCGTCTGACATCTGCGAGGGCCGGTGGGAAGGAATAGTTCTTTGTGGGCGTATTCAGAGGGGACGGGAGGGCTACAGTACTCGATGACTGGCTCTTTTGGTCGGTATTTCGGCATCCTCCCGCAGCCTACAGAGAGCACGAAAAGCATTTGGAAATAGTTTCTAAGAATTTCCATATTGTCGTAATTGTAATGGTAGAGGTGGAACCAAGGAGCCTTCCCAACAGGAGGAGGATGCTCGGTCCACAGCTGTATGTCATAACAGTCAAGGCTGTTAATGCTATGCCGACCGTCATGGTTATTTTCCAGTGTTTGAAGAATACCATACTCAGCGGAGAAAAATCCGGTAAACTGAAGTCTTTGAACCAATCGAATTGAGGAATTTCGTTCTTAGTCTCACTGATGAAAATGTCAGATTCCCCTGTGTAAGTTAAGTAGTACAGAACACCCTTTAGTTTTGATGATGTGTTCTTGTTACCACACATTGTATAGCAGTCCACGTCTATGACTGCTTCATCGAAGGCTAGGCGTATTGTTGTTGTTTTGTTTGAGGAATCGCATTCTATTGAAAATATGTGATCTCCGCAAGTAAGAGTTGTCCATGAGTCAGTGGTTGCGTAACATGAAACTTCGAAGGTGCCTCCACTCTTACAGTTGTAACATCCCCTTAGGTTTTGTATATGTACTGCACAAGGGACATTGATGTTCAGATGTGCGCTCTCAAGTAGTTTGTTGGATGCTATCGTTATTGTTGTTTCTCCTTCGTTTGTATGCGCGAATACTGATTCAGCTGATCTGGATATTGTGAGCTGCTGCGTTGAAATCGGCAGCACACTGTCGCTGTTGCGCCGGAGCTGTGCCATTGAATTGTGTGGACAGCGGCAACTTGGTTTTAAACCGTTCACGTCGCACTCGCAATAGTGCATGTTAGCGCAGGATGAAAAGTTTTGAAGTGCTTGATTTTTTGTCTGACACATTACTGGAAATACGTGGCTCTCTGGGGCCAATAGGGTTTCGTTGTCGGTTTGAGCGAATTTCCTGTGAAGTCCAGTTTGTGGTGTCTGTATTGATATTACAGTGAATTTGAAATGCGCGAATTCCTTTGTAGAATAGGGCACGAGTGATACCTGACCATGTTCCTTCATGTTGTAGAACTCTATATCCACGTCAAGGTTAATCTTAGGTACCCATTTGGCACACTCGAAGATTTCGTACACCTGGGGAGTGAGTGGTAGGTGTGAGACTCGATAGAACGTGCACGCTCGGAAGGGAATTGCGCAAAAGCAATCGATACCGCTGCATTGTATTGAGCATGCAATGTAACCTGGGTAGAGTGAAGTATTGTTCAACTCTGGGACCATTTCTGTTGGTGCTAATGATTCACATCTGTCTCTGTAACATGACCCCATGCCACGGCACCGTGTTACGTGGTCCACTTTGTGATAGGTCTCCTTTGTCCAGAAAAGTGACACCTTCTGACACGCCAACCGTTCAGCGATACGCTTTATTTTGATGTGGCCGATGCTAGCGTTGTTATGTCGCAGCTGGATGCAGAGGCTCGACTGCACACTGTTAAAGAGGAGTTCTTTTCTGTACTGGTACTGACATATGTTCATTTCGGAGCATGTAAGTTCAATGGAGTCTCTCATGTATCCATCTTGGCACGACGTTGCTAGTGTTGCGAGCCAAGCTCCTATCACTATGAGCATGGTGATTGCTGGATGCAGTGGTGCAGGGCTAAAGTTAGACAATGAGAAGGGACTATTTTCTCGCTGTTGCGGCACCACGGACAGTGCAATGTTTGTTGTGTTCGTTGCCATATTCGGTGACGATTCTCGTTTTCGACAAAACAACCAGCCCACCAGTAATAATAGGCTGATTGCGAAATAGAGTCCAACTCCTACGGAAATTATCGCCCCCGCCGGCCAGCAGTTTGGGTTTCCAAGTAAGGCCTTTGAAAACAAGTTAGCCACGTGATCACAGAACGGAGCAGGTGCGCACTCGCGTTGAGTGACAAGACTTCCTGACCTTACCGTGATCACTGATTTAGTGTGGTGCGGCGAGGGTTCTAGCGTGTACTGAAGTGGAGCGTGATTTTCGATGAACGTTCGGCAGTGACTGTCAATACAAATTTCGAACGGTGCTTCGTTGGTTGTTATTGATATAACTCCGTTTGCGCAGTCGATAACCTCAGTTGCAGTGCATTTCTGGAGAAACATCGCCATTATCGCGAAGATTGTAAACAGGGCGCCGATGTGTGGAATTGGGCGTCCGGTGCTTGGTGAAGTTGTTTTGTCCTCCGCGTCTTCTCCTCGCGCCACTCTTCGAATGGTTTCGTAAGCCTTTGTTTTCGAGATGCGGGTCCGCCGTTGCTGTTTTTGTTCGCCTTCGACGGTAGCAGGTCCTTGATCTTTGTTTTCGGCGTTGGTCTTGTTTATTGCGTCATGTTGTTCCGGATCTTTTTCTAGCGTGGTTGCACGAATCTCTAGTGGGTACAGTTTGATGATCGGGCGGTGAACATAGGCATTTCTGTACGGGAGTTTGACTTTTGCTGACGGTATTTGCCCGTCTGCACTGCGTCTGAGTTCTACGATTTTACCGATTGCCCAGTGTCCTCTAGGGAGAAGTTCGTGCTCTATTAAAACGATCTCTCCCTCTTCAGGAACTGCCCTGGCATTGTGTCTGCGCTTTTTAAATAGCGTCTTTTGAGTGTCCCTTAGCAGCGTGAGATATTCTGTGTTCCAAACACTCCAGAATTTCTCTGCAACACTTTCTGTATGCTCTAGCGCTTCCTTTACTTGAGATACTGTTTGCATGCAGTCAGGATCGTACATAGTGTCGTCACCAGATGCAGCTGGGCTTGCAGCTGGCAGGGAGAATTTGACATTTCCATGCAAAAAATCGCAGGGACGCAAAGGAACAGCGCATATGTCAGTTGTAGTGATTGCCGTAAGTGGTCTTGTGTTGATGATCGCCTCGATGCGGCTGGCAACGGTCATGATTTCAATTAAAGATAGTTTCTTTCTACCGACTCCCTTTTGGAAGGCTATTTTTATGGATCCAACTAGTCGCTCCCATACTCCGCCCATCCAGGGGGCAGCAGGAGGATTGAATAGCCATGTGATTCTGTGATTGGCGCAGTAGCTTAGTACCGAGTTTTCTTCTGTGTCACTGGTGAACAGGGAGTCGATTACCTTTTGGCCTAGTGTGAAGTTTGTGCCGCAGTCCGTACGTATTATCATCGGAACACCTCTGCGTGCTATGAAACGCTCGAAACAATTGAGAAATGCGGCAGCGGACAGGTCTTCCACGACTTCGAGGTGAATGGCTCTTACGGTGAGACAAGTGAATACGCATATGTATGCTTTAGAATTATCTTTGAGCGTAAATGGCCCTAGAAAGTCGCATCCAGTATTTTGGAACGGTTTCGCCTGTCTCACTCTATCGGGCGGTAGCGGCGCCAGTTTTGGTGCTCCAAAGGGAAAGCTTTGGACTCTTCTACAGATTGCGCAATCGTGTAGCATCCGGCGAATCGATCTTGACGGTCGTGTCATCCAAAACCGTTGGCGTGCTAACGCAAGTAAGTGATTTCTTCCACAGTGGGCGTACCTAACGTGCAGGTCCGTCAAAATTAGGCGCATCAGATCTGATTTTGATGCAATGTAGATTGGATTACGTGTGTCATGGGGCAAATTTGCGTTTCTCAAGCGAGATTCGAAACGTATTATGCCTTCGTGATCGCGAAAAATATGTTTTTCGGGGTGACGACTTCTGAGTTCTTTCAAGTCAGTGTCCTTATGGTTCAGTCTCAGCAGCAGCCTTTCAGCCAGATCCATATCTGAAGCCGTTATTTGGTTTGATGGAGAAAATTTTGAGAGGTATTGCAGTGGATCTGAGTCGTCTGTTGTTCTACGTCGTTTTTCTCTCAGTTTGTTTACAAATTTGCCGACGTAGGCCGTCACGCGTAGTGCCTTGTTGAAGTCACTGTATCGACTTAGATCAATGACGGGACTGGGAGTATATTCAGGTTGTGACTGAAGCTCAGCAAGTGCTACTTTCTCGTTATCTTCTTCGTCAACTTCGAAATTCCAGGACTGAATGGACTCAATGTTCACTAATAGTGATCGATCATTTTTGTCTAGGAGCCACTGTGGTCCTTTTATCCAATCGATGTCTCTTAGTTGGGTGCTGGTGACTCCGCGCGTTCCAGCGTCTGCTGGATTCCTTTCTCCCGGAACGTGATAGAGGTTACAGTGAGTTCCGAGCTCCGTTAGTGTGTTCATGATCGTCCTTATTCTGTTTCTCTGGTTTATCACGAAAAGTGGCAGTTTTCGCGTCGAGCGGACCCAACTTAGCGCTATCAGGCTATCGCTAGCGATGTTTATTTCTCTGATGTTACTGATGACAGTGGCTACTGATTGTGCCAGTCTGAAAGCGAGTAGAATCGCTAGAAGTTCTAATTTTGGAGTTGTTAGCGCTCTTTTTTTGGGCGCCAGCTTTGTTTTTCCGCTGACAAGCGAGGAAATTTCGGTTGATTCGGTGTTTTCCAGATACGCGCAAACCGCCATTGCTTGGCTGCTCGCGTCTGCAAAGACCCACAAAAAATAGTGCGTGTTGGGCGTTGTGAAGAACTTCCTGGGTATTTGTACCTGGAAGTTATTAATAGATTCCGTCACCTTCTGCCATTCTGATGCAAACTGAGGATTCACCGTTGCGCTCCAATCGAGCTTCTCCTCAAACATGCTTCGGAGCATGTGCTTTTGCGATATCAATAGTGGAGCTGCGAGCCCAATGGGATCATAGATTAAATGATGTTGCCTTAGATAGTCTCGCTTTGCCTGTGGTCGGAAGGAGAACTCCGTTTGTAACGAGAAAGTATCGGAGCGCGGGTCGTAATCTACTCCGAGCAGCTTCATGGGTCCGTACGACGCTCTGTCTTTTTCCTCAATTAGGTCGTTCACTTCGTTGGAATTGCTCACAAAGGCTCGGAGATTCATACCAATAGCAGAGAATATCGCTTTGGAAGACTTGTATTTTTCGATAGCTTCTTCCGTAGAATCAGCTCGCATGAGTACATTATCTACGTAAATGTTCTTCAAAATTTCGCTCGCGAGCTCCGTATTTACGCTTTCTAGGTAAGCTGATAGAACCATGTTGAGCATGCTAGGTGAAGATGTTATTCCAAAAGGAACTCTCTTCCATCGGTATTCGACCAGGTTATCGCGCATTGGAGGTCTATTGGGGTCGCGAATCCAGAGGAATCTGCACAAGTCGCGGTGCGCCTCCAGAATACGGATCTGCCTGAAGGCGGCTTGAATATCGGCGATAAGTACTATCGGCTTCTCTCTACTGGCAACTAATATGTCATGTATTTTGTTTACGAAAGAGGCGCCTGTGTTCAGAACGTCATTCAGTGATAATCGTCCCCTTTGATGAGAAGATGCGTCAAACACAATCCTTAGGGGAGAGGGTTTTTGCTCTTTCCACACTCCCGAGTGCGGCATGTAGTAAGTTCCCACAGTTTCTGGCACTGGTTCGACCACTTCTTCAATTATGTCTTCATCAAGGTACTGCTTGATTGTTTTTTCGTACCAATATTTCCGCTGTGGAAACTTATTAAGATGTTTTGTGAGTGCTATGAGTCTGCGGAGAGCCACATTGTAATTGTCGGTCAGCTCTACTATGTTTTCCTTTAACGGAAATGGGGCAGTGACACTATTTTCGTCATAGCGGATCAATTTTGCGTATTCAGATAGGTATGTGTACGCTCTTTCGTCGCATATTCCCTCACTGGTGGAGATTCCTAAGCCTTCTAGTTCGAACATGTTTTTGATCATTTCGGATTCCGAAATGATTGTATTACAGGATAGTTGAGGGTCATTGGTGCGAATGCATGGGACGTGACCACGGCCATACGCGGCGTACCCAAAGATGGTCTGCGCTACTCGCAGTCCTGAAGGTAATTGTATAGGTGGGACGAATTCATTTACAAAGGAACTGTATAGATCTACTCCAATCAGTATGTGTGGGATCTGATGTTCTCCTCTCATGCGCGTGTTGGTGAGGAAAATGCTATTGCTTTCCATGAATTTGGTGTCGTTTTCAGTAAGTATTACTGAAGGAAAGCCCGCTGTAATTGTTGGTTTTGTTTTCACCGCGAATTCGAGTTCTCGTCCTTGTGCCGTTTGAATGCGTATAGCGACGTGATGCGATGAAAATGTTTCTGAAATGCCGCTAATTCCAGAAAGAGTGCACTTTTCCGATCGGAGCACTGGCAAGCTTAGAAATTCGGCTGACTTTTCGTTGATCAAACTCACTTGCGCGCCAGTGTCAAAAAAGAAGAGCGCTCTGTAGTAAGTTCCTGTTGAAAAGTTCCATATTTGTCCTTCTGCTGTCATGAGAACTATTTGTTCCGCTGCAGCCATATCACGACTGGCTTCCGTGTTGTAGACTTCTTCCATATTAATTATTGACGATGATGCATTCATTGTGAGTGGCTGACTTAGTGGCGTACTTTGTGCCTCGCTACGTTTTTTACCCTCGGCCTGTGCCTGCAGCTGGACAGAGCTCTGAACGGTGTTTCTTTTGGTGGCGGGATGCGTCACTGTCTGTGCTCCGTTCTGCTTCTGAAGACAAAGAGACTCGTCGTGAAGCTTTCCGCAGCGTCTGCACTGAGGTCGCTTGCACTCGCTGCTCCCATGGGTTTTAGAGAAACACTTCCAACAGAGGTCTTTGTCCATGACTATCTTTCTGCGTGCACTTGCGTCCTTTACAGTTCGACATTCAAAAGAACGATGATTGGCCCTTTCACAGAAATGGCAGAAATGTGCACTTTGTGTTTCGTCCTTTCTACGGGGCATAGTATTACTATTACCGTATACTTCTCGTTGATCTAGGCGCTCCGAAATATATGCGTTTCGCATTATGACGGATTCCAACCGATCAACGGTCTCTCCAACGGTGTAAAGCTCACCATTTTTGTTCTCTCTGAGGTATTCCTCTACCGTATGACGCGGAAACTTTTTCAGGATTGTTTCGATCCACATTGGATCCTGGGTATCGGAAATTCTGTAACCTGATGATGTCATTTCGTTAAGTAGAGACCGAATTTCGTCAAATGCGGCTTCACAGGAACGAGCGCTTTCTCTTGCAGGCGGTAGAGACGTTAAACGCTTTATAATACTGGCACGTTTGTTTGATAAGTTATCATATTTTTTCTTTATGGTTTCTACCATCCATGAGTAGTTCTGGGGTATCATCTTGATTCCTTTTATCGTAGTTGCAGCTTTGCCAGTGAGACTTTCTTTTAGCAAGATCATCTTTTCTGTGTCGCTCAAGGATTGGCTGTTATGCACCAGGGCTTCAAACACAGCCCAGTACTCCTGGAAGTCTTCTATGCTGCCGGAAAACTGTGGGATGGTAGCTCTGGGAGGTTTAATGGAGGTGCATGACTGTGACTGCGGTTTAGCACGATTGCAATGTGTAGGGCTAACGCTCTCAATTGCTGTAGAATTAGGCTGTATGGGTTCTCCTTCATGAACGCTAGAACGTGCTCCAGAGTGAGGAAGATTATGTTCGCCTCTTCTGGCGTTCTGGGCGTAGGAGAGGTTGGCGTCTGTATTAGCCTCGTCGGTTAGGCAGTTCTCCTCTGTTTTCATCGATTCCGATAGTGTGGGGTTTTTACCGGAGAGTCTTGAATACTGGCACCTTACTTCACTAAGTCGAGTTTTCAAGGCTGTCAAGATCGCGTCCGCTTCTGTTATTGTATCATTATACATGATCTCATTTTCGATGAGCTGGAACTCTTCAAGAAATTCTTTCTTTTCCGACTTTTTGGTTTCGGAGTACTCGCTTTGGATGCATCCGATTATTTCCAAAAGTTCGCTTCTTGATGTCCCTATTATGGACATAGCGTTTTGAATCGCTGCGGAGGTCGTCACGCAAAAGTCGATACATTCGCCTACATCTTGTGGATAGTGCAGTTGATCTGCGAATGTACGAAACGTCGCTATCTCGGACGCCAAGTTGGTCTTGATCCTCTTCAAATTCGACTTGTGGAAGTAAAGAGCCATGCTGATTACGCAGTCAGCGGGGTGCTTCTTCTATGAAGGAAATCGGCAAGGTGGCGGGTAAGACCTGGCCACGCGCCTAGCTTGTCAGTTCGGCTATGAGCAGGAACTGGCAAGCGGGCTACACGTTTAGTTCGTGAAAGCCGATGCACCAAATATGTGTGCGCACCCTTTGTGTGTTAGAGGTTCAGTGGCTACGATGTTTATGAACGAACGACTACTTAAGACACATATAGCAGTAGAATGCCAATGTTAGGAGGCGGTGCCTTGGACGTCGCTGTCGCCGCGCCGCCTCCCGATCGCGGAAGCGAACCAGGATCGCGGACGCGACAGAGGTGAATAATAAAAACAACTCAGAATACGCGTTAATAACTGACTGCCTCTCAAAAGCGAAACGCCACAAGGAGAAATGGGTGTGAATCAAGGAGGAAATCGTGTGAGTAAAGGCCCCACACACTTTTACGGCAACGCGCAGCCTTATCTTAACAATAGAGACGCTGAACTCACCGTGGTGGCGGCAAAAATAATCCACATCAGTATTGCGGCGGCCGCCGCTGATTTCGCGCCGATTCGGCGCTGACAGAGACTCTCTGCACTCTAGCCTTTCGCGGAGGGGAGCGGCCAGAGCGTGGACAGAAGGCGGGAAGGCGAATAGCAGTGGGTCCCAACTAGAAATACAGTGCCTCGTCGACCCGTGCCTCTTCCGCTTGCCGCCTGCAGGACTGCAGGAGCGGCGTGACTCATCGTTCTCGCCGCCTGCCGTTCGTCACAAAAATATGTGGGGCCTTAAATCTCGTCCGGACCGCCAGCGAACGGCTAGCGACGTCGCTCACGTGAGCGTGCCGCTCCTCATGGTTAAGCAAGTAAACGTGCCGCCTCCCTTCCAAACTTACACCCGCCTGGCAATTCAGCTGCTAGATATTGTTTTGATTACAAGTTCTGGTTAGTTTTGATTACAACTACAATAACGTGGAAGGAGAAGAGTATTTATTCTTTCGAATAAATTTAGGCAATAAATAAATGGTGGGCTGGAAGTGGAACGGTTGGCAACAGCGAAATGAATGACCTATTCACTCAGAAGCACTTCAATGACTCCGTGCTAGAATTTGCTCAGGTCTGTTTTAAACCATTACTCCAAAACAAACAAAATTTCCAGTCCTTTTTTCTTGGTGTGAAATATTTTATTATCCTATATGTGTTCTTTATATTTCCTCAAGAATAGGCTGTTATGTTTTGTTGGGATCAAGACTCTAGCGCCAGGCAGGAATCGAACTCGCACTACTTGCTAACCGGGCAAGAATACTGTACGCTATTGGAAATTTAATTTCTCAGAAGTGCTGGGAAGAAATTTCACATCTGTGCAAACGATTTCATTGAGTTTGCTTGCACAGCTGTTAGTTTGCAGACAACTAACTGTTGGTTTGCACACAATAACTCATCACTAAGGAACTGTTAACGTGGTGCATGTGAGATGAAACCTGTATAGGCAATCATGCTGCAGCAAACACCGAGCAGTAGAGAGCGTGCAGAAAGTAGTAGGCGGCATCTCACAGTTTGCACAAAAGAATAAAAAGGGCAACAACTCCTTCTTAAGACTATAGCAAGTTTCGACAACGTATTCGACAACGTACCTATACTCCTTACAGATGGCCAATGGAGACAACTCTCTGCTTGGCTGTGCAGTGGTCGAGTACAATGGTAAATTCAACGTTGTGTGCCAATATAAAGTCGAGTAAGTTTCACCGTTAAAGGGTTTTTAGATCGTGGTAAAAGCGACGTTGCAAAAGCCTCCTAAGAAAATGCTGTTTGAAGAACATGTAGTGCCACCGGTAAATCAGAAAGGTGCTTTCCTATAATTCAGGAAGAACGACGCTGAGAACGAAAATGTTTAGAGTGATACTCTCCTCTCTATCGTGCTGTTGCACCCCTGAGAAAACAATTAGCTGAACCACTGACTTCTGCCTCACCGCCGTACGACCTTAGAGTCACGTTTCATGGAGGAATGGGCAGAAGAATAGAATTTGATGTAGATGCCATACAATCCCCTTCTTCCCTTGGGGCGGTCTACGTAGGATGGCACAGGCCAGTCGTTTTTGTAGAGCCGATTCTGAGCCATTGGTCCTCTCCAGGGTCTGACTTCGAGTTTTCCAGGCTACGTAGTAGGCAAAGGCCTCCGCACACTTTTTCTGTCAAAGCGGTAGGCCTATCGTTAGTCATAGGGCGGAGACGAAGCGGATGCCGCCGCCAGCAAATCTTAAAGGCCCCACACACTTCTGCTGCAACGCCGCTCGCCGCAGTGATTAGGGGCGGAGAGTCGTTGGATACACCGCCCTCAGAAAGGGGCGGGGCAAGGGGCGCGCCGAGGACAAGATGTCCGGGTCCCTGCCTTCACATGGAGGCGTTGCATTTCTAATCACTTCCCTTGGCTCTGCATCTCTATCCTTAATGATTTCGTTCTTGAGATATGAGTCAGAACCTTGTTCACCATATTTGAAACAAAAGAGTTCTCAGCTGCAGCGCCAAGGTTTTCTTCAGGTTCCGCCAATGTAGAACTGACCGGAATCACCCATAGTCTCTAGCTGAGCTGAAAATTTAAAGAATTGTGGCAAAAATTGAAAGAATCTAGAGAGGAGAGCGACGTTCTCCTTTCCTCAACTCCCTCCATAACCAAATGGAAAATGAGTGAAAAATGACTTCAGAGTTCCCCGAGATGCGCTTCCCAATCGTCCGCTATCAGCTGTTAGGTTTTTGGACGATGTCACGCCAATTAACGGCGGTTTCGAGCGCAACAAACTTGTCCAAATAGGGCGGCGCGGGCAGGGCGGGAAGTGGGCGGCGGGTAGCACGGTGTACTGAACAACCGCCCTCTGTGATTAGGGAAGAACAGGGACGCCCTTAAGGCCTCCGCACACTTGCGGCGAGCAGCGGGCGGCGGACGGCGAAAGCGATGAATCATCCCGCTCAGCGGCGGCCGTGGGTGCCGCTGATCGGCATGACTCATCGAAAAGCTAGAGCGCAGACAGTCTGCCCGCTAGAGCGGCGACGTCAATAATGATTCACATCATTATCGCCGCTGCCGCTCCGGCGGCGTCGCCTCCACCGCTCGCGGCCCTGATCTTCCCTAATCACGAGCTCTGCGTCTCTGCGTTATGGTTAAGGATAGGCCAGCAGCAACGCCGCAGAAAAGTACGGGGCCCTTTACAGTGTCCACTTGCCGCCGATGTGCCGCTTTGGCGGAAGAAGCGGCTCCGCTAACGCTGCAGCGGCAATAATGATTCAAGGCATCATTGTTGCATGACTTTGCCAGCGCCACGCGGCTGGTGGCAGAGACATGTGTGGGCTCTGGCTGATGGTGGCAGAAAGGGAAACGGATATTATTAAGGACAATGATAATTGAACCGTATCGGCGATGGAGTGGTGCGGCGAAGCTGAGAGTGGTGCCGCCCCACGTCGTCTTTTAACTACTGCGCGGCAGTTTTACCCTCTGCCGCTTTGCCGCAAAAGTGTGTGGAGGCCCTTAACCTCAATAAGAACTGATACCGATCTTGATCGTCAATACGCACGAGATCAGTCGCCTATATTCGCCATGCCAAATCGTTATAAAAAGCCGAACATGTGCAGATGTGCAGTGTTTGACACACTGCATGTGTCACGATCTCGTTACTTCGCCCTAATAGCTTAACTCAGCCGACCTACCAACATCTACTGCTGCAGTCCTTTTTAGAAGCTACTCGGGCAGTGGGAATAAGCGTGTTGCATTCTACGACCGTGGCAGGCCATGCTCGAAACCCTGCTACAGCTACAGCACACTGTCATGCAATGAAGGATTGTGTCCAACTAGAGGAACACAATCGCTCTAAAATTTCAACTGTGCGGAAGTCGTTCACAAGTTTTTGTTATCTTCACCGAACTAAAGCAATGGTGATAGTGACAAATGCTGTTTTGTGAGGTCAATACTGAATAAAGATTTGATGCATTCATTCGATTGTAGCAACTGGGAAATCAAGGTACAAGGCACAAGGTTGAGTGTATCTTTCAGTTAGCGAAAAATTTTTTTAGGCGTAATGGAATAGAGGCTCGTGTAGAGAGTGTTGGAAGCAATCAGCAATTTTACTGCTCGTAGGTCCACAAAATATAATAGTTCAATATGACGCAGTGAAATAATGAAAAACAACGAAATGTCGGTCGCCATTATTCACCCGCCTCTGCGGCGCGCGCGGTCATTAAGCGCATGCATTTTCTTTCCTTCATGCGTATAACATCTACAGGGCACGTTCTGGACTGCGCGAATCATTCAAAACGTGCTCAGGAACAGGTTAAATGTGTGAAAGTAAAAGCGGCAGTATTAGGACAAACTGCTCTCCTGTGGTGCAACATGCCTGCACTTCCGCCGCAATCCACCAAAGCACTCTTTGTAAAATCGCAACAAAAAAGGCCGCCATAAAGGAGATAAGCACTATACTGCGGCAGAATACCGCCGAGAACTGACAAGGAAAGGTTCTCAACTCAAGGTGTGCTTTTGAAAAGATGTAGGGCCCTGTGAGCGGAGTTCAGAACCGCTGTTAGTTTTGGCTGAACACTTTTTTAAAAGCCTGAAAAGGAGGTCTGAAAGCGCTCGCAACTATCGTCAATCCCCACGACACTCCACAAGATGTGCCTCGGCGGCGTAGTTGGTAGGAGGGACGCCTCAAAGGAGCACATCGGAGGTTTTAAGTTCAAGTCCGCGTATTGCCGAAATTCTTGCATATACAGGGTGCCCCAAAATTATGGCGACAAGTTATTCAAAACCCCGAAAGCGAAAATGCAGCACTTTTGAAAAACCAACGATGAAACAATGTTTAATAGTCTAATGTGAACTATGAAAAATGTGATCATACTCTTTCAACCGTCACGTCCCGTCTGCCTCAAAAATGCTGTTGGGTACACTTCAAAATGTGAGAAGGCTTAGAACTTTAGATGTGTCATACCATAGAAATGTGCTATGCGCTCACTCAGAAGGGGATGCTTGTTAGATTATTTGTACAAATACTGTTTTCGTCGAGCTGGCCAGCGACAAAATAACTTTTTTGGGTTTTGGATGGAATGGTTTTTGTTGGTTTATTTGGAGCTGTTGTGGTTGTTTCTAAAAAGTCATAGTTTTATATGCAAGCCAATGGGTAGTATAATAGATTGATTAACATTTTTGATCGTCCAAGCTTTTTATTTAGGCACCCTGTATAGGCGCCTTTTAAGATAGCGTTTTGAATAAGCAGTTTGTTTTGTTCTCCAAAAACTTGTCCAGCTTGATTTGAAAGATGCTAGCTAATTTTAAAGGCTTCCATCTTAATTAGCGCCCAGCTCGAGCTGAAGAAGTCTCATTAAAACATAGTTTGCTTCGCTTAGCGTCGACATAATAGAAGAAAAACAAGGAAATTAGATGCATTGTAAGTCAGGCACCTCCTTACGATTTACGATTTACGAAATTTTGGATTTCATTTACGCACACCCCTGGTGAGTCACGATCTCGCTACTTCGACCTATAGATTAACTCAGCCGACCTAACAACATCTACTGCTGTAGTCCTTTTTAGAAGCTACTCGGGCACTCCGAATAAGCGTGTTGCATTCTACGAACGTGGCAAGCCATGCTCGAAATCCTGCTACAGCTACAGCACACTGTCATGCAATGAAGGATTGTGTCCAACTAGAGGAACACAATCGCTCTAAAATTTCAACTGTGCGGAAGTCGTTCACAAGTTTTTGTTATCTTCACCGAACTAAAGCAATGGTGATAGTGACAAATGCTGTTTTTTGAGGTCAATACTGAATAAATATTTGATGCATTGATGCGATACTTACTTACTTACTTTGATACTTCGATGGTCCTTTGTCGGCTGGAGGTATTCTCAGCCGGGACCACAACTCTTCCAGACCGCTCGATCTCTGGCTGCTTGCATCCAGTGAGGCAGACTCCGCTCTCTGAAAGATCTTGAGAATGAGTCCGCCCATCGTGTTGGCGGTCGTCCCAGTGGTCTCTTATGGTCTCTCGGGAGCCATTCTGTGACACGGAGACTCCATCTATCGTCCTTTCGTCGAAGCAGGTGTCCGGCCCAGCGATATTTGGACTTCTTCATGTACTGCAGCGGGTCTGCTAATTGCGATTTCTCCCGTAGCTCCGAGCTTCGTAGGCCTTCTTGCCATTGCTGACGAAGGCTTGTCCTTAGAAGACATCTCTCCAGTGCACGATGCGTAGTTTGCATCGCTCTGGCGATTGACTTGTTGTCGGGCAGGGTTTCAGTCGCGTAACACATCGCAGGCAGTACAGAGGCGTTGAATATCGAGGCCCTGAGGCCGGGATCCTTGACCTGATCGGTGACTTCGCGAATCGAACTGAAGGCTGCCCATGCTGCGCGTCTCCTGCGGGCGATTTCAGGAGCGAGGTCGTTATCCATGTTCAGCTCTCTTCCCAGATAGACGTAGGAGTCGACCTGTTGTAGAGCGACTCCATTTAACCTTACGAGTCCCGTGTCACACCGCTGGTTGACCATAAACTGCGTTTTGGGCATATTCATGTCCAATCCAATCTTTATACCTGCCACATTGTGCTCGTTCAGCATTTCCTCGACTTCTGCCGTGCTGGTAGAGATGAGAACAATATCGTCGGCGAAGCGAAGGTTGCTGATCCGTTTACCGTCGACAAGGTAGCCTTTATCATTCCAGTTCAAGTCCTTCATGGCATCCTGGTGTGCCGCTGTGAATAGCTTGGGAGAAATCGTGTCTCCCCGCCGTACTCCTTTCCCGATAGGAATTTTAAGCTTTCTATCGAACAGCTGGATAATAGTCGATGTGTTCGAGAAGCACTCGTCGAGAAGTCGGATGTAGGGCGATGGTATACCAGCGTGCAAAAGTGCGTTCAAAACGGCGTTGATTTCCACAGATGCGATACTAGCAACTGGGAAATCAAGGTTGAGTGTGTCCTTCAGTTAGCGAAAAAAACATTTTTTCAAGGCGTAGGGGAATAGAGGCTCGGAAGAATCGAGTGTTGAAAGCAACCAGCAATTCTATTGCTCGTAGGTCTACAAAATTGTTCAATATGACGCAGTGCCATAAGGAAAAACAAGGAAATGTCGATCGCCATTATTCCTCCGCCTCTACGCCGCGCGCCATCATTATACGCACGCATTTTCTTGGTTTCACAAATTGCGGCTTTCAGCTAATTTCAGCATGACTCTTGCTCTCACATATCATGGCGATAGAGCACGAAATCTTTCCTTCTTAGAAGGGAAGGATGCCGAATGACCATGACGCTTTCTTATGAAATGTTTATTACTGGGTGCGTTTTCAAACGCTATTTCTAAATGAGTGTTCCATATTTGTATTTGTTAAACGCATCTGGGAACGGAGTTGTGGACCTCTAATGACAAGAGGCCCAGGTTGGCAGCAAACAGACGACTGCCGAACAGTGGATAGAAGAGCGCCGTGGTGAGGTGGAGTGGTTTGTGATTCGACTCCCCTGTGGTGCAACATGCCTGTACCTCCGCCGCGATCCACCAAAGCATTCTTTGTAAAATCGCAACAAAAAAGCCGCCATAAAGGAGATAAGCACTATACTGCTGCAGAATGCCGCCGAGAACTGACAAGGAAAGGTTCTCAACTCAAGGTGAGCTTTTGCGATGCTATTTTGACAGGATGTAGTGCCCTGTGAGCGGAGTCCAGAACCACAGTCAGTTTTTGCTGAGCACTTTTTAAAGGCCTGGAAAGGAGGTCTGAAAGCGTGCGCGCAACTACCATCAACCCCCACGACACTCCACAAGGTGTGCCTCGGCGGCGCAATTGGTAGGAGGGACGCCTCACAGGAGCACACCGAGGGTTTTAAGTTCAAGTCCGCGTACTGCCGAAATTCTAGCATATATTAGTTTATTGTTGTTACGCTTTCTCATGTTGATAGGAGTCAATTTTAGACCATCTGTGCTTATAGCAAACCAAGGCTGTCTGTTTGCGCCTTCTAAGTGCTAGATTTTCAACAATACCTATCTGCACAATACCATTTCTCTGAAAATAAACGGTTTTATTAGAATTCCTTTTTAGTCAGCAGCTACGCGATAATACTATGAAACAAGTGAACACAAGCGTTCGTCACTCGAACAGCATCCTACAAAGCCGGTGAGGAACAATCCGTTTTCCTTGGCAAAGAATGACCACTTCTTCCTCGGTGAACGCGCAATCCGGGTGTAGAGAAAGGACCCAGGGGAACATCGATATACCCAACTGCCACCCACGCGTAGAGCAGACACAGAAAGGTCCCATTTTCATTATACTACCTTCAACTTGAACAGCCTCTTCTTACTGACGGTCGATATCTCCACATAAGGACTTCAGAAGGAGTCCTTTTATGGCATTTGCAACCACAATCTCTCTCCTTGTCGGTGGTTGAAATTCACTGTGAAAGTGGAAAGTAGTCGGCCGACAACACGTTCAGGTGAAAACGGCAGTGAGAACGACGCTTATGTAACGATATGGCCCGGGTCCATAATATTCAACCTTAAGGTACGCGTATTTGTGTGCAGTTACGGTATTATTGGTGACATGGTATGACATGGTAGTGGTACAGATAGGTATTGTTGAAAAACTACACTTAGAAGGCGCAAATAACAGCCTTAGTTTGTTGTAAGCATTGGTGGTCTAAAATTGACTCCTGTGATCATGAGAAAGCGTAATAACAATAAATTAATATGTGCAGAAATATCGGCAGCACTCGGACTCGAACTTAAAGCCCCTCCGGCGGCTCCTGTGAGGCGTCCCTCCTACCAACTGCGCCGCCGAGGCGCAACTTCGTTGGTGTCGTAGGGGTTGATGATAGATGCGCGCACGCTTTCAGACCTCCTTTTCAGGTCTTCAGAAAAGCATCATCATTTTCGTTAGCGTCTGTCCCGCTTGGTGGCGAGGTCCGCTCTTCTGGTGTGGTGACGCCAATTCTCCCGATCAAATGCTTGATCAGGGTGCACACCAGCCATCTTTAAGTCCAAGTGCAACGTATCTAGCCAACGTCCCCTGGGCCGCTTTCCAGGGACCTCAAGATTCAAGCTAATCTTACGGACGGTGTCGTCGTTAGCGCGGAGGACGTGGCCTTACCATCGAAGACGAGCTTCGCGCAGCTTCTCGGCTATCGGGGCGACACCGAACTTCTGTCGTATGGTGTCGTTGCGAACGTGGTCCAAACGCGTAACTCCAGCCGTCCACCGTAGCATTTTCGTCTCCATTACACTGAGGCGGCTTTCAATTTCCTTCATCACGGGTCAACACTCAGCACCGTACGTTGCTGCTGGGCGAACAACTGTTCTATACACCTTTGACTTGAGGCGCTCAGGTATTATCCTCGTGATATTGCATCCATCACGACGACGACGAGCAGTGGGGATAGCGCAGACTCTGATGCACACCTACGGTGATGGAAAATACCGTCGAGGTGCCCGTTGGCGCTCGCACTCGACTCCTTGGGCAAGAGTACAGAATGCGCACCCACTCAATAAGCTCTTCAGGAACACCATGTTCTCGCAACGCGTACCATATAACATCTCGCGGAACGCGGTCGAAGGCCTTCTCTAAGTCCAGGAAGGCAAAATGCACCGGTTTTTGTTTCTCGCGGTGCTTCTCTAGCAAAAGATGAACAGCGTGAATGGCATCAACAGTGCCACAGCCAGAGACGAAACCACACTGATTCGTGGAAAGCTGGACGACATCCCGGATACGTCCATCGACAATTCGCTCAAAGATTTTCATGGTGTGCGAAAGAAGGCGAATTGGACGGTAACTAGCGCAGTCCATGGTCTTCAGAAAAGCGTTCAGCAAAAAAACTAACCGTGGTTCTGGACTCCGCTCACGGGGCCATACATCCTGCCATAGCATCGCAATAGCATCGCAAAAGCTTACCTGGAGTTGGAAACCTTTGCTTGTGAGGCTACTTGCATGCGTTGGGTGGTCACTCCAAGACAATCAAGTTTTCCATGCTGTAGTCATCGATGATAGTTTTGCCTAGGAGAAGGAAGCACTAATATCTCCACTGTGCTGCACGGTGCGCAGAGATGCTGCGGATGCTGCGCTAAGACTGATCAACTCGTTCAGTGGGTGAGCTTTCCAAGTAGGGCTTCGGGACGTGATCTATCTGAGCTTCTCATAACGAAACTGCTCTCTTCGCTCAGCGGGCAAAGCGCAATCGCATTAAAGTCAAGGGAAGAGACTTCGAGATGCGATTCATATCTCGGCAGTGGAAGAGCCCCACCGACCAACCAGAATCCGTTCTCGATGTCGACAGGGCGTGTCACCGTTGTTTTTGAAGAGCCACGTGGCTGCGACGAAAAAACCGCTCGCAGAGTAACGACGGAAGAACACTGGCAAACAGAAATGTCTCTATGCCCTCTCTTCTCGAAATCTCCTCATCGATGCTCTCTTTCGTTCGCCATCTTTACTTCGTTACGAAATGGTAGTTTGGAGAAAGCGTTTGGTCAAGTGGTGTACGAATTAAGAGCCTAAGCATTTTCACACGCTAACCTCATTCCACTGTCTCCCATTGTCCGAGAATGAAACCGAGTTTTTACGCATTGTACCGCCAACTAGAATGCTGTTAACTTCTTGGTTGAATTTATCATGTCAGAAACGTTCAAAGTCCTGTTTCCTTCGTGAACGAAAATCTTACGTTTGACAAGCAATGTGAAATGGCAGCACGAGATCCTCTAGGTTGGTCTCCATTATCTTCTTGCCTTCACTGCCTTCACTAAGGCATTCCCGAATCCTTGCTCGCGCTTTTAAGGCCTGCGCAAGACCATTGCTTGAACATAGAACGGCTGGTTTTAACCCGCACAAGAAGAGACTAGTTAGAAAGATTGAATCCGCCGAAAATAGTTTGGCAAGGAAAGCAGTAGCAGTTAGTTCCTTTTATCATCAAATTTCCTCTTCAAAGAACAGTAGTGTCAATCTGGGTTTGCAGACACTGGAACATAAAAGAAAAATTTGTTTCACAAAATCCTCTGCAGCAAATATGATCTGTTCGTGCATCCAATTGGTGTGGAGAGGGATTCAACTACCCGAAGGCGAGAACTAGATTCACTATTTCTTCGCCCACCGCACAGGTTCCGAATTTGTCGAGATAAGCGGGAAAGCATGACCCTTATGACTCCAATATTACATTGTTGGACTTTTATTTGAATCCTTGGGTTCTTTTCGTGCTATTTCGTAGTTTTTCTAAAAAAAGAGTTTTTCCTTCTTTACTTTTCTCTTTCTTGCATTGCTAGTTTTTTCACTTTTCAACCTTCACACATCATGTTAATGTAGTAAAGAAAGAAGGAAGCAATCTTAGCATGAGTCCAAGTGTTGCAACTGTTCCAGACGGTGGTACACCAGACGATACGTCGTAACTAAGCAATTAAGACTAAATTCCTTGAAACAATAAACAGCAGCTAGATAGGAAAAGTCGTAAGTCTCAATGATGAAGAAAAAGGAAACGAATCGCATTGATACGGCATACAACCTTTCCTAAAGGCCTCCGCACGCTTGTGCGGCAATGCGGTACGCAGCAAGGGCAAAACTTCCGCGTAGTAGTGAAAAGAGGCATTGATTCTCAGCTTTGCCGCCTCACTCCATCGCCAACGCAGCTTCTTCTTCTTCATCGTTTCAAACGATGTAAATATCGGGATGACACCGAACCTCTGACTTATGGAGTCGTTGCGTACTCGATCCAAACGTGTAACTGCTGCCGTCCACCGCAGCATCTTCGTTTCCATTACGCTGAGGCGCCTTTCAATTTCTTTGGTAATGGGCCAGCACTCAGCTCCGCAAATAGCTACTGGTCGAAGGACTGCTCTGTAGATCCTCGACTTTAGGCGCTTTGGTATTTTCTTGTCTAGATCACTACTGTCAGAGAGCGCCATTTGGACCGAGCTGCATTCAGTCGTGAGCTTACGTCAACGAGTGTACCATCATCGGACGCGATTGCTGATCCAAGTACTTGAAAACCGAAGTACGTAGCAGTTCAATGCCGTTCACCTTAATGGAGCGAGACTCATTTTCGTCAGTGGTCAGGTACTCGGTCTTTAACTTTAGGTTGAGCGCAAATCTCCCAAGCGATCGCGACACGCTTGTACCTGCCTCCGGGGTTCAATCATGTCGTTGCTAGCGAACATTACATCATCAGTATAAAGCAACGTCCAAGGAACAGGCTGCTGAAGATCACGCGATATGGCAACCATAGCGACGACGAGTACTGGGGAGAGCGCAGACCCTTGATGTACTCCGACAAGATGGAAAACTCCATCGACGTACCTGCTGCAGCTTGCACTCGACCCATTGGACAGGAGTACAGCATTCATACCCCCTCTATGAGCTCTTCGGTACTCCGTGTTCTCGTAAGGCATCCCATATCACTTCACGCGGAATACGATCAAAGGCCTTCTCCAAATCCAGGTAGGCAAGATGCACCGGCTTCTGTTTCTGCCGGTGTTTTCTATCAGAAAACGAACGGCGTGTATGGCATCGACTGTGCGACAACCAGCTATGAAGCCGCACCGTTTGATAGAGAGCTGGACGATATCACGAATACGCCGATCGACAATCCGCTCAAAGATCTTCATGCTATGCGAAAGCAATGAGATTGGGCAGGAGTTTGTGCAGTCTGCCGAACTGCCCTTCTTCTTCTGAATCGGAATCGTCGTGCTTAGCTGCCAACTATCAGGCACTTTCTTCTCCTCAACCATCTGGCTGAAGAACATCGCCAGCCGCTCAGCTGGGTACCAGGATTTCGACTTCCTCAAGTCGACCGCCAAGTCATCGGCGCCCGTTGCTTTGCCTGGCTTCATCTTCTCCAGAGCCGCTACCGTCTTCTCTACCATCCCGGATACGGGTGGTGCTGATCTGTTCCACGAGGTGTAGATGTTCGTTCGATCAAACGGCACCGGTGGTGTAATGGCGTAGAGCATTCCCGCCCGGTCAGAGGGAGGTGCGGGTTCGAGTTCCGCTTGGCGCTAGAAGTTTTGATCGCAACAAAACATCGTTGTGAGAGATTAGAACGATTTCACTTGAAAGCTCCTTGCACGTGCTGGCGCTTGGGAGTATGACCGAATTCCGGACGCATGAGTAAGAAACAGGCAACTTCGTTTCCTTGTCAACGACGTAAAGTCGTTGATGCTTGCATGGTTTATAAGGTAGTGCACTTTAGATGCACCAGTAAAGAAGCTATTATGAAAAGTTATTTAGTCTTTTCAATTCGCGCACTAGAGGTGCTATGCAAAAGATCACGTTAACCCGCCCAAAAACAGGTTCATATGCGAACTCATTTTCATATAGAGCAGGTACTGCATACCTCAAGCTTATGAAAAACGAATCAAGAGTGTTATTAATAAAGAAGTTTTAGCGGTTTGCTAGCAAAACCTTGCTTAGATATGTATGATCTTTCTTGAGACGAGTTGATATGTGATACCGATCACTGGTTCGTTGTAAATATTTTTTATTGCATGTTGTCTTCGTATCGGCTTTGTTGTATTGCGTACATGCTGTTTGTTTTTGGTGTTTGCCTTCTGCAAATATAACAATAAATAAATAAATAGATAAATAAATGTTGATCTGACTGTGGTCCTCACAATCGGTGCATATGATGACCGAAGCTCGCCTCTCCTTTCTCTATAGACGGATAGCACTGTAAATATATACGCGGATTTATGTCACATTGTGAGCGAGAATGCTGGAGATCGTCTTGAGATCAGGGCCCGCATGCATATCTCGGGGTAGCGGTCTCTCGGGGTGCCCTGTCTGCAGATCTTGCCCGGCGTGTTTGGGCTCCCCAACCCCACGATGCATATGTATGGCTCTAACCACGCTCGGGGAACATCCGAGCCGTATGTAATTCGCGTCGTACTAGTCGCGGATTATGGTGTTCCCAGATCTCACCTAACCCCACGGGACTCCCCACGTATTGCCACAGTCGCACGTATTGTCTAAACGTATTGATGGACCTCCAGCTGTCCGGACTGACCTCTTCCCTTCGCCTCACGCCACCCGGCTCCTCAGCTTCCCGACATCACAGGGGACGAAACCCACAATGTCAACACACGATATGCACACATACAACCACTGCCCTTGATGTAAAGGCACTCACCCGGTTTCTCTTTTACTACTACGCACACAGAATAAGCCATGAGGTTCTCATTTCACTTCGCTACCAGCAGTACATCCAGCAATCCGATGATAGAAGCCGAGGAAAAGGCAGGCGTCCTCCGTGGCCGAGTAGGTTGAGCCTCCTGAGGCCGCGGGAGTGAGCGCGTCTATGAAATTAATATTTATTTATATTCAAACACTTTAGCATATCTTTTATAACTATATCTATTGTATAAGGGCGCGTGTAGCGCAGTCGGAGGAGGCGCCGGCTGTCGCGTGCACCCGATACCAGGTTCCTGGTTCGGATTTAACGCCCAGGCAAAGCAAGCCTTTCATTCCTCCGGGGTCGGTGAATTGGTACCAGACTTGCCTGGGAAGGATAAGGCGCTGACTTGTTCATCGGCTGGCCACCGCAAGTCATTGTATGGCCAAATACGCATTCATGTCGCCTCCACGACATCCCGTAGAAGTAGAACGCGCTGGCGCATCCCAGAAGGGATTGAGTAACGCTGTCCTTTACCCTTTATCCTTATCTATTGGATAATTACTTCTAATTAGTCTGATTATCAATTTGATAAGCTTTTCAACAAAATCGTTAATGTTGTTGGGCGAAGTTTTCCGGAGACGATAACATGAGTAAGGAGCGCGGGAGCTGATGCCTTGTCCTTTCTACTCAGCATCAAAATAGGTGCCACTGACCCGTCGTGGAACAACGCGAAGGTGATGTCCACCGGTTCGATTAACATACTGAGAAATTGTGAGAGGCGGATCACCGTTTACGTCGATACAGTCGTCGACTCGCAAGAATTCCCTGCACAGAAGGGTGTTTATAAACTGAAGCTGTTTCAAAAGTTTTGCGACATTTGTAGGCACATTATAGGGCAACCCCAGGCCCATCGTAAACTCCATACGTATGCTACATTGATATATTCGTTTCTTTGGAACCAGAATGCAGTCAGAGACGATGCGCTCCTTGCGTAAGATCATATCTAGGAGGTGAAAAGAGAACAAGGACGGAAATGGGAGGATTTCTATGTGATTTACAAGCGCAACTGTGCAGAACGTTCTGTATGGAGCTGTCGTTGAACCTTAATTATACACAGCTCTCAGTTTTCAAAACTGGAGGGAGTGGTCCTATACACAGCCGTTGCTTCTCGTCATACAATATGAGGCCACCTCATTTGACTGCCAGCTAAAACTAGGCTGTTCCATAAAAAAGGCTAACTCTGCCTTTTTCACACTGCATGTTTCTCCAGTCATCGCAGCGATTACTGGTTGTATTCTGAGCGAGCGTCAACAACTTCTCCATTCGTCCTTATCCCGTGCCAGAGTAGCCCATCTGGTCGTTCGAGGGAGATTAAGAGCGTCATATCTCATTCCACTTAGCCTAGCGGAAGTGTACCTAATTTTCAAACCTCAGTGGAGCTCCAACCTTTGGAGCCCTCTCATATGTGTGAGTCGTGTTATTCCGAGCATCGTGCTCTCTAGTCCTCGATGTGCGCTGTTTATCCAAAATCTGTCTTTTATGTTCAGAACTCGTTAGTCCGTGTACGCATTTAAATTTACAGCGTTCCTCGAAATATTAGGGGGGCCAAAAGTAATGAGACAAAATGAAAAAAATCTTCATCTCCTTATAACTCAATTACAACTCAACTATGCTGAGGAGTGTATTTGCCATTAAGGGCAAGGACCTTTCTGCCATCGCTCAGCCAACTTCCTGATCCCATCCTTCCAGAACTGCTTGAGCCTGGTGTTGATCAACTGCTCGATATGGTTGTCAAGGACTGCTTGGGTTTTTGTGTCCCTTCCGACTAGGAAGTCCTGTAGGCTCAAGTAGTAGTGGTAGTTGCATGGAGAGATGTCCAGCGAATACGGTGGGTGAGGCATGTGAACGTAGCCCAGCTGGCCAAGCTTATCCGTGCTTACTTGTTCCCGATGGGGTGCGGCGTTGTCGAAGAGGAGAACCTTCTTGAAGCGCTGCGAATGAATAAGAGCGAGTCGCCGGCCCATCTCTTCTATTTCGTTCACCATGGCCTTGGAGTTCATCGCGGTGTTCTTGGGAAACAGCTTCCAGTATACCGTTCCATGGGCGCAGACCCAAAAGCTCTGAAGGTGCTTCTGGCCATGAACATCTCGCCGAACGAAGGTCGGTAACAATTCACCAGGCCTCACCCAGACTCGCTGCTTGGCAGGGTTAAGGTAGAAGACGTACTTCTCACCTTGCGTGAATATTGAGCCCAGGCTGCTCGGGGTTGGGAATTGGGGGAGATTTGCGCGACACAGGTCGACTCGTCAGACTGGGGTTTCGGCATGAGACAGGCTTGGGTTTTTGGCATGCTTCTGGAAAGGGCGGAAGTGGTAACTTTTCAGATGGGCTTCAGTAAGTAGCATACAAACATACAAATACGACAAGCACGAAACCAGACTCCAGCCACGAGATATATGGACACGGCATGGGGTGTCTCATTACTTTTGGCCCCCCCCCCCCTAATAGAGCCGCAGATTCCAGAGATATCTTTCAGGATTCGAAGAGCGCCTACTCTAATCTTGATCCGGTATCCACGTCGTTATTCAAAATGTCGCAGTGCTACTGACGTCTATCCAGGCTGATAATGAGCGGCTAAAGAAGAGATAATCGGCTGAGGAGGAGGAGATGAAAATATGGCTCACAGGTGGAAATTTGTGTTGCATACTATCTGCGTCACAGCGATCGCTGGTATGGGCTCTAGGATCTAGCGTAAGCAAATTTAAAGAGAAATCAGTGCAGCAACAGAGAAATTTCTAGAATTACAGCAACATGCGAGTCAAGTCATCAAACTAAGCGTTTTATATAGCTGGTCGACTATACCGGAGTTGACAATTTAATTCAGCGCTAGCCAGGATCGAATTCATCAACGACTTACATAACCTTAGCAGAGAATTCATAGCGAAAAGCTCAGATAACGCGGCTTATCGCTCACCATATCGCTTGATAAGCCGCGCCATCTGAGTTTTCCGCTGTGAATTCTCTGTTAAAGTTATGTAAGTCGTTGACAAATCCGACCCCAGATAGTTGACGGCTAGACAATAATCAGTACCCTTGAAGTTTTGAAACCACATTGCGTCCTACATTTGAGTATCAAGCCAAGCGATAAGGTCACTTTAGCGTGATCACTACTTCTAATGGAAGGTTCCCTCTGCATCTCAGTTACAAGATCTATTCTGTTGCGTAAAAGTAAGTCAAGGATTGAGCTTTGGTTCGTTGGCGCTAATATCAGTTATTGTGCACCATAAAGGATAAAGGATAAATGTCGGCGCTACTCAATCCCTTCTGGGATGCGCCAGCGCATTCTACTTCTACGGGATGTCGGTGAGGCGACATGAATGCGTATTCGGCCATACAATGATTTGCGGTGGCCAGCCGATGAAGCACAATGAACAGCCGATGAACAAGTCAGCGCTTTATCCTTCCCAGACAGGTCTGGTACCAATTCACCGACCCCGGAGGGATGGAAGGCTTAGTTGCCCTGGGCGGGAAACCCGAACCAGGAACCTGGTGTCGGGTGCACGCGGCAGTCGCGCCTCCTCCGACTGCGCTACACGCGCCCTATTGTCAATTGTGCACCATACGCCTCAAAAACCTCACAAACGCGCTTGGGCACACTGCTGCAACGGTCGGACATCATATCCTTTCCATCACAGAAGTCCATCACATATATGTACTGCCGACTCTTGAGTCGCGTAGAACTAGTAGAGCCTTACGGTCAACTTTCATTTATCCAGCTGCTAAGTGTACATTAAAATAATGCTTACTAGTGCCTGGCAATTGGTATTTGGCGTTTGCTAAGAGGAACAGCGACACCTGAAACATTTAAGCAGCACTTGGACGTGGGTATTAGGTTGTCCAGAAAGTTTTCAGAGTTTTGAGCGGTTCACTTTGAAGTACCATGTTAGGGCAGTGATGAAGACAGCCCCGATCCAGCTGAAGATAAGAGAGCAGCGCCTAAGGTGGTACGGACACATCCTCAGAAGGCCAGAGAATCACCCCACAAGGTTGGCCCTAGATTTCGAGGCACCCGGAAAGCGTCCGAGAGGAGCCCCAAGGAAAAGATGGAAGGACGTCATCAAGAGAGATCTCGCCGAAGTCGGCGCCATGGCAGATGACGCCCTTGATAGGATGAGGTGGCGACAGATCACAAGAACAGCGGACCCTGCGACTGCGCGGGATTAAACGCTCAGGAGAAGAAGAAGAGGAAGACTTTGAACTACCATAACTTTCTCAAGTCTTATCGGATTTAGTAGAAAAAAGCACTGTTCAAATCACCAAACCTTTGCCAAAGAAACACCTGTCGACTTATTCCATCAGTGATAAAAGCAAGGTGGTCGAGATTAGACAAAATCTACGAAAGCTGTTTTGGCTTGGTCCTGATTGGTGAAGGTTTTACCAGCGAGAAAGTTCTGAAAGTGTTTGAAAAGGTGGCAGTCGGTTGGTGAGAGGTCTGGAGAATGTGACGGGTGAGGCAGAACTTCGACCCTTAACTCGTTCAATTTTCGGGGTTTGTCGGCATCCAAACACTGTTCCTTGTTCTGAGCGGCCTTTATGCGCTCTGCGTTTGATGTGCCCTACCACTCCGCACCGCTTGCTTCGCATTTGATCATCGCATCAAAGAAAAAACGATGAAAGTAGAGCTTTTAAAAACGCGATTTGATAACTATCAGTTCTGCTCCACACTCATAATGTTCGGAAGTGAGCTCAGAAGAATGGAACTAGCTTATCTACCTTTATCAGTTTGATCTCTGGAGCGGTTCCGGTATGGGCAAGAGCTTAGCATTGCACTGTTCACATTTCGCTGTAATTGGATCGACTAATCAAACAAACCGTTGTTTATAAGATACATGCAGCATGAAGCGCTCTATTACAGCAGGGTACGTCGGGCATTTTGAGACATTAAGTATTCATCTCTGAGAAAAGGATGGCTTCTGTAGTGAAGCTAAAGTTTTTCAAGCATGACCTTTAACAGATCACATGGAGAGCAGAGTGATATAAGGAAAAATTCAGGCAAGTTGGCGATAAGATAGTTTTCTCATACTTGGTCCTGGCAGTAAATGAGCTACGCCTAGGTACGCGGGTGGTCACTGTAACATGCCAAGAGGTTTTATTGTTGCAAAAGCGACCAGTTATCCATTTTTAATGTAGAACTATCGTTTACCATTTTCTCTTTCTGACGGTTAGAAATTAAGGTAATCATCGAGGTTCTATGCAACGATAGGGGTACCTCCCTCAGACGCTGACGACGACCACTTTATTTTCTCATTTCCTTCCACATTTCCTTTCGTTTTTATTGCATCCCTAGATTTTCGCGGAATTTCTTGTTGTTGGTTCTTAATACATTGTTCAATTACCCAAGTTTGAGGATTTGTGCATGTCATGTGGTGGTTGGGAAATAAGCAAGCCTAGTCGGAAACATCTCGTGCCACGTGGCACCAATTTTTTCAAATATAATTAGGAAGAGTCGGCTCGCTTCATGTATTCGTTGGAAATCGCTCCTGACGTCGGCACATGTCCTCGGCGTTGAGCCTGTGTCAAGTTCGTTTTATGCTACTGTTTTTAATGGTTAAGCACAGCTAACCCATCGGCTGATAAAATTCCGAACTTATCATCAGCTTTAGGAATGGGATCAGATTCCTTGTAAAAGATACGTGGGAATGGTATAGGTAACTCCGATTTGAACGATGAAGCAGTTGCAGTTTTTGCTGGTTATTTCGACAATACATAACTAAGTTTGCCTCCCATAAATTTGTGAAATGTCTATGCGCTGATGTTTTATTTAGGCGTGAAAACGGTTCTATGTTCAACAAACACAAAACTATAGAAAGGTTGAAAGCTTCGTTGTTGGAAATGTGTTCAGAACGGCAACAGGAATGTGCCAGGTCCACAAGGGTGTAAACAATCTTCCAAAATGTATATTCAATCAATATGCAGAGTTCCATCACTGATGATTTCGAGCGTGTTTTTTTTTCGCAAATTCAATCAGTTCAGAACGCGCAGAATGCAATAGTTACACGTTTGGAGGAAATCGAGGCTAAATTGGACTCCTTGCGATCTACCTCTCTTGATAAAAGTCTTCTGTACTCAACGATGGTTAAGGTAAGGGCTGATAGTCAACGGATCGATGAAAAGTCAATAAGAATAGCATGGCTAGGAATTGATGAGCAGTCAAACGAGGAACTGACTCCCGTTTTGACCGTGAAATACTGAAGGAAGTTGTGCAGATATCCGGTGACGATCAGCTGATCTGTGAGTTTGAACAGGGCCGGATTACCTCTCATCGCCACCCTGCTGGGAAGTCCCGAAAGCCCGGTGAACGTGGTCGCATAATCAAAATTTGTCTGCCAAACCAAGCTCTTCGTGATTCTCTGCTTGACCACATGAGGAGCGGTCGCCAAAGCCTAACGCAACAGTTTGTTCATTCCTTCGCCCGTAAGGATTATACTGTAAAGGAGTTAAGTGTTCACCAAGCGCTGCGTCGTAAAGCTAGAAACCTCAACGCCGGAGAGGGTAAGCTGGCATACGTTGTACGCGATTTGAATATAGTTAAACTGAAAGTACCACGTGTGCTGCCTAGGCGTTCGCTTACCAGGAATGACAAGCAAAGATTGCCTAATGACGAGCTGAGTGAAATACGTCTCTCCATCAGAGTTCGTAATGGACGCGATCAGCAAATACCAATCAACTAGGCTTAGCTCATAAATACACCAACCTGTTCTATTTCGCATGATAATAACCTCAGTGATAATAATCGCTGTGCCTGAGTGACGATGTAGTGTTGGTTAACATTCCGAGAAACATCATCAAACGGTTTCTTCTCGGAACTAGATGTTATGACCGTACTTGTGTCATCACGAGTTACGTTACCCGCTCATTTGGACTAAGTGAAGACTGCGCACAAAAAGGTGTCGTCTACAAATTCAGTGCTTAAGCTGTGGCTAGCTTTCTATAGGTGAGGCATAAGGGTCAATAGTGTTCCCATTAATTAACACCTAGTTGGAAACTTAAACGATGCTTGTTAACCCTACTGGGTAACGACAAGAAGACCACAGCGGAAACGACTTTGACATCTAATGCCCTGCGTTGCTACGTGAAAGTGAAATCGGAGCCAGAAATACTTTTGAGGTATTCTGCTCCATATTCGACTTTCCACAAATCTCGGCATGGTGGTTATGTCGTCGTTACTTCGAATTTGTCAGCTAGTCGAGATGGTACAGTTTTATTCGGCTGACGTTTAGACCTTATCGCCTTCGTCGGAGCCTGGAAAGCCAGAAACGCGTAAAATTATCCCACCAAGCACCATTTCAAAATGAGAAAACAAATTCAAAGGACCGAATGGACCAGAAAAAACTATGCAACCGAAGCTCGAAGGCTCATCTAGAGATGCGGAGAAGAACTCGCTGGGCTCTGAAGGTCAGAGTCCACAGAAGTCAAGGAATTGAAAAGAACAAAAAAGTTCGTTAGCTATGGCTAGGCACCTATCTTTTCTGTTCCTTTTTGAACTTTTGCTGTGTATCCAAAACGCTTCCAATGTTTTGCGGGCAGGTGTTTGTTCCTCTTGCGCTAGAACTCGCACGGCCACATCAAACTCTGCGTTATCGCGTACTTGCAACTGATGAGATCCCAGAGGAGTTGAAGGGCTTGACCTTCTGAGTCCATCGATGTGCTCCTTAACCCGCACGCATAGCGGTCGACCCGTTTCCCCCACATATGTCGCACCGTGTGCACGAAATGACATAGATGGTCCCCGAGATTAAGCAGTCACCCACTCGCATATATGAGCAGATGACGCACCCAGAGGGAGGCAATATCGATCGTAAAGACGATTTCGGATAAGCCGCTGCTTAAGGTTAGGGGTGGTATTTCTACCAACCTCACCATGTCACCCAGATCATAACGACGTGAGGAGGCCCGGATAGACGCGCTCACTGCGCCATCTATGAATGGAGAACAAACGGGATTTTATCGTCGTCCTCCATACCGTTAAGCCTGCGTCCGGAGAGCAATATGAGCGTTGGTTGGCTAGTTGTTGGATAGCCATTGGAATGAGCAATGCCTCTAGCCTTTCTCGAGGAACATGGGGCTGCACCAAGAAACCTAGCTCGTCTCTCCAGCGTTGGCTTCTTCTTTTACCGACCACTCTAGAGTTGGCTCAGGCTCCAGTGCCCAGTGATCTCTTGTCGTGGAGTGCTGATGTACCTGTTGCTTTTTCGCGTGATTTGCCGACTCATTAGTTCCGTGCCTTACGATGCGTCATAGATAAATGGATGACCTCACATGGTTTTGGATCATTAACAAAGGCTGTGAAATTGAGAATATTACAAAATGTAATTTAAATTTGCACTATTCGCTTATCTTTTGATTACTAAACGGTCACAATATAATACATTGCTAATCGTTTCCTCATCCAAAGATAGAGGTGATACTGCAGACATATGTATAATCATAATCACAAAGCGAGTGGTTGACGCCTGAACTTTGACAAGGCGATCGGTTTCTCACCACTTACTGTTCTCTGTTTATCAAACCCACGTACATCCATCTTACTGTAATAAGAACACTACTGTCTGTATTTAGATTTTAGTGGCATTACAAATGTAGACTACTGATGTGTTGCTTAGTAGTCAACCAAAATTGGTATCGGCTTCTATTGAGGCTAATCTTTGGTGCCTTCTGTTTATTAATAGCCTGTAGCTCGAAAATGTTCAAGATTCTGCTCTATAACATGGATGTGCCTAATTACAATTTACGAGTTTACGATTTACGGTGATTTTTGACGAACGTTTTAGGATTTACGATTTTTTGGGTCGCAAATCGTACATTTTCGTAAATATGATCTTTGATTCACACACAATAGGAGTCCAGAGGATGTGACGCATGTCACTTGGTAGTTAACAACGAATCCCGTTTTAGTCTCCCTCACGCCGCATTACCCCTTCCTGTTTGATTCTGTCGAATTTCGACCACTGAATTTTTTCTCTGATGGGATAAGTTAAGTCAATTGGCCCATTGGCAAAGTGTATTGAATGGAAAGGTGCCTATCTCGGCTAAAGCCGATAAAATTTGAGAACGTTATTGTAGTTCAAAGTGAAGCACTCAAAATTCTGAGGACTTTCTGGATAACGTAATGCATGGATGGCTTTTAGAAACCGAGTTTCCAACCTTAGCATAATACTTCTATTTTCTAAACATGAGCGGAGGCGTCTAACAAAGCTCCCTCAATAACAATGTGATTAAGTTTATGTAAATGTACTTTTGGACAAGCGCTGCTAAAGGCTATTGACAGATCAAATTAGATGACGCCGGCAGAATGCCCCTCATTCGAGTTGTGATGCTTTTGTAGCCAATGTCTCCTTTAGAGCGTTTACGAGGAAGTCCAACCAACATTTTGCTGGGAGTGCTGATATTTTTAGACATCCTGCAAAGTCTACTCGGCTGCCGTCGAGCGGGTATCAGTGAGACGGATCACGAACCACCTAATTTTTGAAAACTTCGCTGACGGCGCTGCATCTTTGACCAAAAAACGTGAGCTACGCTCGAGGTTCCGAATAGCTGCTATCGCTTATCGCTCGACTCGTGTTTTGGAGAGTAATGAACAACGGCACTGTGTCGCGTAACGACGTACAACTTCCTTCTTTCCAGTTCCCTCCTACCAGATGTATTCTTCTCACTGAAAGATATCGGACTGCTTTTGTGCAACTGACGAGCAGCGGTACACTGTAGTGAAATTCGCAATTAGCCTGTCAGCAGCGAATGTGGAGCGCTGTATGTGTCCTTTTAGGAGCCATAACAAGGTTTGAGCAGGCAGCTCCACCGAAGATATACAGCGGCAAAACAGATGATTTTTAGAAGCGCACAATAGCACACCACCACTATTCACAATTGATGAAGTGTAGCGAAGTGCAAAGCGCGCACGAGCTCTTAATTAAGGCCCACCTATTCAAACATTACTCTAAATGCGCACAAGCCTTTCATAATTTGTTCTCGAATTCGTTGAAGGGCGTAAGCTACAGAATAAATACAGCACGATGTGTTCAAGAAATCATTCCGCTTCTAACTTCTTTCCTCCTTCCCAAGTTGATGCTTTTTTGACGATTCCTTCATCAAGCTTAGACCGTGCCACAGCAGTGGTAGACGTCGACGATATGCAGCGCACAGTGTAGTCTTACGAAGTTAGATGCACACAGTCGAGTGGTCGTTCTTCATGCATTCAACATGGCCGCAGTCAGATACCAGGTTCTTGGTTCGGATTTCCCGCCCAGGCCAAACAAGCCTTCCATCCTTTGGGGTGTAGCGGTGAATTAGTACCAGACTTGTCTGGAAAGGGAGAAGCGCTGATTTGTTCATCGGCTGGCCACTGGAAGTCATTGTATGGTCAAATACTCATTCAAATCGCCTCGCGACATGCCGTAGAAGTGAAAAGTGTGGCGCATCTCAAAAGAGAGTTTGGGGAGCGCCGCCCTTTATCCCTTACCTTCACTAGCACAAAGAAGAATGCGTAGTACGTCGTTAAGAGAACTTTTTAGCAAAAACAGTATTTGGTATTTCTTCGACAGCATGACAAAAGTGAAGGCAACGGCGGTAAAGCTGCTTTAGGGGCAATTTTGTGTCACGGAGTCACATAATGCTTGCAATCTCTTTTTCCGTGCTACAATGCTATAATATCGAACTCTAGTATACTACGACTGTTTCATGGCAAGAACACTTTGGAAAGAATCGACCACACAATATTTTTCTTGATGCGTGTAGCATTAGTGAAATCGGAGTGGAACATCCGGTTTTCTGACGGATCCCTCTAAAAATGTGCCATTTTCACGTTGAGTTAGACATTTTTCAAATCAGATTGGGCACTCTTCTAATCTAGCCTAAAACTATTGAAATTGAAGGAAACTCTTTTAAATCAAAATGAGCTTTCTGCTTTTTTAAATTTAAACTAGACACTCTCCAAAAGAATTACAATATTTTTTGTTCAAACAAAATATTAGTGTCTCTCTCTTTTTTCCTTTTTAGTTGTAGTTTTATTTTTTGTAGGTTTGTAGTTTTAATTCATCTGCCCAATAAGTGAACACGTTGTTTGAAGTTTTACAAAAATTTTACTTTCTGAGGAAAATAATGGTTTGAGGTTGTATTGAAGAGCAGTTAGGCGACTGCGAAAAAAAGAGATTTCGCTATGCTCTCTTCCGAGTCTTCGCGATTTTTATTCGATTGATGGCAGGATTTGTTCGTTGGGAGTTTAACACTGTTAACGATACAGAAAAACAACTTTAAAAAACGCACAGATTCTCACTTTGGTGGTTCATGCAGCGGCATTTATACTGTCACTCAAATAAAAGTTGCGGCGAACCATTTGAGTGCATCGCGCAATCTAATCTTTTGATGCTTGGAGTACTTTGAAGCAAGTTTTAATTTATTATTTTTCAATAAGAACTTTATAAAAACATTATACTTTTTGGGACAGGTGAACTAAAAAATTCAAGGAAAATCGTACCAAATATTTCTTAAACAAAGTTATTCTAACCATCTTAATGAGTCTGTAGTTTAATCTTGTCTGGAAGCTATTTCGATCAGGAAGAGTTCGCTGTGATACAAAAGCTTTAAGGCCCCCGCAGACTTTTGCGGCGTCGCCGCTGCCCTATGCTTAACCATAGGGCAGAGACGCAGAGCTCGCCGCCAGCGGCACCGGCGGCACCGGCGGCGTCGCTGGCGGAAATGACTTGAATCATTCCACCCGGCGGGATCCAGAGCGGAGACGGTCGATGCGGGCGCGCGATCGTCATCGGGGTGCGTTATTGTTAAGCACCAGTCGGTCCCGACTAGAAACAGTACAGTACCTCGCCGTCACCGCTCCCACTGATGATGAGTCAAGCCGCTCAGCGATTTCGCCCGCCGCTCGCCGCAGAAGTCTGCGGGGGCCTTTAGGTTAGCTCAGAAGAGTGTTCAGTTTGATTTGAAAGGTGTCCAGTTTGAAGTGAAAATGGGATATTTACTCGTGCACTACTTCGTCGTCAGAACGTTATAGAGAAACAGGTGTCACCACTGGATTGGTGCATCACCGGAACCACTGTTCTCTTCTTCTAGGCAAGGGAACGTTGTTGCACAATCCTTTTCATCATCAATTTTTCAAGGAATGAAGGCGGTTCTGTGTGTGGCTGTTCAACTTCTGCTGTGCATGGGCGCGATGGCGCTCGTTAATCTGGTTGGGTGTAGAAGAGGACCCGTGTTGGTACATAAGGCTAAAGATGCCGCACTCCTGCGCCGAGAAATTAAGCATTATCTTCATCTCGATTTGGTGAGATTATCTTATTGATTAGATTTTTCCTGCAGCAAAGGAAAACTGTTCACCTAGGCTAGCACACAACTAATAGTACCAATGTTATTAAATTCACCTTCAATTTTAGGAAGACTCGGACATGTATGCATCATTTCTGGTGCATGATAAAGAATTTAACGAGGTGGATAACGTATTTTTCGCCGGCAGACAAAAGGTGCGATTTTTGCTCTTGTCCTCGCGATTAAGGTGAGATCAGATTAAAGCATAACCATGTCGAGTGTCAAGACTGAAGGTGAGGTTAGCCATCTCAAGGTTAAGCCTCTCAAAAGGGTTGTCTACCTTTTTTTGTTTCCTGCATATTTTTTCCTCCCTTCTTCCCTTTTCCTTTTTCACCAATCGATTGATTGACAGCGTCCTTTATCAATTATTTATTTATTTATTTATTTCTGTACGATGCATAAGGCATACGTGATATAGGATATAGTACAATACAAAACACCAATACAGGAAGAACAACTGTTAAATCTAGAAATGTAAAGCTTGTTTCTAGCCATGTGCTTGAACCCCCCAACCTTGAAGCCTGTAATGTGCCGACGATCGAGGGACACAGGAGTTGAGCGAGATAAAGCTGGAACCAGCTCTACACGTGAAACTACATGACCTCGTATTCGTTTTGGGTACACCGTAAGATATTTTTTCTGAGATGCCCCTAGTTCTAGGTATTATTATACGATATTTAAATTTTTTTTTAAATTAATTAATTAATTTAATTTAAATTTTATGAAGCATCTACATCAATTAGGCCAGTCAAGAGTTTGAAAACCACACAGACATCAGTAAGTTTACGATGAGAGACTAAGGAATGCAACTTATATTCGCTATTTCTAGCTACAGGACGAGGAGCTCTTACAGATCTACTACAAGCTATCCTAAAAAATAATTTGCGAGTGAAATTGTCTTGCACCCTTTCAAGAAGAGCGATGTCTTTTGATTTCGAAGGAGAAAAGACTGGTGAACCATACTCCACAATAGGACGAATGTATGACTTGTAAGCCCTAAGAAGCATTTCCTGATCCACTATAGAGAGAGCTTTGAATATAAGGAATGTTCGAGAAGACGCTTTATTGTAAATCATTTTGTAGTGCTCGGAGAAGTCAAGCTTATTGTCGTAGTGAAATCCTAATCTTTGACGCGAAAAACGGGTGTTAATGAGTGATTTTTGATGCTATGTTTATGTCCAATAAAATTAGCGAGATAAATAATGATTGCCTTTCAGTGAACAACCCGTAATGGAAGAAGCTTTGATTTTAGGAGTGTTCCTTTCCAGAAAGCCATAAAACGCATTTTATTCTTCCGACCCTTTTATTTAGGATGAGAAAGCTGTCACCTTTATCTATACAGACACTGGGATGATCCCTATTGACTACTCCTTGTACTACCTCTACATGGGATGCGAGCTTCCAGCTGATGATGAGGAGGTCACGGAGATCAAAGAATGAGAAGCAAAGGCAAGCTTGCTCACAGCTTGTCTCTCTAAGAAGAATACTGAATCGTCCAATAAATTTTTTTGCAAACTTGCAGTATTGTTTTAAGGGCATATTAAAACAGAAAGGGAAGTTACACAAATCACACACAATTAATTTAGACGGGGTAGTTATTTTAACTGAATTGTCTTTCAAAATTTCATCTTCTATAAAAATTTTATCCACCTTAAGAAAGGTATACTTTATAAGGAACTAGTGCTTGGGAAGCAAAGATGTGCGTAAATAAAATCTAAAATTTCGTAAATCGTAAATCGTAAATCGTAAACCGTAAATCGTAAGAGGAGTTTGACGTGTAGTAATACTCCATTACAGGGTGGCCCATAAGTCCTGCAACAAAAACATAGGCGTATAAAAAGGCTAAGAATGCACCAAATTTGAACCACTTTTAAACCTTGTTTGCCCATGGTTTGTAGATTTGGTGGAGCGGTACTATTCAGAAGGAACCACTCCTGGATCTACAAACCATGGGCAAACAAGGTTTAAAAGTGGTTCAAATTTGGTGCATTCTTAGCCTTTTTATACGGTACGGTTTATGGTGGAGCGGTACTATTCAGAAGGAACCACTCCTGGATTGATAAGAACCTTCAGATCGTGTGGGTTGCTTTGCAGCTCACGTCGCAGCCCCTCTTACGGAGTTTTACTTCTTATTCGTTCCAAAGAAGATATTGAACAATAGTTTTCCCAGGCTTTATAGAACACGACATTTTCTTTAAGATGGTTAATAAACAAAGATTGAAAATTTAAAGATTTAGGAATTTCACAGCTAGTGTTTCGCAGGTGCAATGTTTTGCAGATGGACTGAGAACCGCTACCACGTCCTTTTCTTTTGCTGTTACAGGAATCGCTTTACCAGAATGTGCATTTTGCTTTTAAACAGCGCGATTGAGTCTTTAATATATGGTGTTAGGTTTTTGTTCCTATCAGGCAAACATTTTTATTGATTTTCACTATTTTTACACAAAAACCTATGGAGTGTGGGGAGACATTTTGGAAAATCGTGTATGACAAAAACCCGCCATGCGTGGCCGTTGTTTCTATATCATCAAGTTCCCGCAAAAGTAGCATTAAACGCACTATCATTTTGACCGTTCTGAGATCGCTCAACTTTGAGAAATTTTTCATCAAATGAGGCAGAGGCTGAATACCCATTTCAAACGACGCGCACCAACTGCGCTTACAAATTTTTCCTTCTACTCTCTTCTCCTCATAGCTGAGTCTTCGTCTCACTGGTGAACTTGTAGGGCTTTCCTTGTTGTTTTCTAGAAACTGCATACTGCTTAGTAATAGATTAGGCACATGGCTGAATGTTGCATTTGTTCCAGCTGGTTGCTGCATCGTGTATGATCAGAAAATTAATAGCGTTCTTCTGTTGTAGTTCAGATCCGTACATCCAATGTTCACTCTTGAGAAGCCTCTGCACTGCCCTACATAATACCATCATACTGCATGTTCAACAACTAATATTCCGAAACTTAGTCACATCGGAACGGAAGCGCCCCACCACGGGCCAGAGAAGAATTTTCGGTAGTTTTACGTGAGAGCGCATTACTTTGTAATAAGAGCAGCTACAACCATGATAATTTCCAGAAGTATAGCACTAAGTATATCCTACATAACTGTTGGTATGCGGGTTTTCTGCAATTGGAAAAAGACAGCCAATAAGGTCTCCTAATTTTGTTGCAGGACTTATGGGCCACCCTGAACTATTACTTTTTTCTGATAATGGTACTTAAGGATAATGTATTATTTTTTCATAGAGCTATTTTTAGCTAGAACTGAACAGTTTTCTGGGAAACTAAACACCTTAATAACTTTCAAACCAAACTGACACGCTCTACGAAAGTCTAGATAAATCGTTGATGGAAAACACTTTACCTTCCCTAAAGGGGAGCATATGAATCGTGACCAAATAAAAAACACATCCATAAAATTTCCACCATTTCCTCTAGCGTTTCGATTGCGTATAAATCTACTCTACCGCAAACAATCACAACAAGTCTCTGTCACAGTTAGAGAATAACTAAAAATTATTTAACCGCTGACCAACTTAGCCAAAATAACGTTTGTCAACTTATCAAACAAACGTCGTGTAGGAAAGACTGCAGCTTGAAGTGATAGGGGTTAATTCGGTTTGAAAGAGCCCATTCTAAGAAAGTCTAAAGGCCGCCACAGACTTCTGCGGCGCCGCCGAGCGGCGCCGCTCAGCGGCTTGACTCATCATCAGTGGGAGCGGTGACGGCGAGGTACTGTACTGTTTCTAGTCGGGACCGACTGGTGCTTAACAATAACGCGCCCCGATGACGATCGCGCGCCCGCATCGACCGCCTCCGCTCTGGATCCCGCCGCGAAAGGGCAGAGCGCAGAGCGCAGACAGACAGACGCTGGAGCGGCGCCGCCGGGTGGAATGATTCAAGTCATTTCCGCCAGCGACGCCGCCGGTGCCGCCGGTGCCGCCGGCCGGCCAGCGGCGCCGCTGGCGGCGAGCTCTGCGTCTCTGCCCTATGGTTAAGTATAGGGCAGCGGCGACGCCGCAAAAGTCTGCGGGGCCTTAAGGGAAATGCAGGAAAACGGTATACAAAGGGTTTCAGGAGATTAACACAGCGTCTATTACATAATGAGTGATTAACTAGCAGTAACTGCAGGATGATACACGTCCTCAGGATCTCTGTCTATAGTAGACATACTATGAGGTGATTGGTATTCTGATAGCAACATAAAATTTGTCTAGTAGGAATTCCAGGCTTTGCTTTAGATCATTAATGACACTTTTTTCTTCATATTTTCTGTCTCAGTTTACTTCTACAGGGTTTAGTTTGATTTGGTTATGAACAAGACAACTAGGTGATAGTTAGCAGATAATAAAATATGAATCAGCGAATGATCGTCTCATTTCGTCTGCGAATCGAGCGAATGAGGTGTGGTCGATGATGACGGTAGCGGTGTCCTCCCAATGCGCTTTCGTTTTTGACTAGACCAAGGACCTAGATAACATAGGATGGCTTGATGTGATTTATTCTGATTTTGCAAAAGCCTTTGATAGGATATGCCGTAAGAGACTAAAAGCTAAATATGTAATGGTGGGCATACATCTTCGAATAATTTCTTGGATAGTTGATTTTTTAGATCGCAGAACTTTTAGCCCACGACCTACCATCACTAATAATGAGCTCAGGAGTGCAATACATAGCTTTGGCGGATGACTTGAAAATTTACCATAGCTCACCAATCCATAATCAAAACCTTCTGCAGCGGGCCATAGATGCTGTTTGATCGCTGGTTCCACGAGTGGCGGCTCCCTTTGTCAATAGAAAAAACTAAGGTGCTCCATTAAGGAAGAGCAAATCCCGTCTACACATACAATTTAGGTAAAAATGAGATTACAAGCACTAATCAAGCAACGGATCTTGGGTTTTCCTATGAGTTTGGAACTCATTGCAAAAAAATTGCAAAAAAAGCGATGGCTGTTGTGCACAATCCCTGCAGAAGTCTTCACACAAAAAGTCCCTCTGTCCTTGTCAAAGCCTTCGTCATTTGATATCATTCTATACCGTTCCTAATTACACTGTTCTTCACATGGATTTTTGCCATGTAACAAATAATAATAATCTAGCGTAACCTAGCGTAGTCGACCGAAATTTTGAAAGCAGATATCATTCCTGTGATCAGCACCCCAAATAACTCTCTGGGCGATGTTTGAGCGAAATTGTTTCTTTCGACCTCTCCTCGACCTTTGGGGTAGTGAAAGACAGCAGTGCCGGTAATTCTGCTTATCCTCCTTTACTTATACATACTCATGGTAACCTTCTGTAATTTATCGTTTCACCGAAAATGGTTGCCAGGTTGGTGAGTTGCTTCCCAAATAACCGTATTGATAAATTTGGGACGAAAAATCGTTGTCGACCTCTAGAGAAAAGGGAGGGAGTGTATGCGCTCCTATCTGCAATGCTCCCGACCCGTTTCACGTAAGTGTATGCGAGAGTGGTGAGGAAAAAATACGCAGCAAGGTGACCAATCACAGATGGATAAAATAATTTGTACTTGGTAAAAATTAGCTAAAGTAGTGAAAGTTGAGAAGGAGAATAAAAAGCAGTCCATAAAGAAATCCGAAAAACATTGAGCACATCTTGATGATGGGTCAGATGAGTGCTTGTCAATCGTGTTCGCAAATGAAGTGACAGCGAGAAACACTTCCAAAACTGATTGAGAACATTCCAAAGATGTCATATAGGGATAGCCTCTAACGGAACCTTCCTCGGCGAGACAAGCGTGTTTTAATGGACGCGCGACATCACTCCACGCTACCGAAGCCTAAATGTAGTCTGCCTTTGTAGAAATGAGAACAGTCACCTAGCGAACACCTTAGCCCTTCCGGAATCGAACCCTCAACCCTCCTCCCGTAGGTCCGCATCGCTATCCACTCGGCCATCTAGTCGCTGACACCATCGATACGAATGAATCATTTGAATGTACCTTGCAAACTCGTTTTCATATACATAGAGCGTATGCAGGTAGTGCATACCTCGAGCTTATGAAAAACTATTCAAGAGTGTTAGCAATGAAGAAGTTTGAGCGATTTGCTAGCAAAACGTTGCTTGATATGTATGATCTTTCTTGAGACAAGTCGACATGTGATACCGATTACCGGTCCGCTATATATATTTACCAGCCGTTCAGCGGCCTGTCGGCCGACTCTGTGCATTAGTACTGAGGTCACCACCTAAGCAGGATTGTCCCATCGTAAAACGGTGCCGAGGTCACCAATACATTCAACTTAAGGGTTTCCCACATGTCGTGTGTGGAAAAACTCACCTGGAGAGCTCTAGTGATATCAGCTCTGGTGAAACACTCCTACAGCATCGCATCTCCAGGCGCGTTTGGCGACGTGTTCGGCACGTCTACTTAGTCGCCAGGCACGTTTCACAAGTACACCTCCCTCCCCCCCCCCCTCCATCCCCCATCCCACATTTCCCCCAACACACTCCTCAGCACTGCGTCTCCAGGCGCAATTGGTGACGTGTTCGGCACGTCTACTGGATCGCCATGCACGTTGAGCAACGTGTTCGGCACGTCTACTGAGTCGACAGGCACGCTGTCGACAGGCACGCTGCTCAAAAATTCTATTTTATAGATGCGTACGTACTCCAAACGATACACGAGTGATTCCCAACTATCCCTAGGGCGAAAAAGAGATGTCGTGATAAAGTGTTCAATTCGCTTTTTTACCGTGACGCTCGCTGCAAATATTGCATGCAGGCTTATTAGAATCGCCAAATGCCAAATTTTTCCGTAGTAGGTTGAGGAAAATAAACCTACTCTCGACGCTGCATTTAAAGGACATTTCCTGAATATATGCAACATTGTTTTCCTTTTTTGGAAGGTTTTACTTCCGTTTTACTTTTATTCACTTAAAAAAAAACTTGGTTTTTTGTGCTGTTAAGTGATTTTTGTTCACTTAGTGTTTGATTTATATTTTACTTTAAGTTACTAATCTGGTTTCTGTATTGATGCTTAATTAGTTCCCCCAATGTTATCTGATTTCTGGCATTGTTGTTCACTCAATTTCCTTAACCCTTTTCTTTGATGTGGGTTTTTGTCAATCTTAATGCCTTTGTAAACTCATTTGTCACTTTTCCATTGCGTCTCCTATCAGCCGTCATGTGGGCTTCAATGGGAGCGGCGGACCTACCAAGATGGTATCCGGAGCCGTTCTCCCTTGCGACTTGCAGTGTTGGCGGGCCACTGCTCGTGTCCCATTGAATTGCCTACTCCATAAACCCTTGTTTCTGCGTTTTCCTCTTCCGTTATTTCTAAGTCGACCCCTGTTAATTTATTTTTTCTTGTCAGCTATCATCACTAAACGCTAGGTTGAGTTAATGAGGAGTTTTAGTTGTTTGTTTTCGTTCTCATTTTCTAAAGATCGTTGCCTTGTTGTCACCGTGTCCATGTTTATGAACTGTTGATCATGGCGCACTATGCAGTGTAAATAAATAAATAAATAAATAAACTACACCTCCCCCATCCCCACACTTTTCCCCAACGCACTCCTCCAGCACTCCTGTGCAAACAAACAAACACACAGACAGACAGGCACTTGTCGGTTCTCGCTTATATATAGTAGGATTTTGTATTGCATGTTGTCTTTGTTTCGGCTTTATCGTATTGCGTGTATGGCTGAGTGTTTTTAGTGTTTGCTTTCTGACATAAGACAACGAATAAATAAATAAATGAAATGTTAATCTGACTGTGGTCTTCACAATTGGTACATATGTATGCCCAAAGCTCGTCTCTTCTTGTTCTAGACGGATAGCACTGTAGACATATACGTGGGTTTATGTTCACTTTGTGTGTGAGAATGTTGGAAATCGTCCTGAGACCAGTTGATTTCCTTCTACCTTGAAGAGTCTTCAATCACAACATCCTATTCTTTCCAAGCATTTGGGATAAACGATTACTCTCTACGAGAGCACTTCATTACCGCTTTCCGAGAGGTGTGTTTCTGAATCCTATCCAGATGTCCATGATAAGGTGATGTGTTCCACAGCGAACAAGAAGATGATGAGATGAATGTGTACAATGGAATGCTTAGACATGAATAACAGTAATATCCATTTTCACCTCATCACGTTCCACAGAATAGTTTTCAACCATGGACACCTTCTCCTGCTCGTGGAGGATCACCAGCAAAACAAGGTGCGGTAGCAACGATGAACATGCGAAAACGGCTGTTCGTAACAAAGCAAGATCACAAATTAGTCAAGAGACGTTAACTGGAAGAACCTCTCTAGGGATTAAGCGCTCAAATTATTAGTCAGTGTTGTATAGCTCTGCCTGATATACAAATCTGCTAGGTCTCCTTCTTGCGACCCGTCTGCTTCGAGAGCCACTTGGTGAGAGAGAGAGAGAGAAGTGTAGAGAAGATTTATTAAGAGAAAGATAAGGAGAACAATATCCACAACTGGGAAGTCGTGGACCCGACCTTAGCATGCCAAGGCCTCCTACTGCCGGCCTTTTATGCAGTCCGCTTTCCGCCTCGCCTGCTCGCGACCTACTTACTACTTAGCGGGAGACCACTTCCTGGGTGGATCGGCGCCCATCTTGCCGAAAACGGACTCATCCTTCAGGTCAAACGTCTGGGTCACTGCCACAACAGTCAGTAAAGAGGATATCTAATTCAGGAAACAGATAAGGTAAGTGATTTTTCGGTGGCTTAGTTCACGTCCGTTTTCCTTGATACACAACACTTACAGGAATCGTAGATCACGGTTTACCTCAAACTTGGGTAATTAGACCTATATTATAAATAGTAGTATAAATATGTCACATGATGTAAGCATAAATACGTCTTTTAAAGACTAACATGAAAAGAAAATGAAAACTAAAAGAAGATGAGCACCATCTAGAAATTACCAGAAGATTGGCTTCTATAATGCGTTTTTGTTTTCCTAGCGCGATAAGGCTCAAAGCTAAATTTTTTCACAATATTTCTAGTTGTCCTATAATTACGACAGAGTCGCGATATGCGAGAGATAAAGTGAAGAATTTGGTGAAGATTCATTTAGTAAAACTTATGTTTTAAACTGATCTGTGAAATGCGTATGTGACAAATGCCTTTGCTATTGAGATAACATGGATTGTAATATGTATCTGGTCGTTGCATGTGAAATAGCAAAATTCGACTGAAAGCTTTGATAGATCATACGTTTGCCAGGAAGCAACTTTATTAATTGAAATAAGCACCATTACAATTAGCACGCTTTTCCCAACGCAACAATAGCTTAGCCATTCTATCTTTGTAAAAATCAGAACTACGAGAATTGACAAAACATAAAAAGTCTTTTTCCACACCATTTTGGTTGCTGAAATTTTTATTTATTTTTTAGATACCATCTAAATGCTTAAAAAATAATATTCGGTAGGAGACAGAGCTAGTAAATATGCTGAATGTGGTTGTGTGATTCATACTGTAAATGCAACGTCAAAACTCAGCAATAGGTAAGTGATAAGAAAGCGGAGATTCTCCGCTTTCAGATGCTATATACAGTGTCTGAAAGAGAAGCTTACGTAGCCACAAAAAATCGACCGGAAATTGAGGTAGCAAAATCGGCCATTTCATATGCAACGACCTAATAGCAGCTCAAAAAGTAATTTCTACTCTATAAAAGATAACCAAATAAGGTGTGTTCGTCAAGGTGGGTAATCCAACCACTGGCTATCTATAGTAAGGCGAAGAGAGACTCCGTAGAGTTAAAAACGAACTCAGACGTTCTACTAATTACAAGGTTCAGACACAGTATGTATGTATGTCTTCTCCGACCGTTGGTGTTTTGCTATTCGGCTGTCTGACTGTTATTTTTCTGGTGACTACGCTGGAACATGCCAATTAGGTGAATCGTTTAGTCGAGTCTTCTGAAAAGAAGGTAAGGCGTGTTTCTTGGCTCGAAAGTGTTATCTTTTGTTCATGATACCTTTTACAGGCTGTTCATCAGAATCAGCAGTATTATGGTCTTTACTACGACTTTGGTTAACTGCTATTATTTCGTCTTTGTTGTATTTGCCGTTTCTGCCAACGGGTTATTTATATTTCTAGTCAAATACAGGTATATGGATATTCATTTCAAAAGTGTAACAAAAATATTCTGTGGCCTATTACTACCATAGTAATACATTGTTTTAAGAAGCCCGCAAAGCCTTAACGATTTCAAGTTTTTGCTAATAAACACGGCTGCGAATCAAATTTTGCTGGTCCTCCAGGCAGGATTCTTACAACAGAGGTGGGTTCGTTGTGCTACAAATTCTTACAGATAAGACCAGCATGACTGGAAACTGTTAGGTTGTAACGAAATAAATGGCACTGAACCACTGTAAATTTAAACAGTTAATATCTCGGCTTGTAGGCAAGTTTATTAATCGAAATAAAAATTTTCTGACTCTACACATCTTTGCCAACGTGACACAAGCTTTTTTATCCCAGTAGCATAAAAATCAGAAGTTCTGGAATTGACGAAATCTTCGAAGGCACTTTCGGCATCCTGTTGGTATTTGAATAGTTTCCCTACCAAGAAGTCGCCAAGATGCTTGGAGAAATGGTAGTCTGTTGGGGAGAGGTCGGGAAAAAACGGAGGATGTGATAGAGTTTCAATGCTCAGCTCATTCAATTTCTGCAACGTCATTCGTGCTACATGGGGGCGAGCATTGTCGTGTAGAAGGAGAACTCGCCTTCGGTTTACCAAGGCCGGCCGAATATCCTTCAACTTTTTCATCGTTTCTTCAATTTCAATGCAGTACTTCTCTGCCGTACTGGATTCACCGGGAGGGAGGAAGCTGTGGTGAATAATTCCCAGCGAACACCACCATACTGTCACCATTACTTTCTTTTGGTGCAATTCCGGCTTCGCAAAAACCTTGGGGCTCTCATCGCTGTCCACCCACTGTGCCGATCGTCGCCTGTTGTCGTACATTATCCATTCCTCGTCACAGGTTACGATGCGATCGAGGAATGGGTCCGTTTCGTTCCGTAGAAGCAGTGCGGACGAGATCTCATATCGTCGGTTTCTTTGCTGCTCAGACAGCTCGTGAGGCACCCATCTTTCCAGCTTTTTGGTCTCTCCAATTTCCTTCAGATGCCGGGCAGCTGTGTTGTGACTGACGCCAAGAACCTTCGCTATCTCCCTGGTACCTTTGCGTGGATCCTCCTCTACCACATCTCTCAGCTTGTCGTCATCAACATCACTATGCCTCCCACGACCTTCATGTCCTTCCAAGCTCTCATCTCCATTCCGGAACTTCTGATACCAACGATACGCCGTCCGAATTGTGGAACATCCTTGACCGAATGCGGCGTTAACCTTCTCGCCCGCCTCCTTAGCTGTAGTGCCCAGCTTGAATTCATACAAGTAAATGCCTAGGATTACCCTTTTGTCCACCTGCAAAAAATAGAATTAGTTACAAATCGATATGCAAAATTATTCAAAATCTCACAGCTCTTTAACAGTTTGAAATTCAAAACCACAACAATCAAATAGAATTAGATAGAATAAGTCGCATAATTTCCTCAACAACATAAACTCAATATCACAACGATCACAAGCGAAAGACAACAACGAGAACAACGACAACCACAACCTTAAACATGCTTTGTTTCGCCTGTACCTTCATACAAAACATGTTTAAAATTAGTTACCCCGAGGCTCTTCAGTGAAGAGGGTAACTAATTAACTTGGTTGTTAGTACATTACAAAGTAATACATTAGTGTGCTTTATGTACCAACAACCAAGTTTTACAAATGAAAGGACACACAAAACACACACAATTCAATTATTTTAATTTCACTTGTTTGTTTAGTTTACTTCTTGAATTTTGTTTTTATATATATATTATATATATATTTGTTTTATATGTTTTTATATATATATTATATATATATATTTTTCAAATATTTTTTGTTTACTTTTTATTTATCTATTATATAGATTGTTTTCTATTTCTTAATTTTTTATTTTTTTTTTAATTTTAAAAAATTTTATGTTTATATTTATTTATATACACATTTCTATTTTTTTTAATTTAATCTTTGTATTTTTATATAAAACGATATTCTTCAATTGTAAACTCACCACTTCCCTCGAAAGATAGCAATAAAATGAGAATAACGTTTGAGTTAAAGCATATCACTACCATTATCATTACCAGTCACAATATAATGTTTCACATTCCATTCCTCTCTCATTCTGGCTTATTTTTGCAATAAAACTATATAACAAGTCAATAAAACTCTAAAGTTTTCTCACTTTTACATAGAAAATTTGGTATTCACCAGTAGAGCAAAGTTTGCGCTTTTGATATGCCACATGTTACGGTTTGTTCTTGATCAAACGCGTAAAGACGCGCCAAAGAATGGCGCGAGCCGGTGCCATTTTATTCGTTACAGACTAATAGCTTCTTCTTCATTGTTCATTCCTCAGCCCAAGATCGATTTGCAGAGAATGTGACTGCCACTTACTTTGGAAGATGCTCAAGGCAAAGACCTGGAATTTTCGGGTCGTTACGCAATATGTCCAGAGAGGTGCTGATCCTGGCTGATCTAGGGGGGGGGGGGTGGTGTACACTGATGTCTAAGATGTCTAGGATGTCTACACTGCTGTTCATGGGTTTGCCACTGCGATTCCAACCTTCATCTTTATCCTTAGGCTTGCATCTTTGGCCTGAAATTCATAACGAAAAACCCCTCAATCGCCAAGAGCAACAGAATATTGTTTCCGGTCTCATATGGTGATTCCTTCCTAGCCGTTTTGCGCCTAGCTGTCACACAATAAACAACGAAAACAGACACGGGTTAGAGAGGGAAGAACCTACTTACTCGAATTCTGAATAAATTTCTATAATACGAGAAGAAATAATGCGTTAGAAGACCTCGTAGTTCAAATGGCATCAAGAACGCAAAAGAAGGAACCTCTGCCGCGGAGTCTCATGCGCTCAAAAAGCGTAGAAATGCCGATAATGCACTTTCGCTGGATTTTTCCCTTGCGTTATACTGTAACGCCCTTCGCGCAGTGGTTGTAGTTACAGTCAATACGCTACAGTCGTCAACTTACCGGCGCACTCCGTGAATTACAAGGACCAGTAGGCTTCTTGCAACAACCCAGATAGGGAAATTGGTGCTAGCGATTTTCTGACTCATTCTCCGATGAATCCGAGCGCAGATGGTTTGCTCGCGGAAACGATTACTGGCCGCGCTTGAGAGACAACCGATACCGCGAAATTTACTCATGCACGTTGATGAATCAGTTATCAGTTATTTCGGGGACGATTATGACTTTCACCGTTATCGATCTGCGAAATGATAATGGATCTGGACCCAGGAATTATTGCAGCGTACGTAGCCACTTATTTTTACTGCATGTTAACCGGATATTTCAGGCTGCTGCCTTCCGGCCCGGTGCTGGCGCTTCTACCTGTGGGGCCATGTCGTCTATTCGGACCTACTACGTGCTTTGTCGCATATAACATTGGCAATGGGCTCTGTCTTAATGTGGCGCTGTCCGTAATCAATACGATGTACTTTCGTTACCGTCTCATTCATACTACTCAACTATCGCAAGCCCGAATTCGAAAAAACGTTATGGCTGCTGCTGTTCTGCCATTAATACTAGCAGTAAGTTCTAACGTCGTTTTGATTAGTGTTTCGCAGGCGCGATACATAAGATCGGACATCGGACAAGGATCACAGAACTGTGTTTCTTTTTTGCTACCGGCTACTGGGTAGTCCAAAAATGGCAAAAGCGGCTTCACATCAGAACCGGTGATAAGGCATAAGTGACACCTGGAATGACCCCGTCGTGCTCAGAACTTAACCTACCAAAGTTGTGGAGCTCAAACTAAAGTTAGATTATAGTAATACGATAATTTACGACGTTTCCTAGACGAGACTGCAATGTACATTCAAATGATTCATTCGCATCGATGGTGACAGCGACAAGATGGCCGAGTGGATAGCGATACGGACTTACGGGAGGAGGGTCGAGGGTTTAATTCCGAAGGGGGTCAAGGTAATTGCTAGGTAGACTGTTCTCATTTTTATAAAAGCAGACTACATTTAATGTTTTCTAGTATACCGTATTCACTTTCTAAACTTGCTTTTAACCTGTTGTCAGTTGTAGAAGAAGCTGGTTTTCTCGTCTGGAGTGATGTCGCGCGTCCATTAAACCACGTTTGTCTCGCCGAGGAAGGTTCCGTTAGAGGCTATCCCCAAATAACCTCTTTGGATGTTCTCAATCAGTTTTAGAAATGTTTACCGCTGTCACTTCATTTGCTAGCACGATCGACAAGTACTCATCTGACCCATTATCAAGAAGTGCTCACTGTTTTTCGGATTTCTTTATACAGGGTGGCCCATAGGTCCTGCAACAAAAACATAGTCGTATAAAAAGGCTAAGAATGCACCAAACTTGGTACACTTACAAATGATGTTTGCACATAGTTTGTAGATTATGGTGGAGCGGTATTATTTATAAAGAACCACTCTTGGATTGATAAAAGCCTTCAGATTGTAGGGTTGCTTTGCAGCTCGCGTCGCAGCACCTCGTACGGAGTTTTATTTCTTATTCTTATTCGTTCCAAAGAAGATATTGAACAAAAGATTTTTTATGCTTTGTAGAGCAGGACATTTTTCGTAAGATGGTTAGTAAACAAAGATTGAAAATCTAAAGACTCAGGCGTTTCACGGCTAGTCTTTCGCAGGTGCAATATTTTGCAGATGGACTGAGAACCGCTACCACGACCAGAATGTGCATTTTGCCTGTAAACAGCGCAATTGAGTCTCTAACATATAGCGTTATGTTTTTCTTTCCATTAAACCAACATTCCATGATCGACTGTCATTGAATCTTGGAATGACCTTGATGCCAATAAAACTGTTCGAACTGTGGAGCCAAGATTGTTAACCACACTTTATTCGGCTGACGTTTCCGCCTTCTTCAGATCCTGGAAAAGTCAAGCGAGGCTTGAAAGGTTACTCGTCCAAGAACTATTTCAAGTCACAGGAGTTTCCGGAACTAATAGGAAAGGGAGACGAAAGGGAGTGAGACAGCCCAACTAACCTTATGAAAGCAGCCAAGAGGCTGGTGCGTCACCCTCGGATAGAGGCAGTTTGGGTGAATGAGACTACCACCTAGGGTCAACCCCTCAGCGACTCTCCGGCTGTCGCCCTCCGGGGTCGAGCCCACAGAGGTCAGCAAATGGGCCAGCTCCTGGATTAGCGATACGCGCTCTTCCTTCCTATTGATCGCGGGATTCTTGAAGGCAACCCACAGCGCTTCGAGAGTCTTGCGTGCTGCGATATCAACCTCTCGAGCAAAATGGAAGCAGCTTGCCAGAGTCTTTGCTTCACTTGTGGACTTGTGGAGCCTTTTTTGTGGTTCTCTAGAAACTAGTAATAGATTACGCACACGGCTGAATATTGCATTTGTTCCGGCGGGTTGCTGCATTGTATATGATCAGAAAATTAATAGCGTTCTTCTACTGCAGTTTAGATCCGTTCATCTAATGTTTACTTCTGAAAAACCCTGATCTGTCCCATACCATCATACCGTATATTCAACAACCAATCTTCGAAATTTAGTCACATCGGAATGGGAGTCACGGGCCAGAGAAGAATTTTCGGTACTCTTACGTAAGAGCGCATTACTTTGTAATAAGAGCAGCTATACTCATATTACTTTCCAAAAGTATAGCACTAAGTATATCTACATAAGTATATCTACATACATTGGTATGCTGTTCTTTGTCATTGGAAAAACGCAACCAATAAGGTCGCCTAATTTTGTTGCAGTACTTATGGGCCACAATGTAGACGTATTTCTTCCTCACCACCCTCGCATACGCTTACGTGAGACAGGTCGGGGCATTGCAGATAGGAGCACATGCACTCACTTCCTCAACTCTAGAGGTTAACAACGATTTTTTTGTCCCAAATTTATCAACACGGTTATTTGCGAAGCACTCACCAATCTCGCAACCATTTTCGGTAAAACGATAAATTAGAGAAGGTCACGATGGGTATGTATAAGTAATACGCAGAATTACTGGCACTGCTGTTTTTAACTACTTCAAAGGTCGAGGAGAGGTCGAAAGAAACAATTTCGCTCAAACATCGCCGAGGGAATTATTTGGGGTGCTGATTACGGGTATGATATCTGTTTTCAAAATTTCGATCAACTACGGTAGGTTGTGCTAAATTATTATTATTTATTACATGGCAAAAACCCATTTGAAGAACAATGTAATTAGAAACGGTATAGAATAATATCACATGACATTGGCTAACGATCCCGGCTAAAGTATTATAGAATAATTATAAAGTACATGCAATAACAAACATCCAGAAAATGGAAAATAGAAGGAAGAACAAACCAAGTAGGGTTCTTCCACAAGATCTCGTTATGTCCTAGAATTATTTATGAATCGACTTGCGGTCGTTAAAATGGTTTTAGCTGGTATGGAATAACTGTGTTTTTGCCAAGTTTCATGTAATCCGAACCTGCTCTATTAACAAAAAATACGTCAAATTAAAGATTTTGCAGTATTTAATGAAAGTTTTTCTCCTCCATCTTGGGTCTCACCATGAAGAAGTGACGTTTATCAAGTCCACGGAAACCATGAACCATTACAAGGTCGTATATTCTTCGTCTGTATGAAAGTGTCTGTAGCCCAAGTTGTTTGTTTCTTGTTTCACTGTTGGGAATAGCATGGTAGTCAACGCTACATTTTCTGTTAAATAGTTTTCTAGTGAAGCTATTTTAAACTTTTCAAGTCGAAGTATATTTTTCTTCTTAACTGGGTAAAAAAATGTTGTTCCATACTCAAGTATCGGCCTAACGTAAGTCTTATAGGCTTTGACGAGGACAGAGGAGTTTTTTGTGGAAAGACTTCTAAAGAGATTGTGTACAACAGCCATCGCTTTATTTGCAATTTGTTTGCAATGGGCGTCCAAAGTCAAATTTGCATCAGGGAAAAACCCAAGATCCGTTGCTTGATTAGTGCTTGTAACCTTATTTTTACCTAAATTGTATGTGAAGCCGAGATTTGCTTTCCTGTATGGAGCAGCTTTGTTTTTTCTTTTGACAAAGGGAGCCCGCCACTCGTTGAACTAGCGATCAGCCGCAAAAGCTATGCATTGCACTCCTGAGCTCATTATTAGTGATATTAGTTCGTGGGTATAGATGTTGAATAGAATAGGGAATAGAACGCAACCTTGTCGCAACACTGAGAGCCGGTTGAAGTGGTGAATAATTTGAATTAGCGCGTACAGTAAAAGTTCTGCGATCTAGAATCTCAACCAACTATCCAAGAAATTATTCGAGTATGCATGCCCACCATGACCAGTTGAGTGTTTAGTCTCTTGGCATACCTATCAAAGGCTTTTGCAAAATCAGAATAAATCACATCAAAGCCATCCTGTGTTATCTAGGGTATTGGTCCAATCATTCACGGCCTGTAGCATAGCCGTCTCAGTGGATCTTTTTTGCTGAAAACTATGTTGGTTTGCTGAGATTAAGTTGTGGTGATCCAAGCGTGCAACAATTCTCTTGTTAAGAATTTTTTCGAAAAGACAGGCGAAATGTATGTGACCCTAACCGGTCGATAATTTTGCGGTGTCGCAAATGGGGTTTTTTTGGTAGTGGTGTAACTGTAGCGCTCTTCCTTCCATGTGGAACTTTAACTATTATGAAGCTTAAATTGTAAATAAAATCAAGAGTCTTGACCTTACTTGCACTTGCTTGTTTTACAAAGAAAAATGGTATTTCATCGGATGTTTGAGAGCAAGCTGTAGGCCACCTTGAAAGTTCTCAATACAGTTCGTCTGCATAAAACCAAACAGAAACCTCCATAAATCTTGAGGAAAGCATTGATTGGGGGTGATATATTGTCGAGATCATTGCCAGTGAACGTTTCTACCAAAGCGTCCGCTAATAGCTGAGCTTTATCTAGGTTGTTTCCGACAATGCTTCCATGTTTTGTGATCAAAACTCTATTTCTTTTCCTTTCTCAAAGTTTCTATCTTATGAATTTGAAAAGGCTAAATTGTTTTTTGCTTCAACAATTTTTTCTTAACAGCGATTGTATTTTGCAAGTTTCTTGTAAAATTTGAGATTTATGCGCTTATGTTTACCTTAGATATGGGTAGCTAAAGCTGCCTACGTTAGTAGAGTCGCGATCTTCTCCAATGTGAACTTCTCTAATGTTACTTCCCAACCTTCGACTTTGAAATGCAAAGTGACGCAGGAAAAGTGAAGATTTAGATAAGGGTGACAGATTCGTGGTCAGGCTTAAATTATTTCCATATGTGAAGCCAGGGGCGAAATCGGATGACCTCATCACTCTTATTCACCGCAACCAAATAATACAGCATCCTGTCTCGATGAGAATCTTCAGAAGAAGTTCATGGGCTTTCCTTGTAGGAGATATAAAGAAAAGTAGTAACCACTCGTACTACAATACCTTTGGTTCAATTTTATAGAGCCAGGAACTATTGAATGGTAAATATCAGGTAATAATATGGTACTGATTTGCACCTGTATCGCCTGTCGTCTCGTTGATCATCGAGCTACTCGAGCGTTCAAGGCTTGCACGAAGAAGTCCGAGGAAAGCGTCATTGGACATCTTGGTGTTTTCCTGACATCCCGCGGAATCCAATCGATCACGGCACTTGTCCAGCGGGTGTCTGCGAGACGCTTTATGTGGCTGGCCCACCTAATTTTCGACAACTTGGCCTATGCGGCAGCGCCCCTGATCTTCGAACGTCGACGAAGCTCGGAACTGCAGAGGCCTTTTCACACATGTGCAAATTGTGTCACTCTGAGCATCGTTACCAGCATAAACAAATAAAGGATAAAGGATAAAGGACGGCGTTATTCAATCCCTTCTGGGATGCGCCAGCGCATTCTACTTCTACGGGATGTCGTGGAGGCGACGTGAATGCGTATTTGGCCATACAATGACTTGCGGTGGCCAGCCGATGAACAAGTCAGCGCTTTATCCTTCCCAGACAAGTCTGGTACCAATTCACCGACCCCGGAGGGATGGAAGGCTTGGTTGGCCTGGGCGGAAAATCCGAACCAGGAACCTGTTATCGGGTGCACGCGACAGTCGCGCCTCCTCCGACTGCGCTACACGCGCCCTACAAACAAATATCTTTGTAATATTAGGTTGATCGAAAACTCTTGATAGTTTTTTCTTTTAAATTTAGGTTTTCTCTTCTTTATTTCTTTATGAAGCATACAATTCAAACCAATCAATATAATCACCATTGTTAACCAGCACAGTGATGCACCTACTGGGCAGGTCAGCGATCCCCTTCTCCCAGAATTGGGGAAACCGAGAGTCGAGTAGTACGTGTTGTGGCTTCCGGATCCTCTTTGAGAGCGTCAAGAACGGCGAAGTCATCCACTGTTTGGGCTATCCCATCCGAGGTATGTCAAAGTTCGTGTCTCCTTCTGCGATTTGAGCGAATCAGGTGTGGACGGTGATGATGGAAGTGGCGTCCTCCCGATGTGCTTTCGCTTTTGCGTACTGCGGTCGTCGTTCCAGTGTCATGGCGCCACTCGTTGAAAATAGATTGGTCGAAGACGCTCTCGTGAAATTGACACTGTGCTAAAATTCGAGGACGAGCCTGCGCATTTTCACATCTTTTGCTTTGGAATATATCGGACCCGATATCGCTCGGAGCAGTACCGACTGGATGATAGTACCGACGTTAGGTGTCTCCCATTACTGTAGGGGCGGAGCGACGCGCTCGATTACCGTAGGCAGACCTGGTGCCGCGCCCACCACGGACAGGATTTCACTAAGAGATGAGCTGAGTTAAGCAGAGCGCTCATTGCTGCCGTGGAGCAGATTCCGTGCAGAACCATACCGTACCTGATTCCTTTTCATTTTTTGCTCCGTACTCTTCTTTTCTGCATGGTTTGGGTCCGACTACATGCCGCCTCTAAGATTATAAAGTCGAAATGATAATAGGAGCAACACGTCAATTTTCATCCTTTTTTACTTCTTTAGTGCACGACAGCTTTGTAGCTTTCGCTCAGGCCATGTTTTCTTTTCACCTTTTCCTGTGTTTTCCTTCACTTGTTTTATAGTTTGTTAGTGTCTTTACTAGCACGTAATTTTTATTGTCTTCGTTGAAGTGCGTAATAAGGTAGACATCTCCCCCACTACAGCAAAGTCACTCAGAGCTCAAAGCATATGAAAATTAGAAGGACAAAGAAGAAAAAAGAGTAAGAAACGAACAAAGTCGTCAATCACCACTCTACGACAGAAAATCTGCTCCACGGCGCGTGTTGTTCTCTGTTCATCCATTGCAACTTGTCCAAGGCGGGCTCAACAACTCGCCCCTGCGGTTATGCCAGTGACGGTCCTCAGAGTCGTAAACCATATCCGACGGGGTACAGGGAACGGTGACGACGCCCGTGAAAATGTCTGTAGAGAGCTCTCCACAATGGACATTGTACGCTTATCTTCCGCTTTGACTGTTCTTCCTTTCGGTATATGTGAAAATTTTCCACTTGTTGATCTCTGTAAAAGTGTTGCTCACATACATATCTTATTGCTCCTGCTGTTTCCTTTGAGTACTGGATATAAGTCGATATAAGTACAGTAATCGGAACGATTGCGAAGAAAAGACAATCAGCATCCGAAGCTTCGAGAATGTCCTACGATTACCACATGGTAGATCGTTGATGTCAATTGAAAAAGTTCTGGACTTTTGAAGAAAACCCTATCGTAATCCTCCAATCAACGTAACATTATCATCAAAGACACTACCAAGCAAAACTGTTCCAGAACACAAACTGTTATCAAAGAGATTCTTTGACACTTTCGCGACGATGTCTACTCAAATTAGTGGACAGTGGAGAGGCCGAACGATCTCCTTTCATTTTAGGGAATGGAGGAGTTTTGGGAGAACTTTCTTTATTGATGTTTTTGTTCGATTTTCTTGTCAAATTCGCAAATTTCAGTGACAAATCAAAGGAGGGATCTTCGTTTCAAAGATCGATTAAAATATACTTACTGATAGTAACACCTCGCGAGGGAGATGCCCACACAAGCGAGTGGACACCCGCGCGCGCCAAAAATAGCAGCCGGCCGTCGCGCGCATTGGGCGGGAAAACGCTGTCGACCATAATGTGTTAATTCAGACCTGTAGCCAATAATAACTTATCACGATGTGTTGTAGATAGCACCACACTTCGAAGAATTTCGTTTCGATATTGTGATGGAAACGGCCATCAAATTCCATCCAGAAGAAGACGTGAAGGCGTAAGCTGTTTGCTCTACATATAAAAGCATTTCCTAGGCCAGCTATATCTTATGCGCATCACAAGCTTACAGAAGTTGTTGTTTCAGATATGGAGACTTTGGAGGGTTGAAATCGGTAACGAATCCGATACAACTCTTCACCACACTCACTTTATTCGTTACATCAGTTACTATTCCGGCTCTCATTTTATACTGGAGGCGCATAATCTTAAAAACCATTACAACGTCGCAGCAAAGTCATTCGGAGAAAACAAAGTATAACTCTAAGAGATTTTTGAAGGTGATCTTTGCAAGTTTACGCAAGCTGTGATAGATTATCAATAGGAAGTAAATTAATTCCCCTGTTGCTGCGCAGTGGTTTTGGACAGCACCTTAGACGAGAAAAATGAGACTTGCGAAACAAAGACTGTTTGTCTGATTGTAACTGTTCTTGATTGTTGGTTTACTCTATTTCTAGAAATTTTATTTTCTTCAGTTTCATTTCCTTTTAGGCACTAACTGCTCAAGCTGTTGTACCACTAATATGCCTTGTTCCGACAGGCGTGCTGTATATCGTTATGCAATTCCTGAACTATAATATCGTCTTTTTGCAGTACATGTTTCCGATGGTCACAATGTTTCCATGTGCAATTGATCCTGTCTGTTCGATCTATTTCATTACGCCCTACAGAGCCTGGGTTCTGAAAAAACTCAGAACTTCCTCCACGTCGTGGGGCTTACGTACCACCTGTTTTCTAAATGGCAATTCTACGCGTAGTGCTATAGATTCTAATAAATTGTAAGGAATTCCTAAACACAGTATGGAGATCGTTCTACAAGAATAACATTCTACTTCGAAAGAGTTTTGGTTCTGTTGTTGTTCTTACTTAAACTCTGGGCGAGGTTGTTGTCAGCACCTGTCCGACATCAGTTTTGGTGTAACCGCCTTCTTCATAGCCTGGAAGAAAATGTAGCTAAGTTTGATCACTCGACTATAGCTCTCCTTAACCATGAAGGATTTTGTAACCAATTAGACAAACCCAAGTTGGATATCAACTGCCGCTTATACCTTCTTGTGTCTAATGTGTTCAAACCAAACTGTCCACTTCAGTCTCACAACGGTTTGATTTTTTACACTATAGTATAGCATCGGTTTACTGCATGGCACTAGTTTGTCTAATTAAAAAAAGAGAATGTTGCGCTTTCTACAATAATAATACACCTTTCTTGGCTCACCCCTTTACGACGTATTTCTGTGTTTGGTTTATGCTATCCGCTTTTGTTGAATAACTTTTAATTTTTTTAATTTTTGTAGTTTTATGGAGTCAGTCTTTAGAGTGGGTTTTTATGTAGATAGAGTGCAAAGGTACTTATTGCAAATCTGGCTAACTCTAAGATCTGGCACGCGGCAACCGTGAGGAGATAGGAGTGGCAAAATCTGCTTTTCTGGTATTTTAGAAGGAGCAACTAGGAAAGCGTGCGAGATACAAATAAAATTACGAGTTGTCAGACACCGACGCATCTTGAAAGTCATGCATTGATGAAGAGGAGGTCCAAAAACACCTCAACAGAAGCAAAGTGAGTACTTAATTATTTATTAAATTATGAGTCAAAGAAGATGTGTCCTACAACTGGAACAAAATGTCGAGACAAAACATTGTTTGAAAAAATGAAAAAAAATAGCACAACAACTATATCATGGATCTATCTAGTCGGGAGGAGGAAGCTTAAGGTGACAGTTGTGTATGCACTATCACGAGACACCGCCACCTCACTTGAATTTGCCCAAGAGCCGTCAACATCCTGGAGCAGCAGGTGAGGCTCTTAAATAACTTAAAAAAAATTCTGAGTAGAAACACTGGGTTGCCCCTCTCCGACTGTGACATATCCCAATATCATTTTAACGGACAAGAGCGGCATTCTTTGAATTTTCAACTAAGTAGACAACATTACACTTGTAGAGATAGCCTTTTTACGTTGCTTAAGGAAAACGTCAAACGACAGTAGAACTGCCAAAACGTAAGAACAACTCTGGAACAATTAAACAGACTTACTAAACAAGAGTGATAAAACTTCTACGCGAGCAAATGAAGAGATGCTATGGCTTCAATAGTAAGTTCTAGACGTCACGCCTGAAGCATCCAAAGTTTGGGAAAAAAGCATTGTTCTTAGTAAGATTGAGCCATATTGAACTAGTTTCATTTTAGACGAATGAAGCTAGTGAGGTTTTATCTCCATCAAACGCAATTTTGTTCCGCGTGTCACGCGTGACTGACGATGCAAGCCTAGGCGCTGCAAACTTAAATCTCCCTGTTACTAATACATGTGTACCATGCACACATCAAAGAAATCTCTCATTGCACTTAAGGACCGAATATTCAGGTATTTGCTTCGAATACCTCACTTCAAATAGTTGATCTGGGAATCCTAGAACACTAAAGACCCCCGATTTTAATAACAAACTTACGCGCAAAATTGTTTTGCACGTTCTATAAAACAATAATGTCCCTGTTCTCAGACAATGGAGGTGAATCGTGCTAACGACAAATGCTTACGAGCCTATAGCGAAGCCGCAATATAGAGAAAGGACAAAACCGAGCCTTTTTGGGCGTTATAAGAGCCCTTACTACGAGCAATGTACAAAGAGGTTGATAAAACAAGGAAGAAAGAACTCTAACATGGAGAGGAAGAGAGGAAATCGCTTTCGTCCCTGAACGTGGGACCATATTCAGGGGCGCAAACGACGAGGCGACGGCAGCGGGAGCGGTCGTTGCATCATCATTGATCGGTGCGACGGTCTCTAGACGGCCTTTGGGTAAGTTTCTGTGTTTTTTAGTATTTTCTGTTATTCGAGTAGTGTTGTTGTGTTTATTATTTGACTGCTGCTGTATCGACACCGTGTTGTGCCTATTTGATGTGAATTGCTTCCGAATTCGGCTTGAGAAGGGGATGGAATGGGAGGAATCATAGAAACGACCTAAAAAATCGGCCTTGCCGAGGAGATTCGGGAAGAGGAAAATAGACGTAGAATTTTCTGAATGGGCCGATTCATAGGAAACCTTATATAATGATTAAAAAAACTCCCTGACTAAACTATTGGCCTGATGTACTTACTGTACTTCAGTGGGTTGAGCGAGTAAGTTTAAGCAAATAGGCCCCTGTAGAAAATGCCGTACATGGCTTGTGCCTCTCACGTGAAAAAAGCACCGAAAACGTAGAACTCAATATATTCAACAGGAGGCAAATTTTATACCAATGGAGCTTGCAAATAAGAGACATTGCAACGAGTAAGCAGCGAACCAGTAAAGGCAATGGAGCTAGCCTTTACACATCGACCAGCAATGACACCTTAAGGTGGGTACCAGAACATTGACACATGGGTAGGCTGGCTGGGACCGGCACCCTGGACAGCCGAAATTGGAACAAGCAACAAAAAAAAACCGTGTAAAGATCTTTATTCCAGTCGTTCGCCGCTCTCCCCCCTTCACCCAAAACAACAACAACAACAACGGCGACGTATAGGCGCTCGAAAAATGCCGTTTAGTAAGAAATAGAAAGAGGTTGTGCATTGCAATCGCAATTGCTGGCCGGTCGTCCGCTTTTTGTCCAGTTGCGCCGAGCAGAAGTGTTGAAACAGTCAGGCCCCACTGGATGCCTTATATGCCTCTATGGAATGATCTAGAAAGATCGTAAGTCAAACGTTGCCAAATAATGGATCTGTTGGAAGAGAGCTTTGTTGATGAACTCGAAATATTTCAGGCGCTTTCACATCGAACTGCTACACCAGTTGATCAGACCAACGTCTAGCTTCCTGTTGCGGATTTCGCACACATCCGCACGACCAGGGCAACCTTAAAAGAGTTTCATTTCTTTTCTTCTCTTTTCTAACGTTTCTGTTTGACATTGCTTGCCGTAGTCTCATGGTCGACTTGTGCAAAGTTTTTATTTTAATCTCTCTCATGAGGAATAGAGCACCGAGTATTGACAACACTCGGCGCTCTATTCCTCATATGTTGACAATCTGTTTATCCTGTGCTTACCAAAGAGTGCATAGTGGCGAGCAGGTGTCCGCCTATGACTTCCCATAGGGGTGGCCTCGGGCGCGTACCAGTTTAAAGAGGCCTTTGAGACACAAGGCCCGCTCGCCATGCATAATCTTATTGCGACTCTATGGTAGTAGTATCATAGCTGCCTGCTAAATTTATGAGCTGGATTTCCGTCGAAACTGGTGGATATTTTTTTTTTGATGTCCGCCTAATCACGAGAGCAGTTTTTTCTACATCTTCCTGCATGGACTCAGCTAAGTTGGCCATCAGAAAGCTATAATTCCCACTCTTTCTTACTTACTGTACTCATGAACCCAGCCCCTTTTTTACTTTGTTATCATTTTCTTTCAGCCTTTACGTTTTTTTTCGCAATGTCGGTTTTCTTTGCTCTTTTGTTGCCAATTTGTTATCTTGGCTGCACTGGCCCGAATAAATAAATAAATAAATAGTATCAACAAACGAGTTCCCAGAGTGCCATGCAAAACAGTGATTACGAAACAGAGCTCTTGTCCCCTATCCTTCATTTTGACGCATACTGTCTGCGTTTCAGCAAACGAAACAATCAACCATACATACGTCCCCAATCTGAATTAGTTTATGGTGTTCTACATCTTGATGTACAGTGAGTCGAAATGGCCAAAAGCAACTATGCGATCAAGCGTGCGACATACATAATCAGCTTTATTATGGCCACTAAGCGCACACTGTGACGCAATCTATAGTCGGCGTAAATAGGGTTATCATATTGCGTGTTTCCATCCTCGTATCGGATCAGACCTGCTTTAGGCGCTCATTAATCAGCTTGTCTATGCGTCACAAGCACTGCGACATTTCGAGCCGTGGCGTGCGTAGCGGATAAGAATAAGTGTAGGCGCTTCTCTGACTCGTTGGGAAGCATCGTAGCATTCTAATTTTAATAATTTGGTTTTTTAATAATATTTTAAATTTTTTGTTTGGCTTGTTAAAGGTCGAGCATAAAACGTTCACAGATAAATATGTTTTTTCAACGAAAATTAACGAAAATTCCCGTTAAAAATGTTACAAAATTTTAACGTCCAAAACTTTATGTGCACCGTTGGTTGTAACAGTGATCTTCAAAGTTGATGACACTTGCTCCTTGAAAAATTTGGCAGCAGCGAGACCTGCTTTCCACGAGAATTAGTCGAGCAATATAAGTTATAAGTTTATTATATTTACAAAAGGCAAACATAAACGGGAAAACAATATTTCAAACACAACAAGACTAATTAAAGCATAAAATAACATCATATTATGAACACAACAAGCAAATAGTAGTGATCCGTATTATTCTATGGTTCACCTAGAAGCATCATACTGAAGTAACTTTTTGCTTACTAACCTCTTAAGCTGGTTTAGAGATAGCTCATTTGGCAGGCTCTTCGTGACCTTGAGGTATGCGGTTCCTGCTCTATACGCAAAAGACTTAGCGTACTAAGTCCTTTAGGAAGAGTTAACGCCATTTTGGATACACAGCCTCTGGTGCTTAAACTCGTGACTCGAAACAACTGTTTTATACTACACTTAATACCGTTGTATCCGTTGAGCAATATCTTCTGCACCATCCATACATCACTTACTTTGTGGCGAGATGGGCAATTCAAGGCATCTATTCCTTACTAGAGCGTTTGGCATTCTTTCATACCTGAAATCGCCAGCGCGTACCATCATTTTGCGCGTAAAATTATTCTGTACCCTTTCAATGCAATAGATGTCTTTGCAAGGATTGAATACTTTGGTGCTATTAGGTTGTAACGAATTAAATGGCACCGGCTCGCGCCATTTTTGGCGCGTCTTTACGCGTTTGATCAAGAACAAACCGTAACATGTGGCATATCATTTAGAAGCGCAAACTTTGCTCTACCGGTGAGTACCAAATTTTCTATGTAAAAGTGGGAAAACTTTAGAGTTTTATTGACTTTTTTGCAGATGGACAAAAGGATAATCCGAGGCATTTACTTGTATGAATTCAAGCTGGGCACTACAGCTAAGGAGGCGGACGAGAAGATCAACGCCGCATTTGGTCAAGGATGTTCCACAACTCGGACGGCGTATCGTTGGTATCAGAAGTTCCGGAATGGAGATGAGAGCTTGGAAGAACATGAAGGTCGTGGGAGGCATAGTGATGTTGATGAGGACAAGCTGAGAGATGTGGTAGAGGAGGATCCACACAAAGGTACCAGGGAGATAGCGCAGGTTCTTGGCGTCAGTCACAACACAGCTGCCCGGCATCTGAAGGAAGTTGGAAAGACCAAAAAGCTGGAAAGATGGGTGCCTCACGAGCTGTCTGAAGAGCAAAGAAACCGACGATATGAGATCTCGTCCGCACGGCTTCTACGGAACGAAACGGACCCATTCCTTGATCGCATAGTAACCTGTGACGAGAAATGGATCATGTACGACAACAGGCGACGATCGGCACAGTGGGTGCACAGCGATGAGAGCCCCAAGGTTTTTGCGAAGCCGGAATTGCGCCAAAAGAAAGTAGTGGTGACAGTATGGTGGTGTTCGCTGGGAATTATTCACCACAGCTTTCTCCCTCCCGGTGAATCCATCACGGCAGAGAAGTACTGCATTGAAGTTGAAGAAATGATGAAAAAGTTGAAGGATATCCGGCCGGCCTTGGTAAACCGAAGGCGAGTTCTCCTTCTGCACGACAATGCTCGCCCCATGTAGCACGAATGACGTTGCAGAAATTGAATGAGCTGAGCATTGAAACTCTACCACATCCTCCGTCTTCTCCCCGACCTCTCCCCAACAGACCACCATTTCTTCAAGCATCTTGGCGACTTCTTGGTAGGGAAAATATTCAAATACCAACAGGATGCCGAAAGTGCCTTCGAAGATTCCGTCAATTCCAGAACTTCTGATTTTTATGCTACTGGGATAAAAAAGCTTGTGTCACGTTGGCAAAGATGTGTAGAATCAGAAGGTTTTCATTTCGATTAATAAACTTGCCTACAAGCCGAGATATTAACTGCTTAAATTTACAGTGGTTCAGTGCCGTTTATTTCGTTACAACCTAATAGGTTCCACTATAGGACGGACGTTAGTTTTGAAAGCGAGTAGAAGGATAGCCTTGTTTTTGCTAGAAAGCCCTTTGAAAATATGATACGTTCGCATAATTGCTTGCCTACATCGAATTCTAATATGCTCCGAAAAATCCAGGCTGTTACCTACTATGTAGAACGAAATCCTAGATCTCTAACGCAACCAATGGGTAACACAACACCATCTACTTTGTATATACGCGCGCAAGCCTATGAATTGGCATTTAATTGCACAAAATTTGTCTTCTCAGGAGATAAAGGTAATTGCCAATCTTTTGTCCACTTAACCAAAGAATCAATAACTGATTGGAGTGTACTAGCTCTACTGCATGACTGTACTCTGTTCTACTTCAAAGCCACCCACACGAGATCGACGACACTCAATCGACTAGGTGTCGTTTATCAACTACGCTTCATTAGCCAATTATCTTCGAGGTGCTAAAACATGTGTGCAAAACTCTGCGTAGCACGTCTAAAAAACGCAGCAAAGCGGCCTGCATCGGACACGACATATGAGGCACACAGATTGAAACTCTCTAAAAACTAGGTCACGCTAGACGTCTCATTACCTCTCGGCTGCAGTGCTGCAAAAATGTTCTGGTTTGATAACACATGGCTGAAAGCGAAAAGGATAGCGAGCGACAGGCTCCTATCGATTTAGTGAAGATCATATTAGGCTGTTGCAAAATTAATCGCCGGAACGGACTGCTTATTTCGAACTGCTATAACTATATAACTAGGTGCGTACCAGTTTAAAGAGGCCTTTGAGATACAGGGCCCGCCTTGGGGTCGTGTACGTAGAAGGTCTTATGGTTAGACTTTGCGCACTCATAATTCGCATGCAAGACGTCCTCGCGAAAAGAATTTTATCTACGCTTCATGTTCTTTTTATTGTTTTCAACAGCCTTTGCAGGTTATTTTTTTCTTCCATTGTAAGAAACAATGCGGACTACTCTTAGACAAACCTCTTTTTCCATTAACAATGAACCAGGCAATGAGCTCACAACGATCTCAATTTATCCAATTTCAAACTGGAGTTCCCACATTCACCAATGGATTGAAAAACACTCACACTGAACATATGTCATGTATGTGGTCTGACATAATCTACAGTATTTGTTTTGTTTATTATTTATGGCACACATTTTGTGTAGTAAATAAATAAATAAATAAATAACGTAGTTCAATCACAACTTCATTAATCGAAGTAAAACCACCAGAGCCTGTCCTTTTTTCAACGAACGGGTAATAAGACGAATCCTTTACAATAAAAACTGAGACAACAAGAATCAACGAAATCAAGGAAGGAATAGCATTCAGGGGCGAATTTAGTGAAATGTTTCTGACGCAAATGAGAATAAAGAGCTCGGAAAAATGATAGACAGCGGGGGAGAGGGTGGGAGAATATGGTGGGTGGGAGAATTTCGATAGCTGAATGGGTCAATTTTCGCCGAGTGATTTGTGAGATGTGTGGTCTTACGTTGTCCTGCAAAAGGAGTGGCATTCTTCTATTCACCACTGCTGGCCACAATTTTCGCATTTGGTCAAAATCACAGCAGTAAGACTCTGCTGTGACTGCCTGACCAGGCTGCAAAAAGTTGTTATAGATTACACCTTTACAACACCACCACAAGGTAAGCAGAACACTGTTAGGGTGAAGGTCGGATTTAGGAGAGGACGTTGAAGGAGCGTCCTTATCTGCTCAGACAAATCCCGCTTCGTGTCATCGTAAAGGACCCATTTTTCTTCTAGAGATATAATACGGCTTATATACGGGAGCAGTATAACACAAAAGTTCGTCTGAAGGCAGTGGCGAAACGAACCTTCTTATATGTTTTATATTTTGTGACATACCATTCTTTTAATTAATTATAATTTTAAAATTCTACTGTTTTACACCTTTCTTCATTCTTTGAATTTTACATTTTCTTATGTTTTATATTATAAAGGGCTCATTCTTAAAGCGAACTAACAGGTTGGAGCAATGGCCTGACGCTGCTCCTCAGTCAGCTCATGAGGCACCCACTTCGACATCTCCTTCACCTTGCCGATTCTCGCCAAATGTCTCGCTACCGTACTAATGTACGCCAAGGTCGTCATCTGCTAACGAATGTGTCTTCGTCTCCAGATTTGCTTCAACGGCTATATTAAAAATTTCATTGACAAGCGACGACCTGCGCCCGCGACGCGGTTCTTTTTCGAGATCAAAATCGCCAGAAGCGAATTTTTCGAAGCAGAACCTCACCGTTCGTTCGCAACGACAGTCCGTCCGAGAAGCGCTGTTAGAGTTACAGGATGCCTCTGCCGCAGAATGTCACAAGTTAAATTCGTAAAGCAACTAACTCGATAGTTGCGTCGGTTTATGACTTTATGGAGCGCTGGAGAAGGTCGGCCAGAAAAAACTAGAGCAACATCCATATACGTTTTTTGAAAGAGCAGGAAAAAGCCTGCCGAACGGTGCGTGTGGCTTTCCCTGAGCTGGAATGATTTAGGGTAAAAACGTAATTATTTATACATACCTCGAAACGAAGATTAATTTTGCCTAATACTACCGATACTGTTGAGGGAAAACAAAGGATTGTATTAGATTCATATTCTTCTTGTTTTTCTTCGTGGTCCCGTTTTGTCGCAGGGAAGGCTCTTCTGGTAAATCCTCCATTTTTTACAGATAATGGCTTAGGAACGAACAAGTTTCTGATGCCCCATTCTCGCTCAACGGAACGAACATCTTCGAATGCTCCAGCTACGTGTATCTGGGTCGCGAAGTCAATATGGCCAACGACCTAGCTCCGGAGCTGAGCAGGAGAAAACGAGCGGCTTGGGGAGCTTTCAAGAGCGTCGAAGAAGTCGCGAAGAAGACGAAGAACGTCCGACTCCGTGCCCACCTATTCGACTCCACTGTTCTTCCTGCCCTAACGTACGCCTCAGAGACCTGGGCTATACGAAAGCAGGATGAACACGCGATCAGCGTCGCGCAGCGTGGAATCGAGAGGACGATGCTCGGAGTGACGCGACTCACGCAAGTGAGAGAAGGCCTCCAGAGTTCCGAGCTTCGCCGACGTTCGAAGATCAGAGACGCTGTCGCGTGGGAGTTGTCGAAAATTAGGTGGGCCGGCCACGTAATGCGCTTCGCAGACACCCGCTGGACACCAGGACGCCCACCAACGCGTTGGTCGGACTTCTTCGTGAAAGCCCTGAACGACCGCTATGACGCTCTTCGTGTCCCTCGAGCGAGGAGGATCCATTGGAGCACTCTGGCACGCGAAAGGGACGATGGAGACGCTGCTGGCGCCCGCTTGAGCAAGTCGATGATCAACGGGACGACAGGTGATTCAGGTTATTTATTTATTTCTGGCGTGAATTAAAATCAATCACACGCGTATAAGACACTAGCACAAACAAGAAACATGAAAATGTGTAACTAAAATCATCTACAAAAGACCTCTTCGGGTTAAAACGTGCTTAAACTGACAGACAGACATGTTAAGAAAACCTTCAGATTCGCCTATAAGCAGGATGAGATCCTTAAGGTTCCGATAACTGAAGAAGTTAGACCTAACTTACCTGTGACCTTGGCACTTGGAGATACAATCTAAGTCTTCCTCCCCTACTCCTCGTTATTGGGACATCAAAAAACTCTATGCTTTCACTGGAAATTCTGTTGGTGAAAATTTAAAAAACATGATCAGATCAGCCCTTTTCCTTCTGCTACGTAGGGAGGGTAAGCAAAGTTGCTTGGCCCTTTCAACTCCGTTTGGAATGTTAGCATATCCTAGCTTGCACCTCATAAATACTACTACACAGGCTAGCGCACTTCAAAAAGCCATTGATAAGGTTTATAAGTGGTCTCTGGAATGGGATATACCGCTTTGTGAGGATAAGTGCAGGGTGCCTAACTTGGGAAGGAGGAATAGAAAATGCCAATACACTGTTGGTGGTACAGCACTAAGGGCCGTGGACGAAGTTGTAGACTTGGGATTTTTGGTAACTAAGGACCTTTCTTTTGACAGGCATTGAGAGGTGGTGGCTAATAAGGCCTCGCAAGTGATGTATAACATGTTTCGAGCCATGTCAACCAGCAACGCTGGAGTGTTGCTTCGTGCCTAGAAGGTTTATGTGAGACCAATTCTAGAATATGGAACGCCTGTGTTCAGTCCTTACAAGAAAAATGGTATTCATATATTAGAAGCGGTTCAAAACAGCTTTTCGAGAAAGTTGATGATACGGGAACTAGGTTTTTGCTACGATCAAATACTCAGTAGTACAGAAAGGGATCAATTTCGGATTGAGGACGTTAGTATACAGAAGGAAGAGGAACGACATGCTACTTTTTCACAAAATCATCCACCATACCATTGGCATTAAAATGTCAGATATAATAACATTGAGGACAGCGAACACTTGAAGTGGATGTGTCAGATATGATCCTGGCACAGCCAAGCTCAGTTGTTGGCTCAATTTCTTCACACTCAGGTCAAACACATTATATGACAAGCTTAAAAAAAGGGTACCATTCCCACGAATCTCTCTTCTTTTAGAAAATTTCTGAGCCATCACTCGAATTCTTAACTATATACCTAGATGTTTTCCGTTTATTGTTTTATTATTTCTCTGTTGTTTTGTGTTCGTGCTCCGCTGTTATCATTTTCTATTATTAACAATTTCGCCCACACAATTCAGTATTTCTAATTGGCTTTCGGCAAATTGTTCTATGGATATTGTTGTTGTAGCGCACATGAGCATGCTCGTGTAATAAATAATAATAATAAATAGTTTACGTGTGTAGTTGTTTTGAACGCTTTCAAGTAATTGGATGTGCTTTTTTCAGACAAGTGTTAGAAAGAGAAGTGGAAAACTCCATAACATAGCACTTGTATGCACACAGGAGAGCCCGAGGGTCATTAGTTTTTAAAGTCTTGAACAGGTTATAAGTTCGGTAGTTAGCTGACCTTACAAGAGCTTCAAAATGTAGTTTGAATTCGAGATCACTCGACATAAGGATACCTAAGTCTCGAGCCGCTGAAACCTGCTGCAGGTGAATGCCTTTAAGACTGTAGGTTGGAAAATGGGGCTGACGCCTAGCGTGTACTACAAAGCAATGTGTTTTCTCAACCGCTGAAGGAAGTTCCCAGTCGTCTGCCCATTTTCAACAAAATCAATAGCATCTTGAACTTCACTCGAAGCCCCATTTTTATCTACTTCCTTATAAATCATTGATTGAGAATTCGATTTGAAATGTGTCCAATTTGACGTAAAAATGAATTTACTTCTTCTGCTTTTTATTTGCTTGTTGATTTGTAATGAATTGGTTAGCGTCGCAGTGGTCTTTAAGATAAAGATAAAGATAAAGATAAAGGACGGCGTTACTCAATCCCTTTTGGGAAGCGCCACGCATTCTACTTCTACGGGATATCGTGGAGGCCACTTGAATGCGTATTTTGCCATGACTTGCGGTGGCCAGAGGATGAACAAGTCAGCGCTTTATCCTTCCCAGACAAGCCCGGTACCAATTCACCGACCCCGGAGGGATGGAAGGCTTGGCTGGCCTGGGCGGGAAATCCGAACCAGGAACCTGGTATCGTGTACAGGCGACAACCGGCGCCTCCTCCGACTGCGCTCCACGCGCCCAGTGTGCCTTCAACTGCAAATAAATAAATAAATAATATTGACTCCCCGACTGCTTCCCGAACGAGAATTCCAAGTCTATAGCTCATCGTGCAGAGTCACTAAAGCGATTAGTCGTGTCCTGATCTGCTATGCACGTCGTGTCTCAGAATGTCGCGGTGCTGCTGACGCCTATCAAAGCTGCTGACAGTGTACGCATAGAGCTGTGATAATCGGATACGAGGGTGGAAATGAGCGACGAGTGGTTCACGTGGAAAAATCCTAGATCAAGCTATTTATGTCGCTCGCCCGCTATGCCACGGAGCCCACAAAGAAGCTTTGGGCGATGTAATAAGGCTAGTCCTCTCTGATGACATCGCTTGGATGATTTTCGGCCTCTGATCTTTACGACGATATTCACGTCAAAACGTCTGAGGTTTGAGACGAGAAAGTGGTGAATTTCTTAGATTAGACAGTCTGATACCCGCTTTCTTGTAGTCTAAAACCGAATTTATTAGAGACTAAATCCCCGCTTAGGCCTACCAAAAAAGCACCCGTTGGTGAATTGTACCGGAATTCTGCGAAGAACAAACCACACTGACATGTAGGCCAAAGCACAGTCAAGTTGCGTCGTCTAAGCATCTCATAGAGGTAAAATGCGTGGCGCATATCAAAAAAGGTTCAATAAACGCCGTCCTTTATTCCTAATCCTTTATTAATATCTTCGTTATTGAAGGATAAAGGATAAAGGACGGCGTTATTCAATCTCTTTTGGGATGCGCCACGCATTCTACTTCTATGGGATATCGTGGAGGCCACTTGAATGCGTATTTTGCCATACCATAACTTGCGGTGGCCAGAGGATGAAGAAGCCAGCGCTCTATCCTTCCCAGACAAGTCTGGTACCAATTCACCGACCCTGGAGGGATGGACGACTTGGTTGGCCTGGGCGGGAAATCCGAACCGGAACCTCGTATCGGGTGCACGCAACAGCCGGCGCTTCCTCCGACTGCGCTACACGTGCCCTACATCTTTGTTATTAATAGAGATAAAAGATAAAGAATAGATAAGGACGTCAACCCACACCTTTCAGGAAGCGCCATGCATCCTGCAATATTCATCAGGGATGTCATGGAGACATTTTAAATGTGTGTTTGACCTGTGCAGTAACTTGCGGTGGCCATCCGTTAGACAAGTCAGTGTTTTATTCTTCCTCGACGAGTCAGGTTAAAATTTACCGACCCCGAAGGGATGGAAGGCTTGGTTGGGCTGGGTGGGAAATCCGAACCTCGAACCTCGTATCGGGTGCATGCGACAGCCGACGCCTCACCCGACTGCGCTACACTCGCCCTTCCTTATTATTGAGCCAGATAATTTTTCATTTAAAACCATACAATTAAACAGGTATAGATATATGTTGTCAAAATGGATACTTTTATACAAGGACAAGGTAGCGTTTTGCTTTAGAAAATTTATAATCAAAAATTTCTATTTTCTCGTCCCAGAAAAATCAGTATCCTTTTTTAAAAGATTTTTAGTTTTTTTCGCTAGCACGGCACCACCACGAGACCAGCGCTTTATAAGTACCGACTTTAAAATTGCCTTCCTAAAAAGGAACACATTTTTTAAAATTTCAAATTTCCCACCTTTTATAGCACACGATGGATGGAAAATATCGCTTAGAGGCTATGTCATGCCAGTTAACAACAAGCATTGTTATTAATTGAGACAGATACACACCTCTTACATTGTGTTGGACGTGGGAGCCGAAACAGTAGAAGTAGAACGTTACGGTCGTATTTGGTTGCTCACGGATGCATGCTAAGTTCCGTGCATATAAAGCTCGTTATATCGCTCCCTCTACGTACATTCGAAATTTTATGCCCTTTATTCCATAACACTCACTTCAAATAGCTTCACGCCTCTTAGACCCCGTTTATACTTCCGACGTGGAGCGACGCGACGGCATGTAAAATGGCCAAATTGATCGATCGCGCCGCTCAATCAATACGGCCACTATACGTGGCGTCGCGTCGCTCGGCGTCGAAGTATAAACGGGCCCTTAAGCCCTGTTCATACTTCGCGACAGCAGCGACAAGAGCGCAGCGCGTATAGCGTGCGCAGCCAGCGCAGCGCGTGGGAGTATGAACAGGCGACAAGAGCGACAAGAGCGACAAGAGCGACTTGAGCGATGGACGTAGTGTGGTGTACGTAATTGCACCACAACGTCTACTTCGTGGCCTAAAATATCAAGTGAACAGAGGTCTTCACGTCTAACTATTCAATTGCATTAGTTTTTGGAAAACTGAAACAGACACAAGCAAACAGTCATATTTTTAGTCAAAAAAGTTGTTAGACACTGAAACAGACAGAAGCGAGCAATCTTATTACCTAAATTGTCAGTCTGGCATTAAAAATAGACATAAAAACACTCCTTATCTTTGTATGAAGAACGTCAGAACAGGAATCGTTTCCTTCCAACACTAGTGCGGTGTAATTACGTACTCCACACTCCGTTCGTCGCCACAATTGCTCCAGTCGCTCCCGCCGACGATCGAGTATGAACACTTTTCAGCGGCGCGCTCGGTTTTAATCGATATGCATGTTTTGCACGGGCGACGAGTCGCTCTTGTCGCGAAGTATGAATATGAACAGGCGCTTAGGATAAAACGTCTTCCATCCTCTTCCACCTCACAATTCCAAGCAATGGGCCCCACCAAGATGTGCAATTGCACAACATTTAATTCCACGTCTCTTCTTCTACACTTTGCCATCATTTGTACTTTGGACTTACTTCTCATTTTCGTCTTTATTGCACCTACGCTTAAACGCTTTGCAATATTAATTCTGGATTAATTCTGGACAATAATAATTCTGGATTAGATCTTTTTCTCAGTTTCTTCCACGAACATTAACTCTTACATATAATCTTCTGTTTAACCTTCTAATCTTTTGCTTTCGCATTATCAGGAACGAGGTGAATCTCTCAGCGAGCAAGTATTGGGTTTTTCGGCTCGTTAGTTTAAGGCCAAATAGGTTCAGCATCTTAAAAAAATCCACCGTCCTAGTAGAGATAAGCTGTTCAATATTGTGTTCTACCGGTGCTCTAGATGGTTCCGTCTCCTACCCATTGACGTCTTCCAGGTTCAGTCGGGCTCGGGGTTCAGACGCAAGTTGGTGAATCTTGCCCTTCGGAGTGATTTCAATTCCAACGAGAATTGCTTTTAGCATACTGCTTTCCAGTGAACCGGTGGATGTTTCTCTCAAGCAGTGTCATCCATTGATTGAACGATGCATTCTTCTGCTAGCCTCAACCAGTGCCTAGTGTCACAATGATTGCTTACACCTATGTTCTTTTCCTCCCCGCTAGCCTGTGTACTTCGATCCTTATTTATTCCTCTCTTTTTTGTTGCCTGTGAAGGAGCATTGGAACGACATCTTTTTTGTACCAAAAAATAGGAAACAACAATAAATAGATGGGATTTTTTTTTTTCTTATCGTGATTCCTCAAAAAATTCTTTCTTATGTTGACTGGTTTCACTTTTTCTCTATAGTTAACATTCAACATTCCTCAAAAAGTTATCCAGCCGTCACCTCGATCCTTGTCATGCAATGGTTTTGTTCAATCTATTACCAATATCTCACTACGTATGGAAAGAAAAATTTATTCCTGGGCCGTCCCTGTGGTGCGTACCAGTATAATGAGGCTCCTAAGACGTGGAGCCCGTTTGGGTACGCGTGCTCAGGATTTTCTGAAATTCCTTTTTTCCATGATTCGACATTGCATGATTTTAGCATTTCAGTGGCTTGGTTAACTTCATAAAGTTTCTCTTTTCGACAATATATCTCCGGTGACCTTCCTAATGGTCGCCAATTTACAGGTTTTTTAGTGAACCAATATGTTAATAGTCTTAATATTTTTTTATTTTTTATATGGCTGCAAGTACTACGGTGGCAATTCAAAGATAAGATTGGTGTAAAATAAGATATTGTTTCAAAACCTCTTCTGCTCCGCTGTCCATCTATTGTTTTTGTTGTAGTGTTTGCGTTTCATTTGATTTGATTGGATGCTGTTTTATGCATGGTTGTTTATATTAGACTAGTATTTTACCCAGTTCCGGTGCTATTTGTTTTTTTCATTTATGTGATTTTCTGTTCTTCTTAGTTGCTTTTTCGTGTGAGCACGTCTTCGGGACGTAATAATAAATAAATAAATAAATAAATAAATAAATAAATCACTCTCAGAACAGTCCTTGACACCATTGAGACACGGTCTAGGATCAGGACATCCAACAAGGAAGGATACAGATATGTTGAGTAGATCTCTCCGTCCCCTCCCTTATGAGCACAGGGGGAAAGAAAATTCTTAGTTTGGCTTTTGTATAAATGCCCGCGCAAAACGAAAACCAAACCAGCTCCTTACTCTTTTTCCTTTTTCATTTTCATTTGCATGCATTATTGTTCACTTTCCTTATTAAATTTTTTATTTTTTACGAAAACCGTTTCGAAGTTTCGAGCGTAAAAAGCAGCAGCTACTAAAAAAGCCTAGACATTGTCTAGCGCGTTAAGATTTTTATTCTATTTAAAGTGCATATGCTGCTTACCTAAGGCAGAAAAAAAAGAGAAGAGTGTTTTTCCTACAGTTGCCTTTGAATGTCTGAACGGAATGTCTGCTCTCAATCATGTAAGAATTGCGATAACTTGAGCGAGTGCATGGCACAATTTTATCTATTAGCGTTGAAAGATTGCTGCCCTTCTACATTTTCACTACAAAACAATTTCTATTTCTATTTTTCTTTAAAAATAACATTTCACAAATTTTCAAACACTTTGTTTACCTATGGGGACCGTAATTTTGATTTTTTCAAAGTCACTCACATCAGGTTTTCCTATGCCAAAAAATTATTCCAATATTTTTGTAGAGCCTTTAGATTACTCTGAAAGACGCTAATTTGGATTTGAAGCCTGTTAAGTTCTATTGCAAAAACGTGAAGCTTTAGAAGCGTTCGATTTGACTGATAATGGTATCTTTCAGGTAAACTGTACTTACTGGAATCGCCTTCGAAGGGCCTTTATTGGAAAAGGTGTGTTGCTGTGCAACGGGCGAGGTTCGTCCCACGACCTCGTCTTTTGAAATTAGCGCAGAGTTCAGCTACACTTTCCATTCATGGGTGGTGTGGAACGTTCTGTGAACAATAAAGATCGAACCTCACACCAGTGTTCACATAGAGCCACGTGTAAAATCAGCGGTGCGTGTCCTAATAGTTGACTTAGAGCGAACACCTAATTACGCTTCTTTGGAGAGTTCTGACAATGCTCTGGCTATTTTATAAGCACCAACTTATCCATGCTGATAATATGCACTTGAAAAAGCCATAATTGTGTGGGCCTCAAGGGAGATGATGATAGACATCAAAAAACCTTAATTCAGTCCATTTTCATAACACACAACACCACGTCACACCGCCTACTCATAGAGTGGCGCAAAAATAATGGCTGATTTGAACCAACTAAATACTTTGAAATAATAGGGTGTCCCATAATTTTCTGAGATATGATACAATTTTTTTTAAAATTTGTCACAACAAGATGATGACAAAGGGTAGCTCCATCTGTGGCCACGACCTTCCTCCAACGATTGGGCAGAGAGCTGATTGCATTCTCCCAGAAAGAAGCTGGCCTGCTGCTGATCCATTCGTCGATTGCACACTGAACCTCTGACGTTGCGAGCATTGTTTCTTCGTGGAAAAAACAGCAAGACTTCTAAATGCTGCGTAGCACAACGGCTGATATCTGGTGAATACGCAGGATGTGCCAGAATTTCGACAGACTCCTTTTTCATCAACTCCTGCATTCGTTTCTTTCGATACGGTTGTGCGTTATCCATTAACGCACGAATAGTACCGAATGTCGGGTACTTCTCAAGCAGCTTGCACTCCATTTCCAGCATATCTTCAATGAACAAGTCTGCTGTTGTCGTCTGTTCATCTGGTAAAAGTGAGTAGTGCACGACTTCCCGACTCGTGAACCAAAATGGAAGCGAAATCTTCTTTGAGCAGCAAAATGCTGTATCCTTTCGGAAACGACTGAACCAAGTTTTACACGTTGACTTGTTGCAGACGTCTGGAACTAACAAAGCAAAGATAGCTTTGTGAGCAGCGCACGCAGACGATCCAGAACGAAAGCGATGAAGAAGCAAGTCGCGATTTCGGCAGTCGGCAAATTCATTTTCGAGAAATTTCCAGAGTGCGGCAGTAGGCCGATAGCGGTAGTCGACATGCTGTTGCGAAATATATTCGAATCGCCTTGTTGTGCCAAGAGAAGAAGCCGTCCGAATCTTGTATAAAGAAGTTGTAACGCGCCAAACACTCATGGTTCAAATAGCCCAGAAAGTTATGAGAGACAATAAGGGCCCGTTGATACTTTGACGCCGAGCGACGCGACGCCATCCATAGTGGCCACATTGATCTGGCTACGCGATCGATCAATATGGCCACTATGCATGTCATCGCGTCGCTCGGCGTCGGAAGTATAAACGAGGCCTAATACTATAACTACGCTCTATAGGAGAGATTTTCAGTGAAAATAACTAAAAAAAGAATAGACATTAGTTATTCTGGAGTTCTGGAGGCGACGAAATCGTGCTTTTTGTGCCCTTCTGACTTCGGAAGCATTTCTCGTGCAAAAGAATGTCGAGATGCTTAAAAAGGTGACAGACTGTAGGAGAGTCTGGTAACTATGGAGGTATATGGCCGAGAGCTTCGTGTCCCAAATCAGCCAGTCGCTTTATGGTGAGCTGCTAAAGCGTCTACCGCTTTATGGTGAGCTGCTAAAGTTACTAGGTATTCAAACGTTGCTGCATAGAAGGGTAGCTGCAGATCTTATATTTGGCTTAGGCATTTTTGAAGTTAAACTATCTCCTTGCAAGTACTGGATCTTCACACCTTCGAATGGACGTTCAGGTGGGTTTAGACTTGATTTTATGGGACCGCGGAAACAGGATGATCAAGGTTGTTCCATTTCGTGAAACCTTTGGTAGGAATCTATTGGGTTTCAATAATCAATGTCGCTTTTTCATATTTTTTCAAACTGGACATATTTACATAAACAACAAACATTAGCCAATGATATATTGACCGCTTTGTTGGACGACCTTTTGCCACCTTTCGGTGGGTTGAAATTTCCAATTTCAAAGAAGCCTTGGTTTTTAGAAGCGAATAATACTCATTTTAACAGCCTAACCGCAATCAAAAGCTATACCATTCGAATGGTTTGAATGGAACGAAACAAATGGTAATCTTGGGTCGGATTCATGAACGCGGCCGGAGGCAAATTCTACCTCCACTTACCTCGACGGCCATTTACCCGCCACTTTCACCGAACTTACCTCCGTTTTCTGATTCATGACGGCCAAGGCGAGGGTTTTGCTCCGCGGCCAATTTCTGACCCAATGTGCATGCCTCCGCTGGCCCGATGGCATCAGCTAACAGCGAAACCAATCAGTCACACTTGCTGCTGGGACGTCGCTGGCACCGACACTAGCAGATCGTATTTAGTGGAAATGAAATGTGAAACGTGGGGTTGGGCGAGGGGGAGGGAGGGAGAGGGGTGGAAACTAGTAGCATAGCAGGAAGTAAAGAAACAATGGTAAATGTGGGCCTACATGACTAATAATGGGTGCCATCCACCACAGTAGCCTGTCAAGGAAGGCAAAGGTGGCGAACGGGCATAGTCCACCTAGTCCACCACGTAAATTACGATTTGCGTGGTGGACTAGGCTCATGTTGGCCCAAGCCGACCCACAATGCCACTAAAGGAAGCAATAAAAATAAGTGGCATTGTGGGCCGCCATAGTCCACAGAGCCCAAAAATCATTGAATGCAAGCCTAATAGAGAAAAACAAAAGGTAAAACAACTCACCGGAGTGCGGCGAAAGACGTGCGCATAGCGACGGCAACTAGGCGCCCCTACCAGGCATTGAATTTGGGGGCTGGCGGCCAGCTCAGAGCTGGCTAAGGGCCAGCGGAGGCATGCATTGGGTCAGAAGTTGGCCGCGGAGCAAAACCCTCGCCTTGGAGGTAAATGTTCCCCGACGCGCTGACGGGGTAGCATTCACCTCGACACTTACCTCGGATTTTTCCCGCCGCGCGTTCATGAATCGCGCGTAAGTGGGGAGTGGGGGTAAATTTTGCACTTACCCGCCGGTAAATCGTTCATGAATCCGGGCCCTGATGGTGTTGAGTCAGAGGCTGTGAGGTGGCCTTGGCATCGGTCCCCAATCAATTGAGCTCTGTTTATATTTGGCAGTTTATCGTGCTACACAAAAAAAAACAATTCATGCGATCTATGAGAAAAACGACATCAATTATCGAACAACCCCATAAAAAGGTAAATGTTTTATAAATCCTATAAACTACAGATTTTCATTAGTAGTCTAAAACGGATTTTTGCTCAGGCCCTTCTTCATCTAGAGCGAGCAGTACGAGTTCGAATTCATCTTCCACTTGGAGGAGCCAATGATTGGAACTAACAAGGGAAGGGTCTGAAGAGTATATTTGAACGGGTGGAGCGAGTCATGCAAGGAGAATCCCACATCTCAATTAGTATAAAAATGTGTTTAGTGCAATGGAAGTGGGGTTGCTTCATGCGAGGAAGGTTGGAGGTTTGGTTCTTGTGCGCTGCTGCATTTTTGCATTTCGACTGTCTGGTTGAGATTTGGGGGATTCTGACGTTTTACCTTCATGCACTTCTCACCTGTGTATCACTGATATTGAATATTTATACATCATCATGTTGAATACCACAGCGTACAGCTAGGAAAATAGGCCTAAAAACGTCTGAATATGGTACAGACGTCAGAATCCGCAAATCTCAACCAGTCAGTTGAAATGCAAAAATGCAGCAGCGGGGAAGAACCGAACTCTCAACCTTCCTCGCATGAAACAACCCCACTCCCACTGCGCTCCGAGCCACTTCCCGGCAGAGGCATCGCGGGCGTACAAGACCCTCAAACTCGTGATGCGCGCCGCATTCCGCTGTGACTTCAAGGACCCCCTACTCCTTGGTTTTAACGACTTAGCGAAAAATAAATACATTTTTATACTAACTGAGGAGCGAGGATTCTAACTACATGACTCGCTTGATTTGCTACTTGTTTTCTGAATAAAATCTGACGACGCTGGATGAGCTAAAAGAAATTCTACAAGTGTCTCCACATGTAGCACTCCATGAGATGTACCACTACGACGAGCTTCGTGCCCCGCTGCTCCATTGCTATTGTTACTGTTTATTATTTACATAAGGCAATGCGTTCAAAAAACAAACGCAGTGACAATCACAAAAAAGGACACAGTGACACAAGCAGACAAAAAGTGGAAGCGCTATAACAAACAATCATACTATTCAACCGATTTTAGATCTGACTAGGCTTCGACCGTCCATGCAATTTTGACAGCCATATTAGTAATCAGCACTCCGAACTCTTTCTAATCACCCTGGTCTCCACCTGAAGTTCCATGGGAGGTCGAAACTCTTCCCTAGTAAGCAACAAACTTTCAACTCCGCTTCTGAATTGTCTCGGTGTTACGTGGAACTGGAAATTTCTTTTTTTATCGCCGACACGAACAGGTTGATATCAGAAGAGTTAAAAGTACGACCACAACTTTCAGTACCTTATCTGGGGCGGCAAACTCTCTATGAATCTTTCCATATTCCCCATTTATTCCCTGTTTTAGTAGCTGCAGATTCAATACGTTCCCTCCGACATCTTATCGCACGCTTCGACGAATTTGTCTAGTGCTTCTGACACATGTTCATTTCCGAAACGAGTGATAATCAGATATAGCTTGCGAACTGTTGGTTGTTGTTGTTGATGGTGAAGTCCTGAGTCATGGTATTTGCGTCGTTAGACCACTGGTTCATCGTATACAGCAGGATTATTACTACTAGAATAAGACAGATTCCGACTGTCGTACAGATAACGAACTAAGCTGCTTCCGGTCATTCCGATGCGTAGGACGTCAGGATGTCTGAGCTCTGTGACAAGGTTGAGTAGGAGACAACTAAAGATTATTCAGTCTCGTAGCGCATAATCCTTTCTATGGTCTAGACCAGAGTCAGAAGAGCCTTATTACGCAGAGGATTTGTTCTTTTCAAGTGGAGCGATGGTTAGAACAAGGCGTTATTCTGTATGTTTTACTCAAAATTTCACCTTACCTTAACGAAGTTGTGAGAATGGCATAAGCTACACCATTCTGCGTCTTCCGCAGCGCAAACTGTGATAATCGGTCAACCTCAGTTTGCCTTTACAAAGCCTGCATTCGTCTGAACAGGCGTAGCTTACTCCCAACAAGTATTAGATCTTCAGGGCGTGCAGTAAGCGATCAGCAGAGTCACCTGTATCACCTGCCGTCCCATTGATCATCGAGTTGCACGAGCGGGCACCAACGCGTCTCCATGTGTCCCTGTCGCGTGCCAGAGTGCTCCAATGGATCCTCCTCGCTCGAGGGACACGAAGAGCGTCCTATCGTTCTTTCAAAGCTTTCACGAAGAAGTCCGTCCAAGGGGGAGTCCTGGTGTCTCTTGACATCCCGCGGAATCCAGCCGATGACGTCTCTTGTCCCGCGGGTGTCTGCGAAGCGCATTACGTGGCCGGCCCACCTAATTTTCGACAACTTGGCCCACGCGAGCGTCTCTGATCTTCGAACGTCGGCGAAGCTCGGAACTCGGTAGGCAATTGAATGGAATGCAACTCTTGATTACGCTAAGATTCTTAGAACAAAATGGCTCTAAAGTTTTGAACCTTGTTACCTTCCATTCTGTTGGGAGAATTCTGATGCCCCCAATTAAACTGTGATTCTAGCATGAGTAATAATTGGACCATCAAAATCAGGTTAAGGAGGATCTAGTAGAATTTAAGAACTGCTTACCCACGGCGAAGGAATGGATTCGTTTTGATTAATCAGCGGTCTTATGTTGACGTCTTCGGCACAGAATACGTCGATCTAATTTTAAGTGAAGTTTTCTCTCAAGCAACAGATTTTTGGTTTCCACAGTTTCGTGGTCGCCATTGCTTTCGAATTTTTGCAGCATTGATCGCAAACGTCTTCTGGATTCTCTCGATCCACGCTGGCTGTTCTTAAGCAGTCGTGTTCTTATTCAAGCGATCAACACTTGAATTTGTCTGGTGATTCGTAGACTAACGGTCATTTGCAGTAACGGGATGTTTAGTTGCGATCAAAACTCTTGCGCCAGGCGGGACTCGAACCCGCATCTTCTGCTTTCCGGGCAGCGATGTTCGCCTTACACCACCGGCGCTGTTTGACCGCACGTAACATCCGCGATATCCTCCAGGTCTGTCAGCACCCACCCGTGATACGGGATGGGCCGGCCGCTGATATCAGCATGGAACCGGTTAAGCTGAAGACCTTACTAGTAACAATGCTTTAACACATTTGCTTAAGCCTGGTCATTTGCAGGATGTCTATCTCACAAAAAATAATTTTTATAATTTCAACCATTTGAGTATTGATTAACAGTGCAGTTTTATGATTTTTCTGTTATTGGGTCTAAAGAGAGCGGCGGATCAATGGTATAAAAGGGGTTGCAAAAAATTCAAGAAGAACTAGTCTCCTTGAACCATTTCGAAACCACTACGCTACTCTAGAGAGATCATTTTTTGGTATTTGATCATCTACCTGCTGACTATAGTTGTTCTCGAATGACCCATTGGAGTAGGTATTCGGACAACTCTCATTCGAATTTGAATACACCCATTCGATCATTCAAAAAAATCGAGTTTTCGAATGTACTCGAATTCGAATATTCAGAAAAACCACAGTTTCCGAATACATTCCAATTCGAGTATTCGAAATTTGTGAGCATTCGAAACGATTCGAATATTCGAAAAAGTTTTGAGAGCATAACTATACTTTTAACGTGTTTCAAAAGCAATTCTTTAAGCAGTCTATTAAATTAGACTGAAGATGCTGATGAAAGCCTGAAAACGAGGCATGAAAATCTGCTGAAATGCACCGTGCTGTGAGATATAGAAGGCTACTACCCGTCGAGAAAATACTTCAAACAACATGTCGTTAAAATCGTCACAAAAGTTGTAGGATATAAAGATGAAGGCCATTTTGCTTCGTGTGATCTCCACATGTGTCGTTGTCGTTGTCACAGGCCCCGCCTATGCTTCGACGTCGAGCGAAGCCACGCCACCTACTGTGACCACATATTGATTGGGCGACGCGATCGATCAATTTGGCCACTATACATGACGTCGCGTCGCTCGGCGTCGCAAGTATAAACGGTGGCCATGGCGCTATTTTGACTTATTCATTAGAGTTCTGTTTGAGGAAAATCCTTAACGGCCTCCACACCCTCTTGCGGTGAGCGGCGGGCGGCGAAAACTCCGCGCAGGTAGAAGACGTCCGGGTATTTTCCGCTATTTCCCGCACCGTAATTTTATCAATATCGATTGATGGCGATCGAAACTTTAGAAACATACTTCAGATTCGTGTTCATCGACCTCGATTGCCCTAGGGCTTAAGATCCCAGGCAGGGAGAAGTCGTCTGGGTATTTTTCGCTATTTTCGAGCCGCAATTCCCCCCTTTTATTACTAATTTCTGCGGTGGCGGCACCGATCGATAGTATGTCTCAGCGCTTAGAACGTTATTATCAAGTACAAGTATGATAGAAGTCTGGATATTTTCCGCTATTTTCGTGCCCCGTAATTTGGTCAATATCCATTGATGGCGATCTATACTTCAAAAACGAGCTTCAGATTCGTGTTCAGCGACCGCGATTACCCCAGGACTGAAGTTTCTAGGCAGGAAGAAGACGTCTGGAATGCTGGGTATTTCCCGCATCGTAATTTAACCAATATTGATTGATGGCGATCGATACATCAAAAACAAACTTCAGATTCGTGTTCAGCGATCTCGTTTGCCCCAGAGCTAAAGTTTCGTGCCGCCTGGACGACAGCCACAAAAATCGATAGTTTGATCAATATCGATTTATAGCGATCGATACTTCAAAAACAAGCTTTAGATTCGTGTTCAGCGAGCTAGATTGCCCAGAGCTAAAGTTTCGTGCCGCCTGGACGACATCCACAAAAAATCGATGGCTTGATCAATATCGATTGATGGCGATCGATACTTCAAAAACGAGCTTCAGATTCGTGTTCAGCGATCTCGGTTGTCCCAAGGCCGAAGTTCCCAGGCAGGGAGAAGACGTCTGGGTATTTTTCGCTATTTTCGTGTCGTAATTTTCCCCTCCCAATTTTCCCCCTATTTTTTCCCCTTATCCCCCCCCCCCATTTTCCACACCGATTTTCCCTACGCTAATTTCTGCAGCGCCGCCGATCGATAGGATGACTCATCGCCTAGCGCGTTATTATAGCAGCAACTATAGTACTTGGTAGGATAAAGGATAAAGGACGGCGTTACTCAATCCCATTTGGGATGCGCCACGCATTCTAATTCTATAGTGCTTGGTACCTCTGCTCAATCCGCTTCGTGAATTCCCGACACGCGGATACTGTAGTCGCCGTGCAATCGAGGTCACAACGATCTGACGATCTGATGATCTGCGGTGGATCCATAGCGCTTGGAGTTTGTCACCGGGACGCGCCCGCCAAACCTCGTTCGAACTGGTCGTACTAGTTTCTACCCTATATTCTGATGTTTTTCTTTTGCATTCTGTATCCGTCATCTATTTTTGCTCTGCTGCGCTGTATTTTTCGGTTGAATTTTGTCGAATTTTTGTTTTCTTTTTTTTTCCTGGATTTCTTTTTGCATTTGCTAGATATTAGTCATCCAACAACAAAAGTGAACATTTTAGATGACCTAGAAGCTTCGCGATAGTTCCATTAGGCTAATTTTCTTTCTTATTTTGCAGGCCATTCCTTCTATCTCTCTCCTTTATAATCCTTCCTTTGCAGCGTATAGCAACTTTTTTTCAAAAATTTTCCACTGATTTTCTCACTAGAGAAAGAGAATTTGGCACCCATTGTGTATCCTACGAGGCGCCAGATTGTCGTATATTAACTTTTTTTGTTGTGCAAAGCTGCGGCTTGACAGGGTAGTTTTCGTTCCTGAAACCTCAGCATTAGACCAATTTATGGAAGACTCACTTCGGCTTTTCTTCGGTGTATTCTCCTGGACGATCGTTTATTCTATGCAAAACTTTCTGCGATTTTAATGCTTTTTGGATCTATCCTACTTGGAGGAGGGTACCGCTCGAAAAAAAAAGCTCAAATGTGTGGTCAGTACCAGGGATGGGCGGAATTTCTGTTTTCTGTTTTCTGATTTCTGATTTTCTGGCCATTTTGAGCAAATTTTTTCTGTTTTTTGTTTTTTGAGAAAATGGCCAAAAATTGGCCAGAAAACAGAAAATGGAGCTGCGAACGAAATTATAGCATAGGGATCCAATAAGAAGAATCCGAAAGTATCATAGAATCACAAGTTTCATTTCGAAATAATGTTTTTAGAGTATTGTAAGTTGTAAGCATATGGCGTTTTTGGATGCGTTCCTGTAGAAATTGCGCCATACACTCATGAACTATGCCGCTTTGTTTGTTTGACTGATTGTGTAAGTGCTGCTGACATGGAGTTCCTTCAAAGGACATTTCTCGACTTTAATAATTTGATTTCGTATTCTTTTCAATTCTAAGACTATTTTGCATCTATGATTACTTACAACTTTATATTATAGCTATCACATGTATCACCTGTCGTCCCGTTTATCATCGAATTGCTCGAGCGGGCGCCAGCAGCGTCTCCATTCGTCCCCGTCGCGTGCCAGAGTGGCCCAATGTATCCTCCTCGCTCGAGGGACACGAAGAGCGTCATATCGGTCGTTCAGGGCTTTCACGAAGAAGTCCGACCAACGCGTTGGTGGGCATTCTGCTGTTCTCTTGACATCCCGCGGAATCCAGTCGGTGACCGCTCTCCTCCAGCGGGTGTCTGCGAAGCGCATTACGTGGCCGGCCCCGGGGACGGACATAACTCCAACGCCGCGCGAACCGGCACGGCACGCCTTTACCTTATTTCATCGTTTCTTGGAGATGGTATATGAATGTGGTTTCAATAAGACGATCAGCGACAGTTTATGCAGGAATCGGTCATGTGGATGGTTTCTAGCGTCAGTATTTGCCATCTACAACTTCTTCGGTCAATTTCTACGCGCGATTATGGTTAAACTACAGAGAAAGGTCGCTATCACCTATTCTCGGATCAATTGTCCTACTGCAGACTGTTGCCTACCACATTCTGTGGGATCTTAAGTTCCTTGCCAGAAATGTGGTCTGGGAGCTTAAACACTGAGAACATTTCGTGCTCCGCGGCTAACCATGTGTCACCGAGTGTACGTCCGCGTTTTAGCGCCGCGACGTCGCACGCGGCTAGCGCGCGACGTCGCGTTGGAGTTAGGTGCTGGAGCCGGCCGGCCCACCTAATTTTCGACGACTTGGCCCATGCGACAGCGTCTCTGATCTTCGAACGTCGGCGAAGCTCGGAACTCCGGAGGCCTTCTCTCACTTGCGTGAGTCGTGTCACTCCGAGCATCGTCCTCTCGATTCCACGCTGCGCGACGCTGATCGCGTGTTCATCCTGCTTTCGTATAGCCCAGGTCTCTGAGGCGTATGTTAGGGCAGGAATAACAGTGGAGTCGAATAGGTGGGCACGGAGTCGGACGTTCTTCGTCTTCTTCGCGACCTCTTCGACGCTCTTGAAAGCTCCCCAAGCCGCTCTTTTCCTCCTGCTCAGCTCCGGCGCTAGGTCGTTGGCCATATTGACTTCGCAACCCAGATACACGTAGCTGGAGCATTCGGAGCTGTTCGTTCCGTTGAGCGAGAATGGGGCATCAGAAACTTGTCCGCTCCTCATGCACATCGTCTTCGTAAGATTCAGCTGCCGACCGATTGTATTGAATTTAGAGTATGCTAGAAATTTTTGTAAAAGCTTGTAAGTAAAAGCGATAGCCCATAACAACATTTTTAGTCATACAAAAGCATTTGATACTGGAAAAATGAATTTTTGAGTGAAATAATTAGATCGTGTGGCAATTTCGATATTTTCTGTTTTCTGTTTTCTGATTTTTTCTGTTTTCTGGCATTTTTGGCTTTTCTGTTTTCTGGTTTCTGTTTTCTGACGAAAGCGATTTTCTGTTTTCTGTTTTCTGGGAAAATTTTCAAAATTTCCGCCCATTCCTGGTCAGTACTGGGGTGGAAATTACAAAGAAACACATTCCTGTAGGCTAGACCATTGTCTCGTCTCTGTAAAATCGTTTAGCGTCAATTCTAACACCGTTGTAGACCAGATGGAGTGAAGTGCTTCCTTCGGACTAGGACAGATTCGTTTTTTTATATCTACAACAGTTCGAAGTGCATTACTCAGTAGTTTTGTATTGTCTTTTCAAGCGCAGTCTTTTTTCTTAAAGTAGCGATCGAATTGAAACTGAATTATCTCTTTGAAATTCCGAAATTAAAGGCACGAAAACAGACTCATCAGTCTTTACGGAAAGGGTATATACTCTGTGATTTGACTGCAAGATATTCGATGTATTTTGAATGTTTTCAAGACAGCATACATTGTTTTTTCTACGTGCTGATACCTTAAGCTACTGTCGAGTTGTAGAGTGTAGAGCTAAAATAACTCGGGAAAACCGACGGTTACCTTCAGTCGACCACGGAGTCGAACCTAATATGTAGTTACAGCTGTGAAATAGATATTTCTATTCTTTTTAAAGATAAACTTTGCCAAAACATCAGTACTACCAGAATTAATAAAACGTGAGAAGATGCAGTACCGGACGCTTCTTTTGAATAGACTGCGCAAAAACCGCGATTTTGCGGTTTTTGCGTCTTTTTGATATAACTCGCCCAAAATTCATTCATTCCTAAAACTAAAGATACTTTTGAGCTCAGGAGCTCGAGCTCTATCGTTTGGTGTACATTGTTTATATGAAGCTATGGAAATGGCCGAACGAAATTGAAAACTTGCGCTCCATTGCGAGGGACGTTCGCGGACGAGTTGTCGGTCGCAAGCCGTCGAAAACGGTTGCGTGCTCACAATTCCTCCAATTTGAGGTTCTTTAAGAAACGGTTGTACTGTTTGATTGGTATCTTCGGGATCTACACAATCATATATGTATACAACTTCGCCAAACCACAGCATTTTCGCAGTGGGTGGTCAAAATGTCTGGAGCTGACTTTTTGCGATTGGAGAAGCTTACGATCCAGGACTTGCATGTTTTCGGAGTATCTCAAGTATCGCGTAAAGTGTTCTGTCATGCCAAGAATTCTCTGAGAGTGCGCCGTGCACAATGTATACAGGGTCGAACCTATCAATCGAGGGGGAAGGGCAGCTTGTAGAGCGAGCATTTATGGAGTTTTATGAGAAATTCTCAGCCGCCCTACTCAGGAATTGCTGTACTCTGTCCCGGTGAGACTTTGGAGTGCGCTATGCACAATGTATTTAGGATGGAACCTATCAATCGACTGGGCGCGACAGCTCGCAAACTAAACCACGGGCGTGTGCTGAGCGCAATAACTCTGTCAAGTTTGAATCTTTCCGGAATCGATTGATAGGTTCGATCCTATATGCATTGTGCACGGCGTACTCTCAGATGATTCCTGGCATGATAGAACACCTTACGCCATGCTTGAGATACTCCGAGAACATGCAAGTCCTGGAATACATATAAGCTTTCCCAATCGCAAAAAAGTCTGCTCCAGTCATTTTTGACCAACCACTGCGAAAACTCAGTGGTCCGGCGAAGCTGTATGCATATTTGTGTAGATCTCGAAGAGACGAATCGAACGGTACCAACTGCTTCTCAAAACACTTCAAATTAGAGGAATTGTGAGCACGCAACGGCTTTCGACAGCTTGCGACTGACAACTCGTCCGCGACTGCCCTTCGCAATGGAGCGCAAGTTTTCAATTTCGAACATTTTCATGGTTCCATATGAATAATGGATACCGAACGATAGAGCTCGAGTTTTTAAGCTCAAATGTATCCTTAGTTTGCGATAAGAATGAATTTTAGGCGAGTTATATCAAAAAGACGCAAAAACCGTAAAATCGCGGTTTTTGCGGTGTCTATTCAAAGGAAGCATCCAGTACTGTATCTTCGACACTATATTGGTCGCTGAATTTATTTATTTATTTATTGCACTTAAAGGGACGCCTAACCTTGTACACATCGTCAAGTCTAAAAAAATCAATAGAAGTAAACATCGTTCTGAAACATAGCTGAAAGAGCAAGCAATTAAAAATGAAGAAAACTCGCAACAATATTGAAAGGCAGAATAGTAAAGCGTATTTAGAATACCTCCGTTCCAAAACACAGAAATCCGCTTGTCCTTTTCCTTTGCAGTGTCTTCATTCTATACTTGAAGACTGGGTGTTCTTACATATGTAGTACCTCTATGGTTATCTTACAAGAAAATTTCTTTAGAATTTATATACCATGCTGTAGTGTGTATTCTTATCCTTCACATGGCGATCTAAATTGTTGAAAAAATATTAATCGGTAGGGGACAGATCTGGTAAATGTGCTGGGTGTGGCAGCGTTTCGTATCCCAATTCATCCGGTTTCTAGAAGACAAATTTTGACACGGGCGGACGCGCACTGTCATGCAGTAGGATCGGGCCTCTTCGACTGACCAAGGCCGGCTTTCGATCAACTTCTGCTGCATCACTTCAATTTCAAATAAATATACCATTTTCACGTCAAATTGGACACTCTTCTAAGCCTAAGAATAAACCTCTGGAAATCCAGCCGATCTCTTCCAAATCAAAATGAACTTCTTCTACATTAAAATAGAGGATAAGGATAAAGATAAAGGACGGCGTTAGTCAATCCCTTCTGGGATGCGCCAGCGCATTCTACTTTTACGGGATGTCGTGGAGGCGACATGAATGCGTATTTGGCCAAACAATGACTCGCGGTGGCCAGCCGATGAACAACTCAGCGCTTTATCCTTCCCAGACAAGTCTGGTACCAATTCACCGACCCCGGAGGGATGGAAGGAGTGGAGCCCACGCGGGACATGGCCTTCCACTCGTTCGGATCGTCCGCTGCTGGACAGCGTTTCTAAACGTTTCTGAACGTCGGGATTCAGAACAGGGGTGCACACAAAATTTTGTGCGTTAATTTTTAACGAAATTTTTTTAACTGAAATTTTTCGTTAAGTTTTCAGTAAATCGTTAAATGTCGTTAAAAATACAATTAGCTGCAAACTGTTATTGCAAATGAAAAAATCAAGGAAGACGTTATATGTTTCATCCAACTTCAACAGATCGACATCTAAATTTCAAGGAGTAGGTGTAACACTACAATGTATCTTAAACAATTTACTATCGACAAGGTGTGGACAGTAAAATAATTAAACCTTCTGCAACAAATTATCTCCATGGTGTTGATTAACACCAGGTATGGCATTATCAACCAAGAGAACGGTACTTAGTGGGCTGGTGCCCGCATCGACAAGGCATCTTAAAATGTAAGATTAGGCAGACCCCGAAGTTCCTCGCCCTTTCCTGGTTCTTTGCGAAACTGTTTTGTGTAACTGCTACACGAGCGTGTACAGTCTCGATGCTAGAACCAGCCCATTAAGTACCGAAAGAATTAATGAAAATACAATTAAAAGCCGGGCGCGTGCAGCGCAGTCGGAGGAGGCGCGACTGTCGCGTGCACCCGATACCAGGTTCCTGGTTCGGATTTCCCGCCCAGGCCAACCAAGCCTTCCATCCCTCCGGGGTCGGTGAATTGGTACCAGACTTGTCTGGGAAGGATAGAGCGCTGACTTGTTCATCGGCTGGCCACCGCAAGTCATTGTATGGCCAAATACGCATTCATGTCGCCTCCACGACATCCCGTAGAAGTAGAATGCGCTGGCGCATCCCAGAAGGGATTGAGTAACGCCGTCCTTTATCCTTTATCCTTTATCTCGATTTTGAAAACGTCCAATTTGATTTTAAAGTTGATAGGCCAGCTTGGAAGAGTGTCCAATTTGACGTGAAGAGTCTCCAATTTGATTCAAAGCGGTTGGACGTGAAAATGGTATAAATAAATGAATGAATAAATAAATAAATAAGTAAACAAATTTCGGCACATTACTTCTCTGCTGTGAAGAATTGTGCCGAAATTTAACTATAAATTAAATAACTAATAACAGTAACTAAAAATTAAAGAATTTTACGACAAACTAAGTTAAACTAATTTCGGCACATTACTTCTCTGCTGGGCGCGTGGTGCGCAGTCGGAGGAGGCGCCGACTGTCGCCTGCACCCGATAGCAGGTTTCTGGTTCGGATTTCTCGCCCAGGCCAACCAAGCCTTCCATCCCTCCGAGGCCGGTGAATTGGTACCAGATGTGTCTGGATGGATAAAGCGCTGACCTGGTCATCGGCTGGTCACCGATAGTCATTGTATGGCCAAATACGCATTCAGCTCGCCTCCACTACATCCCGTAGAAACAGCGCGTGGCGCATCCCAAAGGGATTGAATAGCGCCGTCCTTTATCCTTTCATCCTTTACTTCTCTGCTGTGATAGTCTCTCCAGTCCTCAAGAATCTGTAATGTACTACACCAGCCGTTGTCCACCATGGTCTTCGTTGCATGGAGACTTGGTTTCGGTATCTTTTTGGGACTCTTGTCCTTGTCCAGCCATTCTGCAGAGCGACGACGATTGTCACGAAGGATCCATTTTTCGTCGCATGTCACGATCCTGCCCAAAAAAGCGCCCTCAGAGTGCGCAGCGTCAGCGAAACATCTGCCCGGCGGTCAGTTCGTACGGGACCCTTTCATCCGATTTCTTCACTCTTCCGATCGCATTCAAGTGGTGACTGATAGCGCTGCCGACAACGCCGAAATGCTCTGCCAGCCCTCTCACAGTTTGACGCGGATCTGCTTCCACCACGGGTTCGAGTTGGTGCTCGTTAAGGAGTGATGGCGGCCAGAAAGATTGAATCATACAAAAATCCTCCTTCTCTGAACCATCACGGTCTAGTTCTGACCAACTTGTTCTCCCTAAAGGAGCATTTTGCAGATTCGTGCCTCGATCGACTCTGACATTCCAGAAACAGCAGAGCTATGTACCATTCGCTTGGTCCATCTCAGCCTCTTTAGACGAAAGAAAATCGCTCAACGAAAGGCGGCACTCTATCGGAAATGAGAACGTCTTCAAGTGGACCTCAACCAAGTAACCATAAAAGCGATCTAGGCGCGCAACATCTGACACAAGAAGGGCCAGCGAGCACGAATACGCCAACGTGCCAGCTCGTCAACTCTCCGACCATAGGTCGAAGTGTAGGAGTGTAAGCCGATAGTGGATTAGTTCTTGATTTTCAAGCACTCAGCGAGATGATTTGATCGTTCTGGCGGAATCGTCTTCGCTAAGCGGCCTCAGCTCAGCTGCGACGACAGCTTATTTGGCGCATTCGAAGAGCTCGTCCAACTACTGCGACAACTGGGATCCGGCCGCCTTTCTCGCGAACACAGTCGCGTAGTATTACTCCTCGAAAATACTCATCAAAGACCGTGGACAGAATCGCTTATCTCGGACTGAACGCCGAACAGGATTTAACGCCAACTGCCTGCGTTCGAGAAGACGTCGATTTGGCGGTGGAGATTAGAATGATTTCAATCAGGCTACATCTGGGATTTTAGACAGCCATAGAAGTTGTCTGAACAAAAAAAGTAAAGCAAGAGATAAAGCGTAAATGATAAGAAAGGCTTCAAGTAGGTTTCTTCAAGCTTTAAATGGCTGGTATCAAGATTGTAAACTGTGACAACGATTTTTGTTGCGATCAAAACTCTAGCGCCAGGCGGCACTCGAACCCGAACCTCCTGCTGACAGGGAATGCTCCACACCATTTCACCTTTGGTGCTGTTAGATCGAACACAACAGGTGGTGCGGGTTCGAATCCCGCCTGGCGCTAGAGTGTCGATCAAAATAAGACATCGTTGTAATGTGAGGAAAGGCGTTGGCTGGCCACATCCTATGTGTGTTGCTCCACGCATTCTTTTTCCGCGGAAGCAACTTGAAGGCGGATTTGGCCTATACAATGACTTAGCTTTTCTGATCGAGAAAAAGTTCAGCCTACCAGCTAGGTCCGACACAATACCACCGACCACAGAGGTATGGAAGACTTGGTTGTCTTGGGTAGAAATTCGAACCAAAAATCTTAGATCGAAGAGCGCGCGACAGCCTTCGCTTCCTCCGACTGCGCTGTGTGCGCAAGAAGCAGAAGATAAGGACAGGATTTCAATCTCCTCTTCAGGAAACTGCTCGCATTCAGCTGGTGTCACAGAGGCTATTTGAATGCGTACTTGGTCTAAAAAGATTTTAGTCTTCATAATCAAGCCTACTGGGCACGGGAGCGCAGTCGGAGGAGACGCCGGCTGTCACCTGCACCCGATACCAGGTGCCTGGTTCGGATTTTTCGCCCAGGCCCACCAAGCCTTCCATCCCTCCGGGGTCGGAGGATTGGTACCAGATGTGTCTGGGAAGGATAAAGCGCTGACTTGTTCATCGGCTGGCCACCGCAAGTCATTGTATGGCCAAATACGCATTCAACTCGCCTCCACGACATCCCGTAGAACTAGAATGCGTGGCGCATCCCAACAGACTTGAGTAACGCCGTCTTTTATCTTTTATCTCAATCAAGCCTGCTAGACCTAGGCAAGGAATCGAACCCTAGATTGATCGGAGCGCGAGAAGGTGGCGCTTCCAACCGACCGTGTTGAGCGTGTCCATAGACGGTCTATTGCAGTATAGCTATTTTGGAAAATCCTAATCGGGAGGATCACTTACAAACGGACCCAAAAGAAAGTACTGCTTCTAGCCGACTGTGTTAAATGCATCTATAGCTGGTTTATTGGAGATTAAAAATTGGTGCAATCTCGTCCTAATCGGGATGGACATTTTCAAACAAGGGATACCTCCATAACACCGCTTTCAAAAATAGAAAAAACGACGCTTGATACAGTTGCGGCCTCCAGAATCAAGCTCATATGGCATAGAGACAGATGAGATGGTTTTTTGGCGTGGTTTTATTTATTTATTTATTGACGTGTAACGTAAACACAGTGATAGTCAATAGAAAAAGGACATGTCAAAGATGAACATCAGACAAACACTATCACTTAGAAAAACCAATATGAGGAGGCGGAGAGAAGGAAAGAGAGTTTACTTAGCCTTGAATTAATAAAATAAGCAACTGCAACTGATTGACAAGCACATCTGAACAGAGTAGCATCCATCAAATTTAACTAAAAATTTAGAGAGTAATAAGATTTTGAAAAGCTTAAACTTCTTGAACTCCCGAAGGTTTCTATACGTTAAGAAATTTGGGCGCATGTGGCGCAGTCGAAGGAGGCGCCGACTGTTGCCTGCACCCGATACCAGGTTCCTGGTTCGGATTCCCCGCCCAGGCCAACCAAACCTTCCATCCCTCCGGGGTCGGTGAATTGGTACCAGATTTGTCTGGGAAGGATAAAGCGTTGAGTTGTTCATCGGCTGGCCACCGCGAGTCATTGTTTGGCCAAATACGCATTCAAATCGCCTCCACGACATCCCGTGAAGTAGAATGCGTGGCGCATCCCAAAAGGGATTGAGTAACGCCGTCTTTTATCCTTTTATCCTAAGGGAATTTGACCTATTCTGGGATTTTGCTACAGGTATGTAAAGTCTGAGCCTACCGCTGGTGGTTGATCTGAAGGAGGAATCAAACTCAAGAAGGAAGTGCTTCTAGCATTTTTGTTGGAAGTATTGATGGTGACTGAGGTATTGGGAACGGTAGGGCGCGTGGAGTGCAGTCGGAGGAGGCGCGACTGTCGCGTGCACCCGATACTATGTAGGTTCCTGGTTCGGATTTCCCGCCCAGGCCAGCCAAGCCTTCCATCCCTCCGGGGTCGATGAATTGGTACCAGACTTGTCTGGGAAGGGTAGAGCGCTGACTTGTTCATCGGCTAGCCACCGAAAGTCATTGTATGGCCAAAATACGCACTCAACACGCCTCCACGACATCCCGTAGAAGTAGAATGCGTGGCGCATCCCAGAGGAGATTGAATAACGTCTCCTTTATCCTTATCGATGATGTAAGGTCCTTTCTAATCTGGGATGCACTTCCATAGCTCCAATATCATCGATTCTATTATTCGGGCTGTCGCTCATCTCGTTGAAAGCGGTTAAAGGTGCTGCACCATCACCTTCTTCCATGATAGTATCTAACAGCGTTCACAGGTTAGTGGAAAGAGATTCATTTTGATCCCTCCCGACTAGGAATGTGCACTCAGAAAAGGAAATGAAGAGTGAAAGTACACCGTGTGGTGCACCCTATGCCTATTTCTTCCTAGTAATTTGTCCAATTAAGGTCCAAATAACGCTTGGCTAAAGGCCAACTTTAAGCCTTTTCCCTCGTGTCTACCTCGTTAGCTTGAGCTTGTTGATCCATTTGTTCATTATCGCGGAAGCTAATATTTTGGGATTAGACGACGTCTGTTGAAGAAGCGACCCCTATAACATCCTTCCAAGTTCTTTAGTTCAATGTTTGATCCGAGATCTATTAAGAGATCGTGGACAATTTCCTTATTTTTCAACTCCAAAAAGTCGTTCCGTTCATAGGGTCTAAATAAATTCATAAAACTTTTACTGAAGGGCAACAGGCGAAGTTGGTCCCTAGGGGGATCGGTTAACAGTCCTCTGGTCCTTTACCACACACCTGTCCCTAACTTGAAAACCAACTTTGAAAGGGCATTTGACTTCTGCAACGCCTTGCAACGTTCAACAGCAGCAAATTCATGGCCCATTTTCTTCATAAACTCAAGGCGGTGTGACCTGCTAACCGATCACCCAAAGGCCCAACTTCGGCTATTGCAGTTCTCGGTCACAGTTTTATGAATTCGTTTACAGGAGCTATGTAGTATGAGAGCGCGTGTAGCACAGTCGGAGTAGGCGCCGACTGCCGCCTGCACCCGATACCAGGTTCCTGGTTCGGATTTCCCGCGCAGGCCAACCAAGCCTTCCATCCCTCCGGGGTCGGTGAATTGGTGCCAGACTTGTCTGGAAAGGATAAAGCGCTGACTTCTTCATCGGCTGGGCACCGTAAGTCATTGTATGGCCAAATACGCATTCAAATCGCCTCCACGACATCTCGTAGAAGTAGAATGCGTTACGTGGATCCCAAAAGGTATTGATTAACGCCGTCCTTTATCCTTTATATATTTTCTCTAATTTTAAGCACGTATAAATAAATAAATAAATAAATAAATCAACGATCAATCTGATCAGAGTTTGGTTGAAAAAGTCGGAAGTTAACCCAAACCGAAGGCCAGCGAAAGCCGTCCAAAGTTTATTCTGAGGAGAGCCTCTGAACGAGTTATTTTATTTCTTAGTTTTTTGAATATATCAAGAATAAGGATAAAGGATAAAGGATAAAGGATGGCGTTATTCAATCCCTTTGGGATGCGCCACGCATTCTACTTCTGCGGAGTATCGTAGAGGCGATTTGAGAACGTATTTGGCCATACAGTGACTTGCGGTGGCCAGCCGATAAACAAGTCTCAGCGCTTTACCCTTCCCAGACACGTCTGGTGCTAATTCAGCGACCTCGGAGGGATGGAAGGCTTGGTTGGCCTGGGCGGGAAATCCGAACCAGAACCTGGTATCGGGCGCAGGCGACAGCCGGCGCCTCCTCCGACTGCGCTCCACGCGCCTATTGATTATACTATTTTATATAATCGGCTAAAGCCATATGTCCGTCACGGGGGGGGGGGAATGAAGCCAAGAGATGCTCACGAAGGTACGGCGTGTTCCAGAGGGTTTCCTGGCAGCTTAACCATGGGCGATTGCTGGCGAACTATATCCTTGGCGGCGGATCACCTAAGTTTACGATATGTTCAGCGGGCAACGCGTCAGGGTCCGAATGGGGACCATCATCATGTAGGATACCAAGTCTGGTACAGTCCACCAAACACAAAGGAGTGAAGGCTTATTCTACCCTGGTGGGGCCCGAACCACCCGGGTAAAATAAGCCTTCCACTCCTTTGGGATGCGATTCAAATGCGTGGTTAAGAAACTTTCCGATAGACAAATTTGGCCTACACTTCCTTTTCCCGTGTTTCTTTTATAAGGATAAAAAGGATAAAGGACGGCGTTATTCAATCCTCTTTGGGGTGCGCCACGCATTCTACTTCTACGGGATGTCGTGGAGACGACTTCAATGCGTATTTGGCCATACCATGACTTGCGGTGGCCAGCCGATGAACACGTCAGCGATTTCCTTTTCCCAAACAGGTCTGGTACCAATTCACCGCCCCCAGAAGGATGGAGGGCTTGGTTGGCCTGGGCGGAAGTCCGAACCAGGAACCTGGTATCAGGTGCACGCGACCGTCGGCGCCTCCGACTGCGCTACCACAAGCCCTCTAAAATGGAGCGTTATGTTTCAAGTGCAACCTAGTTCCTTTGCTGGGATCTCTTCAGACTTCTCAAGGTCATCGATAGAAGACCACATGAGAAGTCTGATCGGATTTTGGTGGAATTCGGGAAGCCAACCCGAAGTGAGGGTCAGCGAAAGCAGCTCAGAGAACGAGCATCTCGGTCGGTGTTCTTTCGCGCGCGCCTGCTGGAGAGTTGATACTTCCGTGTGTCCAATTCCGACGAGCAGGTGCGAAGTTCACGGCTTCTACGCCGTTCCTCACCTACGTACGCGTGCGATGAGTCCATTTAAGCTCATTGCGTGACCCAATTACTTCGGCACACACGTTCAACTGTACCTTGTTGACATCATTCATTGTCGCCAGCGATGTCGTCATTTCTCGTCGTCGTCGTCGTCGACGGCGTCGTCCTGAAATTGGCATGCACCCCCACGCTGTCGTCCTCACGCTAATGAATTGCCTTTCCTGCCTGCTCGTCGGGCGCTTCGCAGCCGGAGCACAGTGCCTCGGGTGCCGTTCGTTCGGCCGTCACCCGGCCGGCAGTGCTCTTTCGTGGACGGCGAGCACACGACGGCTCTCGGCTCTACGTTCGCTCTCGCCGGTGGAGCACGTCGGACGGCTCTCCGCGATCCGCTCGTTCTTCGCGTCGGCTCAACCCGAGGGGGCGGAACAGCTCAGGTGGGGCGGAGCGTCCGGATCCAGATCATCGTCACCGTCAACGGCTCGCTCACTTATCTGCTCAATAGTCTGTCGGACCCAGCGGCATTGTAGCCGATACGGCTGTGCTGGGTGGCTGCCTTGTGCCTGAGGTCTAGCCTCATGGTCTTTTCTACCATCTACAGACCCTTCTCTTGTGTCTAATGGCCTGCCATGTACATTCTTCTGAGATGGTCGCTCTGGTTACATCAGCTGCTATTTTTTTCTAAAGAAAAGGCTGTCTCTATAATCTGCTTATGTTTCTGGATACAAAACAGGATCAATAATTGTCGTTGAGGTTTGAACATTTGAAATTCAACCTTTAACTTTGCAAAGTATTAGGAAAGCCCTTAGAATAGTAAATTGTATCTACAAATATTAGATTGTTCACCTGTATCATCTGTTGTCCCGTTGATCATCGAGAATTTTGAACCGCCTCCATTCATCTCTGTTGCGTGTCAAAGTGCTCCAGATACTCCTCCTCTTATCGTTCGTTCAATGGTAGCTAATTATTGACAATAATTTAATAGGGATGAAGGGTTAGAAAAAGTGTAGACCCTTTGCCGGATAGGAATACGGTTGAAGGAAGACTCCTATGGTGTAACCTGCTTTACACATTCTTCTGAGCTTTTTATTGAAGTTGCTTCAGCTGATAATCTCCGTATTAGTGTACTTCTTTTGAAAAAATTCTAATTAAATCCTTAAAAATATCATGATAGATTTTCGGATACAAAACAGGATCAATAACCATTGTTGATGGATTGGGAAGGTTATAGAATGCCCTTAGATAAGTAAATTGTATCTCAAAATGTTCGTTAATCCATCTGTATCATTTGTCGTCTCGCTTATCATCGAGAAGCTTGAGCGAGCGCCAGCAACGTCTCGATTCATCCCTGACGCGTGCCATAGTGCTCCAGTTACTTCTCATCGATCGATCCTGTCTATTTATTTATTTATTTATTTATTTATTTATACCAACACAAACCCCACGCTACAATAAGGAAGGGAATTCATAATAAAAGCCAGATAAATTGGTTAATAAAAAACAAGGAGAAAAGAGAAGAAAGAGAAAGAGAAGCTAAGGAAAAGAGGGCACGATTTGAGAAAAAGTGAGCAAGGTGCTGGAGAGAAATGAGTGCCTTACTAACGCACAAACCACTCAAGTAAATGTGTAGGTTTTTCGATCTGGTGGGGCCGGATTCATCAACGACTTACAGCAATTTAACAGAGAAAATTACAGCCGAAATCCCTGATAATGCAGTTTATCAAGCGATATGGTAAACGATAAGTCGTGCTGTCCGAGTGTTCCGCTGTGAATTCTCTGTTAAAGTTATGTAAGTCGTTGATGAATCCGACTCCAGTTTAAGGATTAGGATAAAGGACGGCTTTCCTCAATCCCCCGGGTTGCCCCAGCGCATTCTACTTCTACGGGATGTCGTGGAGGCGACAATGAATGCGTATTTGGCCATACAATGACTAGTGGTGGCCAGCCGATAAACAAGTCAGCGCTCTATCCTTCCCAGACAAGTCTGGTACCAATTCACCGACCCCGGAGGGATGGAAGGCTTGGTTGGCCTGGGCGGGAAATCCGAACCAGGAACCTGGTATCGGGTGCACGCGACAGTCGGCGCCTCCTCCGACTGCGCTTCACGCGCCCATTATTTTTCATAAAAAAGTAAATTTTTTATAAAATTATTACACATATTAGGAGAGCGCAGGTGTCAAAGAAACTTTTACCGAATTTTTCTTGAACAAATTTCTTAATTACCATTTTATCAAGCAAGTAGCTTATCCTGCCTGAAGGTCCTTTCGACTAGCAAGAGTTTGCTTGGATTTCAAGAGTGTCCAGTTTGATTTGAAAAGTGTTCAGTTCGACGTGAAAACGGCGTATTAGCAATTGTTACAAAAAGGATTATAAAAGATAAAGGATACAGGACGGCGTTACTCAATCGTTTTTGGGATGCGCCACGCATTCCACTTCTACGGGATGTCGTGGAGGCGACTTGAATGCGTATTTGACCATACAATGACTTGCGGTGGCCAGCCGATGAGCAAGTCAGCACTTTGTCCTTCCCAGACAAGTCTGGTACCAATTCACCGACCCCGGAGGGATGGAATTCTTGGTTGGCCTGGGCGGGAAATCCGAACCAGGAACCTGGTATCGGGTGCACGCGACAGACGACGCCTCCTCCGGCTGCGCTACACGCGCCCAAAAAGGATTATAACTTCATGAAAAGCTTGAGATGAAAGGTACAGGATGAACATGATGACGTATCCTTTCATGCTATTGTAGATTCCGCTTTATCATATATCCTTAAGATGAGATGAGATGAGATCAAACAGCAATTAGCAGCCCTTTTCTAGATATTGCACGAGACAATAAAAGAGTGCGTTAAAATAGTACATGATGGAGATGTCTTCGCTATGGTTACCGAATTCGGTTGCTATCAACCTTGCAACTGCATGAGCAGCTCAACGCCTAATTCTCATTGTTCCGTATTCGCTTTCTTGAGAATTTCTGCTCTAAAAAATCTGCTCCATTAAATTTCCCTTTCAAATCGTTTTTCTCGTCCGCTTTTTTCCCGGTGACGTGCTTCATCACTCGGTCGCCGGACGTTTGTCGAACGCCGGCCACTTGTCATGCATCAGTCTTCCGAAGGCTGCCAGCGATCGAATTGTTGCTTTCCGTGGCAGTAAAAACTTTACAGAACGAGGGCTGAAGCTCGGGGAAGTAAGAAGTTTAGCTGCATCGTTTTCCCGGACTCATTTTGAAGCCAAGGAACGTCTGTCAGCTCTTGGGGTCCATTCCGCAACCAGACAGTCGTCCTGTGTCATGGAATTCGCGCGTCGAATGGTGTTTTCGAGGCCTCGAGCTACAGGCTGTTTAGCACAGTTTCCTACCTGGGGCCAGATTCATCAATCTCTTACCGGCCAGTAACGGTATATCGGTTCTCTTGTCTGTATCGCTGTATCTCTCAGTATCACTTACTAAGTAAGCCGATATGGTGAATCCGTCGTGAGATTATACCGGCGGTATCGTCGATGAATCTGGCCTCACGTGCAGACCACCTGGGCCCGGATTCATCAAGCAATGGGTATAGGTAGAAATACCATAAGGGAATCATACCCACTACCAGCAATGGGTAGTGGCTACGAATCGTATTCATGAAGGAAATCAAGGGTAAGGTACAACTAGGCCTTTGGCGAAAACAGATGATCTCACTGGAGCGCCATTCTGTCATTGGGGCGCGAATGAGTCGCGGGTATACGGATGTACCACAACGATCGGCGGGTTTCCTCTACCCACTGATATACTCACGATTTGGCGGGTAAGATTTATCACGAATCGTGGGTATGTCCACATCGTGTCTACCCCTATACCCAGCATACCCACGGGTGTGCGCGTTGATGAATCCGGGCCCTGGTTTGTGTTTGTTTCCTTTTTTAGCGGTGCCCCCCCCCCACTCCCACCAGGGGCCGGATTCATCGTCTCGCATACCCACGGATATGCTGGGTATAGAAGGTATACATACCCACGATGTGGACATAACCACGATTCATGATAATCTCATCCGCCAAATCGTGGGTATATCAGTGGGTAGAGAAAACCCGCTGATGGTCGTGGGTAGATCCTTATACCCGCGACTCATTCACGCCCCATTGATAAAATGGCGCTCCAGTGAGGTCATCTGTTTTCGCGAAAGTCCTAGTTGTCCATTACCCTTGATTCCTTTCATGAATACGAATCGTAGCCACTTCCCAGTGCTGGGGCCGGATTCATCAACGCTAACCCGCGGGTATAGGGGGTAGAGATACCCACGATGAAACCTGCGCCTCTGACTCTTACCTTATCTCTACATGACTCTTATCTTATCTCTACTCCTTATACCCCGCATACCCACGGGTTAATTGCTGATGAATTCGGCCTCTGGTAGTGGGCATGATTCCCTGACGGTATCTCAACCTATACCCATTGCTTGATGAATCCGGGCAGAGGATGGACCCTATGAATTTGGGGTGCTCTACCAGACGAGTTTTCAACATTCGTGGCTCGTTCTAAGACGAATGCTTTACACATTTTTCACGTCATTGTGGTCACATTTTGAATCAAATTTCCTATTGGCAAGCTTGACGCTTCTAAAATGAGGAGCCGAATTCATCAACGACTAAACCGCGGGTACAGGTAGAGATACCCACGGTGAAGTCTGCGTCTCTAACTTTTACCCTACCTCTACCTGACTCTTATCATATCTCTATTCCTTACCCACGGGTTTAATTGTTGATGAATCCGGCCCCAGATGTAACGTCTTCCAAATCAGAACGAGCGTCTTCAGGATTCTCCGAGATAGTTCAAGTAACATTTTGTTCAAGAATTTTTTTTTAAATTCACGTGTACTAAAAGGTGAATACTATGCGTAAAATATTCTAAAGTTTTCATTTTCAAGGAAAAATATTGGCTTATGATTGTTTCAAAGTGTATAAAGCTAGAAATTTCAATTTTAAAAAACTGGTACGTTGCCTAGAAAACCGAGAAATCGAATACATGGCGCAGCGTCAGACTGGATTAGCTTTCCGATAGCTTGGCTTCGAATTCGAAAAGCTTACCACGTGACGCAGAGAAGCTTACAAGAAGTTCTGTATAGACCTCGTTTCGTTCGCTCATTTCGGTTTGGGTCAGTGGAGGGGTCGTGTAGCGCAGTCGGAGGAGGCGCCCACTGTCGCGTGCACTCGATACCAGGCTCCTGGTTCGGATTTCCGGCCCAGGACAACCAACCTTTCCATCCCTCCGGCGTCGGTGAATTGGTACCAGACCTGTCTGGAAAGGATAGAGCGCTGACTTGTCCATCGGCTGGCCACCGCAAGTCATTGGATGGCCGAATACGCATTCAAATCGCCTCCACGACATCCCGTAGAAGTAGAATGCGTGGCGCATCCCAAAGAGGATTGAATAACGCCGTCCTTTCTCCTTATCCTTATCGGGGGGAGGCGGCGCCAATGCAATAGACGTTGCTAACGACGGAGCGATTCCGCACCCAGGCTGAGGTCCATTTTAATGGCCCTAAAAAAGCATAAATAGTTACGGATTTGCTGCTTAACTAGAGTCGCTACGCTGCGATCGCTATCATCTACGTCGAATCGCTAGTGACTCAGTTCCCATGGCTTCACATTCCAGTTCATGGCGCACGCTAAGAGGATGAATTCAATCCGCGTCTGATCCTTTATCTTTTACAGTGAAAGCGTTTCAAACTGTTGAGAGAAACACCAGAAGGCATTAGGTCGTCTTATCTCCGATTCCGTGAGCTAGAAGACGTGTTCATCCCTAGTGGGAAGCGATTTCTGTTGACGAGCTGAACGACACAGCCTCCCACCTTCGCCTCGAAGGCGATGGTCATTCTCCCGTTTTCCAGCTTTGTGGACCTTCTGTGAAAATTTTCATTTTTTAAAAGATTCATCTGCTCTAGAAAGTGAAGTTCCTGTTGAAATTTTTAAGGCTTTTATTTTACAAAAAAAATATTAGCTGAAAAATTGTTTTGAAGTGCAAAAAGCTATAAGTTTCAATTCTAAAAAAAGTGACACCTTGTCAAGAGAACCGATACCCAATAGCTTGGCTTCCAATTCAAAATTTTTGTGGAAATTTTAATTTTTTGAAAATCACCTGCTCCAAAAGGTGAATACTCTGTGTGAAACTTATAAAACTTTATTTTTCAAATGAAATATTAGCTAGAAAAATAAAAGCCTTATAAACTTTGTGTAGAAATTTTATTTTTTTTAAATTTTCTGTTCCAAAAGGTGAAGATTCCGTTGAAAATTATAAGGCTTTTATTTTTCAAGAAAAATATTGGTTGTAAAATTGTTTTAAAGTGCAAACGGCTAGAAATTTTAATTCTATAAAACTGGAACTGCCAAAAGAGCCGAGATCCAATAGCTTGGTTTCCAATTCAAAATTTGTGTGAAAAATTTTAATTTTTTGAAATTCACCTGCACTAAAGGTGAATATTTTGTTTGAAATTCATAATGCTTTTATTTTTAAGAAAAATATTAATTTAAAAATTGTTTTAAAGTGCGAAAAACTGCAAGTTTTAATTCTAAAAAACTGACACCTTGTCAAAAAAAAACCGAGACCCAATGGCTTGGTCTTCAGTTCAAAATTTGTGTGAAAATTTTAATTTTTTAAAAATCACCTACTCCAAAAGGTGAATACTCTGTTGAAATTCATAAGGCTTTTATTTTTTAAATTAAATATTGGCAAGAAAAATAAAAGCCTTATAAACCTTGTGTGGAAATTTTATTTTTTCAAAATTCTTCTGCTCCAAAAGGTGAAGATTTCGTTGAAATTTTTAATACTTTTATTTTTCAAGAAAAATATTGGCTGAAAATTATTCTGAAGTGTAGAAAGCTACAAGTTTAATTCTCAAAAACTGGCACCTTGTCAAGAGACCCAGTAGCTTAGCTTCCATTTTAAAATTTGTGTGGAAATTTTAATTTTAAAAAAATCACCTGCACTAAAAGTGAATATTTTCATGAAATTTGTAACGCTTTTATTTTTCAAGAAAAACATTGGCTTAAAAATTGTTTTAAAGTGCAAACGGCTAGAAATTTTAATTCTATAAAACTGGCACTTTGCCAAGAAAACCGAGACCCAATAGCTTGGCTTCCAATTCAAAATTCGTGTGGAAACTTTGATTTTTTTTAATTCACCTTCAGCTAAAGGCTAATACTCTCATCTCATGACTTCACGTTCCAGTTCATGGTGCACGCTAAGAGGATGAATTCAATCCGATTCTGATCCTTTATCCCTTACAGTGAAAGCGTTTCATACTGTTAACAGAAACACCGGAAGGCATTAGGTCGTCTTATCTCCGATTCCGTGAGCTAGAAGACGTGTTTATCCCTAGTGGGAAGCGATTTCTGTTGACGAGCTGAACGACACAGCACTGCTACCGCCTCGAAGACCTCGTGGTCATTCTCTCCTTTTTGCTTGTGTGAACCTTAAAAATCGCAGAAAATTGAACTAATCAGTGTGCTCTGAAACAATGACAGCGCGGGCACAAAAAATTCCAATTAAGCCGCCGAGATCGACGATTCCCAAGGGCAGTGGGGGTGTCGTTCGGATTGCGACGATAGTTCACCGTCCATCCACCCGTGGCGTCATCTGCAGCTTTATGCCCTTGAACGAACGGACGTACGCATCACAGAACGAACACCGAGGACATCAGACTGAAGCACTGGACGCAGCAGTGCTTTTACCCGATGAATCTGCTGGGTCTTCGAAGCCTCGTAACCTACCGAACTCATCGACTGACGCCAATTTGAGGGGTTCGTGACGCACGTTTCTAAAATTAGAACTGGCCAATTTGCGGAGCCGAGTCGTGAGCTAGGAAAAACGGCCCGAACCCTATCCTGAATAAAAGGTTCTACCATGATACAGGACCATCATGGTATCTACGTCGCTGTCCAATTAAGCAAAGAGAAAAATTAGGCCAGGTTGGCTACAGGTTTTGGGCGGGGTTTATCCTGTATTTTCCAATTTTTAGCTGATTTTTGTATCTCTTAATCAGCTGTGCTCTCCAAGTGTGGTTTTTTAACAATGTGAAGAATTGCACACAGCTTTGCTTGTTTAAGGTGAGATGGTATGAAGATGGAACTGACTACTTAAAAGTAAGAATAAAAATAATATAATAACATAAAATAATGTAATAAAATAAAATATAAAAATTTTTACGTCAAATTAGACACTTTTCAAATTAAATGGGGCACTCTTCTATACAAACTTTATGCTTCCGAAATCAGAGTGAACGATTTCCAAAGCGAAATGGGTTTTTACAGCTTAAGATGGTTAGAATTATTTTTGTTCAGGGAAAAATCGGTATAAGTTTTTTTTGAAATTTTTAGTCCACCTGCCCCAATACGTGTATTCGGTCGATATTATCGATTTTTTGCGGATGTCGTTCAAGCGGCACGAAACTACAACCCTGGGGGTAATCAAGGTCGCCGAACACGAACCTGGAGTCGACCAATCGATAGCGATCGATATTATCGACTTTTTGTGGATGTCGTCTAAGCGGCACGAAACTTCAGCCCCGGGGGGAATCAAGGTCGCTGAACACGATTCTGAAGTTTGTTTTTGGACTGTTGATTGCCATCAATCGATATTGGGCAAATAAGCGTTTTTGTGGATGTCGTCCATTTTTTTCGCTTTTTTCTAAATTGCCCTCATCGACGTAGTTAAGATGTTCTTCCCGAGAAAACTATGACATAGGTGGCAGCTACAATTGATGATGAGAAGTTGTTGTCACGGCGAAGCCGTCAAGTAGCCGTCGATTCAAAAAATAAATTAAATTAAATTTATTTTTAGTATTTTTAGTTTTATCTCTATTTAATAAGATGGTTAGAATTCTTTTTTGTTTAAAAAAATTTGGCATAACTTTCTTTAAAATTTTTAATTTACCTGTCTCAATATGTGTAATAATTTTACAAAAATTTTAAATTTTAAGAAAAATAATTTTTTTTTTTACTTAAAAGGATAAAAAGGATAAAGGACGGCGTTACTCAATCCCTTTTGGGATGCGCCAGCGCATTCTACTTCTACGGGATGTCGTGGAGGCGACATGAATGCGTATTTGGCCATACAATGACTTGCGGTGGCCAGCCGATGAACAAGTCAGCGCTTTATCCTTTCCAGACAAGTCTGGTACCAATTCACCGACCCCGGAGGGATGGAAGGCTTGGTTGGCCTAGGCGGGAAATCCGAACCAGGAACCTGGTATCGGGTGCACGCGACAGTCGCGCCTCCTCCGACTGCGCTACACGCGCCCATTTTTTTTACTTAATACGCATAAAAGCAACCGCCATGTAATGCATCAAAAAACTGGATCTTGTCATGCACTCTCAAGCAAGTCGCAATTTTTATTTGATTGATAGTGTAAATACTGCTTACATACTGCATCGAAGTGAGAATATTTGTTTTTTACAATGGTTTCTGTCGCACCGTTTCATCTGCTGGCCACCACAAGGGCGATAGCGACTCTGCATTTCCGAAGAATTAGAATGCGTGGCGCATCCCAAAACAGATTGAGTAACACAGTTCTTTGTTCTTATTTGGAGTATACTATGTGTGTCGTTTACATTTGTTGTTGTTGTACCGTTTCCAGATGTAAACTCCATGAAAACAGAAATTCTGCTATTAATCGAATAAAATTCGCGACGTTTTGAACGACGGCATGGCGCAATCTCATTTTTGGCACTGAAAATTGGCCTTTCCAGCTCAAAGGCTCCAAGGCTTCAAATCATCATTTTCCTCAATCAATACTAATTTTATAAATTTTCAAACGTGCTCACTTATTGTAATTTTTATTTTTTCACTTTAAAACAACCAGCATTCAAAACTTCGCAGGATTCAAATCTTTATTTATACATGACATGCTTATTTAAGTTAAAAAAGCTGCTGCAAGTCTTCATGTTGCCACCTGCGGAAGGAGTTTTTTATATGAGATACAAAAATCACCCAAAAATCTAAAAAATCAAAAGAGATAAGACATGAAACGGTGGTGGAGAAGGGGGCAGTCAAAATTATCGGGCGTATCAAAATTTTTCTGTATAGGGCTGTTCGACGAAAATTGAACCCGACGCTTTACCCTGGTTTGCGTTCATCATGTCGACGAAGGCCACCTCGTAGTTCTGGAAATCTCCTGCCCCACGATGGACCTGGTTCCACAATGAACTGGCCAGCTTCCCAGGTTCATCGTCAGATCGACTACATCATCCTCATCTGTAGTTATTGCCTAGCCGACGTCTTCGTTCTCCACAAACTCTTCACGGGATCAGAACGCTGCCCCCCTCAAAGAAGGATACCTTGGACGGTTTAGGATCGGCTGGGAGATGTTACACGCCTTCTGTAAACCTTTGCGGTGGCACAGCCGTAGAATTAGGAAGCTAAATAGCTCTGAAGACCTATATAAGCCTCTATTTCTGGAATTTCTCAAGATGATGTGCTAGTAGGCTTCAATGTCCAATTTTCCGTTAAAATTACAATGTCGCGACCGACAACCTCGTCTCCTCCTTCACTTTGTGGGTCCCATAACAAATTCGATCTGCAAAATCAGGTCAAGCAATGCTGCAAGTGTTCTGTGAATACATTCAAAACGAAAAATCGGTCGAACAGCCCGAGGAGCACCCCTGAAGACCCTGATTCCGGCGAACACCGTCGTTGTTTACTGTAGGCCAGAGTTTTGGCTGAGATGATGATGCGTCGTCGGCGTCGTTGATGTCTCATCAGCGCTCAAAAGAGTCTTCCGCCCTTCGAGAGGCGCTGACGAAGCCGCGCCAAAAACGCCTTCATCTGGTTGGCAAGGCCTGTGCCGGAATGTGGTTTTCGGAGCTGACAATGAGTTCTCTGATTTCGTCAAGATTTTTAGGTTTGAGACGAAACTTCAGCCTAGTGCCTGATTTTAGTCTGCACAGGTAGGGTCCAGACTGTGACTACTAACCTGTGCAGAGTCTGCGTATCAATTTTTTAGGAGCACTTGTTAGAAATAATCAATAAAAAATCAATCCAAATGCTTCGCAGAAACCGGGACCTGAGGTGCCTAGCGAGAAAGCCGAAAGGAGTAAGACAGAAGTCATCGAGCTCACCTTAAACCGTGCATTGATATAAACGATGAAGATTTTTTCTCTCCAGTCTCTTTTTCGGAATGCGCCATGCGTTTTACTTCTTATGTGATATCGTTAAAGAATTTGGAGGCGTAGCAGGCCTACAGAATGACTTGCGATAAGCCAACGAAGGAGTTGTCAGCGCCCTTATCAGAGAAGTCTGCTACCTTGAAATGCTTGATTGGCCTGGGCGGGACCCGAACCATAAACACAATTTTGGGCTGCACACGACAGACGGCGCCTTCCTCGACACTACTACTACACTAACAATGAATAAATGAATAAACAAATCCACAAAAGTTAGGTATAAAGCACCCCAACTTTGAAAATGGAGGAAATCTTTCGGCAGGGCATGCCTACAGCGAAAAGCACATAGAGAAATCAACTCCGAAGGTATGGAAAGCCCAGCTGGCCTGCGAGGGACCCGAACCAAGAACTCGATAATGGGTGCATGCCATGGTCGACCATCTCTTTCGTCTGTGCGATGAGCGGCTATGTAGGAGAATGGCTAAGGATGAACTAGGTGCGGAATCGAACCCACGCCATGGAGCGTCGGCCGGTTTCTCTAATGGGAAAATGAAAATGCAGTGCTTTAACAAGTTGATAAATACATCCACTGGGTGCAGGCTTACTTCCATAGACACTTAGACGGCTCGTCCTCACTGGTTGTGCGGACCCCAACGCAATCGCCAATCGTTTCTTTCTCTCGCAATCGTCACTTATTATTATCTATCTCACGATGTTCGTACTGCTCGATTGGAACGACGACTACGACCGTCAGCCGATTCTGAATTAGAATTTGGCAACAAACGCTGCCTTTCGATATTTTCGACGAACACATCTGACCATCTCGATGGAGGTCTTCTTCGAGGATGCTTGCACCCTCTTGGAATCCACTCCGCTGTTCGTCTTGTCCAGCGGTCGTCCGTGCTTCGCAGGATATGAGCGGCCCATCGATCTTCTGCTTCATCTTCGATGAGTATTCAGCCGGGTCTCTTAGTCGTGACATCGTGCGTAAATCGGAACTGTAAAGGACAGCTCGGTGTTAGAACTGTCGAATCGAACAAGTGGGCGCGTAGATCGGGATCCGAGAGTTGGTTGGTGGCCTCTTTAAGAGACCCATAGGCCGACCACGCAGCCTTCCTCCTTCTTAACAGTTCCTCCTTCATATCGTTGTCCATGTTGATGGAACAGCCCAGGTACAAGTATGATGTTGTTTCCGTCAAAGGAGAGCCACCAATGTTGACTTGGTTTGCCAACTTTGACGAGATGGTGTCGCCTTGTCGAACGCCCTTTTCGATAGAGATGTTGATGGGGCGTTGAAACAGTTGTATTGTCGTTGAGCAGTGGCGGTAGCAATTGGCCAGAGTTCTTATGTAGGACGGGTCCACTCACTGGTCGACAAGCGCTGACAGAATTGCATTCGTTTCCAAGTTGTCAAAGGCCTTCTCGTAATCGACAAAGGTTAGCACAAGGAGCAGGTGGTACTCCCTACATTCTTTGATGACCCTTGCGACGATGTGGATGTGGTCCACGCAGCTGAATCCTCGACGAAATCCAGCTTGTTCTACCGGTTGCGCTTCATCCAATGTTCGCGATATGCGCTCAAGAATGGTCTTCGTGAATAGCTTTTAGAGCACTCCCAACAAGCATGTTGGTCAATAGTCGCCTTTCTTGTAAAGAATGACGGTCTGCGAGCAAGGTCAGTGCTACATATAATAGTAAACCTTTGTGGGGTGCGCCATGCATTTTACCTATACGGAACGCTGTGAAGACCAATTCTTGGATGAACTACAAGCGGAATTGACATTCGCCGTTCGACATTTATTTCGCCCATATATGGCTTGAAGTGGTCAGTCGTTGTGTCTTTCAGTGTGACAATCTTTCCTTTTCAAAAACCCCTGTCAAGCTAAAGACTTTGAGGGATCAGGAGGCATGGCTGGCCTGGGTGGAACCTAACGGTGCGAGTTTAAAAATAGTACCAAATACAGAGGTTTTCTTCGATGACACACGTTTTTAAATGATAAGTTGATCAATGAATCGCTGAGGAAAACGATTGATCGATTTTATTACTCGTTGTTTATAGCAGCTTTTTGGTTTAATTGCCCAAGTTTGAAGGAACTCCATTCATTCCACGAGCTCAACCTTCTTATTATCCAAAAATGTTGTTGTCCTGGCGTTTTTCCTCATATTACTCTATAAAATCGGTACAGGTTGCGCAATCGAAGCCTTGTCGCTGACGTTTTTTCTTCGGCGAAACACGTTTTTTAAAATCATAAACTGATCAATAATTCGATGAGGAAACGAACTGTTCGATTTATTACCTCTTCTTTATGACAGGCTTTTGGTTTAATTACCCAAGTTTGAAGGAAATCAGTTCATTCCACGAGCTCAAGCCGCTCGTTATCCAAAAATGTTGTTGTTCTAGCGTTTTTCTTCATATGACTCTACAAAGTTGGTGGCAGTAGAGAAAGCTGAGCCTTGTCGTTGTTGTTTTTTCTTCGACAAATTAATCGATAAATCGATTTGGAAAAGAACTACTTGGTTTATTACTTCTTCCTTATGGCACGGTTTCGGTTTAATTACCCAAGTTTGAAGGAGGTCAATTCAGTTCCATAGCAATGTGGCCTTTTCAGCGTTTCATGGATGATAAATAAATCCGATAACAATCTGGAGATCTATAATCCGGTAGAAGTTTTGTAAAAATGATGAAACCGAAGAGACTAAAGGACGGCTCTTTAAAGAATAAAAAATAAGCAAAAATTTTGGCGATTGTTGGTCCTTTTTTAGATATGACACGCACGCTACCTTCACAAGACACAGCGGATGCACCGTTTTTAGGACGTTACAGTTACAGTTTGGGCAAATTTCTCTACTACGTGCCCTCATCGCCTTCGTCGCCTTCAGAAGCCGACTACAAAATCAGATTTGAGAGCGTTAATTCGATAAGAGGCTCGCTGACGTCCACAATAATCCCATCTCCATCAATTAGCGACCGTAGTATACGATAGGTGAGAGCAATTCTTCTACCAGCAGAATGATGATAATTATAGTAATTTGTTACGTGGTATAAAAATATCATGAATATTATCAATATTATCAAAATTTTAAAAGAGGAGCAACTTCATTTCAGTCATACGTTTCAAAGAGCAAAAACCTGTTCGACAATAGAAGAATTACGTTTTAAAGAGAAATATGTCGATCCTGTTCTGCAAATAGAAACACCCCAACCTTGCGTAATTCTAGCGCTCTGGAAGGAGATCATTTCCGAACCACCACTAGTTCTAGAAGGTGGGAGAGAATAAAAATGTGAATCATCAACGTCGATGATTGCAGGCGGTATTTTGAAGATAGTACAGACATCTCTAAGCTTCCTACAGGATTGCATTGTGCAGATTGAAACATTTTTCTCGTGTTTGATCGTGGCACTCTAGAAAACAGGAAGCGTTGTGGTCGAAGTAGAATTTTCCTAGTATGTTTAAATGATGTGAACATTTTTTAGAAATGTGACGACCTTTTTTTGCCGCGATTACTTTGAGGAAATCTCTACAGTAGAATTTCCTCATCCAGCCATCCCGTCAACGGCTCCAACCCACGGCCCCGTTCAGAAGATCACCGTGGAGGAGATTGAAGCGGCTTTGAAGAAGATGAGGCCAGGGAAAGCGACTGGGTCCGACGACGTGGCAGCAGAACTGTGGAAGTCGAAGTTTTGGTACCCTACTGAGTGGTTGGCGAAGTTCTTTAATCAGGTTGTGGAGGAGAAGAAAGTGCCTGAGTGTTGGCGCCAAAGTACGACGATCCCGATTTGGAAGAAGAAGGGCAGTCCTGCAGACTGCTCCAATTACCGTCCGATTCGCTTGCTTTCGCACAGCATGAAGATCTTTGAGCGAATTGTCGACGGACGAATTCGTGACGTCGTCCAGCTTTCCAGCAATCAGTGCGGCTTCGTGGCTGGCTGTGGCACTGTTGATGCCATACACGCCGCCCGCCTCCTCATAGAGAAGCATCGCGAGAAGCAGAAGCCAGCGCATATCGCCTTCCTCGACTTGGAGAAGGCCTTTGACCGCGTACCGCGTGAAGTGATATGGTACGCCTTGCGACATCATGGAGTTCCTGAAGAGCTCATAGAGTGGGTGCGAATTCTCTACTCTTGTCCAAAGAGTCGAGTGCAAGCTGCAGCTGGAATCTCGATGGAGTTTCCCATCTCTGTCGGGGTACACCAGGGTTCTGCGCTTTCCCCACTCCTCTTTGTTGTCGTCGTGGATGCCATCACACGAGATCTTCAGAAGCCCGTCCCTTGGACGTTGCTTTATGCCGATGACGTGATGCTCGTTAGCGAAGATAAAGATGAACTCGAGCGAGAGGTGCAAGCTTGGTGTGATCGCTTGGAGCGGTTTGGACTCAAATTGAACGTGAAGAAGACCGAATATCTAACGACGGACGTTACTGAGTCCAGCTCCATCAAGGTTAACGGCATCGAGCTCCCACGCACTTCGGTCTTTAAGTACCTGGGATCAGCAGTCACGTCTGACGGCAAACTGAAGATTGAAGTGAATTCACGCGTGAGTGCAGCTCGGTCCAAGTGGCGCTCGTTGACTGGCGTGCTCTGCGATAGGAAGATGCCAGAGCGCTTGAAGTCAAAAATATATAGAACTGTCGTCCGGCCGGTAGCGATGTACGGCGCTGAGTGTTGGCCTGCGACCAAGGAAGTTGAAACGCGCCTCAGCGTCATGGAGACGAAGATGCTGCGCTGGACGGCAGGAGTCACGCGCATGGACCGCATCCGAAACGATGTCATTCGGCAGAAGTTCGGTGTCGCGCCGATAGCTGACAAGATGCGCGAAGCTCGCTTACGATGGTACGGCCACGTTCTGCGTGGAAAGGAAGATAGCGTCCGCAAGATAGGCCTTAACTTCGAGGTAATAGGAAAGCGGCCTAGAGGGCGCCCGAAGCAGCGCTGGTTAGATACGTTACATGCGGACTTGAAGATTACTGGTGTCCACCCTGATCTAGCGCAGGATCGGGAAAGGTGGCGTCATAACACCAGAATAGCGGAGCCCGCTACGATACGGGACAAACGCTGAAGAATAAGAAGAAGAAGATATCAATTTTGACACACTTCTAAGGGGCCCAATGATGGAACTTTTAAAACCTAAGCGAACTCTTCCAAATCAAAATAAGCTTCTTCTATAATACATCAAGAGGAAAATCTTAGTAGGCTTAGGATTTATCTATCCAATAAGTGAACACACTATTTTGAAATTTATAAAATTTTCACCTTTTGTGGAAAAATAAAGGCTTATAGCTTATTTTAAAGAGCAGGAAGGCGGCAATTTTTAGTGCTAAAGGAATAGATGGCGCCATGCTCTCGTCCGAGACGTAGCATGTTTTACTCAACTGATGTCAGAATTTCTGCTTTCATGTAGTTTTAAACCTGTTACCGATACAACAAAAGAACAGTAAAGAACGCCCATATCCTCACTCTGGTTCATGTAAGTGGCATTTACACTATCAATCCAATAGAAGTTGCGACGAATTTTTTTGTGGCGATCTGATCTTTTATTACTCTATACGCTTGCGTCTTTGCTGTATTATTCTTCTCCAAAAATAAAATTTTTACAAAACTATTAGACTTATTAAAACAGATAAGTTAATAATTTCCTTAGAAAGCTATAGCCGATTTTCCCGCACAAAGAAAAATATTCCAACTATTGAGTTTGTAGTTTAACATGCATTAAGGTTATTTCCAGTTCGCCTTGTTTTCAAAGGGCGCGTGTAGCGCAGTCGGAGGAAGTGCCGGCTGTCGCCTGCACGCGATACCAGGTTCCTGGTTCGGACTTCTCGCCCAGGCCAACCAAGCCTTCCATCCCTCCGGGGTCGGTGATTTGGTACCAGACTTGTCTGGAAAGGATAAAGCGCTGACTTGTTCATCGGCTGGCCATCGCAAGTCATTGTATGGCCAAGTGCGCACTCAACTCGCCTCCACGACATCCCGTAGAAGTAGAATGCGTGGCGCATGCCAAAAGGAATTGAGTAACGCCGTCCTTTATCCTTTATCCTTGTTTTCAAAAGATTTAACCCTAGCTGAGAAGAGTGTCCAATCTGACGTGAAAAGTGTCCAATTTGACGTGAAAATGGCCCATACGAAGAAGTCCTTTGTATCAGCTTACTCTTAGTAAATGACAAAAAGCTTTTGAGAAGTCGAAGTAGACTACATCACATGCCTTTTTCGTGTCTCAGCAATCAGATCTCGCTTCAGTCGACCGATGTAGATGTCTGTGTACGGTCCCGGTGGGTGTCTGTGTGCGTCGCAGAAGTACAGGCGTACTCCATAAATTGTGGTCAGCACACGGCATATAGCTTTGCGTAACGCTTTTGTTACCATTGGAGGCTACGTCACAGCACAGAGCGTGGATTAACCAACTGATTAGGTCGTTTCTCTATTTTTATCCGGCGCCAGAGTATAGAGGCACTCTTACGCTTAATGGCTTCATGATAGCAACAGCCCGGTGCATCTCGGCGGCCTAAACATGACCTATGAGCCTTCATATTTGTTACTGATTAATACAGGCTTGCTGAAAAACGATCGCGCAGTCATTTATGCTCTATCCTTTACTGGCTTGATGCTATTGGGCTGATCGAAAAGTCTTGCAACACTAGCACAACAATATTACAATACAACACAATATAATAAAATATACAAAAACTCAGTTCACTATATATTCCCCACCCAAGTCTAAGATCCTGCCCCATCTTTCAGGCAGCCTCTCTATTCCTTTCTGCCAGAATTCTGAGGACTGTGAGAAAAAGAACTCAGTAACCTCCATTTCCAGCTGACGTCGGTCATCGAACTCTCTATCTCGAACATGCTACTTCGGAGCTCTGAACAGGTAGAGGTCAGAAGTAGCGAGGTCTGGAGAGTACGGTGGATGGGGCAGAACTTCTCAGCCTAACTCCTGGATTTGCTCGCGACTCACGTTTGCGACGTGAAGACGCGCGTTGTCGTGCGGCAGGTGACATTTTCCCGTTCTGAACGTTTTTGGCGCATGGTGTCGGCCAAGCTCTGGGTAGCGAGATGGGTAGCGTGGACAGATGCTGTGACTGTGGTCCCACTCTCCAGCAACTCCCTGTAAAGCATGCCTTCTGAGTCCCATCAGCAACACAGAAGAACCTTCTTTTCGTGGCGTCCACGTTTCGGTTGTCTTGGAGCCGGTTCTCCGCGTGGGAGCCACTGGCCCTTGCGGGTGTGGTTACCACAAAGAGCCCAGCTTTCATCACCAGCAACAGTGTCCTTCAGAAAGTCCTTTCTGTGCGGGCGAAGAAGCAGCGACTCAGCAACGCTGATTCGGCATGCCTTGTAAGATTCCCGCAGCTCATCTGGTGCCCAAGACGACAAAACTTTGCGGTACCCAAGGACCTCCAGCTGCCTCATGACGGTGCTTTGCGTACATCCATGTGTCGCCGCCAATTCGCGAGTGGTTGAATTCGGCTGCACCTCGAAGGCTTCGCGCAAGCTGTCGTCTTCCACAACAGAGGGCCGTTCAGAACGAGGTCGACCTTCGAGGGAGATATCTCCAGCCTTGAAGCGCTGATACCAACGGGCCACTGTGGAATAGTGAACGACTTCCTCGTTGAATGCAGCGCAGATGTTGGAGGCTGCAGTCCTTGCGGAATGGCCTTGCAGAAACTCGTAGTAGACGATAGGTCGTAGGATGCTGCTGCTTATCGCCGACATTGTATTGTTGCTGTATTCGTACTCGACGAGGCCTTGTATAGTATGCCCGAGGAAGCTTCGAGAATGTACTGACGTCATCACACAACATCAGTGCTGTAAGAGCTTTGAGTGTTCAATTTGAACTACCATAACTTTCTCAAATCTTATTGAATTTAGTCGAAATGAGCACCGTTCGAATTGTCACACTTTTGCCAATAAGCCACCAATCGAACTATTCCACGGCGAAAAAATTAGGTGGTCGAGATTAGGCAAAATCCATGAAAGCTGTTTTGGCTTGGTCCCGATTACAGCGAAAAAGTTCTGAAATGATTAAAAAGGTGGTGTTGGTTGATGAGAGGCCTGGAGAATATGACGGGTAAGGTAGAACTTCAACCCTTAATTCGTTAAATTTTCGTGTGGGCGGACGTCACCATGAGAAAGAATTGGGTCTCTTCTGTTGACCATACTGGCTGAAGTTGACGCAATTTGGGGTGAATTTCGCCGACTTCCTTTCAGAAGGGCTCTGCTGTGATCAATTGGCCTGGTGCCAAAAAGTTGTAGCGGATCACACCAGCCGCCGACCACCACGCAGTGACCATTACCTTTTTTGGTGGAGGTTCGCCTTGGAAAGTGCCTAGGGGGTTCGTAGGCGTCCAAACACTGTCCGGAACGTTTCACGCTATCACACAGAATTCAATTATCATCACAAATGATGATTCGATCCAGAAATGTGACAGGTTTGTTGCATAAAAGTAGAGAAGTATAAAATCTCGAAACGTACCGCTCACTCAACTCGTGGTTCACCAACTTTTCGAGCCTTTTCAACTTCCCAGGGCGTTCCAAAGTTTCACCGACGTCTAGCTCTTCCGCGATCCCGCCAACTGTTTGGGTTGTCATAGCGATGTTTTGTTGCGATCAAAAGTTCTAGCGCCAGGCGGGACTCGGCGGGATGTTGCGTTCGATCAAACGGCGCCGGTGGTGTAATGGCGTAGAGGATTCCCGCCCGGTTAGAGGGAGGTGTGAGTTCGAGTCCCGCCTGGCACTAGAAGTTTTGATCGCAACAAAACATCGTTGTGACAGCTTACAACGTCGATACCAGCCACATGAGGCTTAAGGAAGCTGATTTGAATGTTTGAGATGGTTCAGCTTCCACCCATTCCTTTACCTCGTCGTCCACGATTGCTCTAGGTCGACCGCTACGAGGGTCATCTTTGAGGCTGAAATCTCCTGTCCGAAATTCACTGAACCACTGGCGCACAATGCTTTCACCAGTACTGTTAGGCCTCTACACTTGATTGATTTGTCGAGCTGTCTCGGGTGCGGATTGTCCAAATTTGAAGTCAAAAATAGAAATAAATAATAAATAATAATAAATAAATATGGGCGCGTGTAGCGCAGTCGGAGGAGGCGCCGGCTGTCGCATGCACCCGATACCAGGTTTCTGGTTCGGATTTCCCGCCCAGGCCAACCTAGCCTTCCATCCCTCCGGGGTCGATGAATTAGTACCAGAATTGTCTGGGAAGGATAGAGCGCTGACTTGTTCATCGGCTGGCCACCGCAAGTCATTGTATGGCCAAATACGCATTCAAATCACCTCCAGGACATCCCATAGAAGCAAAATGCGTGGCGCATCCCTGAAGAGATTGAGTAACGCCGTCCTTTATCCTTATTTATTTATTTATTTATTTAAAGACGTGGAATGTGATCACACGTGTAAAATTAAGAAACCGAAAGAAAATAAACATAAACAAATAGCTACACAGTAACGTCTAGACAAACAGTGAACAAATAACTGCAAAGTAATGTCTGCAATCTGTAACCAAAACAGTACAATCAGGACAAGTTCCAGAAAAAAGACTTAGAATTACAATAACAGGTCACTTCTCAATAAGATTACGGAAGGCCTGGACAGACAACCCCAACGACATTTTGTCATCACTTAGTAACGTGTTGAATTGGCTGACGTTCCTATAGGTGAAGAAGTTTGTCCTAATCTTTGTCTTTGCAACCGCGACGTTAAGCCGTAGTTTACCTCTCATAGTTCTAGTCAACGGTACACCGAAAAACGTAAGTGGATTTATGGAGAGCCTCTGAGTTAGAATTTTGAACATCATGGTGAGATCAGCCTTTCTTCTTCTACTTGCCAGCGTTGGAAGGCCAAGTGCTTTTGCCCTTTCTAGGCCATTGGGCAGCTGCAGGTAGTGGACATCATAACATCTCAAATATAGCTTTCGGGTAAAACTGTTCTGAACGCTTTCCAAGAAATCGATATCCTTCTTTTTACAAGGATTCCAAACAGTTATTCCAAACTCCAATATCGGTCGAACGTAGGATTTATAAACCCGTAAATATACTTGGGGATCCTTCGATCGTAGAAGTCTGAACAGAGTATAGATGGTATAGTTCGCTTTCCTCGCAAGTGTTCTGTAGTAACTGCCGAAGTCCAGGTTAGTATTAATCAAGAAACCTAGGTCTCGAACTTATCCTTAATATAATAAAAAAACTAAGAAATAAAATGGCTCTTTCAGAGGCTCTCCTCGGAATAAACTTTGGACGGCTCCTTTGACATACTTCAGTGAGCACCTTAAGAACAGAAATATAAAACTATTTAGTTAGATAGAGCGGAAAATTCTGAACAGAAAGTAGCGTTAGTGAGCAATGCAAGTTGAGTTTTTTGTTAATAATAGACGATTAAGAAATAGTAGCACAAAACGCTGAGAACTTTCTGTACAATCTGATGGTATAGCAAAAATCTTTTCCGAGCAGTGAAGCAACACTGCAGATCCATCCATCATCGCCAATTTTCGATCCGAACCACCCTTCGAAGTAGAGTGCGTGGCGCATCCCACAAGGAGATTGGTTGATACTGTGCTCTATTTTTTATCATTTCTCTACATGCCATATTTGAGAAACGCCCTTTTAAACGTACACTTTCTGACTAAGATTCAACAATATAGATGGAGTTGTTCAGGATGTCGTCAGCAGCAACTAATTTCGCGTGGATGCACGCACAGACTTTGACCCGCTCAAATAGCTTCCGAGCGGTGAAGAAGGAGGGGGTATGCTCTGGGTAATTCATAGAGGTAGCTCAGAAGGAAGAGATTTCGGTGTTCACAAGACGAGCTGAGGACAACAGCCAACGATGCACTGACGACGCCCGGCCGGCGTCGATGATTCGATGGCGCACAGTAGCACCAGCGCGAGAGAGGCCGCCCCGCCTCGAGCGGCGCTCTAGCGGAGACCCACTGCAGCTCGAGCTAAGATTTCTGCAGCTTTCCCTTCTTCCAGACTACCTGTCGGCTGGCTAACGGTCCGTCTGCCTACTGGGACGGACTTCACCTCAATAACTGATAGACCGAATCGTTACAGATGTTGTGAATCCTCATGATTACCACCTCAAGCATTTGCAGCAGCTGAACTCCTGCAAAAAAATCGATTAAACCGATCGATAATGTTAAGCTGAACGACGTTGTCTATATGTTTGCTGTAATTGGCACAAATGAGACTCCAGTATTCTTCATCGGCGAGCTTTCGCTGCTTAACAGCTTCCTCAGGCCTTTAATAACATTACAAATAGTGATACCATCATCAAACTATATAATAATAATGGTAAAACTAACCAAGCAGGCCTCGCTAACAGAGCCTCACCACAGCGATGCTCCTTACAAATAAAATTACTGTAAACAATGTTGCCACTGATCTTCTTAATCACTACACGATAAGCTTCAGCGCCTCGGTCTGCTCATCCTTATTGTTGATTTCGGGGTTTAGCCTCTTTTCCACCACCACCAAATCTGAACAGCCTGCTTACTGCATCAAGAATCTATGAAGAGAAATGTGACCGAAACAACTGCCCATATTGTACGACCAATAAAATCTGTCAATTACGTGGCACTGTGTATCAGGTCAAATGCGACGGCTGTGGTCAGAACTATATGGGAGAAACGATGCGGCCGCTTTACAGACGCCTGGACGAGCATGTGCGAGCGTTGCGAAACCCCGCTTCTTAGGCCGGGGGCATACTTCCATCGCCGCGATGCCATCGCGGTGCTAAGGCCTATGGTATACTCCCGCGTCGCTCCAGCGGCGGGCGCGGGGCAACTGTCAACGGCGCGCATTCGCTGCAGTGGCGGTCGGCGCAGTGGGGCGCGGTTGTCAGTTGACGCGCCATCGCTCCCGCGATGCGTCGCAAAGGGGTGTTATACCTCCGCGTCGCGGGAGTGAAACATACTCCCGTGCGACGGCCGTCGCAGCCCATCGCTCGTCGCAGTGCAGTGCACTGCGACGAGCGACGGGTAGCGATGGTCGCGGAGGGGGAGCGCTTGTCTTGCCCTATTCTATGCATTTTATTTCGACACTTCCTTGGTTCGTGACCATACCACAGCAATATCAACACACGTCTGGTGATGTTGGGTGGTCATATGATTTCTCTGTTGTTCTCCTCGTGGGGGTTTTCGTCGTGGCTAGACTCATTTTGGAGCTTTTTTCGACGGCTTGAACAGCTAGTTTTTTTAAGGAGATATTTTTCTAGGCCGTTTTTTCCCACTTTTGTGCTGATCCTAGCATTTTTTCGCCTCTGAACTTCCTTGCCAGCACCGAAATCTACATTTCTGTACCGTACAAGTCACAGGGAGGTCCCGCTGACATATCTGGCACAGAAGTGTGCCAATTGAACGCTGATTTTTTCGAAGTCATGTTTTTCTAGCGGGGTTTTTTTTCGCGTCTTCGCTGACTGCAGTATTTCTTTTGATTCTCAGGTTCCACATAGGCATGAAGACGCACAGTTTTGCGCTTGTCAGGTCATTAGAGGGTTATCGTGGCGCATTGATCACAAATCTGCCATTTCAGCTCCATGTTTTTAAAAATAATGTTTTATACTCGGTTTTTCGCGTCCGCGCATTTCTAAGAGTACTGCGTTTCATTTCGCTCCAAACAAGAGTACTGCGTTTAATTTAGCTCTAACAATTAAGACTTATGAGAAGTACGCGTCCACCTTCTGTATGAGAAGGGACCACAAGTCGTAGGCATGCTGATTCAGCTGATTCGCTAAAATTCTGCAAGTCTCCGTCTGTAGAACTGCGCGGACTATGTCAGCCTCAGCGATGGCGACGGCTCATGACGCGCATCGCGAGCCGTCGCATCGCTGTGCATTCCCGTCGCTGCAGCGGACGGGAGTATACCATAGGCCTAAGTTCATGGCCATTGCGCCTCACGCGGTTGAATAGCCAAAGGAAACTTCGCCGCGGCCGCCGCAACAGTTGCGATCGGCATCAGGGATGGGCGGAAATTTTGAAAATTTTCCCAGAAAACAGAAATCAGAAAATCGCTTTCGTCAGAAAACAGAAATCAGAAAACAGAAAAGCCAAAAACGCCAGAAAATCAGAAAACAGAAATCAGAAAACAGAAAATTTCGAAATTATCACATGACCTATTATTATACCTAAAGATCTATATTTCCAGTAGCAAATGCTTTTGTATGACTAGAAATGTAGTCGTAAACCAGCGTACCCATAGATCTACGATTATACCCAAAGATCTATATTTCCAGTAGCAAATGCTTTTGTATGACTAGAAATGTAGTCGTAAACCAGCGTTTTAATTTGCAAGCGTTTATAAAAATTTCTATTACACTCCAGTGCACTGCAAGCAGCAGGTTGTAAATGTGAACTGATAGATCCTAGGAATCTCGACCGTTGAAGTACACAACATTACTCATCAGCTCCGTTTCACCGCTTAGATAATGGTCCCATTAGTAAGGAGTTGAACTTTTAGAGTACCGAACACGATGAAGGCTCAGTGATTACTGTTTGCATGTTTCAACACAGTTGCTTGAGTTTGTAGACACACCCTCGCAACATACTCTAAAGCTGTGCAGAGATTCGATGGTATTACTGGCTCCGCCAGAATCTGTATTCCTAGCTCGTTTCGTTCCTCGGGAATACCTTTCCTTGCAAGTGGCCTAGCTGAAAATTTTCAGGCCAACATAAATGCTCTTTACAGCACCTTACTACTTAGTCGACTAAAGATGTGAATTTCACAGAACAACACGAGATTGTGTCTGAGGGGGCTGTCAGCACAGCAGGCCTTGGGCGGAGGTGCTTTCTTGAATGCGTAGACACCATATAATGAAGACCGAGCATATACCCTCTCCATCACATTGTTATTATTATTATTTCTCCTTATATCTACATATCATATTACATCTCAGTGGAAGACCAGAAGAACCGACTTGGTGTACAGAGGAGTGCACGGCGTTAGCAACAATCGCGCGATCTGCCTGATGCTCGTAGTCTACAAGCTGTTCACTCGAGTCATCCTGAATAGGCACAGCCATGCGAACAGACAGGAATTCAGAGAGGATTCAGCACGATCCTCCACACACACCATTACGAAGCTCATCGAAGTGTCGCGAGAGTACAAGCTGCCGCTGTGCCTTACGTTCGTCGATCTGAAGAAGGCATTTGACCTGAAGCGGTCATCGAAGCCCTGCTCACTCAGGGCGTTACTACTCTGTACGTCAGAATCCTTCGAGAGCTGTACAGTGGATTCACGACAAAGGTTTCGCCATTCTACAACAAATCGATGCCAACGTGAACAGAGAGGTTCGATGAGGTTCGATGAGAGGGTATCCCGGTTCTCTTCAGCACCACCCTCAAAAACGTCATTCGCGAACTCGAATGGGAAGACACGGAAGTGAAAGACGACGGACGGCAGCTACACCATCTAACACCGAGCGCTAGTCAGGCGGAGCGAATGCTGGCCGACTTCGATCGTTTACATATGTGGGAATGTTGGACTGCAGCTGAATCTTACGAAGACGATGTTCATGAGGAACGGACGAGTTTCGGATGCCTCATCCTCGCTCAACGGAACGAACATCTTCGAATGCTCCAGCTACGTGTATCTGGATCGCGAAGTCAACATGACCAACTAACTAGCGCCGGAGCTGAGCAGGAGGAAACCAGCGGCTTGAGGAGCTGTCAAGAGTGTCGAAAGAGCAGTGGAGAAGACGAAGAACGTCGGGGCTCCGTACCTAGCTTTTCGACTTCACTGTTCTTCCTGCCCATACGTATCAGAGACCTGGGCTCTACAAAGGCAGGATGAACAAGCAATCAGTATCGCGGAATCTCGGAGTGACACGACTCACACAAGTGAGAGAAGGCCTCCGGAGTTCCGAGCTTCGCCGACGTTCGAAGATCAGAGATGCTGTAGCATGTCCAAGTCGTCGAAAATTAGGTGGGCCACGTAATGCGCTTCGCAGACACCGACTAGATTCCGTGGAATGTCAAGAGAACACCAGGATGCCCAACAACGCGTTGGTCGGACTTCTTCGCCAAAGCCCTGAACAAACAATATGACGCTCTTCGTGTCCCTCGAGCGAAAAGGATCCATGGAGCACCCTGGAGCAGGGTCCAAACTACTGTTAAAATCGAAGGAATACAAAGCCAAATTATGAAAGTCGAAAAATGCCCTACGATATAGTCCTATACTCCTTGCCAGCAGCACTTACACAATCAATCAAGCAGACAAAGCGGCATAGTTCATGAGCATATAGCGCAATTACTACTATTCCAAAAAACGCCACATGCTTACCATGTAAGATACTCTAGAAACATTATTTTGGAATAAAGCTCACTATTCTACGATACTTTTTGGATCCTTTTTATTGGATTTCTGTGATAAAATTTTGTTCGCAACTCCATTTTCTGTTTTCTGGCCAATTTTTGGCCATTTTCCCAGAAAACAGAAAACAGAAAAATTTTTCCCAAAATGGCCAGAAAATCAGAAAACAGAAAACAGAAAACAGAAATTCCGCCCATCCCTGATCGGCATGCTCGATGGCTTCCCGCGCCCATCGCGGGCATGATATACTTTTTCGCGCCGCGCGCGGTGTTTAGCGTTGGTCCTGGACGGATCGCCGTCGCGCTTCCTTGCAGAGCGATGGGCGATGCGACGAGCTCAGAGAAATTCAAATTCTTTCGCGTCGCTCTGCAAAACGGGAAGTATGCACGAGCTTTTCGCGACACCGCACCCTCCACCACACTCATGAAGCCCCTTCTGCAATCAAAGTTAACGTATTACACCGCTCGCTGATAACCCCGCTAGAAAGGAAGCTGCACGAAGCCCTTGCAATAAAGAGGCTAAACCTCGATATCAACAATAAGGATAAGTAGACCGAGGCGCTGAGGCTTATCATGTAGTGAAGATCAGTGGCAACGTTGTTTACAGCAACTTTATTTGTAAGGAGCATCGCTGTGGTGAGGCTCTGCTAGCGAGGCCTGCTTGGTTAGTTTTACCATTATTATTATTGTATAGTTTGATGATGGTATCACTATTTGTAATGTTATTTAAGGCCTGAGGAAGCTGTTAAGCAGCAAAAGCTCGCCGATAAAGAATACTGGAGTCTCAATTGTGCCAGTTACATCGAATTACATATGAGGCTCAGGGATAGCTCCATTCTATATGTTTGCTGTCAAGGCTCCGCGACCTTCAATCGATTTAAGTGATGTTCACCTCTGACTCTTAGCAAAAACTTATCAGGTCAATCGATTGCCCGATCGATATTGTCCACTTGTGGTTAATCCTGCTCACAGGCCATCAGGAGTGTGTAATTACGATTTACGATTTTACGATTTTCGGCTATTTTTGCCGAACTTTTACGATTTAAGACATTTTGATTTGTAAATCGTAGATCTCCGTAAATCTGACCTCTGATCAACAACCAACAGGCGTCCAATTTTATGTGGAATGGATTTTAAAGATGTGCAGACTGTGATGGTCGTCTCTTAAAGCTCATTCACACTTCCCTTTAGAGTTGTTCTCTAATGTGTTACTGTGACAAACGATACCGTCCTGTACACAGGCTTTTCGAGTTGGACTTTTCTCTTCGCTTAATCATCTTTTCCATTTCCTCCGTTTCCAGTCCAAGGCTAGCAAAGCACATCGCATTCTTGCTTCCGACGGTTGTTCCATTACAGCTCATGGAAAGACATTGAAGGCAGTTTCTTAGAGAAGGAAAGAGGAGTATTCTAAGGGAGCGCCAAAATAACGAGTTGAAGCTTTAATCAACAAATATCAGCAACATATACTTACAGAAACATCATGTCCGATCGGTTTTAAAGTAGCCTCCCTTGGTGCGAATGCAGAGTGCGAAACGTTTCGGGAAACTTTCTGCTGTGAGCCGCAGGTCATCAGGAGACAAACGGTCCCACTCTCGGCGCAAGGATTGCTTTAAGGACTCAAGACTGCGGTGACGTTTCGCACAGGCCCTGGGCTCCAAAATCTGCCACACGCTGTAGTCCATCGGGATCAGGTCTGGAGAGTTTGGGGACCATTCCTCAGATGTCATAAAGTCCGGGAAGCCGGCCTTGCACCACTCCTGCGTGTTCTTTGCTCTATGCGCTGACGAAGACTGCTCTGTTGAAACGTCCAATGCGTGTTGTCGAAGTGCTGTCGAGCCCAAGGAAGGACCACAGCCTCAAGAAGGTTTCACCGGTGTACACCTTGGTCAAATTTCACTCCTCGGTCCACGAAGCACAAGGGTGTTTTGCCGCTGGCGCAAATTCCACCCCATACCATGACCGATTGTGGATTTTGGCAGTGTTCAACGATGGAGGTTTCCGGAGCCCTTGCGGACCAGATCCTCTTATTTTGGCGATTGCGCGCCTGCTCCACGGTGAACAGCTTCTCCTCTGTGAAGACGATCCGTTCTTATCCTTGACCTGCCACCCGCACCCTTATTTGGCGACACCGAAAGAGCCGTTCGCGCAAGTTCTTGTCCGTTAGAAGCTGAACCTTTTGGGTCCTGTAGGGCTTCGAACCTAGTTCGTCCCTGACTATACGACGCACTGAAGAGGGGCTGATACCGATGTCTCCAGCGATTCTCCTGGAAGTCTTGAATTTCGGTCAAATCGCTTCTTGATGATTTTCCGTATTCGGGAGTGTAGACGTCCTTGGCCTGGACGGCCACCTTCATAGCCTAGCTCCTGCACCGGATTATTGCTTTGGAAACAGTCATTTGAGCGACACCGAGCAAACGAACGATGTCTCTCTGACGCACTTTTCGACGATGGAGTTCCAAAACGGCTCCAAATTGAACTCGGAGAAAGCTGACCAGTACAAAAAGAGGAGCAGAAACAATTGGCGCCATTGTCGTAGTGTTGCGGTTTGATGCGATTGCACAGGAAAGCACCAAACTCTTAATCCGTTACTTCGGCGCACCCTTACATCCACACCCTGTTCGGTAATAACGTTTAGTCAATTTCTTCGTGGCAGCTAAATGCTAACCCTATTGGGTAGGATTGACGAAAATCCATGATCGAATATCATTCGTGATTGAAAGCGGAGTTTAGGAAGTTGCTACACTCATGTGGAGAGGTTAAACCACTATGTTTCGGTGTATGTATTAGGATGGGAAAAGTCTCTTTACACTTCGAAAATTTTTCACCGCACTAGCCAATATTGATTGGGAAGCTTTCAAGAGCGTCGAAGAAGTTGCGAAGAAGACGAAGAACGTCCGACTCCGTGCCCACCTATTCGACTCCACTGTTCTTCCTGTCCTAACATACGCTTCAGAGACCTGGGCTATACGAAAGCAGGATGAACACGCGATCAGCGTCGCACAGTGTGAAATCGAGAGGGATGCTCGGAGTGACACGTGTCACGCAAGTTAGAGAAGGCCTCCAAAGTTCCCCGAAGAGCTTCGTCAACGTTCGAAGATCAGAGACGCTGTCTTGTGGGCCAAGTTGTTGAAAATTAGGTGAGCCGGCCACGTAATGCGCTTCGCAGAGAGGCGTCACTGACTGGATTCCGCTGGACGTCAAAAGGAACCATGACGCCCACCAACGCGTTGGTCGGACTTCTTCATGAAAGCTCTGAACGAACGATGTGACGCTCTCCGTGTGCCTCGAGGGAGGAGGAGCTATTGGAGCACTTTGGCACGGTACAGGGACGAATGGAGACGTCGTCGGTGCTCACTCGAGCAACTCGGTGTTAGGTGATACATCTGATTTACTTCTTATGTTCAAGCGTCATCTATGGTTGCCTAGTCTCTCAGGAATATCCTACTTCATGGTCAGTGGAGTTGAGTGTTGGCTGCCACCGTAGAAAGCGTTACATCAGCCCAAGGAGGAAGTTTGTGTGAGAAGATCTGTGACTGCAGCATTCTCGCCTTACTTAGAATACTTTGTCCACAGGACGGATTCTCAACCATTCTGACATAACTTAACAGAGAATTCACAGCGGAAAACTTAGATAACGCGGCCTATCGCTTACTATATCTCTTGATAAGCCGCGTGATCTGAGTTTTCCGCTGTGAATTCTCTGTTGCAGTAATGTAAGTCGTTGATGATCCCGCCTCCTGGTTGATTTCAAGTCTGAATAAACGGCTTTGAAGGAAGTCGAGGAGATGTTCATAAAGTAGCGACGAGCTTCTGACACCTTCTTCACATTGGGAAAACGCTAGCGTTCTTATGTATGAGCGGCACCGAAAGGCTTTCGTAACTTAGCCACAGTATCCCTGCAAATGATGGACGACCAAGTGGTGGTGGTGGAGACGAGAGGAACCGCCAATAAGCGGCCGCTAATCGCTCCGAATTTGTTACACCGCTCAGCGGAGCGGCGGCTAGGATTCTGCCGAAAGCGCCTGAAAAACGGCCCACTAGTCGCGAAATCTGCAAGGCATATGGTGTTTGTTCGTACGGTGGAGCTCACACAGCCAGCGATGCTACTTTCTCCTTTCCAACTTGTCGCCTTCGGCCTGGTAGTCGTTTTGCTGCTTTGATCACTTTATGTAGGCCACTCTGTCTCTTGGAACCTTACTGGAAAGATCACAGTCATAGAGCTCGGCAAAAAAAAACTCAAGCTGATCTGTGGAAAGGGACCTATAGCACTTTGTGTGCTTTACAAATTCGCACTAACAGACCAGACCGACTGGTGTATGGGTTACATGCCGCTGCGCGATGTTTTTTTTTTTAATGTGTAAAAATCTTACTCCATGCGCGACTCGAGCTCACTTCCTATAGGGCGCGTCTGTTAGGTTGTCCCATAAGTCTTCGCCTTTTTTTCAACGATTCACTGCAGATTTTTTTCTTCCTAATCGGGAGGGGCCTTCCAAAGCACCTATAATGAAGGCTGTGGGACACATCGCCGGAGACTCACAACATTGGCGACTACGGAAAGGGACTATGTGTTGAGATATCCTTCACTCCTTCCTGACTAGAAATGAAGAAATAAAGGATAAAGGAGGGCGTTACTCAATCCTTTTTGGGATGCGCCACGCATTCTATTAGGTTGTCCCATAAGTCTCCGCCGTTTTTTTTTCAACGATTCACTGCAGATTTCGCCGGCGGTCTCTTGCATAGCGCTGCATAGCTTTCGAAAGAGAATGATCTGCTCTATCAGAACATTTTTCTTTTTTCATGAATTTTGTCAATTTTTAGATCGTTGAAATGAATGTGTGTCGCGTTTATTGATTTCTTTTGAATATCAACAAAATGCCAAAAAGCGAAAAACCGTCTTCACCACCAGCTCCTTCTCCTTCTTCAGTTGTTGATATTCGACAGAAATCAGCGTGAGCCAATAAACGCGACACAAATTCTTACTGAGCAAGACATCCTCTGCCAAACGACATATGACACCAAGCAAAAAAGTCCAACCACAGAACCGGAGTTTTGGTAAAAATTCGGACGGAAAAGTCGGACGTCCCAATTTGATGGCCTAAAAATCAATAAAGGGCAAGTGAGAAAATAGGACTAACACATATTCTTGTAGCACAGAACATTGTCTTCCAAATGCTATAAAAAACTGCGCAAAGAATTACAACCCAAGCGGAGAGAACAAGTGCGCCAATGGCTACTTTTTCACTTTTTCACTTTTTTCTTGAACGACCTATAAATTGACAAAATTCCTGATGAAAAAAGAAATGCAATATATGTTCTGATAGAGCAAATCATTCTCTTTCGAAAGCCATGCAGCGCTATGCAAGAGCCCGCCGGCGAAATCTGCAGTGAATCGTTGAAAAAAACGGCGAAGACTTATGGGACAACCTAATAAATCGTATGCACCAATTTCACTTCCAATTGGATACATTTCATATCAAATTGGACACTCCTCCAAGCAGCATTGACGGCTTTCGAAAACAAGCTCAACATCTTAAAAATCGGGAAACTCCTTCAGATTACATTAGCCCCACTCCGAAAAGATTAGAAAAAATTAAAATTTAATTAGAAAATTTTTTCAAGAACAACCTTCATTGAAATTTTTTATTACAGCTGCCCCAGTAAGTGGTGAACACACTGTTGGACATTTTAAGAAACTTTTTTTTTTAATTTTTGAGAAAAATGAATGGAAGCTGGATATAATATGCAGAAAAAGAGCAGTTTCTTAGAATAAGACAATAAATTCAAATTTTTTATTTAAAATAAGTGGGGCTTGTGTAGCGCAGTAGGAGGACGCGGCGGCTGTCGCATGCACTTGATACCACGTTACTGGTTCGGACTTCCCGGCCAGGATCAAGCTTACCATCCCTCTGGAGTCAAAAAAAAGAAATAATTTTGGACTTGTCTGGGAAGGATAGGGCGCTGACTTGTTCATTGGCTGGCCACCGCAAGTCATTGTATGGCCAAATACAAAACGCATTCATGTCGCCTCCACGACATCCCGTAGAAGTAGAATGCGTGGCACATCTCAAACAGGATTGAGTAATGCCGTCCCTTATCCTTTACTCTTTATACTGCTCCAGTACATCGCGATTTTCTTTTGTCTTTGCTTTTTCGTTGAGAACATTAGGTTTTCAAACAAATATAGAATTAAGATGGAGTTTTGAGAAAAAATAGAAAACTTTAAAACTGAGAAAACAAATCAACAGTGTTGTATTGCAGTTTTACCATCTTACTCCTATAAGGACAAAGAACGGCGTTGCTCAATCCCTTTTGGGATGCGCCACGCATTCTACTTCTACGGGATGTCGTGGAGGAGATTTGATTGCGTATTTGGCCATACAATGACTTGCGGTGACCAGCCGATGAACAAGTCAGCGCTTTATCCTTTCTAGAAACGTCCCGTATCTATCCACCGACCCCGGAAAAATGGAAGGCTTATTGGCCTGGGCGGGGAATCATAACCAGGAGTCTGGTATCGGGTACAAGCGAAAGCCGCCACGTCCTCCGACTGCGCTACGAAACCCACTTGTTTTAAATTAAAATTTGAATTCATTGTTTAATTCTAAGCAATTGCTGTTTTCTGCACATTAAGTCAAGCTTATATATATACAAGCCCAACTTACTTTAAATTAAAATTTGAATTTATTGTCTTATTCTAAGAAACTGCTTTTTTTCTGCATATTATGTCAAGCTTCCATTCATTTTTCTCAAAAATTAAAAAAAGTTTTTTAAAATGTCCAACAGTGTGTTCACTACTTAATGGGGCAGGTGTAATAAAAACTTTCAATGAAGGTTGTTCTTGAAAAAATTTTCTAATTAAATTTTAATTTTTTTAATCTTTTCGGAGAGTGACTAATGTAATCTGAAGGAGTTTCCCGCTTTTTAAGATGTTGAGCATGTTTTCGAAAGCGTCAATGCTGCTTGGAGGAGTGTCCAATTTAGTATGAAATGTATCCAATTGGAAGTGAAATTGGAGCGTACGATTTTCAAGTCGGTTTCCACACTTTTCGAATTAGACACTCTTCTAAGCTAGCAAAGACTTTCGAAAAATTGACACTTTTAAGTCGAAGTTACCCTTTTCCAAGGTGAACTACAGATTTTTCAAAATGGTTGTTCAAAGGAAATTTGTTGTTTGATGTTTTCTTCGAAATATTTAGTTCAGCTGCCCGAATGAGCAATTTTGAATCATTGAATGAAATTTTTGCTTTTAAAGAAAAACAAACTACAATTTCCCCAAAACGCAACAAGGCAGCAATCATATAGCGTATTAAAAGACTAGATCGCGCCATTCACTCGAAAAGCACGTCGCAATTTTTAATTGATTGATAGTGTAAACGCTACTTACATGAGGCATTAAAGCGAGGGTGTATGTGTTCTTAATGGTTTTTGTTGTCGTTCACAGAACTCCATGCAAACAGAAATTTTGCCGCCAATCAGATAAAAATTGCGACGTCTTGGACGAGGGTATGGCGCCATCTTTCTATTAGCTCTATCGCTTTCTTGCTCCTAAAAACAACATTTAAACCACCGCTTTTTCTGTCACTAATTTTACCCAAAACATGAATTTTATAAAATTTTATGCAATTTGTTTGTGCTTATTGGGTGGGTGAACTAAAACTTCAAAAAATCATACTAAAATTTTTCTTGGAAAAAATTATTTTAACCCTTATGGAGAGTTTTTTCTTTAATGTAGAAGAAGCATTAAAAAATATCCAATTTGCTTCGGAAAGTGTTAAAATCGATTTAAAAAGTACCCAGTTTGGCGTAAAGATATATATTATATTAGGGAGGGAAGGGGGGCAAAAGTAATGAGACAAAATGAAAAAAATCTTTATCTCTCTATAACTCAATTACAACTCAACGATGCTGAGGAATGTATTTGCCATTAAGGGCAAGGACCTTGCTGCCATCGCTCAGAAAACTTCTTGATTCCATTCTTCCAGAACTGCTTGGGCCTGGTGTTGATCAACTGCTCGACATGTTTGTCAAGGACTGCTTGGGTTCTTGTGTCCCTTCCGAATAGGAAGTCCTGTAGGCTCAAGTAGTAGTGGTAGTCGCATGGAGAGATGTCCAGCGAATACGGTGGGTGAGGCATGTGAACGTAGCCCAGCTAGCCAAGCTTACCCGTGGTTACTTGTTCCCGATGGGGTGCGGCGTTGTCGAAGAGGAGGAACTGCTTGAAGCGCTGCGAATGAATAAGAGCGAGTCGCCGGCCCATCTCTTCTATTTCGTTCACCATGGCCTTGGAGTTCATCGTAGTGCTCTTGGGAAACAGCTTCCGGTAAACCTGTTCACGGGCGCAGACCCAAAAGCTCCAAAAGTGCTTCTCGCCGTGAACATCTCGCCGAACGAAGGTCGGTAACAGGTCACCAGGCCTCACCCAGACTCGCTGCTTGGCAGGGTTAAGGTAGAAGACGTACTTCTCATCTTGCGTGAATATTGAGCCCAGGCTGCTCGGGGTTGGGAATTGGGGGAGATTTGTGCGACACAGGTCGACTCGTCAGACCGGGGTTTCGGCATGAGACAGGCTGGGGTTTTGGCATGCTTCTGGAAAGGGCAGAAGTGGTAACTTCTCAGATGGGCTTCAGTAGGTAGCATACAAACATACAAATACGATAAGCACAAAACCAGACTCCAGCCACGAGATCTATGGAAACGGCATGGGGTGTCTCATTACTTTTGCCCCCCCCCCTAATATATGCGAGTCTTCGCCGAATTAGTTTTAATTTTTCTAGGTAAGTCCGAAAAAGAATTCGTGAACTCCGTGAGAATTGACTACTTTTGCCACGTTATCTATAAGGAAATAGGAAAATACAGGGTGGCTCCTACTTATTTGCTCGTAGTTTATTGCTAATAACTCCAACAAAAAACAACAGTTGTACAATCTGATTCAATTTCGATATAGAGCAATGTCTAACAATCATTCACTCGAGAAGATCTTTGAAATGAGCTCCTTTGCAGCAATACAGGCCTTCGGTCTCTTCTCCACCGACATCACTGTCTGCCGCAGCAAGGTGACGTCGATATCGTCCCACGCCTTCTGAAGTGAAGCTTTGAGAGGGTTCAAACCTTGGCGACTCTTCGAGGAGGCCTTCTGCTGCAAGTAGCCCCACACAGCAAAATTCATCGGATTCAAACCAGGCGAGTTAGGTGGCCAGAAGTCCTTCGTCCAGTAGCCAGAGAAGTTACTCTCGCAGAATGCCAGTGTGGATCTCGCAGAATGAGCAGGTGCCCAGTGCTGTTGGAGCACGCATTGGCCACTGACAACATTTTCAGCAACTCAGGGGAGAAGAACATCGCGCAGGATCTTTTCTTGGCAGACTTCAGCGTTGATTTTCACTGAACGGTCGACGAAAACCAGAGGTGTCTTCTTGTCCAGGGTAATGTCAGCCCATACCGTTACAGATTTCGGAAAAAGAGTCCTGTTGAGAGAAGGACGTTGAGAAGACCTGTTTCTGGATGGAGGCAGCAACTGACGCTGATTCTGTGAGTTGTCTGCCACTTCAATGGTAAAAATCTTCTCATCCGTCCAGATGACGTTTGACAAGCGGCCCTGCTGGATCTCCTTCAGCAACAACTTGGATTTTTCCAACCTAATCTGCGAGGCAGCTTCCATAAGTGCTCGTCGGTGATAAGGACGATAACTGCGAAGCCCAAGATCCTGTTTGACGATCCTCTGTATTGTTCTGCGGGAAACCCCAAGGTCTACAGCCATCCGCATCATGCCGACTCCATTGTTCCGGTCGATTCTCTTTCTGATGACCTTTCGAAGGCGGAGAGTGTTCACAGTACGTGGTCTGCTAGATCTCTTCCTCGGTTCGACCGTATCTTCCTCTCTGTACTGCTGTTGGACTGTTCCAGCAGAAATTTGAAGTCGTCGAGCGATCTCTGCTGCAGAATGTCCTTCGTCGGCGAGATGAGCGATGGTGGAACGATGTGGTGAAGCTTTCATTGTCGAAGGATTGAGTGTATCACACGCTTGGTTTTTGAGCATACTTCCCCCATTCAAGAAAAATCCTAATAATTGATCTCCCGCCATTTTCAACAATACTGTAGCGGTTTGAATTTCGCGCTAATAATTAGGGGCCACCCTGTACAATGCGCCTTATACCCTCACTTTTCGACTTTTGAGCCAGAGTTCATCATGCGTAGGCGGCTACAGGGAAAATCTCTGGTATGCTCTAAATCTTGCCTTTTTTTCTGGTTTCCCTGCTGAAAAAAAATCGGTGGATTTCTTCACTTTGTTGACAAAACAGGAAGCACTTGTGCAAAGTTAAGTGAAAGCCTTCGAATATCGGTGAAGCCCTGGGGGACAACCGGCGTGTTCGTGTCGGGCGGAAGCCGTGTGTGTGTGTGTCTTCCGCTTTGATACTTGTCCTCCAACGAGCTCACCGAGGGCTTCGTCGAGGGCTTTCTCTAATTCCGTCTTTGCCAAGTAGGGTTTGAATTGTGTGTGATCGGACGGACTGCAATTACTCTCGCATATTGGCGCCACGAGTTCCGTCTCTCCTTGAAATCCTAAGAGTCAGTCCTCACTTCTTCCTGAAGAATTAATAATTGCCGAATTTCTTTGGTTTTTGAGCTGATTTTTTTTTGCTAAAAAACAATTCAGATCAGTTTTCCTATCTATAGGGCACAAGAAGTCGGCATCAACACTAGTGCTTCTAGCACTGGTGCCCTTCACCAGGGACGAGATTCATCAACTGCTTACAGCCCTCTAACGGTGAAAATATTAGGTTGTAACGAATTAAATAGCACTGGCTCGCGCCATTTTTTGGCGCGTCTTTACGCGTTTGATCAAGAACAAACCGTAATATTTGGCATATCATTTAGAAGCGCAAACTTTGCTCTACCGGTGAGTACCAAATTTTCTATGTAAAAGTGGGAAAACTTTAGAGTTTTATTGACTTTTTTGCAGACGGACAGAAGGGTAATCCGAGGCATTTACTTGTATGAATTCAAGCTGGGCACTACAGCTAAGGAGGCGGACGAGAAGATCAACGCCGCATTCGGTCAAGGATGTTCCACAATTCGGACGGCGTATCGTTGGTATCAGAAGTTCCGGAATGGAGATGAGAGCTTGGAAGGACATGAAGGTCGTGGGAGGCATAGTGATGTTGCTGAGGACAAGCTGAGAGATGTGGTAGAGGGGAATCCACACAAAGGTACCAGGGAGATAGCGAAGGTTCTTGGCGTCAGTCACAAGACAGCTGCCCGGCATCTGAAGGAAATTGGAAAGACCAAAACGCTGGAAAGATGGGTGCCTCGGGAGCTGTCTGAGGAGCAAAGAAACCGACGATATGAGATCTCGTCCGCACTGCTTCTACGGAACGAAACGGACCCATTCCTTGATCGCATCGTAACCTGTGACGAGAAATGGATAATGTACGACAACAGGCGACGATCGGCACAGTGGGTGGACAGCGATGAGAGCCCCAAGGCTTTTGCGAAGCCGGAATTGCACCAAAAGAAAGTAATGGTGACAGTATGGTGGTGTTCGCTGGGAATTATTCACCACAGCTTCCTCCCTCCCGGTGAATCCATCACGGCAGAGAAGTACTGCATTGAAATGAAGAAATGATGAAAAAGTTGAAGGATATCCGGCCGGCCTTGGTAAACCGAAGGCGAGTTCTCCTTCTGCACGACAATGCTCGCCCCCATGTAGCACGAATGACGTTGCAGAAATTGAATGAGCTGAGCATTGAAACTCTACCACATCCTCCGTTTTCTCCCGACCTCTCCCCAACAGACTACCATTTCTTCAAGCATCTTGGCGACTTCTTGGTAGGGAAAATATTCAAATACCAACAGGATGCCGAAAGTGCCTTCGAAGATTTCGTCAACTCCAGAACTTCTGATTTTTACTGGGATAAAAAAGCTTGTGTCACGTTGGCAAAGACGTGTAGAATCAGAAGGTTTTTATTTCGATCAATAAACTTGCCTACAAGCCGAGATATTAACTGTTTAAATTTACAGTGGTTTAGTGCCATTTATTTCGTTACAACCTAATACCACCAAATTCCCTATTATGACACTCATTAACACCACATTTGACGGTATTTTCACTGTTAGAGGGTGGCACGCGGTTGGTGAATATGGCCTCAGCTTGGCTATTTTTAGCCCACCGTACGTAGTAGGAGTTGGCCGACGGAACGAACCTACGCGTCCACTACGCCGCGACCTTCGCACTCCAATTAAGCGACTATGATGGCGCTGTTCTAAATGAAGCGCCTACGTCACTCAGTTAAGTGACCGCTATTGCAATAAGGAAGTCCTAGGGGGTTCTCCTTGTCCATTTCTCTCTGGGAATAGCTCCAGTTCGATGTTTCGATACGAGAGAACATTGGAACCATATGCTTATTAATACGATCGCCTCTCGTTTTGAAGAGGTGGAGTGGTGAAAGGAGGTGCTGGCTGAAAACCTTTCGAATGCGCCATGCATTGGTCCTCTCAATGCTTCTATGGCTCCCTCCGCTGATGTCTTGGTAGATGAACCGGCTGAGAAGCGGGTAGGTGCTTTGCTAACTCTGGTCGTGAGGTTGGATCGCAACAAGACATCTTGTATCAGCCCGTATAGCCCCTATACCAGGAGCGGAATTCACCAACGACTTACAGCAGTGTAACAGAGAAATTACAGCCGAAAACTAGCACGATCCTGACGAACACACCCCCGAATCGTTACCGTATCTCTGAATAGGCGCGCTTTGGCAATGGATCGCGAAATCCTTCCTCCCTAGCATTACACACACGAACCTCTCGTCGCTCAGGGAATGCGGATCTGGGTTCTGCGCTCTTCGAGCATCGAAGGGACTCCAGGCTGTGTGCCATCCAAGCTGCTCGTTTGGAAACTGCTTTCGTCGCTCAAGGGAAGTCCGCGGCTGGGTTCTGCGCTCTTCTTGCGGCAAAACGCATACATCTGGAAAAATGCGCAAAAAAATGCCTCGAAATTTCGTATACGTCAAAGCCCTTTAAATCCCAAGTAGTCAATTGAAATGCAAACGCCGGAGAGCCGAACCCTCCACCTCCTTCGCATGAAGCGACACCACTATCCACTGCACCACGACCATCGCGGGCGCACAAGAGATCGATCGCATGTCAGCGTGGATGCCGACGCGCGATCTCTTAGCTAGGAGTGCGCAGACAGCTTTCTATAATAGTTTCCGCGCTCCATCGCTAACCGGTATACGGTAACCATTCGGGGATGCATTCGTCAGAATCGTTTCGCACAGCTTTTCGCTTTTCGAGTGCATGGCGCGATCTGATATTTTTATGCGTTATATTATTCTTTCTTTGTTGTGCCTTAAGAGAAAGTTAAATTTATTATTTTTTCTCTGAAAATAAAAATTTTATGAAAATATTTCACTTACTAAAACTTCTTCTTCTTCTTCTCTTGAGCGTTTAGTCCCGCGCAGTCGCAGGGTCCGCTGTTCTTGTGATCTGTCGCCACCTCATCCTTCAAGGGCGTCATCTGCCGTGGCGCCGACTTCGGCGAGATCTCTCTTGATGACGTCCTTTCATCTTTTCCTTGGTTCCCCTCTCGGACGCTTTCCGGGTGCCTCGAAATCTAGGGCCAACCTTGTGGGGTGATCTTCTGGTATTCTGAGGACGTGTCCATACCACCTCAGGCGCTGCTCTCTCATCTTCAGCTGGATCGGGGCTGTCTTCATCACTGCCCTAACATCCTCGTTTCGCACCCTGTCCCGACGGGTCCATCCACATGCCCACCTCAGCATCCTCATCTCCGCCGCGTGCAGTTGCCGCTCCTCCGCCTTACCGACGGCCCAGCACTCACTGCCGTAGAGGAGGGCAAGGTCTCACAACTGTTCTATAGAGCTTGCCTTTGAGCGTCCTGGAGCATCTACGGTCGCAGAGGATCCCCGTGGACTCCCTCACTTGAGCCAGGCTGCGTTTATCCGTCCTCTGACCGCCTGGTCCACACTTCCTTCCTCGGATAGGTCACTTCCGAGGTAGCGGAATTCTTCCACTTTCTCGATCGTTTCCCCTTGGCAGTCTAGGATCGATCCAGCGTACTGCTCAAAGCTGATGAACTTCGTCTTCTTCACGTTCAGCGGTAGGCCGTTGTCTGCGAGGGCTCTCTGCCACCGCTGCACCTTCTCCTCCAGCTCCTCCTGGTTGTCGGCTACTAGGGCGATGTCGTCCGCGTAGAGGATCGTTCTGAGAGGGTCTGCTGGAGGTGGTTCACTATTGAGTCAAGCGTCAGAAGGAAGAGGAACGGACTCAGAGCCGACCCTTGGTGTACCCCCACTGTGATGTCCACTTTCCTTGTCACCCCGTGTGGAGTTCGTATCGCCGCTTTCGAGCCCTCGTACATGTCCCTTATGACCGTGATCAGACGTTCCGGGACACCCCTCCCTCGAAGGGCATTCCAGATTACGGCCCTAGCTAGCCTGTCGTAGGCCTTCTCCAGCTCCAGGAATGCCAGGTAGCAGGGTTTTCGTTTCTCCCGATATTTCTCCATCACCTGACGAGCGATGAAGATGGCGTCTGTGGTGGACCTCTCAGGCATGAAGCCCCACTGCACCTGGGAGATGGGTACCATCTACCTCAGCCTTGAGCCGACCAGTCGTTCGTAGATATTTATCGTGTGTGAGATCAGTTTGATCCCTCGGTAGTTGGAGCATTCGGAAGCGTCTCCCTTCTGCTTGAAGATGAGGACTATGGTGCTGTTCCTCCAGTCATCCGGCATCTTAGTTCTTTCGTGATTCTGTTGAGGAACTGCGTCAACCAGTTGACTCCGAGGTCCCCGAGCACCTTCCAAGCCTCTACTGGCACTCCGTCAGGCCCTGCTGCCTTTCCAGTTTCATCTTCCCTATGGCCTTGCGAACCTCTTCTTGCGTCCAGGGTGGGATGGGTCCTTCCGTTGGTTGTTCTTCCTCGGCCTCCCGATTTCACTTACTAAAACAGGTGAGCGAAAAATTTCAAAAAAAGTTATACCAAATTTTGCTTAAACAATAACTTATTGAGTCTGTAGTTTAACCTGCCTGAAGGGCAACTCGATTTAGAAGAGTTCGCTTTGGTTTCAAAAGTCTGAAAGCTAGCTAGAAATTAGAAGAGTGTCCAATTTGATCCGAAAATGGTATAAATGCCCTCGCATAATGGGACAGCAGCTGAAGCTCTGGTAGGAATTCAAGCAAAGAATTGGAGATGCTAATTAGAATATGCAGCCCTTCCGATTAGGATAGATCCACACTTAGTCCTCTGATAGAGTTCGAACTCGCCAGCCTTGTCCAGCAGGCGAAGGTGTTATCCTCTGCTCTATATGGCCAAGGAACTATTGTTCAGTGCCAAAACTAGACCCGACGGCGCCTAAACACAAATGGATATCCTAGGCATCGTCGGCTAAGACTCCGTGCTCTTCGCAGGGATTGATTCCTCGATCTCGTAGAGCATCCAAGATTAACCTGGTGTCGTCACAGCTTGACATCTGCTTGCCGTCTTAGAAAGCCACTCCAGCGATTGACAGTGGTGTTCAGTCATTGCAGTAGCTTGTTACCTAATCCCATAACATCGGCGGTTATCCACACCTCGTTGGGAGAACTTCTTCACTTTGTCGATCTGGAGCATTCCAGCCCTCAAAATGCATTTTTATGCGAAATTATATCCTTTTCGTACGAAATATTTACACGAAACATTTATAAGCCTGTGAGGTTGCATAGATCCGACTCCTGATTGGCCGGCGCTTCTACGCTTCCCAATGCTGCCCATATTCGCGACATGGGCCACTTTTTTAGAAAGAAAGGCAAACCGGTTCAAATAAGAGGTCACATATGTACTACCAGAATCCGTAGGCGTCATACAGCATCGTCAAAGGACGGCATTTAGACAAAGGCTTAGCCCATCGAGTTCAGAGCACCACTAAAAGAGATCAACTACGCAGTCCACTCTTTCATCCGTCTTAACCACGCTAAGCAACGCAGCTGATCGCCTGTCCATCTCATCATACTAGCTATCAGCCTCAGCTAAGCTTCACTATGTACGAAAAGTGTGCTCTAATCGGCCGACTCACATCGATTTTCTAGGGTTTCCCTTAGCAGAGAAGACCGGGTGCTTAAAAATAGCGGCGGCTTTGAATCCACTGAAATCTCGCCATGAGTACACACAAATTTTTAGCATCGTAAATGAGCCGTATTGATTAATTTCTGCTTTTTTAAGGTTTCAAACTTAAAAACAAACTATGTCTTGTAAGAAATGCAGGGTGCTGTGAAAAAATACAGGTTTTACTCGAAAGGTTCTAACATTGCTGCTAATAAAGCTTCTAGAGCTGTTTGAGACTAGTATGAAAGCACGTGTAGCAAAAATTCTGTGACGTTTAAATGGTCAAGATCGCGTCATGCACTCGTATGAAGCCTTAAATTTTAGATACTTGATTGTTTCTGCATGTTATTGATTGCACAATTCATCGATCTGGCGATTGCTCTAATAACGCTCTCTACATATCTGAGCCCATAACAAGAGTCATGCCCGGCTCTAGGCTTTCCTTCGAGGAGAAGAAGTTTAGTTTCCTGGAGTGCTATTGGAAATTCGGAAATATCGTTGAAGTGCAGACGCGATTCAGCGACTAGTTCTCCAAAGCACCACCCACTCGCGTCACCCCTGCACAATCAATCGAGTTTGAAATGCCAGGCTTCGGGTGGAAACATGGCGCAATCTTGACCATTTGCATGCCGCAGAAATCTCGTTACCCTGTGCTTGCATATGAGTCTCCAACATCTTCCAAAACTTCGCTAGCAGCAATGTTAGAACCTTTCAAATAGTACCTGCCTTTTTGAGACACCTTGCATTTTTTTGCAAGGCGTAGTGTGCATTTAAGTTTTAAACCTTAAATCGATATGACCACTCTGTGAAAAATTATAAACAAGTATTTAATCGAAATAAATTAGAGTGCTAGAATGTCGGTGGTTTAGAATGTGTCCCTCGTTACGCGCATACAACAGTTGTTCGACACCGTTTACCTCAAACTTGGGCGTTTACCTCAAACTTGGGTAATTAAACCAAACCCTCAATATACAACTACAGTAGATATTAGAGCGTCCTAAAAACATCTTACAAAAGAATGAGGAATAAAAAAAATGAAACATGAGAAGAGCGCCATGTGAATTTTCCCGTATGACTCTTTTTAGGGAGTTTTTTGTTTGCATAGCTGCACAATCTGATAAATCTCTAAGCGAAATTCCTCACAGTATCCCACAAAATCGTCCTGTGATCGTGAGAAAGTCGCAACACGAAACACAATCAATCCGGTGTAAATTCCAAACTTTCAGGCGAGTTCATGGCGAAACCATACCGCTCATATGTCAGAAAACTTCTATTTTCCAATGCTTTCATACGAGTCTTTAACTTCTTTAGTACCTCTACTGTGAGCAAAGCTATCGCCTTTCAAACAGTGTATACATCCAGGTTTTCGGAGTATCTCACGTATGGCCTATGATGTCAGTGTTCTGTCATGCCTGGAACGCTCCGAGAGTACGCCGTGCACAATGCATATAGGATCAAACCTATCAATCGAGGGGGAGAAGGCATGTTCGCTTCTATCTTCCCTTAATGGAAAATGTAAAGCCTTTAAGACGGTCTTGCACCGTCTAAAGAAATTTATAAGATATTTCCGGCCGTCCTACATAGGATTTGCTCCATTCAGCCCGACGAGCCTTTGGAGTGCGCCATACTCAATGCATATCGGATCGAACCTATCAATCGAGTGCGCCGAAGCGGTTCAAATGTTGTGCTAAACAGCAAAGCTTGTTCTTTTTTAGGTGCTTTAGTGCACACACTGACAACAGCTTATACAAATGAAGAGGTTTTATGAACTGAGAAGGGAGAGTGCGACGTGCACAATGCATATACAATAGAGCCGTTTGAAATTAGATTAGATTAGAAATTTCCGGCCACCCTATTCAGGAATTGCTCTGCTCTGTCCCGGCGAGACTTTAGAGTACGCCGTGAACAATGCCATATATTTAGAATCGAACCTATTAATTGGATGTACTGGCTGGAAATTTCTGATAAAGTTTTGTAAGCGGTTCGAAATAGTCTTGAAGGCTTTACGTTTTCCAGTAAGGGAAGATAGAAGCGGAGTGAACATGCCTTCTTCCACTCGAGTGATAGGTTCGATCCTATATACATTGTGCAAGGCGCACTCTCGGAGGGTTCCAGGCATGACAGAACACTGTCAACATACCCCATTCTTGAGATACTCCGAAAACATTCACGTCCTGGGAAATAAGGTGCTCTAATGGTAAGAGCCTGCTCCAGTCATTTTTCAGGCCACCCACGACGAAAATGCTGTGCTCTGGTAAAGTTTTATATATGTTTGTGTAGATCTCGAGAAGCCAAATCGAGCGGTGCCAACAGTTTCTCAAACAACTTAAAACTGAAGAAGTTATGAGCATGCGACGGTTTGCGACGGATTTTTCCGTCACAAACCGTCTTTTTGACCGCGCGACGCGGGCGGTATTGTACTGCGTAGGCCGATATGGTAAATCAGCCGTGAGATGTTACGGTGGTATCGTTGATGAATCTGGCCCCAAGAGGGGTCAGACTCCGAGAACGCTGCCGTTTATCCTTTATCCAAAATTATATCTACAAATGTTAGTTAATTCGTGTGCATCACATCTCGCTATGTTCGCTATCGAGCGCGCATCAGCAACATCTCCATTCGTCCCTCTCGCGTGCCAAAGTGCTCCAATGCTTCGTGTTCTCGTTTGCCCGTTGGTTCAATGATAGCTTATTGACCAGGGGTTGAATAGCTAGAAAAAAGTGAGGTAAAGGGGTACGGTTGTAGAAAATCTATAATATCTTCCTACTGTAGGAATGAGCTCATTTAAGCTTATCGGTGTTAGAATAATTGATTTTCAATTAGTGAACTGATTCAGTTGGTGTAATTGCTTAACAGTTTTGCTCGTTAAAAGGCTTCTGGAGCATTACAGGCTAATCCAAGTTACAGGGACATTTTCCTAACGAATACTTGAAAACTCTCGGCTCTGAAGAGTACAAATGAAGCGTCCTTCAATAGTGGATCCGAACGCCCGCCACCTGCTGATTAAGGCATCCAGTTGCGGTCTTAAAGATGGAGCCAAACTGGTGCTTGAATGCATAACCTCGCATGCCTTTCACTCGGTTGGGATCAGTGATGGAGATCTTCAGCATTAGAGAAGGTGTTTCAAAAATTATTGGTTTCATTTTTAAAAAGTCTCGCTTGGAGGTTTTTGCAAACTATTGAATTATTGTTTAAAAAAATTGAATTAAATTATAATAATGGTGCATGGATTGCAGTGGGAGGAGGTGCCGGCTGTCGCACTCACCCGATATCATGGTCTTGGATCGCGTTTCCTGCATAGGCCAGCCATACCTTCCATCCCTTCGGGTCGATGAAATCGTGTCGGACTCGTCTGGAAAGTATGAGATAATAGTGACTTGTCCATCAGGGGCGTGATTCATGAACGACTTACAGCAGTTTAACAGAGAAAATACAGCCGAAGTCCCTGATAGCGCGACGAAATGCTTCACCAAATCGCCCTGGGATTTCAGCTGTATTTTCCCTCTTAAATTACTGTAAGTCGTTGATAAATCCGGCACCAGCTGGCAGCTGAAAGCCATGCGATGAGCCAAGTTCGCATAAAATTTCCTCCGCGGTAACTCCGGATTGGCGCGTGTAGCGCAGTCGGAGGAGGCGCCGGCTGTCGCCTGCACCCGATGCCAGGTTCCTGGTTCGGATTTCCCGCCCAGGCCAACCAAACTTTCCATCCCTCCGGGGTTGGTGAATTGGCACCAGACTTGTCTGGAAAGGATAGAGCGCTGACTTGTTCAACAGCTTGCCAGCGCAAGTCATTGTATGGCCAAGTGCGCATTCAAATCGCCTCCACGACATCCCGTAGAAGAAGAATGCGTGGTGCATCCCAAAAGGGTATGAGTAACGTCGTCCTTTATCCTTTATCCTTAACTCTAGAAGCAGAATGCGTAATGCATCCCAAACAGGAATAGATTAATGCCGTGCTTTATTCTCTATCCTTCCGCTCGTTTTCAAATCAATCTCGACACTTTTCAAGGTAAATTTTGGGTTAAAACAACTTTTTGTCCAAAGAAAGTTTGGTATCGTTTTCTTAAATTTTTAAAATTTTCCCTATAGAAGTAGTACACATACGGTTTGACATTTTATAAAAATTTTTTCAAAAAATTAAATAATTAAAACTTCTTTTGAAATTTTCGAAAGCAGCAAATTTTCATGTGATTAAGAGAAGATTAAAATTTCCTTGGAAAATAAAATTTTTACATAAAATGTCAAACATTATGTTTACTTTTTGAAGGAGGTGAATTTATTTTTAATGCTATTTAGTTTTCTAGGTATAGTATTTTATATGCAAAGGGTAGCTAGCTTTTCCCTTCCACATAAAATACTTCCTTCCTATTAGGTCGTTGCGTATGAAACAGCCGATTTTGCTGCCTCAATTCTGGTTGATTTTCGTTGCTATGCATGTTCACGTTTTAAGCTTTCTGTACAGTTTCTGAAAGCGCAGGATCTCCGCTGTCGTACCATTATAGTTTTCGCGACACAATTGTCTCGTTCCGAGTTCTTGACGTCGTTTTTACGGTATGAATCAACGCGATGTTCGAAAGCTCTACTTGTATGAATGGAGAAGTGAACACAACGCCGCGGCCGCAGCTCGTGACATCAGCGCTGCATTTGGGGAGGATTTCGCTGAGGAGCGCACAATTCGCCAGTGGTTCGAAAGGTCTCGTTCTGGAGATTAAAGTCTCGAAGGCGAAGATCGAGGTAGGGCGCCATCACTCCTTAACGACGACCAACTCAAAGCCATGGTGGAAACGCATCGGCGTCAAACTGTGAGAGAGTCAGTACAGCATTTCGACGTTGACGGAAGCACTACCAATCGCCACTTGAATGCGATCGGAAAAATAAAGAAGTTGGATGAATGGATACCGCACGAACTGACCGCCGGGCAGGTGCTGAAGCGCCACGACACCTGTGTTTCGCTGAGGCTGCACAACCTAAGCGAGCCTTTTTGGACAACATCGTGTAATGCGACGAAGAATGGATCCTTCGGGACAATCGTCGTCTCTCTGCACAATAGCTGGACGAGAATGAGGGTCTCAAGGAGATACCGAAACCAAGTCTCCATCCACAGAAGACCATGGTGACCGTATGGTGGACAATGACTGGTTTAGTCAATTTCAAGTTCCGAAGACTGGAGAGACCATCACAGCGGAGAAGTATGTGCCGAAATTGAAGCGATGCACCAGAAGTTGATTGAAAACAGCCAGCTCTGGCTAATCGAACACGCCTAATCCTACTGTATGACAACGCGCGTCCGTATCACCTGTCGTCCCATTGATCATCGACTTGCTCGAGTGAGCACCAACGACGTCTCCATTCGTCCTTGTCGCGTGCCAAAGTGCTCCAACAGCTCTCCTCCCTCGAGGCACACGAAGAGCGTCATATCGGTCGTTCAGTGCTTTCACGAAGAAGTGCGACCAACGCATTGGTGGGCGTCCTGGTGTTCCCTTCACATCCCGCGGAATCCAGTCGGTGACGGCTGTCGTCCAGCGGGTGTCTGCGAATCGTATTACATGGCCGACCCACCTAATTTTCGACGACTTGGCCCATGCGACAGCGTCTCTGATCTTCGAACGTTGGCGAAGCTCGGAACTCCGAAGGCCATCTCTCACTTGCGTGAGTCGTGTCACACCGAGCATCGTCCTCTTGATTCCACGCGCATCCGTACGTTTCAAAAATTGCTGTCCGGAAACTGGACGAATTGGGATACGAAGCTCTGCCACATCCAGAACATTCACCACATCTGTTCTCTACCGATTATCATTTCTTTTGAGCATCTAGATCGTCATGTGAAGGCTAAAAAATTCAGCAAACAAGATGATGTCGAAAACGACTTTTTATGGTTTATTAATTCTCGTAGTTCTCATTTTTGCAAAGATGGAATGTCTAAGCTCTTGCTTCGTTGGAAAAAGTATATTAATTGTGATGGCGCTTATTTCGGGTAATAAAATTGCTTTCATGCAAAGTTATGAGCTGTCAAAGTTTTCACTCAAAATCGGCCATTTCATATGCAACGACCTAATACTTACGGCAACTATAATATTCTCAAATTGGAGTAGATCCTAGGAAGAAATCGCAGAAGAAGAAGTTGTGGAAAAAGAATTTGAAAAACTTCATTATCTGATGCTAGTGGTGGTTATTAATCCAGTTTTATTGTTGTATATTTCGGAGGAAGAATTTCACCTGCTTTCCGTATAGCTTCATAAACGGCAAGGTAGTTGTTCTCCTTGTTTTTGACGTATCACCTGTATCACCTGTCGTCCCGTTGATCATCGACTTGCTCGAACGGGCGCCAGCAGCGTCTCCATTCATCCCTGTCGCGTGCCAGAGTGGCCCAATGGGTCCTCCTCGCTCGAGGGACACGAAGAGCGTCATATCGGCCGTTCAGGGCTTTCACGAAGAAGTCCGACCAACGCGTTGATGGGCGTTCTGGTGTTCTCTTGACATCCCGCGGAATCCAGTCGGTGATGGCTCTCGTCCAGCGGGTGTCTGCGAATCGCATTACATGGCCGGCCCACCTAATTTTCGACGACTTGGCCCATGCGACAGCGTCTCTGATCTTCGAACCGTGTGCCGTGTTTCGTGTTCGGATTTCCGGCCATTTTTAAACCTCCCATTCCGTACTCCCGAATTTCTCAGAAAATTGTCTTGCGCCTCACTCGTTCCGCACCTTCGAGCAGGGAATCCGAGCCAACTCCGCCTACGCTCTCCACTATCGCGACAGCGGTTCTTTGAGCGCGCTCCTCTCTGGCGCGTAAGCGACGTCACGACGACCACCGCGTTCTATTACCCTCATTTAGGGGTGTCGCTACGTAATTCGACGACGGCGACGACGTGTGTGGTTCCGGGTGTTCAGCGGCCAGCGCGAGAGCCGGCTGCTGATGGCCGGCCGCGGCGGTGGTCGTCGTTGGATGTGACGAGCGAGATGACGATTCTGCCGGCTGCTTCGTGACGCGTGCAAAGCCCACGTCGAAGCCATTAAACACCGGAAAATAAGTAGTCGGACGCGTAAAAAACAATGGGCGTGCCTCACGCCATCACTTCATAGAGCACTTCCGCATTGCGCTGTAATCTACAGTACTTGGGGATCGATATATCGATTAGTAACGTTGGCTAAATTCCCGTCCACCACGATCGTACGCGAGCCCGTTTTACCGTAGATCTGGCCTAGCGGGAGTTCGCGCGGGCGAGTATCGCGACCTTACCGTGGAAGGCGCGAAGCCATAGATTTTGGGTCACTGTGGCCGAATTTTGCTTCTGTTCTGTTGTCCCATTTTTTAGAAAAAAAAACATGCAATTAATTTACACGGGCCCGATTAGGAGTTCTCCATCGCTCAGTTATGTCTGCTATGGTGTTGAAGTTCAACGTTTTTTTGTTGCAATGACCACTTCTTGGGAAGAGGTTTTGATGTTCCTTATATGTAAATCTAATCAGATATATATTTTTACCCCAAAATCTCTGCCTCCCCCACTTATTTCCGTAATGCGACAGCTGGCAGATATAGGCGTCATTTCTGGAGCAGAAAAGGCGTAACGCATCGTTTATGCTTGCGTCACCACGCGACAAGGAACCGTAATTCAGATGAGTATCGAGTTTCCGTCGCTGCAAATCACCTTCAATTTTGTGATACTGTATTCGGTGAGGGCGCATGTAGTGCAGTCGGAGGAGGCGCCGAGTGTCACGTGCACCCGATACCAGGTTCCTGGTTCGGATTTCCCGCCCAGGAAAACCACGCCTTCCATCCCTCCGGGGTAGGTGAATTGGTACGAGACTTGTCTGGGAAGGATAGAGCGCTAACTTGTTCATCGGCTGGCCACCGCAAGTTATTGTATGGTCAAATACGCATTCAAATCGCCTCCACGATATCCCGTAGAAGTAGAATGCGAGGCGCATTGCAAAAAGGATTGAATAACGCCGTGCTTTGTCCTTTGTTTGTCCTTTGTATTCGGCGAATCAACAAAAAAAAAAAAAAACGCTCGCAGCGCGGCGCAGTTATCTGCTACTCGGCGAAGTTCGGAGAGCGGCGCTGTAATCGCGCCGCGTCGCGCCGCTACGGGAGTATAAAAACCTCTTAAGGTGTGAGGTTATCGTTTTCGGATGCGCCACGCATCCCGCTTGCGCCAATCGTCGTGGTGGTGTTTGAAGGCGTGTGTGGTGCACTGTGTACCATATATTCAATACCAGTAGTCAAAAGTCATGTCTAGGGCAGTCGTCAATATGAAGGTTTTTGCTGAGGTTTTTTTTTACTAACATGTTCTCATTGGTCGATCAGATCCGATGGATTTACGGTACAATGCTTACAGTAACCCGTAAGATGCCGAGATTGGACTCGTTGGGGTTACGCTTAGGTTTCCATGGATATGGATATAAACGTCAGAAGGTGACGTTTTAAGTAAAGCCGAGGTTTGAACCGTAGCGCGGTAAGTTTTACTTGAACGCATCCTCATACTGCTAGGGACACCAACCAACTAATATTGGGATGTTTATGTTTATCAAAACAATTTAGTATACGCCATGCATTCTACTATACAGTATCCTGTGCTGGCCAGTCGATGGACAAGCCACTGCTTTGTCGCTGCTGGACAAGTCTCCTATCCATTCAGCGTCTCCACAGTAATGGAGGGGTTGGTTACCCTGGGTGGGATCGGAACCAAGATCATCGGTTCGATGTACACACGTCAGACGGCGCATTTCCAATTGCACTACACTCGTCCATCATTGCTCTTTATGACTGCGACGAAATCGATATATCGATCATTGCGCTGATGGTAATATCCGCTTTCGAAGGCAGAGCTCCATTTCAAGCCACCTCTTGATTGGACAGTGACGGCGATCAAAATCGATCGATGGCTTCTGCGTTGGTCAGTCTGATCGAAGAAGTATAAATCCTGTCCAATTGTAAGACCAGGAAATGGTGTACAATAGCAACGAAAGCAAATAGGTACAATATCGTACCAAATCGATATATCGATTTTTTCGCCGACTGCATTTGCCGTTCGAAGTCGTTTTTGCTGCTCAAATAGTATCTCAGCTATTCAGCGAAAGTGATCGATACCGATCGATCGCTACCGTCTTGCTACAAAGCCTTATCGACGATCTATAAACCCTGTACAAGACCTAGAATTGGTGTAATAACAACGGAAGCGGCGAATAGGTGTAACGACGTATGAAATCGATATACCGTTTTTTGCGCTAGCTACCCCAGTTGCTACCTTCGAAGACAGGGCCCATTGTCGAACCACTTGGATAGTCAGTGAAAGCGGTCGATATCGATTGGCGGCTTACGCCTTACTGACGACTTACGCCAGACTAATTGCCGAAGCATAAATCCTGCCAAGGCGGGAAATTGGTGAAGAAATAGCGCAATTATTACACTGCTGGATGAAATCGATATATCGATTTTCTCGCCCACCGTACTAGCCACTTTCGAAGTAATTTTTCCTGTTCAAGCAACCTCTTGGCTGAACATCGACAACGATCGATGACGTCGGCATTGCTGTCTGATCGTTGATGCATAAAGCCTTGTATATTAACAAAGGAAGTAAATAGGTGCAACGTCGGACGAACGGTGACCATGATAGCCACTTTCAAAGACAGGTTTCATGTTTAAGCAGCGTCTCGGCTGGGCAGTGAAAACGATCGATATCGATTATCGGCTTTCGCTCTGCCGCACAGGCTGGTCGCCGAAGTATAAATCCTACCCAAGACCAGGACGTGGTACAATAAGAGTGGGCGAAAATTAGTGCTACGTCGGTTGGAATCGATATATCGATTTTTGCGGCATGCGCAATAGCTACTTTTCAAGGCAAGGTTACTGTTCAAGTCGGCTCTTTTCTGTAAAGTGACAACTACCAATATCGATCGACTGCTACCGTCTTACCGCACAGTCTGATCGATGAAGTATAAATCCTGCCCAAGACCAGGAACTGGTGCAATAACAATGGGCGAAAATAAGTACAACGTGCCGAAATCGATATATCGATTTTTGCGGCATGCGCAATAGCTACTTTTCAAGGCAAGGTTACTGTTCAAGTCGGCTCTTTTCTGTAAAGTGACAACTACCAATATCGATCGACTGCTACCGTCTTACCGCACAGTCTGATCGATGAAGTATAAATCCTGCCCAAGACCAGGAACTGGTGCAATAACAATGGGCGAAAATAAGTACAACGTGCCGAAATCGATATATCGATTTTCGTGCCGACCCTAGTCGCCACTTCTTGATGGCTGGGTTCCCTTTCGCGTGGGTTCCTGGATGTACAGTGACAACTACCAGTATCGATCGACTGCTGCCGCCTTACTGCACAAATCTTGATCGATGAATTATAAATCCTGCTCAAGTCAATGAAATGGTTAATAACGACAGAAGCAAGTAGGTACAACGTTGGTTGAAATCGATATATCGATTTTCACGCCGACCGTAGTCGCAACTCGATGGCTGAGTTCCTGTTCGAGTCGCGGTTCAGTGGTATTGGCAGTTATTCTTTCCTTCCATTTTTATGGAACACAACACCAAAAATCAATATATCGGTTGCTTAAAGGATTTCCAACGGCCGATCTCTGAGGCAGGTTTCTATGTTGTGCTGCTCCTTGTTGCCGATCGAAGTTCACGTTTTGCCGGTCCATTAACAACCGCCAGCCGCATCCATCGATCTGTTGTTTTGCGTTATGATGACAGTGTGATGGCGTAGTGTGCACTTACATCCGCATTTTTGGGGCGACCGGGTGACGTTGACGGGGCGGCGTGCGAGGCGTTTTTTCACGGCGGCGGTGCAATGAAGCGCGTCTAAGCCCCGCCTCTACCGGCATGGCGTTCCCACGCTGCCGTGTTGTCGTCATCATGACGTGCACAGCGCCGCCGCCGCCGCTTCGGGGCGGGGCACCGGTTGCAGACGGCCGCCACCGCGTCGCGGATCAACGGCTACACATCGGGTCATTGAGCTGGCTCGTCGAGAAGCCGTCGTCTAGAAGCGGCCACGCCTTCGCTTCAGACGCCCTTCGGCGGATTGCTCACGTCTGACCGTGCAAGGCTCTCCATCGGGTTCTTTCCACTGCCTACCCAGGCATTAAAGAGTCCTACGATTTTTGAAGCTGCTTTCCGATTATTTCCGATTGTTTGTTGTTTATTTTTTAATTTCATATTTTTCATGGACGCAGGCCATCCTGAGAGGACTATATCGTCTGAGTTTAAGTCCTTTTTTCCATTAAATTTTTATTCTTTATTTTTTTAAGAAACAGCAACTGCATCAACCTCTGATCATCCGCCTTGGGTGATTCTCATGAAAGATGTTAAGTTTAACTTCTTCCTAGGAAAGTAATCGCCTCGAACTTCTGTAGAAACACTTGCACCTTCTCTCTTTTCCTTTCTTTCTTCTTTCTCCCTTTTATCTCTCTCTCTCTCTCTCTCTCTCTCTCTCTCTCTTTCGCTCTCTGTATTCTGGAGGTAGTAGTGAGCTTCTGCCTGACTAACTATTATACAAACGACTTTCATCAACAGCCATGTTCATCGGCGTCTAATCTCAGGCAGGATGAGCGTTATGGGATCAGGCATGAGCTCAAGGCAGGTTACTGTAATGAGGGTACTGTAGATACTGTAATCTGACAGAATGACAGGACGAGCAGGACGAGCTTTTTGCAACCTATACCATTTTCGTCTGAACCTGGCACTTCTAGAAATGAATCTGCTATTTGCCTGTGTTTTGATCGCATCCTAGGACGTATATATTAAATGAATAAATAAATAAATAAATAAATAAATAAATAAATAAATAATGTAATGGAACTGAATTACACTATTGAAAGCTTGAGTAGGTATGATCTAGTAGAGCCTAAAGGTCGTTGAAGACAATTCGGTCCTGGTCGCGAATTTGTCCAGCATTGGGTGCTGGAAAGGCACCAGCCAATCAGCAACCTGCATCGAATGGACGTGCTCGCCTGAGTGGACGTCTACGGTTTGTGCCCCGAATGTTGAATGTTGCGCGTTCGGTGTGCCCTAACTGATTATGATTGGCTGGTTGCGCTCCTGCTTTCCAATGTTGCCCACATTCGCGACATAGACCGAATATTTTTTTTTGATAAAAATTCGCTTTGGAATATTTCCTTGAAAAAACGTGACTACACAAGATTTTTACGATTTGACCTCAAGCAGTGTTTCTAGATCTATTCCAAGGTGCAGGAAAGCGAAGAACTTGGTGATGTGATCTCTAGATAGATTGCGCCGTGCATTCGTCCTATATGTCGCTTTGTCTATTGCCTTGAAGTGTAGATGCTAACTATGGGCTTATATATCTAGAAGCAGCAAACAAAACAAAACGGACCAAAAAGCCGGGATAATGAACCTTTTATTTATTAATTTTTATTACAGTACTTTTCTTCTGTTTCTTCTCTATTACAGGCTAGTAATTCTTTCATATTATAGGCAGCCGATGCTATTTTTGAGCCGCTTGGTACGTCTCCTCAGTCTTGTTCACTGTTTGACACCGGTCCTCATGGTCAGAAGCATACTGTAGGACCTTCATTTTTCAATCAGCCAACTTTTAGATAATAAAGTATTTATATCTTTATGAATAATATTCCGCTTTCCAAAGTTCAGCCGTGAAAAACCGAAAGAATTATTCACGCTTTTCTAGCTGCTGTAGTCATTCATTCTAGTAGTTTTAGCCTTTCAAGGTATGCGTTTGGTCCCGTACCACCATAAGCTTTTCCCTTCTTTTGTTTTTGAAAATTTTGTAAACTTACTGCACTTGTAACTAATTACAACAGTGTAGTTTGTGCGCCTGACCATCAGTCTTGATCTGGTCCAGAAATCTGATGATTTCCCACTGCATGGCTCATACAGGATTGTGAAAAAGGATGCAGAAGCCCTAGCGGAACAAGTAGGATCTTCAGTGCAATTTTGAAAACCTCGACAAAGCCCTGTGCAACACTAGAGACCTCTGAACTTGTTCCGTTCATGGCCATAAAGGGGGATGTGGCTAAAAAAAGGTCTACTTTTGTCGAACGCTTCTCTTTTCGATGGCCGCCGAAGGGAGATTACTTTCGGAAGTTGCTTTGTTCTAACCGCTTCGTTTTTGACTTGCCAGCATTATGTTGAATTGTTTTATCTGTAATATCTTCCTTTACAGAAATTTCTTAAGTTAACATTGGGCGCGAGGTGGCGCAGTCGTGGAAGGAGCGGTCCATTGCGTGTAACTCGAATCACAAGGTTCTAGGTTCGGTTCCCCCCCCCCCCTCCAGGCCAACCAAACATTAAAGTTTTCTTGTGGTTAGCAATTCTTTAAACGCAAAGCGCGACACGGTGAAAAAAGAGTGTTGCCGTTTCCTTCCGGAGGGTGGAGCTATTGAAATTCGTCGCTCTACTAGTCTTTCTTCACGACTTCTGACCGGATAGCTCACCGTGAAAACCGCCGCTCTACCTGGATTCTATTAAAATGGTATTGATTAAGTAGTTTCTGTCACCCAGCAGGGTAATCGATACCGTTTAGTGACTGATAACGATTGATAACCGCTATTTGTATTTATGTAATTCTCGCTTCCAAGCTATTTCTGAGCAAAAGAAGACGTCGGATATCGACTGAATAAAAAAACCTCAATTATTGCAAACTAACTGTGCCGGTGATAATATTGGCATAATTCCCAGTTTAAACAACTTTTTCTAAAAAGAAATCGACGAATATTGGCAGTGTAGTTGCGAAATTCCAGAGCGGCAGTTAATTTTGCGCGATTGGACGCACAGACAAAGAGATTGACAGTTAAGCACCACTGTTATCGTCTAGAATAAGCCGGCATTTAGAATGTCATGATTAAATGGAATGCGTGGCCTAACCGTGGGGAGTGGTTTTTAAGTCTACCTGGAGGCAATTATATCGATCGAGGTAAGCTGTTCGACGGTCAATCAATACTGTTTATCGATCGGTATTCGACACTGTTTATTTGGTCCGAATTCGGTCTACCGGCGTTAATATTTGCTTATTTTCATCTGAAACGGCATTCTCAAAGTGGGAATCGAACATCCACTGAGCACTTGTGAAATCCGAGCGACGCTTAATTTTGCGTGGACGGAAGCACAGACAGAGAGACTGACGGTCAAGCACCATGGTCATTGTCATGGTTTTTAAGTTGACTAATCTTAGTTTTTCTACCAGAAGTCAATTATATCGATCGATTTAGGCGGGTCGACGGTCAATCAATGCTGTTTATTGATCGGTATTTGACAGCGTTCATTTTGTGCGAGTCCTGTCCTCTGGCAACAATATTTGCGCACTTTCATTTGAAGCGCTGTTTTCTAAACGGAATTCGAATATCGATTGAGCATTTGCAAAATCCTTCGAGCGACACTTAATTTTGCGCGGACGGACGCACAGACGGAGAAAGCGACAATTAAGCTGTCATTGCTCGGAGTTAGTAAGCATCCAAGTTTTTCCACGATATTGGTATTAAGCGGAATGCATGGCATTGCCGTCTGGAGGTGGTTTTGAGTCGAACAGTAGGGAATTATATCGATCGATGTCGGCTGATCGATCAATATTGTTTATTGATTGATGTCCGTCACTGTTCATTTGGTGAAAATCCTGTCCATCGTCTGTAATATTTGAGTATCTCTATTTGAAACGGCATTTTCTGAGCAGAAACCAAATATCGACTGAGCATTTGTGAAAATCCTCAAGCGGCAATTAATTTTGCGCGGACGCACTAACGCACAGACTAACAGATAAGCTGTTCAATATAGGGGTCTACACTTGCTTACGGCGACTTCCCCCAACGTACGAGAGAATATTTGCAGTTTTGCGCCTCTCTTTTCAGGAAAATTTTCTTATATGCTCTTTGTTTTATTTTATTATTTTTTATTACTGATTTGATATTTGAAAAAGAACAACAAACAGTCTTTTGCTTTTTTGTAGTTTCCGTTAAAGTAGCTTGTGATTCTTCAGCAGTCTTCTATTTGATTAATTACAGTTGTAGCTTTCAGCACTAATTGGGGAATCTATAATTAGGGTAATTAGGGATTTTTCGATGGGAGTTGCGACACAGCGGGGGCGAAAAGGAGAGTTCTCTGTTTCTGGGAAAGCCGTCTAAGTCACTCGACTGCTTAAGAAAAACGGCTGTACCGTTATCCTCGCCTACACATGAAGACCGTGTCGTGTTTAGAGAGTCGTCCATGTGGAGAATAGGTATACCCTGTATGTCGTCAGAGACTTATTTGCTCCCGCACGCTAATTTCCGCCCGAGCAATTACGTTCGTGTGCTCGGTACTCTGTGCTGTACTCCCCGTCGGAATGAGTTTCGTCGAGGAACTAGAATGAGGTTTTGCTTCCTTCCCACAAAAAAACGGGGATAGAGGAAAAATTCCCTACTGCACTGTCTATTTTATCAAAAAGTTACTGTTTTATAACATTCCGAATTCATTGAACTGCACAGTCTCCACCTCTGCATCAAACGTTTGCCCAACGTTGCGATGCGGGCACTTCAAACTTGGGTAACTAAACATTTATTTTAATTCATTTAAAGGACTTCATTGTTGAATAATTTCAATAGCTATCTTTTGGTCCGACAATTAGACGTTTTTAGGGAATGCAATCCATAAACTGCGGATAATCGTGTTATTGCGTCGTGCTACTTAAAAATCTCAAAATTGGATAAATAAACCTTTATGTTAATACATATATTTGCAATAAATAATAGGTTGATCGAAAAGTCTTGATAGGATTTCTTCAAAAGTATAATAATATAATAATGTATTAATGAAGTAATATAAATATCATACTCTTCAATAACGCGGTAAGCGCTGGGTCATACTTTCGATCGGCGCTACCACAGAAATTAGTTATAAAATAAGGGGAAAATGAGGGGAAATTCACCTGTATCACCTGTCGTATCACCTGTCGTCCCGTTGATCATCGACTTGCTCGAGCGGGCGCCAGCAGCGTCTCCATTCGTCCCTGTCGCGTGCCAGAGTGGTCCAATGGATCCTCCTCGCTCGAGGGACACGAAGAGCGTCATATCGGTCGTTCACGGCTTTCACGAAGAAGTCCGACCAACGCGTTGTTGGGCGTCTGGTGTTCTTTTGACATCCCGCGGAATCCAGTCGGTGACGGCTCTCGTCCAGCGGGTGTCTGCGAATCGCATTACGTGGCCGGCCCACCTAATTTTCGACGACTTGGCCCATGCGACAGCGTCTCTGATCTTCGAACGTCGGCGAAGCTCGGAACTCCGGAGGCCTTCTCTCACTTGCGTGAGTCGTGTCACTCCGAGCATCGTCCTCTCGATTCCACGCTGCGCGACACTGATCGCGTGCTCATCCTGCTTTCGTATAGCCCACGTCTCTGAGGCGTATGTTAGGGCAGGAAGAACAGTGGAGTCGAATAGGTGGGCACGGAGTCGGACGTTCTTCGTTTTCTTCACGACTTCTTCGACGCTCTTGAAAGCTCCCCAAGCCGCTCGTTTCCTTCTGCTCAGCTCTGGTGCTAGGTCGTTGGTCATGTTGACTTCGCGACCCAGATAGACGTAGCTGGAGCATTCGGAGATGTTCGTTCCGTTGAGCGAGAATGGGGCATCAGAAACCCATCCGTTCTTCATGAACATCGTCTTCGTAAGATTCAGCTGCAGTCCAACGCTTCCACATACACGATCGAAGTCGGCCAGCATTCGTTCCGCCTGACTGATGCTCGGGGTTATGAGCACGATGTCGTCAGCGAAGCGAAGATGGTGCAGTTGCCGGCCGTCGACCTTCACTCCCATGTCTTCCCATTCTAGTTCGCGCATGACGTTTTCGAGGGTGGCGCTGAAGAGCTTCGAGGATATGGTATCCCCTTGTCGAACCCCTCTCTTCACGTCAATGACGACGTCGTTGTAGAATGGTGAGATCTTGGTCGTGAATCCACTGTACAACTCTCGAAGAACTCTGATGTACTGAGTAGGAACGCCCTGGGTGAGCAGGGCTTCCATGACCGCTTCAGTCTCGACGGAGTCGAATGCCTTCTTCAGGTCAATGAACGTAAGGCACAGCGGCAGCTTGTACTCTCGCGACACTTCGATGAGCTTCGTAATGGTGTGTATGTGGTCGATCGTGCTGAATCCTCTCCGAAATCCTGCTTGTTCGCATGGCTGTCCTTCGTCCAGCGTTCTACTAATCCTAATCAGGATGACTCGAGTGAACAGCTTGTAGACTACGGACAACAGGCAGATCGGGCGATAGTTGCCAATGTCATGCACGTCTCCCTTCTTGTACAGCAAAACGGTCTTGCTGGTCTTCCACTGAGATGGAACCTTGCATTCGGACAGGTAGCGTGTGAAGAGCCGCGCCAGGGTGTTGATGAGCGCTGGCGGGAGGTTCTTCAGGTGTTCAGCTCTGATCCTGTCAGGACCGGGTGCTGTACGTTTCTTCACCGACGAGATGGCGTGTCGGATCTCGGAAGGGAGAACAGAGGGAACGACGTATCCATCCTGCGGAAGATGGCATGGGGGCAGGTGGACGTGGCTATCGAAGAGATCGGAGTAGAAGTCGTGGATGACTTTCTCCATGGTCCTTCTGGAAGAGGTGATGGTTCCGTCAGGACGTCGGAGAGCGGTCATCTTGGTCTTGAAGTTGGCGAAGTTCCGGCGGGCATTGCGAATGCTCAGCCCTGCCTCTGCTGCTTCAGCCAACACTTCCGCCCTTCTCTCCTTGAGATCTTCCTTTATCGCCGCTCTGCATAGCTTTGCAAGCTCGGACGTCAGTTGGTAGTTGCCTGACGCTCGTGCTGCTCCACGCTGGCGTACCAGCTCGAGAGTTTCCGGAGACAGGCGTCTCTTGGTGGTCTTCAAGCTCTCGGCTCCCTTAGCACTATCGTGGAGATGGTGCACGAAGCGATCGTACTCCTCGTCGACGTTGTCCACGACGGCATCTTCCCAAAGGCCGACAAGAGAGGTGTAGAGATCCCAGTTGATGGTCGTTCTGGGATTCCTCTTCTTGAACTTCGCGGCCTTCTCTCCTTGACGCGAAAAGCGGAACCTCGCGCGAAGGAGGCGGTGGTCCGATCCCGTGTAGAACTTGGGGACAACGGAGACATCGGTCAGGCAATACTTGCGATTGAAGATGATGTGGTCGATCTCGTTGTGGAACTGGCCACCGGGGGATTCCCAGGTCCATCGTAGGGAGGGAGGCTTCTGGAACTGCGAGTTTCCATGGATGGTCTTGGTCGACATGATAAACTCAGACAGCCTTTCACCTTGCTCGTTCCACTCCAAACCGTGGGTTCCGATGTGAAGTTCTTCCGGCGACCTTCGTGGCCCGATCTTGGCGTTGAAGTCGCCGACGATCACCTTGTAGAAGGTGTGATCTTCCTTATAGAACTTCTCCAGCTCCACGTAGAAGGCCTCGACGTCTTCGTCGTCGTAGTCGGATGTTGGGGCATACGCGACGAACACAGTCAAGGCTGGCACGGAGCCACATCGCTTCAGTCGCAGACGTCCGATTCGGCTAGTCAGAGACTCGTACGAATCGATGTTCATGGCCAAGTGCGTGTTGACGAGGACACCAACGCCGCCTACTCCCCTGCTGTCGCATGTTCCGAGGAACAGTTCTTCTCCGGAGTCGTAGGCGGCGTGTAGGGGATGGTGTCTTCTCGTCTCGGTCAGTCCGATGACGTCGTACTTGATCTTCCTGGCTTGCATCATCAGGTCCTCGACGGATGCTTCGGACGCAAGCGTGCGGGCGTTGTAAGTACAGATCGTCATCCTAGTCCTTCTCAGTTTGCGCAGCCTGGTTAGGCCCTGAGATTTTAGCAGCCTCTCCGTACTCGTCCTTCCCATCGCTGCAGAAATGGGGGCTCTTTCGGGGTCAGGGGAATGAGGCCCTTTAGTGCTGCTGTGTTTGACTGGAATACAACACGGGTAGCTAGTCAGGCTCTGTCGTGCGGGCGGGGTACTCCGGGCAGCCAGCCAGACTGCCCGAAGGGACGGGGCGAGACTTAAGGCGGCCTCGAATCGCCTTACATGTACTCCCAGTCTACCGAGTGCAAGCTTTTGGCCGAGCCGACACAGTTACAATCCGCACAGTCACGGACACATCCACGCACACTGTGCACGAACATGCCGCTCCCACGCACAAGGAACGCATCGACCCGACACAGCAGGAGCAAGGAGTCCATCCCCTGCATCCCACCTGCGTCTCTGGGCAGTACACGGTCGCATTTGGTTCGCGTTTAATTCCCCTATCCACCACCCGGGGACGCGCCACGTGGCCCTGCGACAAGCGGCCCGAGATCCCTCTTAACAAGAGAGCCCGAAGGCTCTCTATCGAGGGAGATCCGTGGATCGAGGGAGATCCGTGGAGGGGAAATTACGGCACGAAAATAGCGAAAAATACCCGGACGTCTTCTTCCTACTTGGCAACTTCAGCCCTAGGACAATTGAGGTCGCTGAACACGAATCTGAAGTTCGTTTTTGAAGTATCGATCGCCATTAATCGATATTGGTCAAAGTACGGGTCGTGAAAATGGCGAAAAATACCCAGACGTCTTCTACCTGCCTGGAAATTTCATGCGGTAACGGCGGTCGCCGAACACGAATCTGAAGTTTGTTTTAAAGTATCGATCGCCATCAATGTTTTAAAGTATCGATCGCCATCAATCGATGTTCATCAATTTATCGATTTTTCGTGGATGTCATTCAAGCGAGCCGAAACTTTAGCCCTGGGGGTAGTCGAGGTTGCGCAACACGAATCTGAAGTACGTTTTTGAAGTGTAGATTGCCATCAATCGATATTGATCGAATTATCGATTTTTCGTGGATGTCACTCAAATGATTCGAAACTTCATCTCGGGGGTAGTCCAGGCCATACTGTGTATACAGTAATCCGTTAAGAGCTATCAATCGGCGAAAACAGGGAGAAATTACGGGCGCAAATTAAGAAGCGCGAAAATAGAGGAAAATGCCCAGACGTCTTCAAAAGTGCCTGGAGATTCAGAAGGCATGCAGAACACGTCGTCTGCTAAGGGGAGATCACTGAAGCCAGTAATGGGAGTCTAGGCCCAGTCAGGGGGTACCAGTAATGTGGGATGAGTTGCAGTAAGGGGGAGGGCAAGTAGTAGGAGACACTGCTGAAGCGGTCCCGCGTGGAAAAGTGTCAGAAGCGGTGGGAATCCTCGATCCTGAGAAGAAGGCTTTCCGCCGTGCGACCAAAATCAATCAGACGCTCAGTACCCATTGAAAATATCGATTTTTGACTGAAGTTGGCAGTTTGAAGACGAGGAGTGAAGGTGCCTGCTCGAATGACGCGGCACCACGATCGCCATAGATATCGATTTTTCGCACCGCCCAGTCGATATCTATGCCCTAGTTTATACTTACGCCGCCACGCGGCGCGGCACCACGTTCGCCATAGATATCGATTCTTCGGGCTGTCTGATCGATATCTATCCCGACTATGGCGCCGCGCAGCGGCGCAAATATAAACGAGCCCTAAGGCCGGGGGCATACTTCCATCGCCGCGATGCCATCGCGGCGCTCAGTTTATGGCCATTCCGCCGCACGCGGCCGAATAGTCAAACAAAACCTCGCCGCGGCCGCCGCAACAGTGGCGGTCGGCATGCGCGATGGCTTCCCGCGCCCATCGCGGGCATGGCATACTTTTTCGCGCCGCGCGCGGTGTTTAGCGTTGATCCTGGACGGATCGCCGTCGCGCCTCTTTGCAGAGCGATGGGCGATGCGATGATTACAGAGAAGTTCAAATTCTTTCGCGTCGCTCTGCAAAACTCATCGCCGCGATTCAGTCGCGGCGACGGGAAGTATGCACGAGGCCTAAGGAAGTGAATCACGACATCGGCGATGGCGATGAGGTAGAAGAACCGCTACAGTGAACGACTTCAGATCTGAGTGTCTACGGGCCGTTGAATTCCTTGTCGCAATGAAGACGACGATGATTCAAGGCGTTAAATAGGTGATCCTAAGGCGGGGGAGCCTGGAAGGAGCAGTTACACTCTATCTCAGCATTCGTCTGGCGAGTCAGCTTCGCGATGTAGCAGCATTTTTCAGATGTTTTAGAGGAATAGCGTCGGCCAGGCCTTGAAGTTGGGCAGCTTACAGGTGCCTGGCTCGTTAATGTGGTCCTAGAAGAAGGAGGAAGGAGACTTCTGAGTGTTATAAAACTTCCTAGAGTAGGATCTTCACCTCATGGTCACCATCTGCAATCTCTTTGAGACGGTTTTGTCACGAGGCAGCCACTGGAGGTGTTGCGTATGTATTGTCGAAACAAGGGTCTGATTGTGGGCAGCATTGGGGGTGTGATGACTGGCTGGCGTGTCGTCAGTCGGTGTCCTGCTTGGTTATTACTGGTTGGCGCGTTTCCACCACCCAATGCTGCCCACATTCACGACATGGACGTTCGGAGGTGATGTCCTTCTTGAATGTGTGATGCATCTCCCTGCAGAAACTTATAATAGGTGATGCTTTTTCTGAGCAGGCGTTTAGATTCACTTCTGTGGGGGTGATTTCGAGAGTCTTCTAGCACATTGCGATGAATTTTTATGAACTGTCGCAATATGATGGCCCCAAGAATTTAAAGAAAGATTTGGAACGTTAATATACGCCAGTAGCACCTCAAAAATAGGTCTTGTGCCAGATGCAGATCTGACAGAAGAAGAGCAAAGGAGCGGTATTACGAGCTTAGGCCCGTAAGTTCTTGCCCCGCTTCGGACACACTTGCCGTCGAGAAGCCGCTTAACAGACGCTGATAAGCTGGAAAATGCTCGTCTAAGACGGAGCCATGCTGTTGCATTACGTCGTTTGCGGAGGTTTCTGCCGCATTTGTTGTGTACTTGTTTTTTCTTCTATTTGTTGAGCATTTAAATTCTTAGAAATGTTTTGTTCTACAAATTACTAATTTTGCTTATTCTCTAGAAACTATTTCTGGTGGTTTCTTAGAAAATGTAGAACTGGGCAAAAAACCGCTAAAATTCTAGGTTGAAAAGAATTTAAGTAGACAGATTTCGACCATATGCCCTCACGTATACAATGAAGTCGATAAGCTGCTTATAATGATAAAAAGATAAAGAACGGCCTTACTCAATCCCTTTTGGGATGCGCCACGAATTCTACTTCTACGGGAAGTCGTGGAGGCGATTTGAATGCGTATTTGGCCATACAATGACTTTCGGTGGCCAGCCGATGAACAAGTCAGCGCTTTACCCTTTCCAGACACGTCTGGTACCAATTCACCGACCCCGGAGTGATGGATGGCTCGGTTGGTCTGGGCGGGAAATTCGAACCAGAAACCTGGTATCGGGTGCAGGCGACAATCTGCGCCTCCTCCGACTGCGCTACGCGCGCCCAAGCTGCCTATAAGTTGGAATAATGTTGCTGTTAATAACTGATTGTAGTTGATAAAACTTAGCTGAAAAGAATTGGGCATTCTATTTTCTTTCAACTCGTAAAAAAGGACATTCACAGTCGCGCACCTAATATTAGGTTGTTTGGAAAGTTTTGAGACTAACGTCGGAGAACATTGTATAGATAATAACTTTATTAACAACCACTATCATTCAACAAAATATTCACCATTATGATCTACTATATATTTATTTTTTTTATTTATTTATTTATTCAAGGCATAGACAGACACAGACAACTGTCTAGCATGTAAAGTGTAAAAAAACGAACAAAACATCACAAATTGACTACTCGAACACAAGTCAAGTAAATAACAAACCACAGGGATCGTTTCTTGAGTGTTTGGCATTCAATCTTTGACAAACATTCTACAGGCTTGAGCAGAGAGCCTCTCTAAATCTTCATACTTGCCCAGTAGCAGGTTAAATTCCTTGAGAATGCGATAGGTTAAGAAATCTGATCTGATTCGCGATTTAGCAATTGAGACTCGCAGTTTCAACTTTCCTCTCACGGATCTTGTCAACATCCCGTCAAGGAATTTATTTGTGTCAATGGAAGCCTTATTTGCAATCTTATATTGCCATCTTTCCGGTAGAGAGCGAATACCACGAGCGAAGAACTCCGGAGACTTTGACAGCATGAAGTTGTTGACGCCACTTCTAACTCCCTCCCGATTTGCGAACTTTTTTCCGGCTAAGAAGGACTGCAGCGACCGGAAAACGTGGTAGTCACTGGGGGCAGGATCAGCTGAGTACGGCGGATGGGGTACCAGTTCAATCCCGAGTTCCCCCAATTTCTTCTGCGTATTCTTTGCTGTGGGCGCGTGGAGCACAGTCGGAGGAGGCGCCGGCTGTCGCCTGCACCCGATACCAGGCTACCGGTTTCGCGCCCAGGCCAACCAAGCCTTTCATCCACCAAGCCTTTCATCCCTCCGGGGTCGGTGAATTGGTACCAGACGTGTCTGGGAAGGATAAAACGCTGACTTGTTCATCGGCTGGCCACCGCAAGTCATTGTGTGGCCAACTACGCATTCAACTCGCCTCCACGACATCCCGTAGAAGTAGAATGCGCTGGCGCATCCCAAAAGGGATTAAGTAACGCCGTCCTCTATCCTTTATCCGTATCCTTATTCTTTGCTGTGTGTGGTCTAGCGTTATCCATGAGAAGAAGAATATTCCTCTTCTGGAATCGCGACTACGGACAATTCTTCTCTTCATTTCATTGGATCATTTTCTCCAGCTGAGCGCAGAACACGTTTGAATCTATCATGGAGCAAGTAGGAACCAATTCCCAGAATACAGGGCCATTGATGTCGCACCAGAAGGAAAGCAACTCCTTTTTGTCGTGATCAGGACGTTTCGGCAGTGGTTGGGGCAACTCATCGAAGTCCACCTGCGACGCACCAAATTGTCGAAGACGCAGTACTTTTCATCCACCGTGACGAACGAGTCGATCCAAGCAAATGTACGGCGGCGGTTGAGGAGAGAAGTACAGATACCATCGCGCTTCCGTTTGACCTGAGATGTCAAAGCATGTGGCACGACTCGAGGCAACTTCGCGACTTTGCCTGAGGCCCGAGGGCATCGCGTACTGTGGACTATATGTTATAATCGCTTGAAGTGGGCCAGTCAAAACCGCTAAAACTTTCCGGCAGCCTAAAAATTGTTTATTTATAATACGTATTTATTCAAATGTCTGGAGTGGTTGTTCAGCTGAGCTCAGATTGTAACAGATATTTGTTGCGGCTGACGCTTCGGTTTTGTCCCTTTCTGCGTAGCCTCAAACTTGGGTAATTAAACCTGAACTTGGCTTAACTAAACAATCACTTCCGCCGAATGCAACGTCAGAATGCCAAGATCCATGTAGAAACAGGAGTGGAGCCTATTTATTTATTTATTTATTTATTTATTTATTTATTTATTTATTTATTTATTTATTTATTTATTTATTTATTTATTTTATTTATTGATTTATTCAGGAGGTGTGCAAAAGTCTAGCATGAACGTAACCTTAATCAGGAGTGATAGGTAGACGAAGAAATCTGTGAAGAAGAAACTTTGAAGGTCCTCACTGGAGTTGGATCTAACCATGACGTTCGCTACGCATTCACTCGTTTAATTTAAGTTCAGGATAATAATATTCAAAAGTGTTTGGTGAACAAACGGCTCCTAATGTCGCTAGGTAGGCTTGGCTTACCTTGCCTCACCCCGTCATGAACTGCTCTCTACCTTGGAGAAGTCCAATTTCTGCAAAAAAACTAAAATTTGAGAAAACCCCACCACAATGCTTCCTCCTTCCGCTGACAGTTAACCCATCAAATCGAATATTGGACGTTCTTCAGTCTTCTTCTCAGTGTGGTGCCAAATGACGTCAGTTCTTGCAGATCAAGGCGAACTGCAAGTTCGCCTTGATCTGCAAGAACTGCAGTTCCGCTGCAAATTCATGAATCCGGAGCTACTATATTTACGAGTGGTACCAGTGGTCTCGTGGCGTGGGTGGTGTGTACGCGAGACGCTGGTAGTACGCCCGACTGAACAGGCGTCGAGGGTGGTGCGTTTACGCGGCCGCTTCCGATTGCCAAATCAAGTGGCTGACAAGTCATCGTGCCACACCTAGAAGTCTCAACGTCAGCATTTCATCCGCTTTTAGTCGTCTGAAATTGTCGCTGTTTGAATCTGTTCGGCGCCTCCACGTCCGGCTACAGTAATCCTACCATTGATTACGGTAGGCCGATAGCGGTTACGGTGAAGGTTGGAGCGTTTGATTGCACTATAGGCCACGAAGACGTCTTCTTATCTCGAGAGCTATACGGAAACTGTGCTGCTACTAAAGATGAGATTTGGACTAAGCAGAAGGACAAAGCTGACGCTAAGCCTATGGTGGTGCGAGTCAAAGACCACAGAGATGCCTCCTTCACGACTCAGCTCTGTGTTCTGAGAAACCACACCCCCTATAGGCTTAAGATACCAAAGCTCAAGCCGACGCCCTTCCACTTAGGAGCGCTGGAACAATCTACATCATTTTCGCGACAAACTGGAAATTTTTAGAATCGTTTTGGACACCTTTGAATACAAATTGGACAGTACTTAGGTAAAATCAGATGCTTTCTAGACCAAATCGGACACTTTTCAAACCTATTTGGGCATTTTTAGATCTAATTGGATACTCTTCTAAGCAACATTGACGCGTTTGAAGTCAATCCGACCATCTTCAAAATTCAATGCTTCTTCCAAATTAAAATTGAGACCTAAGGTAGGGATGAAAGCTTTCTACTATCCAAAAAAAGTTTTTTGTTTTCGTGACACTTTCTTCTATTAGGGGGGGGGGGGCAAAAGTAATGAGACAAAATGAAAAAAATCCTTATCTCCTTATAACTCAATTACAACTCAACGATGCTGAGGAATGTATTTGCCATTAAGGGCAAGGGCCTTGCTGCCGTCGCTCAGCCAACTTCCTGAACCCATCCTTCCAGAACTGCTTGAGCCTGGTGTTGATCAACTGCTCGATATGGTTGTCAAGGACTGCTTGGGTTCTTGTGTCCCTTCCGACTAGGAAGTCCTGTAGGCTCAAGTAGTAGTGGTAGTTGCATGGAGAGATGTCCAGCGAATACGGTGGGTGAGGCATGTGAACGTAGCCCAGCTGGGCAAGCTTATCCGTGCTTACTTGTTCCCGATGGGATGCGGCGTTGTCGAAGGGAGAACCTTTCTGAAGCGCTGCGAATGAATAAGAGCGAGTCGCCGGCCCATCTCTTCTATTTCGTTCACCATGGTCTTGGAGTTCATCGTAGTGCTTTTGGGAAACAGCTTCCGGTAAACCGATCCACGGGCGCAGACCCAAAAGCTCCAAAGATGCTTCTCGCCGTGAACATCTCGCCGAACGAAGGCCGGTAACAGGCCACAAGACTTCAGCCAGACTCGCTGCTTGGCAGGGTTAAGGTAGAAGACGTACTTCTCATCCTGCGTGAATATTGAGCCAAGGCTGCTCGGGGTTGGGAATTGGGGGAGATTTGCGCGACACAGGTCGACTCGTCAGACTGGGGTTTCGGCATGCTTCTGGAAAGGGCGGAAGTGGTAACTTCTCAGATGGGCTTCAGTGAGTAGCATACAAACATACAAATACGACAAGCACGAAACCACACTCCAGCCACGAGATATAGGACACGGCATGGGGTGTCTGATAACTTTTGCCCCCCACCCTCCCCTAATATTTCAGCTGCGCAAGTAAGTCAATACACTGCTTGAACTTTTATAAATATTTCGCGTTTAAAGGAAAAATTCGTTTATTGATTTATTGTGCCAGTTACAGTTGACAGTGCATAAAGCTAACGGAAAATAAATAAAGACAATCACCTGTATCACCTGTATCACCTGTCGTCCCGTTGATCATCGACATGTTCGAGCGGGCGCCAGCAGCGTCTCCATTCGTCCCTATCGCGTGCCAGAGTGGTCCAATGGATCCTCTTCGCAAGAAGGACAATATAATAGACAAATGTAGGTAATAAAGATAATTGTGAAAACTTTATTTTAAAGCTCAGAAAGGCAGCAGTTTTTTTACGGTGTTAAAAAGGGAGATTCAGCTATGTACTTGCTAAGGTTTTTGCGATTTTCACTTGATTAAGAGTACAAATAATAAAGGATAAAGGACGGCGTTACTCAATCTCTTTTGGGATGCGCCAGCGCATTCTACTTCTACGGGATGTCGTGGAGGCGATTTGAATGCGTATTTGGCCATACAATGACTTGCGGGGGCCAGCCGATAAACAAGTCAGCGCTCTAACCTTCCCGGACAATTCCGGTACTAATTCACCGACCCCGGAGGGAGGAAGGCTTGGTTGGCCTGGGTGGAAAATCCGAACCAGGAACCTGGTATCGGGTGCACGCGATAGCCGGCGCCTCCTCCGACTACGCTACACACGCCCAAGAGTACAAATACTGCTTACAATTCCAGCAGTGAAGTGACTATTTGTTTTTTACAACCATTTTTAAGAAACTGATGACAACTGCGTTGCTCTACATAAGGCACAAAATTTTTTGCTACGTGACAATGCCAACGAGCTAGACAAGTGCATGGCGCGGCCGCTTGTTTAAATAGGCAAAAATTGCCACCATTAAAATAAATCTAATACCATGAATTTTCTATTTTGAATAGTAAAACTCTTGCCAAATATCAAACAGTGCGCTCACTTTTTTGGCAGAAAAGTTAGAATTTTTCAAAGAAAGTCACATTGAATTAAAAAAAAAACAATACTTTAGCCTTTCTGAGAGTATATTGTTTGATCTGGGAGGCGCCCACTTTGATTTCGAAAATATTTGGCTTAAATGATTTCATAGCAGAGTGTCCAATTTGATTTGAAAATTTTGAAAAGTGATCAGTTTAACGAAAAAATAAAGATAAGAATTGGTATGTATTAATTGAGCCGGCAGCGCAGTCGGGGGATGTTCTGCCTGTCGTATGCACCCGATTTCTGGGGTCTTGGTTCGGATTTCCCGCCCCCAACCAAACCTTACATCCCACCGAGGTTGATGAATTGGTACAGACTTGTCTGGGAAGGATAATGAAGAAAACTTAGAATGAAAAAATAAAATTGCGCATTTTTCTTTTTCCGAAATGGTTCGTTTCGCCACCTATTTTCAGACGAACCTTTTTTGCTGCAGCACTTTTTCGGTGGCTCATCAGTGAAGGTGAAGGTGCTATAACGTTTTTGGATGTATAAAATTATTAATTTATTAATTCAAATTTTGACAATTTTTATGTTTATTAAACGTAAAATGCTCAAAAAACTTTATTTTCATATTTATGTTTAGTTTTAATAGTTTCTTTATATTGATTTATAATTTTGTTTAGTTTAGATTTTAAATTGAGTTAAAATTATGAAGATTTTCAAACTTACAGTAATCGATCAGCTGACGATCAGCTGACTCTGGTCATCATTTTGACAAAAATAACTCCACTGTAGGACAGTGTTCGCTATCAGACCGAATAACTCATATCATTCCACAGTGTAAGACACTTTGATTTGCCAAGAATGATGACACATCGGCGTTTATTTTCTATCTTAATCCTGCTTTTTGGCTTTAATTTATTTATTAAGTCTAAATAATTGAATTGATATTTTTGTGTTCAATTTGAATTCAATGGAACTTTTAAGTACATGCAACACACAGATTCATGAGCAGAAACATCACCTGTATCACCTGTATCACCTGTCGTCCGTTGATCATCGAATTGCTCGAGCGGGTGCCAGCAGCGTCTCCATTCGTCCCTGTCGCGTGCCAGAGTGGTCCAATGGATCCTCCTCGCTCGAGGGACACGAAGAGCGTCATATCGGTCGTTCAGGGCTTTCACGAAGAAGTCCGACCAACGCGTTGGTGGGCGTCCTGGTGTTCTCTTGACATCCCACGGAATCCAGTTGGTGATGGATCTCGTCCAGCGGGTGCCTGCGAATCGCATTACGTGGCCGGGCCACCTAATTTTCGACGACTTGGCCCACGCGACAGCGTCTCTGATCTTCGAACGTCGGCGAAGCTCGGAACTCCGGAGGCCTTCTCTCACTTGCGTGAGTCGTGTCACTCTGAGGCGTATGTTAGGGCAGGAAGAACGGTAGAGTCGAATAGATGGGCACGAAGTCGGACGTTCTTCGTCTTCTTCGCGACTTCTTCGACGCTCTTGAAAGCTCCCCAAGCCGCTCTTTTCCTCCTGCTCAGCTCCGGCGCTAGGTCGTTGGCCATATTGACTTCGCGACCCAGATACACGTAGCTGGAGCATTCGGAGATGTTCATTCCTTTGAGCGAGAATGGGGCATCAGAAACCCATCCGTTCCTCATGAACATCGTCTTCGTAAGATTCAGCTGCAGTCCAACGCTTCCACATACACGATCGAAGTCGGCCAGCATTCGTTCCGCCTGACTGATGCTCGGGGTTATGAGCACGATGTCGTCAGCGAAGCGAAGATGGTGCAGTTGCCGGCCGTCGACCTTCACTCCCATGTCTTCCCATTCTAGTTCGCGCATGACGTTTTCGAGGGTGGCGCTGAAGAGCTTCGGGGATATGGTATCCCCCTGCCGAACCCCTCTCCTTATGTCGATGACGACGTCGTTGTAGAATGGAGAGATCTTGGTCGTGAATCCACTGTACAGCTTTCGAAGCACTCTGATGTACTGAGTAGGAACGCCCTGGGTGAGCAGGGCGTCGATGACCGCTTCAGTCTCGATGGAGTCGAATGCCTTCTTAAGGTCGATGAACGTAAGGCACAGCGGCAGCTTGTACTCTCGCGACACTTCGATGAACTTCGTAATGGTGTGTATGTGGTTGATCGTGCTGAATCCTCTCCGAAATCCTGTTTGTTCGCATGGCTGTCCTTCGTCCAGCGTTCTGCTGAAACAAAAACTGAGCAGAAACATACATATATGTATGTAAACATTTAAATTATGCAAGAGTGAATTTTAGTAAACGGTCAAATTCACCTTAACATTTACACAAAGTTTATAGCCGTTTTACTATCATCTATCAGGTTATATTTATACAATATTTGTCTATTTTTAAAAATGCACCTAACAATGTTATTGATGATAAAAGCTCTATTAAACCACATCACCTGGCCACCGCAAGTCATTGTATGTCGAAGCACGCAATCAATTCGCCTCCACGTCATCCCGTAGAAGTAGAATGCACGGCGCAACCCGTGAGGACTTATTAAAGTCGTGCTTGCTGCGTAATTTAAGTAGCGTGTTTACGCCATCAATCAAATACATGATGCGATCTCTTCTTTTTACACGAAAATTTGCTGCCTTGAGGTTCTTTAAATAATCTTTGAACCACAAATAAGGATCTATCCTAGCCCGGGAGGGTCACATTACTAAAAGGTAGGTAACAAAAATGAACTGAGACTTACCGAGCAGGTCCCAGAGAACGAGTTGGAATTTAAAAGAAACCGAAAACGAACGAACAAACAAAAAAATAAAAAATCGCCGTGGTTTACAACCGTCTCGGCGAACAAAGCGCGACGAAATGGAGGCATGCCGCGTGCTGACCGCCGGCTGACATGTCATAACCGGGACATAACATGGTGAATAGGGCGCATGAGGCCGCATGCCACGTGCTGACCGCCGCCCGACATGTTATAACCAGGATCTAACATGGTGAAGAGGGCACACAACTTTGCCGCCTTACAACCGCAACAAATGTAATTTTTTTCTTCGTTTTTTTTCTTGGTGACATTTCTTGTTTGGGGTCCTATGTTGTTGCGTAGGAGCCGCTTAGTAAGTCTCAAGTGGATTTGTTACATATAATACTTTTTAGGTATGTGGCCCTCGGACTAGGATAGATCCTAACTTTTCTTTAAAAATAGAAAATTGCAAAATTTAAAGTGTATTCATTTGTGTCGAATTTGGTTTCAAGGTTGTCCAATACGCCGATTAAAGTGTCCAATTTGTCGCGAAAATGACTGACTTGTTCATGTTCATGGTCCGATGGCCACTGCAAGTCGTTGTATGGCCAAATACGCCATCAAATCGACATCCCGTAGAAGTAGGATGTATGGCGCATCCCAAAACGGTTTGAGTAGCGCCGTCCTCCGTCCTTTATCCTTTAAGTGTTCATAGCAGTGGATCGACGAGCAAAATTCTCTCTTGGCCCACGTTGCTCTCAGATTGCGCCATGCATTCCGCTTCTTCCTTCTTCTTGTGGAGCTTCCTTTAAAGAGCCATACCGAGCTTGCACAATGTCTACAGCCGTTCTGGTTGCCAGTCGATGGGCAACAAGTCAAGGACCAGTTCAATGACGTCGTCAGTTGATCTGGTGTGTTCCTTGAACTTAATCGCCAATCACTTCTCCAACTGAGTGGAAGTGGATGTCTTTATAAGAGATTGGCGATTAAGGGTGTTAGTTCGGCTGAGCGACAGTTCCGCATCAAGATGGGCTTCACAGGGCACCACTGGCTACACTCTGCTCACTTTCACACAAAGTGCGCTCGCCCACGTGCCGCTGCTGCTGCTTGCCGCTTGAACTTCTGATATCAGTTTGTAGCCTTAAATGGACCTCAACTATTTGAGAGTTTAAGTGCTTAAAATGTGACCAGCATCTCTCCCTGGAACGTCTATTTGCAGCTATTTTGACGGGAAAATATGAGGTACCTGAACCATGAACCTTGTTTGTGTACACGGCAGTCGGCGCCCTTTCCCACTGCTCTTCCTCGCGTCCTAGATTTTTTAGATTTTCCGATCTGGTATGGGCGAATGAAGGCCTCCAGGGTTCCGAGCTTCGCCGACGTGCGAAGATCAGAGACGCTGTCGCGTGGGTCAAGTTGTCGAAAATTAGGTGGGCCCGCCACGTAATGCGCTTCGCAGACACCCGCTGGAAGAGAGCCGTTACCGACTGGATTCCGCAGGATGTCAAGAGAACATCAGACGCCCAACAGCTCGTTGGTCGGACTTCTTCGTGAAAGCCCTGAACGACCGATATGACGCTCTTCGTGTCCCTCGGGCGAGGAGGATCCATTGGAGCACTCTGGCACGTAACAGGGACGACAGGTGGTACAAGTGATGGGTGAATAGTCGATGACATTCAGTTAGATCCGGTTGCGCCATGGACTCCATTTCACCCGATTTTTCCATGAAGACAGTTTTTATGTCTATCACTTGTAACATCTGTCCTCCCTCTTACAAATGAGGTCAATGAACTTCCAGCGGTAATTTTAAAAGTGACCTATTGAGGGTTATAGTTTTTAAATTTCTTGTGGACATTTGAGTAGGTCAAAATTTGCACAAAAAATTGCAACACTTCAGTGTGGGGTTCATCATATCGTCATGTGTTTCATCATATCTCTTGATAGGCCGCACTATCAGGGATTTCGGCTGCATTTTCTCCGTTAAATTGCTGTATGTCGTTGATGAATCCGGCCCCTGGTGTTCTTTGACATCCCGCGGAGTTAAGTAGAAGACAGTTGTCGTCCTGCGGGTGTCTTCTAAACCAATTCCATAGCCAACCTAAGCTAGAGTGCTAGAGTGGCGGTGGTTCAGAATATGTCCTTCGGTACACACATACACCAGTTATTCGACACCGTTTACCTCAAACTTGGGTAATTAAACCAAAACTGTATTTTTCACAAATACATTACACAATAGAGCATGTTAATAACATCCTACAAGAGAATTAAGAATAGAAAAAATGGAACATGAGAAGAGCACCATATGAATTTCCCATATAACCCTTTTATAAGGAGTTTTTTGTTTGCACAGCTCCCAATCTGATAAAGCTCTAAGCGGAAATTCCTCACAATATCCCACGAAATCGTCCTATGATCGCGAAAAAGTCGCGATAAAACCTATTTTTCGACGTTTTCTGGCTGATTCGACAACGCTTCAGGTTTCCAAACATTGCTTAGAGCTAGTGCCTGGTAAAAATGACGTTTTTGTTGTTGATATTGTGTCACATACCACAAAGACATGATTCATTGCCGACTTTTATCTCTTCTATCCTCTAATCCAGGCCTTTATTCTGCTGTTGGGATGCGGTACGGAGCATCGCGTTCCTCTTTCTTCGACTCATACATTACCATTTTCTATTGCGGTTTGTGTTGGTTCGCTGCACTTCACTGCACTTCCTCAGACGAGTTCCCTTTCATTTCTCCTTACACGTTGCTCCTCATCTTCGCACACCGATTTCGGACTTTTTCTGGTCAGAAATGCACTCTCATTGTCAGCTCTGCTAGATCGCATTTGTATTTGTAGATACCAATTGGAAGCGAAGCAGTTGGCTGAATAGAAGTCGAAAGCAGTTCTAGACGTTTGTATGGAAAACGAAGAGCTTCCCGGGGAAACCTCTGGCCAGCTGACCTTATTCGCCTTCCCATTAGGCGCTAATTTCAGGAGCGAAATGTTACGAACCGCTGTAACTGGTTAGGAAACGAAGAACAGTCGATGGAAAATCGGTTACACTTGAAGCTGGCCGGCCGACTAATCAGCGCTGCGTTTTTGTGCAGGTCCGAAACGGGTCCGTATGCGGGTCTGTCGAGAGATTTTGTCCTCGAATCCAATTTGTTCGGCGGAAAAAATCCAGAAGCCGTGCGGCGACGGTCCCGTTGCAGACCCGACGAATGACATCATCGCCGGAGGAGGTGCGTGGAAAACAATGCGCCTCGTCTTGGTGCAACATAAGGACTGGACTTTGTCTCTGCGTGATCTGGGCCCGGATTCATCAAGCGATAGGTATGGGTAGATATACCATAAGGGAATCGTACCCACTACCATCAATGGTACGATTCGTATTTATGAAAGGAATCAAGGATAAGGTACAACTAGGCTTCTCGCGAGAACAGCTAATCTCACTGGAGCGCCATTTTGTCAAAGGGGAGCGAATGAGTCGCGGGTACACGAATGTAGGGTTTTCTCTACCCACTGATATACCCACGATTTTCGGGTAAGGTTTATCATGAATCGTGGGTATGTCCACATCGTGGGTATGTCCACCCTCTATACCCAGCATATCCGTGGGTATACGCGTTGATGAATCCGGGCCCTGAAGAACCCTTTATCGCCTAGGACACAAAAGGAGCGAATCATGGTTGTATAGAAGATTACGCAGGTCCATCCTAGTCGGAAGGGAGCTTCAGCTACTGGAAAATGTCTCGATGGCACTCATGACAACTCAGGAAATGTGGTGTCGAGTCGAGGGATGCTGGACTTAACTGTTACTCTGATGCTGACCCCTCCGGACTAGGATAGATCCGGTTATTTCCAAAAATTTCTTGAGAATGTTTTTCTGTGGGAAAGACACCGTAGAGTGCTAAATCTCGGCCTTTAAATTTAAAGGATACAGGACGGGGTGAACCAATCTCTTTTTAGATGTGCCACTCGCTCTACTTGGAGGCAATTTTAGTGTGTCTGTGGCCTATAAATGACTCACGGTCAGTTGATGGAAAAGTCATTGTTTCAGTCTTCCAAACAAGTCTGCTATCAACTCTGCCCCGAAACGCATGAGTGGGCAAAAGTTGGTCTGTACGGACCCGAACCAAAAACCTCGACTCGAGGTGCATGCGACAACAGGCTCCCACTCCGACTGCGCCACAGAACGTCCACCGCTCACAATTCTCCTAAATCATGGATGCATATCGAAACAGACAGCGTGATAGGTGCAATCACTTAAGGAGACTCCTAATCCGATCGAATTTTCTTCTACTTATCTGTCCTTCCGTCTGTCCGCGCAAATTTAATGGCCGCTCGATGGACGTGCAAACATAGTCAACCAGTGAATCGCTCATCAACATCAATTGACAACTAGGCCGTCGGATGACCTTCGCAGCAACTATATGGTCAAGTGACCAATATCGATTGATTACTGTAGAATATTCCATGTTCGACTGTCATTGAATCTTCGCATGATATTGATCAGTATGAACACCCAAGTAACAAGCCCTGGGAGCTGGCGAACCAAGATTGGTATAGAACCTTTATTCCGTCTTCGACGTAACCGCTTTCTTCAGAGCCTCAAACTTGGGTAATTAAACCTTTATTCCGTCTTCGGCGTAGCCGCCTTCTTCAGGGACTCAAACTTGGGTATTGAAACCTGAAGGGTTTTTTCAGAAAAGGGTTTCTTCAGAGCCTCAAACTTGGGTATTGAAACCCAAGTTTGAGGCTCTTAAGAAGGCGGTTACGCCGAAGCCGGAATAAAGGATCTATACCAATCTTGGTTCGCCCCAGCTGTACCACTTGGGTATTCATACTGATCGGTTACTCTAGACTTCCACTGTTGTTCCTGCTTACATATTGAAAAGCTACGAGCCATGTCGCGAATGTGGGCAGCATTGGGAGCTGGGAACACGCGACCAATCGGGTCGTATCTATTGGGTTGCCATTCAGAGAGGTCATGTACAGTCGAATGCTTGGCTCACTGGCACGTATTCGGCAGGTGTCCTGCTTGGCTATGATTGGCTGTAGCTCGTCCACCTCCAATGCTGCCCATATTCGCGACATGGAACTGTAAAACATGTTAAAGAGATCCGCACGAGCATAGTTCTGACAAAATTATTACTCCATCTTTGGTTTCAAGATGGCGTGCATATATCAATCAGCCGATTTCGATCGATATTTGTTTATTTGCCATGGATTTTTTTATTAAACGGTTAAATTGGATTTTTTCAACAGATATTTAGGATCTATCCTACGTTATCCGCTTTAAGATGGAGATGGTGCAAACATGACTTTTGAACGGTATATGTAGTGAATAAATGTGCTCTGTAGTCGATAACAATCAAGTATATTGATTTTTCTTACACCAAATCGTTGAAGATGGGAATGACTCCGTATCATTGACGTTGAATGAGCCCTGCATGAAAAATGCATAAAAAACCCAACCCCAATTCAGTTGATAAAGGGTAAAGGACGGCGTTATTCAGTCCCCTTTGGGATGCGCCACGCATTCTACTTCTACGGGAAGTCGTGGAGGCGAGTTGAGTGTATATTTGACCATACAATGACTTGCGGTGGCCAGCGGATGAACAAGTCAGCGCTTTATCCTTCCCCACATGTGGTATCAATTCAGGGATAGAGGCTTGGTTGGCCTGGGCGGGGAAACCAAACGGGGGCCCGGATTCATGAACGCGCGGTGGGGAAAATTAGCGGTAAGGTTCGAGGTAAATTCTACGTCGCTAGCGCGTTCGGTAACATTTACCGCCAAGGCAAGGGTCTTGCTCCCCTGCTAATTTCTGACCCAACGCGACGACCCTGGTCCTTTGCCAACTGATCTGCCAAATCAATACTCGACAGGGACGACCCTTGATTTATCGGTCATGAACCAGAAACAGAGGTAAGTTCCCGGTAAGTGGCCGGAAAGTGACCGTCGAAGCAAATCGGGGTAGGATTTACTGCTGTCCTCGTTCATGAATCCGTGACCAGGAATCTAGTAACGGGTTCAAACGACGGCTGGCACCTCCTCCAACTGTGCTACACGCGCCCTTTCAGTTCGATCGACAAATACGGATATGTGTCGATTTCTGAGCTAGCGGCCGGACTGACCGCTGGCTGGGGCTTTGCCCTGGAAATCAGGCTGGTCTATAAAATCAGCATGCTCGCTTGACTTTGTCCAAGCCAAAAAGCGACGTTTTTCCACACAAATGGCCATAAATTATTTCGGCTGCAAATACCACTGAACATCACAGCGTGACATCATCACTGTGACGCCATAATTCAGTTAGCGCCCGCTCGCTTCGTGTGGAGTCGTTTTTCGGCGACGATGACATGGCGCGACGGACGACGGGATAGAGCGTCGCGGGAGTGTCTTGCCGCGCACGACGGCCGCGTGCGCCTGGCGGCGAATGGCTGTGCGGCAAATTCGATTAGGAATTAAATCGCCTAACGGCATTGTGCGCTGGGTGCTGGTCGTGAGCTGGTTCGAAGAGCCGCTCGTCGGCTCACGGCCGGTCGTCCAGCAGCTCATCGGCGCGTGTGTGTACGTGTGCGGGTTGCAAATTGAATAATTCAGGTTCCGGGTCTGTGGGCCGGCGCCGCTGAGCTGCATTCGGTCGGGTGAGCCTGCTGATACTTGCCCTGCGCGTGGGCGGCTACCGTAGCACCTGGCTGGACTATCGTATCCCTGTTCCTTTGACTCTGTGTGGTCGGGCAGCTTTTGCGGCGATGTGTCCTCTAGCCCTGTCTATTCGGTCGGAACTTCAAATTGTCACGACTTTGTTCATCATAATTACTTACTTTACTTTGATACTTTGATGGTCCTTCTGTCGGCTGGAGGTCTTCTCAGCGGGGACCACAACTCTTCCAGACCGCTCGATCTCTGGCTGCTTGCATCCAGTGAGGCAGACTCCGCTCTCTGAAAGATCTTGAGAATGAGTCTGCCCATCGCGTTGGCGGTCGTCCCAGTGGTCTCTTATGGTCTCTCGGGAGTCATTCTGTGACACGGAGACTCCATCTATCGTCCTTTCGTCGAAGCAGGAGTCCGGCCCAGCGATATTTGGGCTTCTTCATGTACTGCAGCGGGTCTGCTAATTGCGACTTCTCCCGTAGCTGCGAGCTTCGTAGGCCTTCTTGCCACTGCTGACGAAGGCTTGTCCTCAGAAGACATCTCTCCAGTGCACGATGCGTAGTTTGCATCGCTCTGGCGATTGTCTTGTTGTCGGGCCAGGTTTCCGTCGCGTAACACATCGCAGGCAGTATAGAGGCGTTGAATATCGAGGCCCTGAGGCCGGCATCCTTGACCTGATCGGTGACTTCGCGAATCGAACTGAAGGCTGCGCATGCTGCGCGTCTCCTGCGGGCGATTTCAGGAGCGAAGTCGTTGCCCATGTTCAGCTCTCTTCCCAGATAGACGTAGGAGTCGGCCTGTTGCAGAGCGACTCCATTTAACCTTACGAGTCCCGTGTCACACCACTGGTTGACCATAAACTGCGTTTTGGACATATTCATGTCCAATCCAATCTTCATACCTGCCACATTGAGCTCGTTCAGCATTTCCTCTTCGAATTCTGCCGTGCTGGTAGAGATGAGAACAATATCGTCAGCGAAGCGAAGGTTGCTGATCCGTATACCGTCGACAAGGCAGCCTTTATCGTCCAAGTTCAAGTCCTTCATGGCATCCTGGAGTGCCGCTGTGAATGGCTTAGGAGAAATAGAGGAATAGCTCATCATATTTAACTTCTCTAACTGTGGCGCAGATCGTCTTAGTGAGCATATCTTCCCGAATAAAAATCACTGACAATAATTTTTAGGATACATGTCGCGAAAGTGAGCAGCACTTGGTAGTGGGAGCGTGCCAACCAATCTTAACCGTGCAAAGCACTAGTCGCACACACACCAGTCAATCGGGCTCACGTCTTCTCTAAACAGCCCGCTCATTCGATGCGGTTTGATTGGCCGACGCGTTCCCCATTTCCCCATGCAGGCCACCTTCGCGACATGTACTATTTTTAGTTAGAAAAATTGGGCTGATAGAGCTCCTACGCTATCAGAATACATTTTTACATCCTCGTCGACGTTTTTCCCTTAAAAATTGAATAAAGGAATACATAAGACTGTAGAATCGTCATGCAGAATAAAACAGTAGCCTTCAAATCCGAGTTTGTACCGGCGAATTTAACGGTGTGTCAAGTTGCCGCTCATTTTGTTGATCGGAACGGAACTGTTTTCGATTTTTTAAAAAAAAATTTTGATTTGTTTCGTAGGTTCCATTTTGATTTGGCTGTTACATCAAAAGGTTATCGCATGCCAAAAGTGATCGTTTAAAGGAGAGCTAGAAGCTTCTGGATGGTTCTAGGAGGTTGTTCTTCTTCAGCTTTTTTTTAAACCCTATTAGGTTGTTACCATTTTTTTAGCAAACCTTTTAAGGTAGTTTGGGCATGTAATTCAGTCTCAGGCTCTTCGTAATGCTTAGATAGCCATTTCAAAAAGTCTCACTTTTTCGATTTGAAAAAGGAACCAGAAAAGGTAGCGGTATGCACCGAGCTTGTCAATGCTTCCAATTATAGAACCAGAATGCTCTTTTAAACCTCAAAATTTGCCTAAACTTTGAAGAACTTTGGATCTGGCTTCTATCTCTAGTTCTCTAGTTGATCGTCTATTCTGGTCAAGGCCTTCTTTCATTTTAAGGATCTCTATCTCTAGCCCGAAAAGTGCTGTGCCAGAACTTTACTGCTGATTTTATCAATAAATCCTTCCTAATTTAGGCCTGATTTAAGAGCTAATTCTGTCTTAGCGTTTGAGTGATTTAGGTCGTAATGCAGAATCACACAAAAATCAGTCTTTTTCTGCAGAAAAGTAAACTGGACTCTTCAATGATTAGGAGATATCTTAATCGTACCATTTTCACGTCGATTTGGACACCCTTCACGCCAAATCCGACACTCTTCTAAGCCTAAGCCTAAAACTTTTGAAATCGTACTGGACGTCTGTCTCCACATTAAAGTAGTACTCCCCAAGAAGGTTAGAATAATTTTCCGTTCAAGGGGTATATAAGGATAAAAGGATAAAGGACGGCGTTATTCAATCCCTTTTGGGATGCGCCACGCATTCTACTTCTACGGGATGTCGTGGAGGCGACATGAATGCGTATTTGGCCATACAATGACTTGCGGTGGCCAGCCGATGAACAAGTCAGCGCTCTATCCTTTCCAGACAAGTCTGGTACCAATTCACCGACCCCGGAGGGATGGAGGGCTTGGTTGGCCTGGGCGGGAAATCCGAACCAGGAACCTGGTATCGGGTGCACTCGACAGTCGCGCCTCCTCCGACTGCGCTACACGCGCCCATACAGCAATTTAACGGAGAAAATGCAGCCGAAATCCCTGATAGTGCGGCCTATCAAGAGATATGATGAAACACATGACGATATGATGAACCCCACACTGAAGTGCTGCAATTTTTTGTGCAAATTTTGACCTACTCAAATGTCCACAGGAAATTTGAAAACTACAACCCTCAATAGGTCACTTTTAAAATTACCGCTGGAAGTTCATTGACCTCATTTGTAAGCGGGAGGACAGGTGTTACAAGTGATAGACATAAAAACTGTCTTCATGGGAAAATCGGGTGAGAATGGCGCAATCTCTTCTTTGTTCCCATGAAGATTCATGGGAAATCTTCATGGGAACAAAGAAGAGATTGCGCCATTCTCTCGTAGAAGACGTTGCAATTTTTGTTCGACTGAGAGCAAAAAAAAGATCTTGCAATTTAACATTTGTAAACGATAGTAGAAAAAAAGAAAAGAAAATTGTAAAAAAACACACGTATCCTCGTTTAAATGCTTCATGTAAGCAACATTTACACTATTAATTTAATAAAAATCGAGACGAGCTTTGCGTGTGTTTTTCGCGATCTGGTCTCTCAACACCTTATATGATTGCTGCTATTTTTGTGGTCTAAAACAAATGTATTTATTACTTTATCCAAAAAATAAAAGTTTTTAAAATTTATTGCACTTATTGGGGCAGTGGACTGGAAAATTTCAAAGAAAATTATAACAAATTTTCCTTTAACAAAAAATTATTCTAATTACTTTATTTGACCTATATTTTAACTTGCTTTGAGGTAATTTTGATTTGGAATATTTCACTTTGTTTTCAAAAGTCTTAAGGCTAACTTAGTAGCTTAAAAGAGGGTTCAATTTGGATTGAAAACCGTCCAACTGGAAGAAATGAAGTGCCCAACTCGACGTGAAAATTGTATGTTTTATTCGTATTTAAAGCTGATTTTCTTTTCGCAAATAACTGCATCAAATATTTGTATCAACTTCTGGATTATAGAACCTAAAAAGGCGAGGACAGTGGAATCACTGAAATAGCGGAAACTGTGGCAAGATCTATAATTGTAGAAATTTCGGATCCATACTACTCGGAGGGGGCACCGTGAGAATAGCGAAGTAAAGACGCACATGACGGCCTCCCGTGACTCAAAAATTCCAGAAAAATATCATTTTGTGGGCCTGTTCAGTGACAGAGGCTCGTGGAGCGCAGTTGGAGGAGGTGCCGGCTGTCGCGTGCACCCGATACCAGGTTCCTGGTTCGGATTTCCCGCCCAGGCCAACCAAGCCTTCCATCCCTCCGGGGTCGGTGAATTGGTACCAGACTTGTCTGGAAAGGATAGAGCGCTGACATGTTCATCGGCTGGCCACCGCAGGTCATTGTATGGCCAAATACACATTCAACTCGCCTCCGCGACATCCCGCAGAAGTAGAGTGCGTGGCGCATCCCAAAGAGAATTGAATAACGTCGTACTTTATCCTTTATCCTTCCTACTCGTAGGGGGCACTGTTAGAAAACCGAAGCAAAGACACATATGACGGCCTCCCGCGACTCAAAAACTCCAGAAAAATATCATTTCGTGGGCTAGTTCAATTTTCTATTTTTGTAGAACGGTTTAGTTTTAATGTTGCCGTCAAAACGACGATTTGAAGTGCCCCTACCATTGCATCAGGCCCGGAATTTCTCCTTCGATTTCTGCTTAGGTAGGACTTTCATAGTCCAATGATAGGTTAAGGAAAGCAGTACGATTCTTGTTCTGCTCTTATCCACCAACTCGTCGCAGTTGTGTATGCTTGTTTACACTCTTAGGATGCTAAGGAATTCCCCGAATTCGCACTAAGCCAAAGGAAAGAACAGCATTTGCTGGACACCTAAGGGCTTAAGTTGACATCACCGCCTTCTTTGTCCAATTTGCTTCGAAATGACGACATTAGGCCCGAATTCGGTGCTGCCTTAACGATTTAAGTTCATCTGAATGCCGGTACGCAAAAATCGGGCCGGAGTGACGACTACTCATAAGGAGGCTGTGTCGCGGTTTCGCCCTGCAGTTTTCGTTCTGCTCTCGGTTCCCGGTTGTACATATAATTAGCCATAAACTTCAAAGAGAAGCGCATCGCTTTGCTAACCTATACGCTGGAACTGGTTGTTACTTCTACTACCTCTACTTCTGCTCGAGACGTTTGCTATATCTTTGTGCTCGTATGTGAGAGCCACCTTCGTTCGGTTGCTGTCCTGCTGTCAGAATTCTTCAGTTGTTTTCTCCTCTTACTCCACCAGAGACCATCTTATAGTGCTCATTTTTTCGAAGGATGCTTTCTCAACGATAATATCTACTATTTTCACGCCGAACTGGTACTTTTCAAATCAAATTGGACACTTTTATTGTCAAAATGGACTCTCTTGTAAGATCGCTCAAGACTTTGGAGTCAAAGCAACTTCTTTATCGAAATGACCTGCTTACAGGACCTTTTTTCAGGCTTTTTTACAACTACATACTCTCCAAGATGGTAGGAATAATTTTTGTTTAATGTTTAATGTATTAATGTATTTGTTGGCCAGTAACTATGTGGTGGACGCGTGTAGCGCAGTCGGAGGAGGCGCGACTGTCGCGTGCACCCGATACCAGGTTCCTGGTTCGGATTTCCCGCCCAGGTCAACCAAGCCTTCCATCCCTCCGGGGTCGGTGAATTGGTACCAGACTTGTCTGGAAAGGATAGAGCGCTGACTTGTTCATCGGCTGGCCAACGCAAGTCATTGTATGGCCAAATACGCATTCATGTCGCCTCCACGACATCCCGTAGAAGTAGAATGCGCTGGCGCATCCCAGAAGGAATTGAGTAACGCCGCCCTTTATCCTTTATCCTAACTATGTGATAATGAAACTGATAAGGGGTCAAATCAACGATTGGCTGTATAATTAGGAAGAAAGCAGTCCAATGATGACGTGGAGGCTTGTAGCCACAAAGTGACCCGTGATATGATTTGATTGTTTAAGGAAATTTTGGCTTAACTTTTCTTGAAAGCTTTACGTCAGCTGCCTGAATAAATAATGTTAAATATTAGGTTGTCCGGAAAGTTTTTAGGCTAACGTCGGAGAACATTGTATAGTTAATAACTTTTTGAACAAAATATTCACCATTATGATCTATCACATATTGTCATCTTTCCTGTAGAGAGCGAATACCAGGAGCGAAGAATTCCGGAGAGTTGGACAGCAAGAACTTTTTGACACCACTTTTGACTTCCTCCCGAATTGCGAACACTTTTTCAGCTGAGAAAGAGTGCAGCAACCGAAAAACATGGTAGTCACTGGGTGCAAAAGCAGGTGAGTACGGCTTATGGGGTAGCAGTCCAATCCAGAGTTCCTCCAATTTCTTCTGCGTATTCTTTGCTGTGTGAGGTCTGACGTTATCCATGAGAAGAAGAATTTTTCCTCTTCTGGGATCGCGACTACGTAGGATTTCACTCGTTTTCCCCGGCTGAGCACAGAACATGTTCGAGTCTACCACGGAACCGATAGGAACCAATTTCCAGAATACTGGGCCATGGACGTCCCATCAGAAGGAAAGCAACTCCTTTTTGTCGTGATCAGGACGTTTCGGCTGTGGTTGGGGCGACTCACGAAGTCCACCCGGTGTTGCAACGCACCAAATTGTCGTAGACGCAGTACTTCTTATCCATTGTGACGATCGGGTCGATCCAAGTAAATGTACGGCGACGGTTGAGGAGAGAAGTGCAGATATCAACACGCTTCCATTTGTCCTGAGGCGTCAAAGCATGTCGTACGACTCGAGGCAACTTCGCGACTTTGCCAGAAGACCGAAGAACATCGTGTACTGTGGACTTAGGAGTATTCGTAAGGTCTGGAAGTTCGCGTACAGAAAGATCAGGTCGAGCACCGCAGATGACGAGTACGAGCTGTCTGTTCTGCGTATATGGTCGACCTGTGTGGTGGGAATCCTCGAGCGATTCGTCACCGTTGTCGAACTTGCGGTACCAATTGAAGCACGTCGCTCGAGAGGAGACTGGCTTCTTCATCGTCTCCTGCAGACAGCGATGGGCCTCGTTCGCGGATTGGCCGGAGCGGTACTGTGGAAGGAGAGCTGGTCGGTAGAGTATCTTCTTGTCGTCGACTGCGAAGACGCCACTGGGAGGAAGAGAATTTAGGACATGAACACACAAACCTCCTAAGTCCGTCCCGCTCGCAACTTCAGCTGTGAAAGATACGTTGTTTTAAATCCTACCATGGAATTGGTCTAGAAACTTTGCAGGCAACCTAATAATTGAATAAATTTTTGATTTTTCAAACATCATAATAAATTGAATTTTGTGCCTCAAAACGCAACAAGGCAACAATCATGTAGCTTATTCAGAGACCAGATAGCGCCATGCACTCGAAGAGTTCGCTGTGATTTTTGTTTGATTGTTAATGTAAATGGGTATATGTCGCGTAGGTGAGCAGCATTGGTAGATGGGAGCGCGCCAGCCAATGGGAATCAAACAGAGCACAGATCGAACACATGCCAGCCCATCAGGGTACCATCTGTGCATGTTCTCTCTGAATGGCATGCCAATTCAATGAGGTCTGATTGGTTTAGGCGTTTCCATCTACCAATGCTGCTCACCTACGCGACATATACCGATTTGTCTATCAATCGAATAAAAATCGCGACGTCTTGGACGAGGGCAGTCAATTTTTTGACAATTAAAAATGGCCGCCTTCCTGTGCTCTAAAAAAGCTTCAAACTGTTACAACGACGTTTTGTTGCGATCAAAACTTCAAGCGCCAGGCGGGACTCGAACCCGCACCTCCCTCTGACCGCGCGGGAATGCTCTACGGCATTACACCGCCGGCGCTGTTTGATCGAACGTAACATCCACACCTCGTGGGACCCATCAGCACTCACCCGTATATCGGGATGAGCCGGCCGCTGATATCAGCACGGAAACTGATGGGTACCACGAGGTGTGGATGTTGCGTTCCATCAAACAGCGTCGGTGGTGTAATGGCGTAGAGCATTCCCGCCGGTCAGAGGGAGGTGCGGGTTCGAGTCCAGCCTGGTGCTAGAAGTTTTGATCGCAACAAAACATCGTTGTAACAGCTTACTTCCTCGGCACCAGCCAATTGAGGCTTAAAGAAACTGATTTAAAGCTTCAAACTGTTTTTTTTAATGAAAATTTTATAAATTTTCAAACAATGTGTCTTATTTTTGGGCAGGTGAATTGAAACTCCGAAAAATCTATTTTTCCTAAACAAAGGATTATTCTTACCCTTTTATAAAGTCTCTAGTTTTTGTTAAAGGCGGAATAAGCTCGTTTCGAGTTAGAAAAGTTCACTTTGATTTCAAAAGTCTAAGGTTTGCTTTAAAAAGCGTCCAATTTGGTTTGAAAAATGTAGAATTTTACGTGAAAATGATATATATATATATATATATATATATATATATATACACTGTTCACTCTGTGTACAAATTGAGATTGAGATTGCGCCATGCGCTTGTCTGTTAAGTCGCATTTATGAGCAGTGAGCAGCGCCTCTTGAAGTTTCCCTACAGGTCTTCCCGATTCAATGACTGTACTAAAATACGCTTCGCGCTAGATCTTCTTTGAGCGGTGATTAGTAATGAGTGTTAAATGAGGTGTTTTTAAGTTGTACTGTGCATTCTTGAAAAATACCAATCAAAAATTTAAAAAAAACGAGATTAACACTTATTACCTAATTCACGTAATTCACCTGAAAAGGTAATTGAGGTATTATCCCACGCCAGTGCACTGAACTGGGTTTGTACTCTTAAAAACAATTTAATCACCACAGCATTTCCGTTGAAACTTTTTCTCTGATTAGAAGAATTTTGTTTTTAATGGCACTTGTTTAACTTTTTATTAGGTGTTGATTGACGAAGGCTAACCATGTAGATATTCCGCAGACGTTGAATGCATGGCGTATCTCACAAATAGGCCAATTAACGCCGATAGTTATTCAAACCTTTTGAAAATGCTTTTCTTTTACGTTTTTTTTGTGTTGTTTTATGTTTCTAAAACGCTAGGATAATTATCGACGTGAATCGAACCGTTTTTGGGATGCGCCATGAATTGTACCTCTGCGAGGTACCGTGGAGGAAGTTTGAATACATATTTAGACTTCGTCATTGATGTTCGTTGGCCAGGCTTTCTAGAAACATTCGGTGCAGATTCATCGACTCATGGGAAATGAAGAGCTAGACAGGTCTTGGAAGTAGATGAATCAATAAAATCGATTTTAGGCGCATGCGACAACGGCCAAATACGCAGTCCAGTCTCTCCACAATGTGTCCTAAAAGTAAAATGCGTGGAGGGATTGGGTAACGTCTGATTTACGAGCACGTCGCTTTCAGAGCATTATTATTTCAATTTTTTAAAGAAAATGTTGATAGAAACCTACCGTCTACCAGAGGATGTAACAAATAGAGCTCTAGCTGCTGTCTTCAAACCAGAGAATCGGGCTCATGTCGTGAACTTGAGCAGCATTTGGAGGCGGGAATGCGCCAGCCAATCATAACCAAACACAAAGGCGACCGTTCGTGCGCCAGTCTATCAGGGCGCCAACCGTACAGACCCTCTCTGAATGCCACCATCAAACGTAGTGGCTTTATTGGCTAGACTCTTCTCACTTCCGAATGCTGCCCACATTCGCGACAAGAACAGAGGATTGTCACATGTGGGTTTTTACCGTAGAGTACAGCACAGTTGTGTATAGTTTCGGATGAAATACTGCCCTAGAATAGAGAATCGGGCTCATGTCGCGAACTTGAGCAGCATTTGGGGGTGGGAACGCGCCAGTCAATCATAACCAAACACAAAGGCGACCGTTCCTGCGCCAGCCAATCAGGGCGCCGACCGTACAGGTCTTATCTGAATGGCACCATCAGCCGTAGTGACCTGATTGGCTAGCCCCTTCTCACCTTCGAATGCTGCCCACATTCCCGACAAGCACGGAGAATTATTACACGTGGGTTTTTATCGTAGGGAACGTCGAAAATTTTCGGCCCCTAAAACAGCAAATTCTCTACTTAGCCGTGTGGGCATAGCACAGTTGTGCATAATTTCGGATAAAATACTGCGCTAAGGCTAGAGAATCGGGATCATGTCGCGAATTTGAGCGGCATTTAGGGGTTAGAATGCTCCAGCCAATCACAGCCAAGCACAGCGTCGACAGTTCACAGCTGTACGGAGCTCGAAAAACCACTAGGAAAGCTCTACAATACAGTGCACGAGCAGAGGGTTCGGCTGTCACCAGGAGACAGTTGGAAAAATGTATTACGGTAATCAGAGGGTGTGATCGAAGCTGGTATCCAATCACAGTTTCCATTGATCAATTTTTTAGCTGTAAAGCAGAAAAAAGATCAAAATTGCATGGGTATCTAAAAGAGCTTTGGAGGAAACCGTGGCTAATCGCGCTAATTATTTGCCTGCCATCGTTTTCTATGGTAAATAATTCTTCCACCACTTTAGGCTTCCGGGTATGAGTATCGGAAGTCCGTAGAATCGTTGTTCGATTGACGCAGCAGTATAAAATGTTTTTCTGAACTAACTCTCTAATTAAGAAAAATATGCAAAATTCCTCCAAACCGACGACTCCGTCAGCAAAAAAGAAAGAGGAAGAAACGTGATAGTGCTTTCTCATCGGTCCGTCCAAGTTCGTTACTTTCAAAGGACAACCATAAAATTGTCCCAACTTTATTTTTTCAGATACTTCTTGGCCCCCTTTTTTTAAGAAAAGGACCTGCTCTATAATCGTATAAAAAATGAGGCATCTTCAAAGCTAATGACGAACAAATGTCCGTGAGAGGTAGTCAGACGCGCTCTGCAAAGCTACCCAGATGATCTGAGGGATCTCATTAAGCCATGAGTGGGTGTGATGAGTAGTGCGGTCCTATTAGGATCTCTAGTGCACGGGTAAGTTGTGTTTTAAATTGTAGCACATTTGATCGTTTTTATTTATTTACTTATTTATTTATTTATTTATCCAATTTTGTATCGAGTATTGGTCCGTTGCAGATGAAAAGACCAATTTTGCAACCTCAAATTCTAGTCGATTTTTTTGCTTACACATGTTCCCTTTTTAGAAATTGCATAGAGTTTCAGAAAGCGCAGGATCTTCGCTTTCTTACCGTCTATAGCTTTTGTGACATAATCGCGGTACATGTCGCGTAGGTGAGCAGCATTGGTAGGTGGGAGCGCACCAGCCAATAATAGCCAAACAGAGCGCAGACTGAACACATGCCAGTCGGTCAGGTTACCGACTCTGAACGGCACGCCCATTCAATGTGGTCTGATTGGACGGAGCGTTCCCACTCCCAATGCTGCCCGTCTTCGCGACATATACGTAATCTCGCCGAGTTTTTGACGTCGTTTTTACAGTGTGAATCAACGTCATATTCGGGTACTCTATGTGCTTATATGAATAGAGAGTAGACTCAACGCCGCGGCCGCAGCTCGCGACCAGGGATGGGCGGAATTTCTGTTTTCTGTTTTCTGATTTCTGATTTTCTGACCATTTTGAGCAAATTTTTCTGTTTTCTGTTTTCTGAGAAAATGGCCAAAAATTGGCCAGAAAACAGAAGATGGAGCTGCGAGCAAAATTATAGCATAGGGATCCAATAAAAAGAATCCAAAAAGTATCATAGAATCACAAGTTTCATTTCGAAATAATGTTTTTAGAGTATTGTAAGTTGTAAGCATATGGCTTTTTTGGATGCGTTCCTGTAGAAATTGTGCCATACACTCATGAACTATGCCGCTTTGTTTGTTTGACTGATTGTGTAAGTGCTGCTGACTACCTTCATAGGACATTCTCGACTTTAATAATTTGATTTCGTATTCTTTTCAATTCTAAGAGTATTTTGCATCTATGATTAGTTACAACTTTATATTACAGCTATTACAGCCTTCTCTCACTTTATATTACAGCTATCACCTGTATCACCTGTCGTCCCGTTGATCATCGACTTGCTCGAGCGGGCGCCAGCAGCGTCTCCATTCGTCCCCGTCGCGTGCCAGAGTGGCCCAATGTATCCTCCTCGCTCGAGGGACACGAAGAGCGTCATATCGGTCGTTCAGGGCTTTCACGAAGAAATCCGACCAACGCGTTGGTGGGCGTCCTGGTGTTCTTTTGACATCCCGCGGAATCCAGTCGGTGACGGCTCTCGTCCAGCGGGTGTCTGCGAAGCGCATTACGTGGAAGGCCCACCTAATTTTCGACAACTTGGTCCATGCGACAGCGTCTCTGATCTTCGAACGTCGGCTAAGCTCGGAACTCCGGAGGCCTTCTCTCACTTGCGTGAGTCGTGTCACTCTGAGCATCGTCCTCTCGATTCCACACTGCTCGACGCTGATCGCGTGTTCATCCTGCTTTCGTATAGCCCAGGTCTCTGAGGCGTATGTTAGGGCAGGAAGAACAGTGGAGTCGAATAGGTGGGCACGGAGTCGGACGTTCTTCGTCTTCTTCGCGAGTTCTTCGACGTTCTTGAAAGCTCCATAAGCCGCTCGTTTCCCCCTGCTCAGCTCCGGCGCTAGGTCGTTGGCCATATTGACTTCGCGACCCAGATACACGTAGCTGGAGCATTCGGAGATGTTCGTTCCGTTGAGCGAGAATGGGGCATCAGAAACTTGTCCGTTCCTCATGCACATCGTCTTCCTAAGATTCAGCTGCCGACCGATTGTATTGAATTTAGAGTATGCTAGAAATTTTTGTAAACGCTTGTAAGTAAAAACGATGCCCCATAACAACATTTTTAGCCATACAAAAGCATTTGCTACTGGAAAAATGAATTTTTGAGTGAAATAATTAAATCGTGTGGCGATTTCGATATTTTCTGTTTTCTATTTTTTGATTTTTTCCGTTTTCTGGCATTTTTGGCTTTTCTGTTTTCTGATTTCTGTTTTCTGACGAAGGCGATTTTCTGTTTTCTGGTTTTCTGGGAAAATTTTCAAAATTTCCGCCCATCCCTGCTCGCGACATCAACGCTGCAATTTGGCGAGCATGTCGCTGAGGAACGCATAGTTCGCCACTGTTTTGGATGGTTTCGATATGGAGATGGAAGTCTCGAAGATGAAGGCCAAGGTGGGCCGTCACTACTCCTCGACGACGACCAATTCAAAGCCGTGGTGAAGCGGATCCGCGTCAAAGTGTTGCTACCACTGCTTGACGTATAATCGCTATCCTATTTTGTAATTGCTCTGAATGTTCACCAGTTTTATTGTCTACACGTGGCTCGCCCACGTCCTCAAATAAATAAAATAAAGTGTGAGAAAGGCAGCATTGATGACAGCACTATCAGTCGCCACTTGAATGAGATGAGTGGATCCCGCACGAACCGACCGCCGGGGAGTAGCTGAAGCGCCACGACACCTGTAGTTCGTTCAGGCTGCGCAAACTAAGGGAGCCTTTTTTGGACACGATCGTGACATGCGACGAAGAATGGATCCTTCGGGACAATCGTCGTCGCTCTGCACAATGGCTGGACGAGAATGAGGGTCTCAAGGAGATGCCGAATCCACGTCTCCGTCCAAAAAAGACCATGGTGACCGTATCGTGGACAATGGCTGGTATGGTCCATTACAACTTCCTGAAGACGGGAGAGACTATCACAATGGAGAACTTTTGCGCCGAAATTTAAGCGTAGGACCAGAAGTTGATGGAAAAGCAGCCGGCTTTGGTCAGTCGAAGAGGTCCAATCCTACTGTATCACATCGCGCATCCGCACGCTTCAAAAATTGTCGTCCAGAAACTGGATGAATTGGGATACGAAACTCTGCCTCACCCAGCATATTCGCCAGATCTGTCTTCTACCGGTTATCATTTTTTCAAGCAGTTAGATCATAATGTGAAGGATAAAAAATTCAGCAACCAAGATGATGTCAAAAATGAATTCTTATGTTTTATTAATTCTCGTAGTTCTTATTTTCACAAAGATGGAATGCCTAAGCTATTGTAGCGTTGGAAAAGAAGTGTCAATTGTAACTGTGCTTATTTCGATTAATATAATAAAATTCTTTCCAAGCAAAGCTATGGTCCTTCAAAATTTTCTGCTAAAATCGGCCATTTCATATGCAACTACCTATTACTTACAGTAACTGTAATATTTTCGAATTGGAGTAGGTCGTGGGAAGAGATCGCAGAAGAAGAGGTTGTGGAAAAAGAATTTGAAAAAAACCGCATCATCTGACATTAGTAGTACTATTTTTATTGTTGTATATTTCTGGGGAAGAATTGAACCTGCTTTCTGTATAGGTTCGTTAACGGCAAAGTATATGCATGTTGGAGTCGATGAAGTATAGTGCACGGCTTAATCTCAAAAGCGCACCAAAATGTTTGATAACGGAGAGCGCTTTCGGAGCCAACGTCTTCTATAGATCAGGGGTGTGCATTTCCGTTAAATCGTTAAATTTCGTTCAAAAAAACGTAATGGCTGCATAGTATCAAGCTGAACACCTCCCAAAGAAACCGAACGCCTTCCAAATTAAATTATTAAATTATTTAAAGGTATTTTCAGCAGTCTTTTCTATTGTTTGGTATTTTTTCCAATAGTATTACATCCTACAATAGTAGGAGAATAAGTCTGAAAAACAGTTGAAAACAATTTTTAGTAAATTAATAATTTAACTTGAAAGGCGTCCGTTTTTTATAATTTGGAAGGTGTCCAGCTTGATTTCAAAAGCTGTGAAAATTCTAAAAGTTTTAAAGGTTTTATTTGAAAGTGCTAGTCTGTCGCGAAGATGGTATATAAAACGGCCACATTGGCATTTTTCTATTGAAACAATACTTTGTAGCTATTTTTACTTGTTTAACGAAATTTCGGCGCGTGGAGCGCAGTCGGAGGAGGCGTCGGCTGTCGCCTGCACCCGATACCAGGTTCCTGGTTCGGATTTCCCGCCCAGGCCAACCAAGCCTTCCATCCCTCCGGGGTCGGTGACTTGGTACCAGACTTGTCTGGGAAGGATAAAGCACTGACTTGTACATCGGCTGGCCACCGCAAGTCATTGTATGGCCAAATACGCATTCAATACGCCTCCACGACATCCCGTAGAAGTAGAATGCGTGGCGCATCCCAAAAGGGATTGAATAACGCCGTCCTTTATCCTTTATCCTTTTAACGAAATTTAACGATTCAGCGAAAACGCCAAACCCTGCTGTAGATCTGTGATGTGATCAATTCCTTGACGTGATGTCGGAAAACAGCCTGCTCTAATTTGTTTTTCTTTCACTCATCAGTGGCCTCGAGGGTCTTCTGGTAGGGTGGTGGTGGCGGTTCGTTTGAGCTCATCGTCAAAAACAAACGGATCCGTTGGTCGTTACTTCGTAGAACGAACAAAGAAGCGCTTATACTCTTCAGCTTTGTGCCTTTCTGTCCTTAACAAAGTTAATAAAAGTATGTCCTTATAAGCGCTTATCTAATTTTGCTTAATTGTCTTGTTAATTTGTACCTTCTTCTTAAGTGGATTATTACACCAGCAGTCCTAAAAATTTTTTCGCTTTCTGTTGTGCCGGAGGGCTGTTAACTCATTCAAGGTCATGTCTACCTAATTGTTTTATTTATTTATTTATTTCCTTTTCTAGTGGTTTATTTCGCCAGCAAACGTTGAAGTTTTCTAATTTTCTGTGGTGCAAGAGGGCTGTTAACTCATGCGAGGCTTTGTCTGCTTTTGTCAATTTTCAATGAATTCTATAATCTTCGTATTTCTTCAGACACTTCTATCGAGGTCTATCGAGCAGTTCTGTCGTATTCCCATAAGTTTCTTAGGCCTTAGCAAACATTGTCGTTGTGTGTGTGTGTGTTCTATTTAGCTACCGTGACTGTTAGCCGGAGTTAAAAGTTCCGCCTCTAAGTAAAGAAAATGGCCCGCCGCAGGCATCGTATTTGCTTCTGTATTATAGTCTCTCTCCATTCCGCCTGTAACTAGCCTTAGAAATCGAATAATCGAAATCGAATGATAAATAAATAAAATAAATAAACGATGGGGCGCGTGGTAGCGACGCAGTCCGGAGAGGCTCCAGCTGTTGCCTGCAGCCGGGTCGAGGTTGCCGATTCGAATTCCCGCCCAGACCAACCAAGTTGTGTGTTATTCTAAAAAAAACTTTAAACGGGTTCGTCTTGCCTCAACTTCAAGCGAGCCCTTTGATGTAACATCTTTCCGGTGGCTCATCAGTGAAGCGGGGAGATGCCACATATAAAAGGAACAAACAAAGACAAACAAACAGACAAAAAAGACAGACAAAAAGACAAACAAAAAACGAAGTAAAAATTAAAAAACAAAAAAACGAAGTAAAAATTAAAATTAAGACTCATAAAGAAGTAAACTCGCAAACAGGCCCTTTTTCTTTAGAATAACTTAATCGATATCAAACTCTGAAAAATCTAGAGAGGAAAAAGCTTTTACTTTTACACAGGTTCGCCACATCATGTCGTTGTATTGGGTTGTCTGGAAACTTCTTAGTGGTTTGAGTGCTTCACTTTGAACTATTAGGTTGTAACGAATTAAATGGCACTGGCTCGCGCCATTTTTTGGCGCGTCTTTACGCATTTGATCAAGAACAAACCGTAACATGTGGCATATCATTTAGAAGCGCAAACTTTGCTCTACCGGTGAGTACCAAATTTTCTATGTAAAAGTGTGAAAACTTTAGAGTTTTATTGACATTTTTGCAGATGGACAAAAGGGTAATCCGATGCATTTACTTGTATGAATTCAAGCTGGGCACTACAGCTAATGAGGAGGACGAGAAGATCAACGCCGCATTCGGTCAAGGATGTTCCGCAATTCGGACGGCGTATCGTTGGTATCAGAAGTCCCGAAATGGAGATGAGAGCTTGGAAGAACATGAAGGTCGTGGGAGGCATAGTGATCTTGATGAGGACAAGCTGAGAGATGTGTAGAGGAGGATCCACACAAAGGTACCAGGGAGATAGCGAAGGTTCTTGGCGTCAGTCACAACAAAGCTGCCCGGCATCGGAAGGAAATTGGAAAGACCAAAAAGCTGGAAAGATGGGTGCCTCACGAGCTGTCCGAGGAGCAAAGAAACCGACGATATGAGATCTCGTCCGCACTGCTTCTACGGAACGAAACGGACCCATTCCTTGATCGCATCGTAACCTGTGACGAGAAATGGACGACAACAGGCGACGATCGGCACAGTGGGTGGACAGCGATGAGAGCCCCAAGGTTTTTGCGAAGCCGGAATTGCACCAAAAGAAAGTAATGGTGACAGTATGGTGGTGTTCGCTGGGAATTATTCACCACTGCTTCCTCCCTCCCGGTGAATCCATCACGGCAGAGAAGTACTGCATTGAAATTGAAGAAATGATGAAAAAGTTGAAGGATGTCGGCCGGCCGTGGTAAACCGAAGGCGAGTTCTCCTTCTGCACGACAATGCTCGCCCCCATGTAGCACGAATGACGTTGCAGAAATTGAATGAGCTGAGCGTTGAAACTCTACCACATCCTCCGCTTTCTCCCGACCTCTCCCCAACAGACTACCATTTCTTCAAGCATCTTGGCGACTTCTTGGTAGGGAAAATATTCAAATACCAACAGGATGCCGAAAGTGCCTTCGAAGATTTCGTCAATTCCAGAACTTCTGATTTTTATGCTACTGGGATAAAAAAGCTTGTGTCACGTGGGCAAAGATGTGTAGAATCAGAAGGTTTTTATTTCGATTAATAAACTTGCCTACAAGCCGAGATATTAACTGTTTAAATTTACAGTGGTTCAGTGCCATTTATTTCGTTACAACCTAATATTTACTATACTTTCTCAAATTCAGTCGAAACAAGCACTGCTCGAATCAGCACACTGTTACAAACGGGACAACAACCGACTTATTCCATTAGCGAAAAAATTATGTGGTCGAGATTCGACAAAATCCATGAAAGCAGTTTTGGCTTTGTCCCGATTGGTGAAGGTTTTACCAGCGAGAAAGTGCTGAAGGTGTTTGAGAAGGTGGTAGGCGATTGGTGAGAGGCCTGGAGAATAATGCGGGTGACGCAGAACTTCAACCCTTAATTCGTCCAATTTTCGAATAGTGATTTGTGAAACACGTACATATGTAGTTGTCGTGCAAAAGAATCGGACCTCTTTGGGTTGACCCCTGTTGGCTGAAGTCGAGGCAATTTTCTGTAGATTTTGTCGATTTCCTTACAGAAGGGCTCTGCTTTGATCGTTTGGCCTGGTGCCAAAAAGTTGTGATGGATCACACCAGCCGCCGACCACCACACAGTAACCATTGCCTTTTTTGGTGGAGGTGCTCAGCTTGTCCTCATCAACATCACTATGCCTCCCAGGACCTTCATGTTCTTCCAAGCTCTCATCTCCATTCCGGAACTTCTGATACCAACGATACGCCGTCCGAATTGTGGAACATCCTTGACCGAATGCGGCGTTGATCTTCTCGTCCGCCTCCTTAGCGGTAGTGCCCAGCTTGAATTCATACAAGTAAATGCCTCGGATTACCCTTTTGTCCATCTGCAAAAAAGTCAATAAAACTCTAAAGTTTTCCCACTTTTACATAGAAAATTTAATACTCGCCGGTAGAGCAAAGTTTGCGCTTCTAAATGATATGCCACATGTTACGGTTTGTTCTTGATCAAACGCGTAAAGACGCACCAAAAATGGCGCGAGCCAGTGCCATTTAGTTCGTTACAACCTAATATTACAACAGTTTGATGCGCCGCTGCGCGATTGCAGTTATCAGGATGTCCGGAAAGTTCTTAGCGTTTTGAGTGCTTCAATTTGAACTGTCATAACTTTCTCAAATCTTATCCAATTTCGTAGAAATAAGAACCGTTCGAATCAGCACATTCTCGTCAACGGAAAGCCGATCGGCTTTTTCCATCAGCGAAAAAATTAGGTGGTCGAGATTTGGCTTGGAGCTGATTAGTGAAGGCTTTGCCAGCGAGGATGTTCGGAAAGTGATTGAAAAGGTAGTAGTCGGTTGGTGAGAGGTCTGAAGAATATGGCGGGTGAGGCAGAACTTCAGCCCTTAATTCGTTCAATTTTCGAATTGTGATTTGTGAAGCGTGTGGGCTGGCATGTTATCGTGCAGAAGAGACGGATCTCTTCGGGTTGACCCCTGTTGGCTGAAGTCGAGGCAATTTTCTGTAGATTTTGTCGATTTCCTTACAGAAGGGCTCTGCTTTGATCGTTTGGCCTGATGCCAAAAAGTTGTGATGGATCACACCAGCCGCCGACCACCACACAGTAACCATTGCCTTTTTTGGTGGAGGTTCGCCTTTGGAAATGCCTAGGGGGTTCGCCGGCGTCCAACCACTGTCCAAAACATTTCCTGTTATGATGCAGGATCCATTTTATCAAAGCTGGTGATAATTTGATTTTAAAACGGGTCAATTTTGTTGCGTAAAAGTAGGGAAGAACGAACCTCGAAACGTGACGGATTTTTGCCGCCCACTCAACTTGTGGGGCACCCACTTTTCGAGCTTTTTCACCTTGCAGAGACGTTTTGAAGCATCCACAACAGCAGTTCTACTAACGTCTAGCCTTTCCGCTATCCCCCGATTTGTTCGAAATGGTTCAGCTTCCACCGATTCCTTCAACTTGTCGTCCAGGACTGCTCTAGGTCAACTTCGAGGCTGAAATCTCCGGTCCGAAATTCACTGAACTGCTGGCACACAGTGCTTTTTCCAACACTATTAGGCCCCCACACTTGGTTGATTTGTCGAGCTGACTCGGCTGCGGATTGTCCCAATTCGATGTCAAAATGAGATATCGTTCGGAATTGCTCCTTCGACATGCTTCAATAACCTCTTCAAGAACAAAATTATAAAGCAACGTTGAGTCATAAATTATTTAGTCAGATAGAGGGAAAAATTCTGTACAGAATATTGCATTAATGCGTAATGCAAGTTGAATTTTTACTTAATAATAGACGAATAAAAAATAGTAACACAAAACGCTGAGAATCTTCCGGACAACCTAATATAATCTAAACAAGCATATAGATTAACTCCACGACATTCTTTAGGAATGAAAGTCGTGGCGCATCCCGATTGACTAACGCCAACCTTATCCTTTTATAAAGCAGCTCCTTGACTTAGTTGGGTGTTTTTCTGCATCCCAAAGATGCTGTGCAGTTTCGGCCATCACCGAGAGCACGTGCCGCTTGTTTGGCTTTTTGTGGTTGGTCCTCTGTTTTCCATGGCACTTCCGTTCATGACCCATTTGGGGTGGAGGTGGTGCTGGTTTTTACGTGCATCCTGAAATCGAGGATCCTTGGTTAGGGTCCCGCTCACACCAACTAATCTTCCATCTCCTCATGGTAAGTGAAGTGATACCAGACAATTTGATTGGGTAATGTAAAACACTGTCTTGTCCATGTCTAGTTTGAAAAGTTGATCTAGTAATTCAAGCTTTTTATAGACAACCAGTGCTCTACTGAGCTATCTACTCAGCTCTGCACCTGCTTACTTGCTCGAATGACGAGTTTGTTTTCTTCGTAGCAATTAGTGGTATCAACATTCTAGTTCTTGTTATGTTGGTTAATTTTCGAGACAAACATATTTTCCTGTAGAGCCGGGTGTTTTCTGAGCTCAAGCGAGTAACCTGATGCACCTGCCCGCGTGAATAGGTGATTCAGCTCATGTAGATCTCGGGTCCCACTGCTTTGGGCTAACCAACTCGGCACGAGGGTGTTCCTCGGTCTTACTTGTTAGGCTGTCGCAAAGTTAATCGCCGAAACAGACCGCTTTCTTCAAGCTTCATGGATTACACCTTTACCAAAAAGTAACCATAACCATTTTAGGGTGAAGGTCGGGTTTAGGAAAGGATGTTGGGGGGGGGGGCATCCTTACTTGCTCACAAATCCACGCTTCATATCATCTTAAAGAACCCAATTTTTATTTACAGTTATAACACGGCTTACAAAGGGCTCGTTTTCAAAGCGAACTAGCAGGTTGGAGCGAGTGTCGAAACGTGCCAGACCCTGCTCATCGGTCAGCTTCGATGTCTTCTTCACCTTGCAGATGCTCGCCGAATTCTTTCTACCGTACTATGATGGATGTACGCGAAGGTCCTCTGCTAACGTACATGTATTCATCTCCGGATTTGCTTCGACGGCCCTCCTCAAAACTTCATCGTCAAGGGACCACCTGCGTCCGCGATCCGGTTTTCCTTCAAGATCATAATCGTCAGAAGCGATTTTCGAAGCAAAGCCTCTCCGTTTCCTTGGACAGTCCGTCCCAAAAGCGCTGCTGGTTATGGCATGCCTTTGCCCCAGAATGTCCCAATTTAATTTCGTAAAGCCTGATGACTGGATGTCGCGTCGGTTCATGATTTTACGAAGCCCTGGAGAAGGTCGGCTAGAAAAATCAAAGCGACATCCACATATGTTTCTTGAAAGAGCAGGAAAACACTGTCTAACGGTATGCGTCTTTTCCCTGAAACGGAATGATTTGGGGGTAAAAAAAACTTATTTATTTATACCACATGTGCCGAAGCGGAGATTAATTTTGCGACAGCCTAATAGCATGCGTGGCGTATCCCGGAAAGAGATCGACTAGGCGATCTTTGCCCTTGTTCTTTAACCTGGTTAATTTGTTCACTATAAATATTACAATAATAATTATAATTATTATTTTAATTATAATAGGCAGATTTTACCAGGCAGGATTCAAGCCCGCCATCTCTGCTATCCAGGCAGGTTAGCCCATTATATCTACCATCAGCGCTTTTGCGCCTGGGGCCGGATGAATCAACGACTTACGATTTACGATTCGACAGAGAAATTACAGCGGAAAGTCCTGATAACGACAACATTTCACCATGTCGGCCGTTGAAAAAACGCGTTAATTCGCGTTTTTTAAAGAATTTCGGCTGTAATTTCTCCATAAGATTGTTCGTTCCATGAGCTTCATTCTAGTGTCGTCTTCTTTTCAATTTTGAAACTCGAAGTTGTTCAATATTTATTGACAACGTGTCGGGCTTAAAGCCCTTCTTTCAGGTCTAAAATAACTGTGTTGCATATATTACACAATCAACAAGAAGGAAGAAATGAAGTATGCAATGAACCTTATCAGTCTCTGAGGGCGCACAGCGTGACTGCTGAGGATGATGGCGACATTGAGAGACAGGAGACCGGTCACTGTCCGCGGATGTATACAAAGAGCCCAGAGACCCTGCACTTCATTTACGGCCAAACCGCCCAATAAGAAGTCCTTGCCCCCACCCTCCCTTCCATCTTTCCCGTAGGTTCCAAATCTGTAAAGCGTCAGTTGTTCCGTTGACCATATATGTGTGATGTATGCAACACAGTTATTTTAGACCTGAAGATGGGCTTAAGGCTCGAAACGTTGTCAATAAATATTGAACAACTTTGAGTTTCAAAATTGAGAAGAAGATGTAATTTGTCCGTTAAATCGCAGTAAGTCGTTGATGAATCCGGCTACTGGCGGAAAAGTATTAATCGCAACTCATATCTAACAGCTTGTTACCTCTTTAATAGTCTTTAAACACTGTGAGAGTTTCTTCTTTCCTCTCGTGTAAGGCACATTTTCACGCGCACAAAAATAAATAAATAAATAAAACCCGAGGCCAAAGTGGCCCGTGTCCCTTACTCATGCAGATAAGGGAGCGAGAGAACCGGCCTCAGGCCATACGCTGCTTGACTGGAGATCACTCCACCGCACGCCTCAACGCGTGCTCAGTGCACTTCACTGCATCCCGGCCGGAACCGTTGAGTTGAGCCTGAGCGCCACTCACCCACGCACCCCACTGACCTGTAGTCTGGGCGTCGCGGTCAAGCTGAGTTGACTAGGAGCTGAGGCCGGATTCAGGAACGCGGCCGAAGGTAAATCCTTCCACGATTTACCTCGACGGCCACTTCCCCTGGACTTACCTCTGTTTCTGATTCTTGACGGCCAAAGAAAGGGTTTTGCTCCACTGCCAATTTCAGGGGTGTGGCTCGTGGACTCATAGGTTGACCCGAAAGGTCCTGTTGTAGCGCAAGCGGCAATATACGAGCCAATTGCGGCTACGCTCCTACCCTACGGTACCGACCGGTCGCATGCCTTTGCCATCAGTGAGCCACCACGATTGCCTAATTAGTAGAAAAACGAGAGAAGGAAATAAGATGTAATGCCAGCGGAGAGATGCATTGGGTCAGAAATTGGCAGTGGAGCAGAACCCTCGCCTTGAAGGTAAATGTTCCCCTACGCGCTGACGAGGTAGCATTTACCTCCACACTTACCTCAGGTTTTCCCGCCACACGTTCATGAATCGCGCGTAAGTGGGGAGTGGGGGTAAATCTTGCACTTACCCGCAGGTAAGTCGTTCATGAATCCGGCCCCCGTAGGGGTATGAGAGTGCTAGATGGAAGAAACATACCCCCTTTATACCGTACCCTCACATTCGCCGGTATACTCCTAGGTGAAGGATACTCGACGATCCTCGTTGGGATCTTCGCGTGCTCAGGAGGATTTCTTTACCCTAAGCCTGGAGTTGATAAATCCGGCCTTAGTAGTGCACAACGTGCATACAATTCATTTTCCTTTTGATCGGACGACTATACGACTATACGACTCGGATAAGATGTCAAATGTCTGACTGATCGCTGGTATCCACACCTCTCTGTTAGGCATCTGTTATACTCCCGCGGGAGCATCCGCGGAACGTCCGCGGACCAATGGTGCACGGCGGAGGCGGGCGTGGCGAGGCGCGGCGATTGGCCAGGTGAGGAGTCTCGGCGCGATTCCCGCCCTTCCGCGGATGCTCCCGCGGGAGTATAACTCAGGCCTTAGGCATTGCTCATTAGTTGCACAAGACTGGATGGTCGCCAAAATCGCCAACGACCGCACTGACGGAAACTTAAACAAATCGCTGTGCTTCTGACTTCCAACAGTGAATGCACCTCTCCAAGCAATGGCATCAGCATGAAAAGCTGTGTTTTATGACAATCGCAAAGCCCGAAAGCTTACTTACTTACTTACTCCCCATTAGCGGGCGTGAGGTTTGAGCGCGTCCTCGTAGCCAATAACGTCGCTGTGGGTGCCGTGGAGTGCTGAGAGTCACGGACAAAGTTCTGCCATGCCATACTATCCAGAACCATTTCACTCCCGCGCTATAAACACTTGCCTTGTTTACTCAAGTGTTTTGTATTTGTTTTATCCACGTCTTCTTTAGTGCGGCTCGCTAGACTTTCCATTCACTTGGTCTGATTCTTCTCAGCAATTTGTTGGGTATTCGTTGAGCCGCCATTCGACTTACATGTCCAAACTACCGTAGTCTGCGCTTTCGGTTTTTGGATTCGACAGTGGGCTGGTTGCAGCAGCAATTGCGGATATTGCCGTTTTTGATCCGATCACGAATTGAAACGTTTAGTATACGCCTGAGGCACCTCATGTGGAAGACTTCTAGCTTCTGCAAATCAACTTTCAGAAGTACCCATGTTTCAGCACCATAAAGCAATATTGGCATCACAATGGATCGAAATACGCGCATTTTTGTTGCGAGCGACAACCTTGCGTCTCCTCTGTAGACACTAGGTTAGTGAGCCGAAGGTCATCGCAGCCTTGCCAATACTGCCGTGAATTTCTGCGGTGCATGAGACTTTGTTCTGCTGCACTATTGAACCGAGGTACTTGAACTCCGCTACTTGTTCGATCTGGGAGTTGTCCGAGTAGTGTGCATGGTGAGCCATCGGTTGTGAGCGCCTTTGTCTTTTCAGCGTTTATAGTTAATCCGTATGGAAGAGCAGTAGCGGCGATTTTTCGAAGATTATCATTTGCCTCTGCAAAGATAGCACTATCGTCAGCGAACATGAGGTCCGTAACGAACTGGTTGTCTCCAATTTGAGCTCCTTGTCGTCCTCTAAACACCTTCCGCATAACTGCATCCACAACGATATTGAAAACAACAAGCAGGGAGTTCTGGCGTCAAAACCGGAACTCCCCGAAAGAAGTCCAGTGTATCGGAAACTGCCCCCACGTAGTCAGACCATCATCGACGCTCGCTTCTGTCAACAACACGTCCAGATCCAGCAAAGATTTGTAGAAAAAGGAGTTGGCAGGAACCGAGTATAACTCCCCACCCCATACGGTACTTTAGACGCTGGAAAAAATCGAGGATTTGGGCTGGAAGAAAATCAATCTCCCGTTATACAACGTAAAAATTGCATTGTGCGATTACCATCTATTCTGGTCGAAAAATCACTTTCTCCGTTGTGGGCGCTTCACCAAGATCGATGAGGCCACGGCGATGGTAGAGGAATTCTTCAGGTTGAAACCGTCCAAGTTCTACAAAAATGCACTCACTGCATGAAAATTGGAAGAAACTCATTGAGAATATAGCGACAATTAGGTCATTTAACTCAATCATTTTTCTTTTCTCACAATCTTGTTTTCTGCTGGAAAGCAAATTTTGTTGCAAAATTTGTGACTCAACCTAATATTATTCTTATCGGAAAGTCCTGATAAGGTTCTTTTCAAAAATCCAGAACTTTTCTTGGGTTGGAAAAAATTCCGACTGGGATTTCTATTATATTATATTTATTTATTTATTTATTTATTTATTTATTTATTTGTGCATAACGTGCGCCATAAAGAACAGTGATGAAGCAAGTGAAGTATACTATCATTATGCACTGCAACTTTGGTAGGGCCAGTGTTTTGCAGCATTCAAAAGCCTAAGTACGTGGGGACTGCAATCACGAACAAACGTATAATGAGACTAAAAAGTAGTATATGAATTAATGAAAGGAATTTAAGCAAATAACTTTATTGAAACCTTGGATGCAGTGATCGGTTTGGCGAACAGTATAACTATGGCGTGACTCCGATGGAGTACTGAAATCACTTTCGAGCAGCTAGACAGAAGGAGGCACCTAGGAGTCCGGTCTTAATTCCGGTCATACCTAGGCCTTCATTACGCCTCCATTCGAGACTGCTTCCATAGTAACTGAGATAATCAAACCGAATTTGCAGCAGTACATTGTCGAGAATGTCGAGAATAAAGCTGTATATACATTATATATAAAGAAAAACACAAATGTAAGATCAGTGTATTGCATAGGCTCCTCTGTACTTAAGTTTTGAATAACAGCCGCCGACGTCAAGCACAAAAAGAGCAGGCATAACGACTCAGTAAGCATGACTAAAAAAACAACACACAACACAAACAGGTATTAGATCATAGTAACACAGCACCACATCTCAGGAAACTCGCGACCCATTGAGCATATGCTAACGGAGAGGCAGGCAGATCTGCAGTTAACTGAACAATGCTGAAAGCGGATTGACCATAGCCTAGAAAATTCGGGATTAGCAAAAATGCCGGTACTTTAGTAATCGCGGAAAATCCAACCTCATAATTCTTCTTTTAAAAACTTTAGCTGTGTTTGCCTGAAATAGTTTAACAGGAAGAAGACTCATCCATCTAACACATCGATAGAAAAAAGAATGAAAAACAGTTAAGTAATGTCTTCGATTTATCCTAGTGTAATGAACATTTAGGCTATTTATTCTCGGGCTAGTAGGCCTATAGACCCAGTAGTTGCTTGAAGGTAGCTTAACCTTTTTCCTTAGAATACGGTAGCAAAATACCATGTCCGCCACTAGTCTTCTGCATTGCAAACAACGTTTGGAAAACATTCTTAATCGGTCTTTGTAGTTAGGCAAAGCAGTGCGATCAGAATAGCTGGTTGTTTTGTACCATGGAATTCGAGTAAAAACTTGTTGGACTTTTTCGACCTTTAGTACATTCTTTTTGAGATAAAGATTCCAGATTTGTGTGCAGTATTCAAGGTGTGGCAGTACGTATGTCTTGTAAAGACGTATCAATACTGCCGCATCGGAGCATTTAATGTTACGCAAGATCGAAAATAGTGCACTATAAGCCTTTTTAGTCGAAAAGTCAATGTGTTTCGAAAACTTGAGTTCCTGGCTGAAAATAACTCCAAGCTCTTTGACAGAACTGCAATTTGGCAAAGCTACACCATTGATAGAAAAATCGACGGGGTCAGAATCGCCTATATGTAGGACCGTGCTCTTATCCAAGTTGAGAGGGATATTCCAGCAAGTAGCCCATTGATTCAATTTTTCAGCTGAAGCGAGAAGAGCTGTGTGTACCACTGTTTTATTCGCCTCATCGTATGTGCCATATATTTTGATGTCATCGGCATAAGCTTTAACATGTATTCGGGAATCAATCTTAAGTAACTCAGGCAAGTCGTGGGTATACATCAAAAAGAGAAGAGGTGACAAGACGGCACCTTGAGGTACACCGCTAGAGCAGATATGGTTAGCAGAGTAGGATTGTCTAACCTTAACCGTCATATCCATACCGTCACCCTATTTAAAATCATATAATATTAATAATATGATATTAAAATTTTTTAAATAATATTATAATAAAACACATAATATTTGAAAATTTATTAGGTTAAACTAACGCGAACGCAGTGAACTGCACAGTCTTCACCTCTGTTTTAAACGTGCGCCCAAAGTTGTCACGCAGACACCTCAAACTTGGCTGAATAAACCTGAATTTTAATTTAACTGAAAGAATACCTTTGAAAAACATGCGCAGTAGCTATTTCTTGGTCCGACAAGTACAACTATTTAGAAAATGCATTACGTAAACTGCAGATAAGCGTATTATTGCGTCGTCGCCACGCGAATACCTCAAACTTGGGTGACTAAACCTTTATTTCAGTCTATTTCCAATAAATGAATATATGGAATCAGCATTGTATGAGTCCCTAGTCTTCTTTACAGTCATTATTATTGAGCTCATAAGGGAAGGTGCTGACATGGATAAGGTAGCAACAAATGGTTTCTTGATGAATACACCTCCAGCCGTACGGTTTTGATAGGGAACGGTATGATGCTGACCTTTCTGTCGTTGCGATTTTCAAAACGCACGTCTCTTTGTCAGAACATGCAAAAATTGAACGCGTGGCTTATTCTAAGGTACATCCTGTCTTAACATTCCCCACTGTCCGCCGCATCCTCTTCTGCCCACTGGCCGTGAATTCTTCGTTCTATTACGTCCCTGTATTTTTTAGGATTTCGCGCCTTCTTCGCATTTAAGCTATCCCTTCCGCTGTCCTTTCGCGAGGCTTTCGAGGAATAAGTCTAAAAGCTAGGATAAAGGCTTATCCTGTAATGTGCTTCGAAAGGTGCCTGCATGTCAATGCCACCCACATAATCCATTGACCTCTAGTGTTCACATCCGCTTAGGAAATTTATGGGGGATTCTTTCCGAGAACACTTTCAAGTACGTCGCGAAATATTTGGGGCTCAGCACTACTTTCAGCGGAAATGCATTCACTCGGAAAGAAAAAAGGACTAAAGTCGTGAAGACATCCACGATGTGTAGGCGGACACGGATCAGACTCTTACATACGAGATCCAAGCAACAATGCGCTGAATGACAGGAGCTCTGGGATTCAAACCTCAAGGGTTTTTTCGCCACCTCTCTTCAGATAAACCGTTATTACATTTATTAGGTTGTAACGAAATAAATGGCACTGAACTACTGTAAATTTAAACAGTTAATATCTCGGCTTGTAGGCAAGTTTATTAATCGAAATAAAAACCTTCTGATTCTACACATCTTTGCCAACGTGACACAAGCTTTTTTGTCCCAGTAGCATAAAAATCAGAAGTTCTGGAATTGACGAAATCTTCGAAGGCACTTTCGGCATCCTGTTGGTATTTGAATATTTTCCCTACCAAGAAGTCGCCAAGATGCTTGAAGAAATGGTAGTCTGTTGGGGAGAGGTCGGGAGAAAACGGAGGATGTGGTAGAGTTTCAATACTCAGCTCATTCAATTTCTGCAACGTCATTCGTGCTACATGGGGGCGAGCATTGTCGTGCAGAAGGAGAACTCGCCTTCGGTTTACCAAGGCCGGCCGGATATCCTTCAACTTTTTCATCATTTCTTCAATTTCAATGCAGTACTTCTCTGCCGTGATGGATTCACCGGGAGGGAGGAAGCTGCGGTGAATAATTCCCGGCGAACACCACCATACTGTCACCATTACTTTCTTTTGGTGCAATTCCGGCTTCGCAAAAACCTGGGGCTCTCATCGCTGTCCACCCACTGTGCCGATCGTCGCCTGTTGTCGTACGTTATCCACTTCTCGTCACAGGTTACGATGCGATCAAGGAATGGGTCCGTTTCGTTCCGTAGAAGCAGTGCGGGCGAGATCTCATATCGTCGGTTTCTTTGCTCCTCAGACAGCTCGTGAGGCACCCATCTTTCCAGCTTTTTGGTCTTTCCAATTTCCAATTTGTGTGGATCCTCCTCTACCACATCTCTCAGCTTGTCCTCATCAACATCACTATGCCTCCCACGACCTTCATGTTCTTCCAAGCTCTCATCTCCATTCCGGAACTTCTGATACCAACGATACGCCGTCCGAATTGTGGAACATCCTTGACCGAATGCGGCGTTGATCTCCTCGTCCGCCTCCTTAGCTGTAGTGCCCAGCTTGAATTCATACAAGTAAATGTCTCGGGTTACCCTTTTGTCCATCTGCAAAAAAGTCAATAAAACTCTAAAGTCTTCCCACTTTTCATAGAAAATTTGGTACTCACCGGTAGAGCAAAGTTTGCGCTTCTAAATGATATGCCACATGTTACGGTTTGTTCTTGATCAGACGCGTAAAGACGCGCCAAAAAATGGCGCGAGCCAGTGCCATTTAATTCGTTACAACCTAATATATTGTATATGCGCGATTGCAGTTATTAAGATGTCCGGAAAGTTCTCAGCGTTTTCAGTGCATCACTTTGAACTGCCATAACTTTCTCAAATCTTATCGAATTTGGTCGAAATAAGAACCGTTATAATCAGCACATTCTTGCCAACGGAAAGCCGGTCGGCTTATTCCATCAGCGAAAAAATTAGGTGGTCGAGATTTGGCTTGGCGCTGATTAGTAAAGGCTTTGCCAGCGGATGTTCTGAAAGTGATTGAAAAGGTGGTAGTCGGTTGGTGAGAGGTCTGAAGAATATGGCGGGTGAGGCAGAACTTCAGCCCTTAATTCGTTCAATTTTCGAATTGTGATTTGTGAAGCGTGTGGGCTGGCATGTTATCGTGCAAAAGAGACGGATCTCTTCTGTTGACCAATGCTGGCTGAAGTTGAGGCAATTTTTGGTGCATTTTGTCGATTTCCTTACGGTAGGACTCTGCTCTGATTGCTCGGCCTGGTGCCAAAAACTTGTAATGGATCACTCCAGCCGCCGTCCACCGCACAGTGACCATTACCTTCTCTTGGTGGAGGTTCGCCTTTGTAAAATGCTTAGGGGGTTCGTCAGCGTCCAGCCACTGTCCGGATTGTCTCCTGTTATCATACAGAATCCACTTTCATCACAAGTGATGACTCGATCCGAAAATGGGTCACTTTTGTTGCGTAAAAATAGACAAGAAGAAGTCTCGAAACGTCACAATTTCTGCCGCTCACTCAACTCGTGGGGCACCCACTTTTCGAGCTTTTTCACCTTCCCAAGCCGTGTCAAAGCCTCCGCAAGAGCAGTTTTGCTGTCGTCTAGCCGCGATGCCGTCTAACTGCTTGGGATGCTTCACCTCCCACCAATTCCTTCAACTCATCGTCCAGGGGCCGAATTCATCAACAATTAAACCCGTGGGTATGCGGGGTACAAGAGGTGGAGATAAGGCAAGAGTCAAAGACGCAGGCTTCATCGTGGGTACTTCTACCCCTATACCCGCGGGTTAGTCGTTGATGAATCCGGCCACAGGACTGCTTCAGGTCGACCGCTACGTGGGTCGTTTTCGACGGTGAAATCTACGCTCCAAAATTCACCGAATCAGTGCTTTCTCCAACACTATTATCCCCCACACTTGAATATCGTTCGGAATCGCTCTTTCGACATAATTCAGTACTATTGTAGTTTCGATTACTATTTTCTAGAGGTCAAGGAGAAATCAAATGAAAATTTTTCGCCCAAACTTCGCCTGGGGCTATTTAGGGCGCTGATCATGCATCTGACATCCTTTCCAACCACTTATGAATTTTAATTTTACTAAAAAAAAAGTCATCATTCTGGCTTTCGGCAAGCTTACAGTATCTCTTCTACATTTTAATAGCCAGCTGGTGTTCACTGCCTTTCCCTAGCTGCTCGTTGCTACAGTAGTACGCTTATCCATTAGGATTAACTTTTCTGATGGTTTGTTTTTACTGCAAGAAGTGGCACTATCGTACATTCGCGACTCCTGAGGTCGAGGAGAGGAGAAAAACATTTGTTGTCCAAACTCCGTCTAAGAAGGTTATTTGGGGTGCTCATCACGAATCTGACATCCGATTTTGAAATTTCTGCCGATTACGGTAGATTACTGTAGGTACCGGTGACTAAGGCTGTCGAGGTCATAATCACCGATTTCGCCCAAACTTCTCTTAGGGGGGGGGGGTTATTTGGGATGCTGATCATGAATCTGACGTTCGTTACTCGTTTTACGCTGGAATACAGTAGGTTACGGCAGGTACCGGTGACTAAGACATGGCAACCGATTTCGCCCAGTAAGAAACGCTTGAGAATATCTGAACAAGTATCTTAACCTTGCACAGCAGTCGACATCTAATCAGCTTCTAAGTGGTTGGCGTCCGTCCTGCTCACCAACCTCAGGAACAATCTGCCACTTCCCCGTTCGTATATTCCGAATAGCCACTGGTGTTGGCGCACTCAGCGCCCTCTATTGTACTTTCTCTTGACCACACAAATTTCATCCAGTTCAACCGTGACCCGAAACCCTCCAAGAATCGGGGCATTTCTTAGGAAATACTCGCAGAAATCATCGCTGAAGTGTCGTTCTACCGTAAGCTACCGTAATCGGCCGAACTTCAGAAACCGATGTCAGATTCGTGATCAGCACCCCAAATAACCCCACCCCCTAGGCGAAGCTTGGGCGAAATCGGTGATTATGACTTCGACAACCCTAGTCACCGGTACCTACAGTAGCCTACCGTAATTGGCCAAAATCTTAACGACGGATTTCAGATTCGAAATATAAAAAACGTTGAGACATACATTATTTAGTCAGATAGATCGTTCGGATTTGCTCCTTCGACATACTTCAATAAGCACTTCAAGAACAGAAGTATAAAACAACGTTGAAGCATAAATAAGATAGAAAAATTCTGTACAGAAAATAGCATTAATGCGCAATACAAGTTGAAATTTTACTTATTAATAGTCTTATGAAAAATAGTAACACAAAACGCTGAAAACTTTTCGGACAACCCAATATATAATTGCAATGGTCTACAGTTCCACTAGTTAGTTGCTGTAATAAATTCATCCGTAATACTTGATGTATAAAACATAAAACTATCAGTTGATGAAACAGAACGGTAAAACTCATAGATCGCATTCGAGACCCCTGACCAGTGAACTTTAGTCGATTCTCTGGTCAGTCCTGTGGCGTCCGATATTTCTCGACGCTTTCCGGAAGCGCCACTTTGTAGCCGATAACGGTCGGTCGACGCCATTCCATCACGTCATTGTGACGTGTGGCTCCCTCTATCTGACCTTCTGGGTGCAGATGACCGGCTAGTGCAGGCTAGTGAACTCGTTGAGCTAGCGTACTGCCGAAGGAGCCTGTCGATTGTTTCATGAATTTCCCCGGTTGGAACTAATCGACTATTTTCTGCCATTTTTGGAGCTGTTGCCTGTTTGCGGAAGAAGTCCTCGTATCGATTGTTATCGTATATCTGTGTATATTCTTTAGCCGTTTAGTTGTTCTTGGTCATAGGGCATAGATTCCCACGGTAATCGATTAAACCGATAAAATTTGGAGTCCATGTATCGATCGAATTGCTACACATATCGGTTGCTTGTTTCGCTGTTCCGTGATCACGACAGTATACTTTACCACTGCCGTCGATTCAATCGATAGCAAGCCCACGTATCGATTGGTTTATTGTTCACATTTATTTATTTACTTATTGTGTGGTTATTTAATTTTTTGGCCATGACAGCATACTTCCCCATCCAAATCGACTAAATCGATGTCCGAAGAAATCCTCGTATCGATTTCTCGTGCGACTCATATTCAATTTTTCTTCGCTACTTATCGTTTTTCTCCGATTTTCGCTATCCCTCGATTTGTCTGGCACGCAATCGATTTAATTGCTCGCTCCATCCTCACATTATTGATCGTATCGATTTCTTCCAGGCGAGGTGTCGATGTCGCTCTGATGTCTACGTGTAACGCCAACCAGCAAACGGCGGATTGGTGCTATCCAAGCGAGGTGGGCTTTGCACACCTAGCAGTTTATCCTAAGTTTTATTGGTACATTTTCTTGGTGGTGGTGTAGAGCTAGTTTCCCACGGCAATCGATTGGATCGATAACAGTTGCAGTCCTTGTATCGATTGTTTATTGCGTCTATTGATTTGCTGTTTCATTTTTCTTGGTTATACCAGAATAGCTTCTCACGACACACGACTGAATCGATATCAGGTGAGGTACATGTATCGATTGGTTTATTGCGTAAATTGCTTCGTTGTTCAATTTTCCTTGATCCCTGCAGCACGCTTCTCCATGGAGATCAACTAAATCCATAACAGTAAAAATCCTCGCATCGATTGGTTTTTGCGCATACCAACAGGCTATTTAATTTTTCTTCGATTACTTTCCCACGGTAATCGATCAAATCGATAAATGTAGATTCCCTGTATCGGTCGAATTGCTCCATATATCGATTGCTTGTACCGTTTTCCTGTGAATACGACAGTGCACTTTTTCACAGTTGTCGATTCAGTTCGATATCAAGGGTTCATGGGCCGATTGATTAACTACAATATCGTGTGCATTTTATTTTTCCTTAATTATGCGATCCCTCCTTCCAATGGCAGTCGGTAAATTCATAGCAGGAGTTGCTCTTATATCGATTGGTTTCTATACCCTGCGATCGATCTGCGTAGAGATTGTAAGTTAGATATGTTTAATTATTTTTCATTTTTTACACATCCGTTATCTTTTTATTTATTTACTTATTTATTTATTACAAAAAAAACTTTACATGCGATAACCCAGCTGGTTCTGATACTGGAGGCATGTAAACATTTACATTGATACATGCACACATACATACATACATACATACATACATACATACATACATACATACATACTATACATTGGATCCGAATGAATCATTTTCGGATATCCGATTCGGATATTGCGATCCGAATCATACAAAAATCCGGGGTCCCCGAAATTACCGTTATCCGAATCATCCAAAAATCCGGGGTCGGCAAAATTGCCGTTATCCGAATCATCCAATTATCCGAAGATTTTCGATCGGATCCAATGTATAATACATACATACATACATACATACATACATACATACATACATACATACATACATACATACATACATACATACATATATATACATACATACATACGCATGCATACATACATAAATACATACATGCATGCATACATACATATATACATACATACATACAGGGTGGCTGAAAAGTTCGAGCGAATTTTCAAAGTATTTCATCAGCACGGAGAAACTACATAAACAAAACTGATTTACAAACAAAAATAACAACAACTTTATTAGAACAATAACAACAGAATACGACAGAAGAATTTCCAACAAGTGGTTAAAATTGCCTCCATTGGCTTGAGTACATTTTCGCAGTCGCTTTGAGAAGTCGCTGACGACGGTCTCGCACTGATCCGCTGTAATCTTGTTCCAGCATCGGATCAATGCCAATTTCAACTGCTCCACAGGGGCGTCTTTTGCAGTAGAAATCTTCTGCTCCATGATTGACATCACCGAGTAATCCATCGGGTTGAGATCAGGCGAGTTCGGTGGCCAGATGTCCTTGCTGCAAAAGCCTGGGAGGAGCTCCTCACAAACGGCAATCGTGGAATTGGCGGAATGCGCAGGTGTCCAGTCCTGCCAAAGAGAAAAGCCATTTTTGCAAAACGCCACGTCGCCTACGGCTCCAGTACATCGCGGAGGACATATTGCTGGTAGCTGGTGGCCTTGATTTTGACGTTGTGCTTCTTGAAGGCCCCTAGCGTTTTTCCGGTGGCGCATACCCGAGCGCACACCATCACCGAGGATGGAAAATGACTGCGGCTGATGGTCCTTGCGGCCGTCGTGTTCTGCTGACCCTTCTTGAGCAGTTGCCGGCGATTCTGGCAGTAGTGAACCGGCTGAACTGTTAAGATCTTCTCGGTGGATCAGTGTGCGATCGTCGTCAGCGACTTCTTAGCACATTCACAACCAGAGCGTTTTCGCGCCCAGTGCGCGCGACGGCCCGCGGCTTTTTTTTTGGCGCGTGCGTGTGTACACTCATTTGCGTGGACAGGCGCTGAAAAAAAGACAGTCTTAGAAAACAAAACTGTAGACTCAAGAAAAGTCCAGAAGAACTGCACAGCTTGCTATAAAAAACTGAGTAGCAGCCTGGGAAGAGATATTGCCAAGAAGAAAGGATAGTCCATACGCGCTGCACCAGTTCCGAAAAATGTGTTTGTTTGAGATCCTCCAACGATAGGAAGTGTTTTTGTTAAAAGTTTGTGCAATGTCATAATCATTCAGGGTCTAGGTTGTTTTATTTAAGAGTTCAATTCACATTTCATCTGTAGCTTGTGCAATAATTCTGGTCTAGAAGTATGTGCGCTTATTGTGTTTCAGTAATGGAAAAAGTTCTTGTCTTGTTAATTACGATAAAGCCAATCATTTTTCTGTCTACGCAAACCCAACATTTTTTGTTACTATAATTTGGGAATTTGAGAAGAAAATCGAACAAAAACATCATTAAACAAAGTTCTTCCAAAACTCCCCCGTCCACTCAAATGAGTGGACACCGTCCGTCGCGCCCTCTCCGTTGTCCACTCATATGAGTGGACATGGTCGCGAATGTGTTGAAGCGACTACGAAAATGTATTGAAGCCAAAGGAAGCATTTTTGAGCACCTGTTGTAAATTTTTCTGTTGTATTCTGTTGTTATTGATCTTATGAACTTGTTTTTATTTTATTTTTTGTAGATCTATTTCGTTTATGTAAATTTTTTGAACTGCTCAAATACATTGAAAAAATGCCCGAACTTTTCAGTCACCCTGTATACGTACATACATACATACATACATACATACGCCATTGACAAGCTTTGCATGTTTTCCGTTACTTGGCAGTTACCACTTGCTCTACAGAAAACGTATCATTTACGAATCGGCTCCTCTGAGCTGCCTTGTTCATACTCAGTATCTGGTCAGCCAATCTCTAGAGTGAATGAGATTAAGGACCTAGGCTTTTCTTATACGGACAAGCTAGATTTTAGTCCTCATATAAAAGTTATTTGCAGAAAACCTAGCGTTAGAATCTTATTATATTCAAGGCATTGACGACTAGGGATAAAGAAGTCCTTCTTAAAGCTTACAAGGTGTACGTGAGACCGCTCGTTGAGAGTTCATGCTCCGTGTTCTCCCCTGCAAAACAGAAAGATGTTCTGATGATAGAGAAGATTCAGAACAATTTCACCAGGAAGGTTCTATTGCGAAATGGGGGATTTCTGTACGGCAGAATCCCTAGAGCTAGCATTAATAATGCTTATCTGGGTATTCCATCACTCAAGTCAAGGAGATACTACTTCGATATAGTTATGGTCTATAAACTAGTCAACCACCTGATCCCAGTTTCCTGCACAAAATTCTACACCCTACGACCCTCAGTCACTAGGGGTGGAACCGATAAACTGTTTTTTAGATCACCTAAAACTTCACTAAGAGCCACCTTCTTTACGGTTAGAGCTGGTTTGAGGTATCTCAAATGGAGTAAGACGAGGACTGTGCCGACTTTTCTTTCTTCGTTCAAACGTATGGCAAAAGCGACTATATTCAGTGCAAAATAGTAAATCCGGTGATGCGTTCCCCACGTTTCCGGTCATCCAACCATTTACCATCCTATTGATCCTCCATGTTTACAGACGCTCTATTATCCTATTGTTGTTCTGGTTGTGTTGATGTGGTTTGGGTTCTGTATAACGTCTGTCTTAAACAGCGTAATAAATGAAATGAAATGAAAAACATACATACATACATACATACATACATACATGCATACATACATACATACATACATACATACATACATACATACATACATACATACATACATACATACATACATACATACATACATACATACATACATACTGATTTGCGCTTTGGCGTTTATTTCACAACAAGACAGGATCCGTCTGTCTTGAATGTTGTCGTCGTTTATTTCTGCGTTGACTTTTCTATTTCTTTCGTTGCCTGATCGGCGTAGAGAGCGGCCCCATTTAGGTCGTTGTGCAACGTGTCCATCGAGGGTCGCCTAGGTCTTCCACGACCTCTCTTACCTTGAACTTCCAGCATACATACATACATACATACATACATACATACATACACATATAATACGTCAACGGAGGCTGTATGACTGGCTAATTCACCAAAAACGAGTCGTCGTGCAGGCTCCGCTATCAGTATGCAATCACGTATATCGGCACCCACCGTAGCCCGAAGGGAAGCGCTGCCGACGATGCATCGCAGCGTTTTATTCGCCGGACTGGTGTCTAGCTAAGGAAGACCTAACGAGATTTGCCAATGTTGTTTCGATTCGTGTTTCACTGGAGGAACACGCATACCATTCCCTTTTGGACTTTCAAACGACTGGGATCTCATGAGTTGCCGCCATTGTTCTTCCTTTTTATTTTTTCCAAAATAAATCTTTTATGCGCAGGTCCGTTCAAATCAGGCGCCACATTCCCTTTCTGTTTTGAACGCATTTTGCTTTGCTAAAATTTCGATGCGCTGTAACCCCTTAGTCTTTCACTTTCACCTCTTTAATCTTGATGACTTTCGCTTTTATAATGCCTTTGAGACCAAGCGTTGCAGACTCAGTATTTAATGAGGGATGAGCGTCATAATCATCATACATAAGTGCTGTACTAAAGATTACACCTACGCCTCTCAATAATTTATTATTGCGGCTCAGCCGTTACATGAAATTTAATCCTACCTCAGCCTCCACCTTCATTGAGGATGGATTCGCAGCTCTTCTTTGAGCTTTTTCCAAGAATGGAGGATTGATCGCTCGATAATTATGGACTAAGGAGTTTTTCATATTCTTTATGCGTTTTAAATCTTGTGGCCGTCTAACAATTCCTTCGTGCTAAAGTTCTATAGGATTAAGCACGTACTGTGCTTTTGCCTAGTCGTACTACTTTCATCACAAAGTAGTACAGCCATAACACAACGGTTGTGAATGGGATCAATCTGTGCTAAGAAAATACGGACGATCGCAGCTAACCTTTCTCCCAATGCTTATCATCTTGGGGCCGGATTTATCAACGAATTACAGCAATTTAACAGAGAAAATTCTGTCGAAATCCCTGATAGCAGGTGGTATGGTGAAGCACTTCGTCGCGTTATCAGGGATTGCATCTGAATTTTCCCTGTTAAATTGCTGTAAGTCGTTGATAATTCTGGCTGAATCTTCTTTGTTAAATTGCCTTATAAAGTCGATAATGACGGTGCGTATGCTAATTCTATTTGGTTGGCGAAAAAGTTTTGCACCGAAAATTTTGAAAAAATTTCAAGATTTTAGAGAGATTTCCAAGGATTGTTTGTTTGCTTGTACTTGTAGCACAAACATTCTAGAATGTTTGGCATACGAGGCAAGTTGCCTCTAAGGGTATATAAATGGTGGTCTAGACTTGGGTACCCCACGATCTCTGTGATTCAAACAAGGCTTTGCGACTGAGTATCGTTCAGTCTCTCCTTGTTCGTTTTCGTAATAAGAACTTCCTCGCGAATCTGGTCACAGGAGATGAATCCTGGGTCTTTTTCGTCAACCACAGTTGGATGGCCCAGTGGCTCGCTCAAGGAGAACCACCTCCGAAGCAACCAAAGGCAGACATCCACCAGAGCAAGCCAATGTTGTGCTTGGTGGGAATGCTCTATTATGAGCTCCTTGACGACGGCACCACACTAACATCGAACATCTATGCTACACAGCTGCAGAAGCTGAGCAACATCATGTCTCAGAAACGATGAGGACGAAAGAATGTTTACCTTCTTAACGAAAATGCTCCCCCCCCCCCACTTTTGAAGGTCGTCTCGCCAGAAGTTGCAGGAGCTGAGGTTGGAGGTGCGAACCCACCCACCGTATTTGCCAGATTTTGTGTCATCAAACTACCACCTCGGAGCTCTCACGCAACACCTAAGGGATAGGTGCTTCAACGACCGAAACGAACTGGACTCCGAGGTGGCGCACTTCTTCGAGTCACAGCCGACTTCATTTTGGAAGAAGGAAATTTGTGGTCTCACCATCAGATAGCAGAAAGCTGTAGATGTAAATGGTAGTTACTTCGTAGATTGAAGTCCCTCAAAAAAGTAATAAAAATTTATAAAATTACGCCGTGGTGCGAGCCTTTTTCACCAACCTAATATTTATTAAACTGCTCCCATGGAAGTGTTATTTAAACAAGGTAGCACAGCTGCTTGCAACTGCCACTACCAGATCTTCGATTTCGAACAATACCCTAACAACAGCGATTCTCGATTTTCGATTAATCGAACAAAAAATCGTTTGAATTCGTTCGAACAACTGTTTGAACCGATTAATCGAGTTCAACTCTAACTGTTACTGACGGGAATGTTGGTGGAGAAGACGGTATCGTGCGGAGGTGTCTACGCTGACCGGTGAGCAGTCGGTTTTCGCTCTGCAAAACTCATCGCCGCCATTCTTTCGCGGCTACAGGAAGTATGTACAAGGCTTCACCCCATCCTGACTCTTTTGAAAGGAGCTCGAAAACAATTGCCTGGTATGGTGTTAGATGTCAGAAAGGCATCTGGTAAGGCTGAAGAATTTGACCGAAATTCTTATCAGATCCTTTTCAAGGTTTCATGTCTCAATTTCGTTTGTTATGAAGCACCATTACTCCAGCGCAGCTTCTATGTATTCACGTCAAAACACTGCTTAACCGGCTAACATTATCGACCGGATGGGGAACATTGGCGACAAAGATATGTACTAATCTTGGCACAATCCTGAGATTGTTGAGATTATTTGAGCGTGCAGCCTGTGAATCAGCCACCTTGGAATACGAAGGAACAGCAGATACTTTATCGACGACATTTGATGGTTGCTCCTGTACGTAAATGTCGGTCATAAAAGATCGGAAATAATACGCTTATTGTTCCTTGAAAGCTGTTGCCATTTCACAAGTGTAATAATGAAAATGTCGTCCTGCTCAAGTTTCCAATTTTGAGCGTTGACCATGACAAATGACCTGACCTTTTCATAACGTTTTTATGGGGTCGAAAAAAAAACGTCTAGAGGTGTCACCAATGTCGCCATAGCAGTTTTTTGCTTTCAAGCATTTTTACAAACGTGTATGATAGTTTCTCCGGTTATTTAATCAAACAGTTTTCATAGATATAGATGGCACAATTGAGGCTTTTTCGATGTTCTTTATTGGCAAGCTTTCACTGCTTAGCAGCTTCTTCAGGCCTTTAATAACATCACATATAGTAAATAGTATCAAAACATAGAATAATAACGGTAAATACTAGTCAAGCAGCGGGTCTCGCTAACAGAGCCTCACCACAGCGATGATCTTTACAAACAAAGTTACTGTAAACAACACTTCCGCTGATCTTCTTAATTACTACATGATAAGCCTCAGCGCATCGGTCTGTTCATCCTTACTGTTAATTTCGGGGTTCAGCCTCTTTATTGCAAGGGCCTCGAACAGTTTCCTTTCTAGCGGCGTTATCAGTGAATGTAATACGTTAACTTTAATTGCAGGAGTGTCTTCATGAGTGTGGTGGAGGATGCGGTGTCGCAAAAAGCTGCTTGTAGGGTAAGAAGCAGGGTTTGGCAACGCTCGCACATGCTCGTCGAGGCGTCTGTGAAGTAGCCGCATCGTTTCTCCTATATGTGACCTGATACCCCGTAATTGACAGATTTTATGGGTGTACAATACGGGCTGTTGCTTCGGCCACATTTCTCTTCATAGATTCGTTGTTCGCTTCTGCCAATGAGACAAAAAACCTTATCGCCACAAAGGATTAAACGTATTCTGAAGAATCTATGGAAGCAAAGACGAACACTTCGAGAATAATGAAACAAAATGGCTACAGAGCAGCAGAAGCCAGGTCTTGGCGACCACATTTCATAACGTGTACCTTTGGTCTTATCGTACGTCAACAAACGATTTGCCACGGACGTCAACCGATTTGTGAAAGCGTCAGGACTTCCAGTTAAACTCGTTTTTCGACCACCGCCAAATCTGAAGATCCTGCTTACTGCATCAAGAATCTATTAAGAGAAATGTGGCCGAAACAACTGCTCGTATTGCACAATCCATAAAATCGGTCAATTACGTGGCACTGGCTATTAGGTCACATGCGAAGGCTGTGGTCAGAACTATGTAGGAGAAACGATGGGGCTACTTCCGACGCCTGGACGAGCATGTGCAAGAGTTGACAAACCCTGCTTCTTACCCTACGAACAGCTTTTCGCGACACCGCACCCTCCACCACACTCATGAAGACCCTTCTGCAATTAAGGTTAACGTATTACACCGCTCACTGATAACGCTGCTAGAAAGGAAACTGTTCGAGGCCTTTGCAATAAAGAGGCTGAACCCCGAAATTAACAGTAGGGATAAACAGACCGATGCGCTGAGGCTTATCATGGAGTGATTAAGAATATCAGCGGACGTGCTGTTTACAGTAACTTTATTTGTGAAGAGCATCGCTGTGGTGAGGCTCTGTTAGCGAGATCCGCTGCTTGACTAGTATTTATTATTCTATGTTTTAATGGTATTTACTATATGTGCTGTTACTAAAGAATGCCTAAAGAAGCTGCTAAGCAGTGAAAGCCTGCCAATAAAGAACATCGGAAGTCTCAATTGTGCCATCTATATCTAATTACGAATGAGCTTCCGGGATAGCTCTATTCTATAATTGTCATAATTTAGAATAAAATGTCATTTCGAAGATAAATCATGATGTGCAGAAAAATCGGCAGCAATGGAGGATGTTACAGGCGATGAGCGGGAGCGCTACCTCTGCGCCACCGCTGGCCGGCCATCCTTAAGCCTCCCACAGAGTTCTGCGGCAGCGCCGCGGCCCTATGCTTAACCATAGGGCAGAGACGCAAAGCTCGCCGCCGGCGGCGTCCCTGCCATAGCGGCGAGCGGCGTTGCCGCAGAACTCTGTGGAGGCCTTTACGCAGGACCTATGAGTCACCGCTCTCGCGCCAGCTCTTTCGCACGGCCAACCTGTGATGGGGCCACCCGATCCCGGCAGGCCATAACTCGCTCAGGAATTTCATTTTGCAATTTTGACACCCATATTTGTAATCAGCATTAATGATCCTGGTCTTAACTTGAAGTTCCATGGGAGGTCGAAACCCTTCCCTAGTTAGAACTCAAGGAACCACCCACCTTAAGAATTTAAAGGGCCGTGACGCAGAGAAACCGAAAACCCCAAAGGAGTCGCTGTATCGCTCATGCCGTTAACTGTTCTCTACCCACTGAAAATTCTCTGTTTTTTTTTTGCGAAAACAAAATCTTTGACAGCTGCTGCTTAGGAAAAGCGAAAAAATAATATAGGCAAAACCTTCTGATTGAAGGCGAAGCAAAATCATTTTTGTGTGGAAGGCAACGAAATAAATATTTCCGTCTTTAGCTAGGGTGTTGTCAGTTTTGCATCCCTCTTCCTTATTAGTTACGCTACGAGGGAACACTATAACAATGGATTATGCTAAAAGAGACTTCCGCTCCTGGCACGAAGGATTAGTAGCCGTACAAGAAACGATTGTCTCCGGTAACGTCCCAGACGCGTAGACAGCTTAGGTATTGACGCACGATCACGGCGACGACGTCATTTACAACGTTCCTTTCTCTGACTTCCATCGTCAATATCAATATTGCTGTGAAAACGTATTCTTCGACAACGGCTAGGAAATGTACGCATTGTTAGTGCGGGTTTGTGTTGACGACATTTGTTATCACACTATCCGCGCCCTCGTCATTCAGGTACATTATACATTATGAGGCCACATTCGTCAACGACTTACAGCAATCTAACGCTGAAAATACTGTCGAAATTCCTGATAGAGCGGCTTATCAACAAGCGATATGTTGGAATGGTGAAACTTATGTTGAAACATTTCACCATATCGCCTGTTGATAAGCCGCGCTATCAGGACCCGTTTGTACTTCGGCGCCGAGCGACGCGACGCCACGTATTGTGGCCACATTGATCGAACGATGCGGTCGATCAATTTGACCACTATACATGCCGTCGCGTCGCTCGGCGTCGGAACTGGAAACGCATAACATAAGTATAAATGTATATGATGTCAGATGTACTGAACAACCGAATAGCTGTAAAGCCGTTGTTGCAGCCTTGAAAACAGTGAGATTCTGAGACAATCCTATCTCGTCTCGCTTGTTTGGCTCAAATATCCGATCCCTTTTTAAATTGTTTATGTGTAGGAAGCACTGAGATTCTAGATAAAGCTTACATTTTCTGCGCTACGAACACTCTACCTAGAAATCAGGCGCCAATTCCATGTTAGATATTCAACGATAAGCCGTCTAATCCCATGTTTGTTATGAGTGGATAGCTAGTGCATCGAGGAGGGGTTGTCCTTTGTATAGTTATATGTTTTATACCATGTGATATACAATAACGGGCGTATCATTTTTGACCTTTAGCGGAAAAAGCGCAAAAAACGACCTTTCCGCAGCTTTCTGATAGATTGCGTGCTTTGAAAGTTAAATATGATATTTGGGACCAACATCGAATGGTCTATCCGATGAAGAGAAAATCGTCTAGTAAATGTTAAAAATGTTGATTCGATGAGCTATATTCTGGTCGTCGCGGCGACCCCCTTCCTCGCGGGAGATAATTACACCCAAACGCCCCATTCTGAATTTAAATAATTAGTTAGGCTCAAAGGTTTCATTCTAAATATATAGACGAAAGGTGAAAATCCACACATCATTCTGTCAAGATTAGTGAACCATCTCAAAATCGCTTTCATTAAGTGTTGCTGGTATTTAGTGGGAAAGGTTGCGCTTCACGTTAAGCCAGGAAATACTGCAATTATCTTTATGCACGAAAGTCTATGTTAGTCTTCATTAGGATGATTGCAGGTGCATCGATGCCTAAAGACCTCCACACACTTCTGTGGCAACGCCGCGGCCCTGTCCTTAAGGCCCCGTTTAAACTTCATCGCTGCGCGACGCAACGCCACGTATAGTGGCCATATTGATTGTGCGACGCGATCGATCAATTTGGCCTCATTGCTTGGTCATCGCGTCGCCCCGCGATGAAGTATAAACGGGGCCTAACCATAGGGCAGGGACGCAGAGCTCGCCTCCGGCGGCGGCGTCGCTGGAACGGCAGCGGCAATAATGATTCACATCATCACCGGCACAGACTGTCTGCGTTCTAGCCTTTCGCGGGGCTCCAGGAAATTGCTTCAACGCGACGTCGTAGCGCCAAACTGTAGACGTGCGCTCGTGTCGTTGTTGGAATGGGTCTCAAAGCGATCAGATCAGTGCCGCCGTGGAGCACGAAATATATGTGTTTCTTTATACTCGTAAAGGAGCGTGCGAAGTGCTATGTCGACAAGGAGCAACATGGATTTTGCAAGTATTAGTAATAGATTGAGAACATTAAGTATTCAATCAAGAGAGTGTTGAAGAAGGATGAAGCAACATCATAGTATCTACATTTGCTCCATAAAGCACATAGTTAACAAGGAGAACGCTCCTAAAACGATAAAAGGGAGGGAGGCATGTTGTTTGTTCCTTAATTCTCTAAGGCCCCGTTTATACTTCCGACGCCAAGCGACGCGACGGCGTGTATAGTGGCCAAATTATTCGATCGCGTCGCCCGATGAGTATGGACACAATACGTGGCGTCGCGTGCTCAGTAGTATAAACGTCCCCTAAGACCCTGGTTCACAAACCTGAAAATCAGAAGTCTTAGGGGTCGTTTAGTGTGCACGCGACGCGCGACGCGATGCATGTAAACTGGCCAAATTGTTCGAGCGACGCGATTGATCAATTCGGCCGCTACACATGACATCGCGTCGCGCGTCGCACACACACTAAACGACCCCTTACAGTTACAGTTAGAATTACCGTATCTTAATACAAAATCTCCATTATTATCAATGACATGGCGCTAACGTCCTTGCAAAGATTGGATGCCTTTCTTGAAGAACTCCGGTGGCTGCGACTGGAAGAAGTTGATCACCCATATTTCGACTTCGTCACGGTGCTCGAATTTTTCTTGACGCACCGAGTGTGCTTCTTGCTCTCCTCTCTAAGCAGAATGCTTCACCAGCGCCAGGTCATCGCGAAGTAGCGTGACTCCTGTGTACGTTGTCTTCAGTGCTAGATCTGGAAAACTCGTCCAATCTTGACGCGCGCATTGCGCGACGCCCTGTGGTGTTCGCGCGTCATTGGTGTAATGTCTGCCGCCCCCCCCTCCTTTCGCAGCAAGCAGCTTCCAGAGCGCGGACAGAAGGCGGGAAGGCGAATAGCCGTGGTGGGTCCCGACTAGAATTACAGTATCTCGCAGCTCCGTGCTCCGCCTTTTACAGCCGCGGCAAGACTGTGGGAACGGCATGACTCATTGTTTTCGCCGCCTGCCGCTCGCCGCAAAAGTGTATGGGGACCTTATGAAAACGAAACAAACCATTTCGTAATTTTTGTATTATGTTGCATTATTTTAATTATTTATATTTTAAAAGCTTCAAAATTTTACATCTTTATTTACTCCTTTGAATTTCTACCTTTTCATATGTTTTACATTATATGGGGTGTCTCAGAAAAATGCCAAACTGATAACTTCGCTCACAGTTGATGGCTCATATATACCATTTTCACGTCGAATTGGACACTTTTCCCGCCAAATTGGACACCCTTCTAAGCTCGTATAGGACTTCTGCAATCAAAGAGAACTTTTCCGAATTGAAACAACCTTTATATAGGTTGAACTACAGATTCAATAAAATGGTTTAAAAAATTTGTTCAAGGAAAGTTTAGGATAACTTTTTTTTACTTTAGCTGCCCGAATGAGTGTAATAATTTTATAAAATTTTTACTCTTGGAGAAAAAATAACGAATTTAAATTTTGTTTTAAAGCGCAGCAAAGCAGCAAGCATATATTGCACTAAAAGTCCAGATTGCGCCATGCACTCGAAAAGCTCGTTGCGATTTTTATTTGATTGATAGTGAAAATGCTGTTTACGTGGAATAACGAGGTCTATACGTTCTTAGCAACTGTTCTTGTTGCATTTTCTACAATTTTTTGTTTGAGGAAAACTTTAGTATGATTTCTTTAAACCTCTAATTTACATACCCAATAAGTGAACACTTTTTTAAAATTTTATTAAATTCTAATTTTTCGTGGAAAAATAAAACTTTATAGCTTGTTTTAAAAAACAGAAAGGCGTAAATTTTTATTCTTAGTCTATAGTACAATACTGGGCTCTTTAGAAAATGTATACGTTGTTTGAAAGGTGATACTTTTGATGCCAGTAAAGGTACTGAAAAAGTTAAGAGCGCAAAAACGTAGAAATTATGAGTCGTTACTTATGCAGTACCTTTACTGGCAGGAAAGCTATCACTTTTCAAACAGGCCATCACCTGAGACAAGAAAACCTGCAACAAGCCTGCGCTTCTGGTTCTTGACCGTCTCACTGCCACCGTAAGTTGATTGAACACGGCTATGAGAAGTGCAAAAGGCTCAGTTGATTTTCGGCGTTGAGGCTAACGCCACCAAAGGCGGCGGCGGCGGGCCATTGCTCTTACCGTACTCCACGCACCGCCCTTATCGCGTCGCTTTTCCTCTCTGTCACTCCACTACTTCACCAATTACCATTTCCGTTCGAGTTTTTGCTCGTGTTTTCGTTTGGCAGACTCCCTCGTAGAATGCTCAACGCTGGCTGTGTCTTTATGACGACAAGAATGACGTCGTAGGGATTGAACGGCATTACGTGAGCGAAACAAGCGCGCATAAGAACAAGGTCATTCATCCATCTTTCCGTGAGACATTCAAAGTTGTCGGCGTGGATTTCCACGAATAATTAGTAAACACCGGCGTGAAAGAAGCGACCGATGTCACAAACAGGTTTTTCTGCCGTTCTGGATGCTTAATCGCCTACGTTCCGCTGTATTTATTGCGGATTAGGTGGGAGAGCGCCCTAAGGCTGATTGAGGTCCAGCGTTCCGATGATGATGGCGGTCGTGAGCTACTATTATGAACCCAATCTTGGGGCTTCTCACGTCTGCGACTTCCTTTTGGCCGTGATTGTCCGTTCGTTCACTGTTTTATCCGCGCTAATGAAGCACATGAACTCGTTTGATACTTTGCGGGAGTAACCTGGAATTATTAAGTGCAACTTGTCGATTTGGCGCAATACGCCCGCGCCTATTAGACTCGAAATTATCTACCTGATGCAGTAGGCTTTAATTACTATAAAAAGGTCATGGATTAGTAGGTTATAAGTATGTATAAATATATGTTTACTACGCAGCATAGGGCAAACGTCATGTACCATTTTGACGGCGAATTGGACGCTTTTCACGTCGAATTGGACACTCTTCTAAGCTTAAGCCTAAGACTTTTGAAATCAAAGCGAGCCCTTTCAAATGGAAATGACCTTTAGCCCCAGTTTGTACTTCTGACGCTGCGCGGCGCGGCACCATGGGTCCGGGTAGATATCGACCGGACGGCGCGAAAAATCGATATCTATGGCGATCATGGTGCCGCACCGCGCAGCGGCAGAAGTATAAACTGGGGCTTAGGCAGGTTAAATCACAGACTCTCCAATATGGTTAGAATAATTTTTTTGTTTAAGAAAAATTTGGTATAACTTTCTTTGAAATTGTTTAGTTCACCTGTCCGAAGATGTGTAATAATTTTATAAAATTTTTATTTTTAAGAAAAATATTAAATTGAATTTTGTCCTAAAGCGCAGTGAGGCAGCAATTATGTAGTGCGTTAAAAGACTGGATCGCGCCATGCTCTCGAAAAGCAGATGTTCGCAGTGTTTATTTCTATTGTTTATGTTGCACCGTCTGCAGGCGTGAAACTGCATGCAAATAGAAATTTTGCCATCAATCGAATAAAAGTCGCGAAGTTTCGGACGAGGGCACGGCGCAATCTTTGCTTTGGCAATAGAAAATAGCTGCTTTACTGGTTTTTAGAACAAGTTTTGACTCATTGTTTTTTCTTAAAAAAGGTAACTTTTTTGTAAAATTTCAAACTATGTGTTCTCGTAAAATTTCAAACTATGTGAAAAATAAAACTTCAAAGAAAGTGGTACTGAAATTTTCCTTCAATAAAAAAGACACACTATCTGGTGGATGGACCTAGATGTTGTGCTCGAGCACAGGAATACAGAATCAGTGGCCAAATGCTAAATAAGGTTGATGAGGTTAGAGAATTAGGTTTTATTATTACCAGCTACCTGTGCTCTTCTAAGCACTATAGATTTTTGGCGAAAAAGCCAATTACCGCATCTACAACCTCTTCGGGGCGTTAAAATCTAACCTCTCCGAGGTCTACATACGCGCGTTTGAGACTTATGTACGGCCTATTGTGGAAACGGGGACGTCGGTGTTCAATCCAGCAATGAAAAAGGACATAGGCCTTGTTTTAGGTGTTTTTCATAAGGTGTTTTTCAAGGGACTACAGTAGTATTCAAAGAGGTCCGCAGCGAGCAGAGCTATTTGAGCTTCCTTCGTTGAAGAATAGAAGAACGATTTCTGATATTATAATGATGTACAAGATTCTCGTTGAAAAGCTATCCATAAATCCAACGTTATCTTGGTCGTGAATCCACTGTTTTATAGTGAAACCAGTTTTTTTACTGTGCTGGAAGTAAGAGGGCCTAAAGTAAAAAGGAAGACGGTCAGGGGTGTTGTATTCTCGCGGTTTTGGGCGAAGCCCCCAACCAGACGTCTGGCGGCTGCTAGAAGTGATAGGCCTCACATTGTACACTTCATTTCCTCCCTCCGATTTATGTTTATGTTTATGTTTATGTTTATTTAAGCCAACAACAAACAACAAAGTTGATAAACGAAACACGTAGCAAAACAATGGTTGGCTATACAACAAGAAATGAAGGAAATGATATGGAGGCAAATGTTATACCAGAAACAAATCTGTTAGCTGAGAAAAGCCCAAGATTCAAATTCATTCCTCATCAATGTTTAGTCATTGATTCCGTAGAAGTCATTTCCATACAAATTATAAGAAGATGTATTATCTTTCTTCCTCATACTTAGGTTAACTGCAATTAGACTGTGTGCGAACGTGCTGTTGGAGGGCAAAAAAGAGCGGTTCTGCAAAAACCAGCCAAGTTATAGCGTGGTACGTATGAAATTCGTAAATTTCGTACCACTCTCGAGCAACATTCTTGGCAAGTCACACCTAAGCGTAAGGATATAGCCTTTCGAACTTAGGCGAGGCCGCGCTTCTTTCAGTGACAGCCTTTGTCGCTTCTATAACTTCAGACTGGTTGACCATAAGAACCGAAACTATTGGTAGACTGATTGAATTTTTTGGAATGTTTTTTGTCAATGTATTGTCTTGTTTACCATCCAGCTTCGCATTCAGTACACAGTAAATTGCATGATATACTGAGAAAAAAGGAGATGACTTCACGTATCAAGAGAGGAGAGAAATAACAGGATCCAGTCATATGTGTTCTTATAACAAACACAGTCCCTGGGCTTAACTCAGACTATGCAGAATTTTAAAACAAGTGTGAAAAACACAAAAACAATCTACATAACAAGGAACGAATACTATAATACGTTACTCGTTGAGAACGACTACTGTACTTGCAAGATCACTACGGTAGAAAGATCCATCCAGCAAAGCCTCTTTAAAGACCTTTTAAAAGCTGAACATCCGACAAGACACTACAGCATGATCTAGGTGGTTCCTGGAATACTTGAGCTCAACTGCAAATAAATATTTATAATTTATAATTTATTAATTAATAATTTAATAATTTATCGTTGGTTCTCTGTGCTTTATCATCAGCGCTTCCTTGAACTTTCTCACCACTGGACCTATCAGATTTCTGTTGAGAACTGGAATTCGCAGCTGCGGCCATCGTGGGCATGGCATACTTTTTCGCGCCGCGCGCGGTGTTTAGCGTTATTCCTGGACGGATCGCCGTCGCGCTCCCTTGCAGGGCGATTAGCGATGCGACAAACACAGAGAAGTTCAAATTCTTTCGCGTCGCTCTGCAAAACTCGTCGCCGCGATTCCATCGCGGCGACGGGAAGTATGCACAAGGCCTTAGGGTGCGGTGTTTCGAGTTTATCTGGGTATGTAGTTTTCGTACAGAGCTCTCAAATGTTGATCTATTCTTTTTTAAGTGGATTTTTGTTTCGCCAATGTAGAATGCTCCACAGGATGCATTAAATTCATTAATTTATTACTTACTTACTTAGATACTTAGACGGGTCGTCCTCACTGGTCGTGCGGGCCCCAACGCAATCGCCATTCTTTTCTTTCTCTCGCAGTCGTCATCTACGATGTTCGTATAGCTCGATTGGAACGACGATCACGACTGTCAGCCGATTTTGGATTGGAATTTGGCAACGAACGCTGCATTTCGATGATTTCGACGAACACATCTGACCATCTCGTTGGATGTCTATGTATCTCGAGGACGCTTGTACCCTCTTGGAATCCACTCCGCTGTTCTTCTTGTCCAGCGGTCGTTCGTGCTTCGCATGATATTACCAGCTCATCGCTGCTTCAACTTCGATGTGTACTCCGCCAGGTCTCTTAGTCGTGAGTATACATTGGATCCGATCGAAAATCTTCGGATAATTGGATGATTCGGATAACGGTGATTTTGCGAACCCCGGATTTTTGGATGATTCGGATAACGACGATTTCGGGAACACCGGATGTTTGGATGATTCGGATAACGATAATTCTGCGGACACCGGATTTTTGGATGATTCGGATCGGGTTATTCGAATTGGATATCCAAAAATGATTCATTCGATACAATGGATCCGATCGAAAATCTTCGGATAATTGGATGATTCGGATAACGACGAGTTCGGGAACACCGGATTTTTGGATGATTCGGATAAGGGCGATTTTGACGCCCTCGGATTTTTGGATGATTCGGATAACGACAATTTCGCGGACACCGGATTTTTGAATGATTCGGATCGGGTTATCCGAATCGGATATCGGAAAATGATCCAATGTATAGTCGTGAGACAGTGCGTAAGTCGGACCTGTGAAGGCCAGCTCGGTCTTGCGATAACCTGCTGAACGTGAGAAGATATCTTTCGACCGTTCTATGAGTAGTACGCAAGGACTTCGACGTGGACGCAGTGTAAGCCCACGTTTCGGCGGCGTAGCAGAGCCTTAGGAGGACGGTTGAATTGAAGAGGTGGGCGCTAGAACGGGATCTGAGAGTTGGTCGGCCTTTGGGCCTCTTTGAGAGAGCCATAGGTCGACCATGCAGTCCTCCTCGTTCTTAATAGTTCTTCCTTCATACCGTTGTCCATGTTGATGGAACGGTCCAGGTACACCCTGCTTCGTTGAGTTCCTTCAGCATCATTTCGCTTCAGCGGTAGTCGTTGAGAAGATGACGATGTCGTCGGCAAAACGAAGATTCGAAAGGAATCTTCCATCCACACAAAACCCTATTTCGTCCCAGTCAAGCGACTTCATCACCCACTGCAAGGCGGTGGTGAACAGCTTTGACGAGATGGTGTCACCTTGTCGAACGCCCTTTTCGATGGAGATGTTGATGGGACGTTCAAACAGTTGTATTGTTGTTGAGCAGTAGCGGAGCAGTCGGCCAGTATTCTTACATAGGACGGGTCCACTCCATGGTCGACCAGCGCTGACAGAATTGCATTCGTTTCTACGCTGTTAAAGGCCGATTTAATATTTAATTATTCTAATAGTATCCTCAAGATGTAGTGTGTGTCTTGCTTCCGAGTGCGGATGCACTTTGTCGCTCTGGAATGCGCCACGCACTTGGTCTGCACAGTATAGGGCATAACAGCAGCGGTGCTCTGCTCCGTCAAATAGAGCCAGGGTATTGAGTCAGCTCCATAAACAGGATGTGACCGATGATGAGTCAACCAGCTTCAGAAGTACGCTAGCTCTAACACGTTGACTACGCCTTTGTACTTTGCCGATGAGTAGAAACTTGTACGAAGTGCTCCGTCGCTGATGAAGCTGCTGCTGAAACATTTATGGTGCCAGAAATCCTTGCCTCATTAGCTCCTGTAACGATGTGCTCCGTAAAGGAACGATCGGATAATAATCCACACTGACATTGACGAGACAGTCAGCAACCGCGAATTCTATGTAGAAGAATTCTGACGCAACGGCAAATGTGTTTAGCAGGCGAAACCACATGAACACCGAAAAAATCGCTGCTGACATTTCGGTTTCTGATTGCATCGTGGACATCTGTTGACGTTCCTAGCCGCCCGGATGTCACAAACTGACAAAAATCTTCACTGCCTTTATACACCCGTGTGCAAAATTACAGGTTCACTCCCGATTTGTCCATTAGTACCTGAAGAACGAGTCTCAATGATTCTTCGCTATCGAAAACCTCTATAGAGGACTTTTAGGCAAGTTATCTTGTCAGTGCAGGATGCCACGAAATTTTATTGAAAATTTAAGAAATGGAGACCGGTGCAAAATATGAGATCACTTCATAAAAAAAACCTGACTAATCACAAAAGTGCCTACAGACAGAGTAGGATTAGTACTTCGCCCCATCACCTTTGTTGTAAACAACATCGAAAATTCTATTAGACATACTACTGATAAAGCTATCAAGAACAGTTTGCTCTACATTGGTTCATGCATCAAGTATGGCGTTTTTCAGATCAGAAACCGAAGTATAAATGGTTCCATTTTTGTACACTTTGTATACAAGAATGCCCCACAAGTTTTCTATCGGGTTAAAATCTGGAAAACAACTAGGACACTCCAAAAGTTGAATTCTGTCGGAGGTGAGCCAATCCGTAGGTGACCGTGATGCTTGTATGGAAGTACTACGAAACAATCTGAAAAATGGTAGAAGGTGATTTTCGAGCAATTCCTGCTAGACTTCACTATTCATCCTACACGGGACGAACTCCAAGGCAATAAGTCCGTGTCCAGGAAACGCAGCCCAAACCATAGGTCTTCCACCGCCAAAGTTGCGCCTGGAGAATACTTTTTTCTCTTTTCTCAGATCTTTACAGCAGTGTCTGTACCCGATCAGGATTCCACTACTGGAGAGATCTGAGGAAAGAGGAGCGAGTGTTCTCAAGAGGCAATTTTGGCACTGGAAGTCACATGGTTTGGACTGCGTTTTCAGGATACGGACTTGTTGCCTTGGAGTTCATCTCGCGTATGATGAATAGCGAAGACTACCGGAAACTGCTAGGAGATCATCTTCTGCCATATTTCAGAAGATTTTGTAGGCACAATCATATTTTTTTCTTTTTTTTCTTTTTTTGTACTAGGAGATGGCAACGGAGTTGCTCAGAACGCCCTGTTCTTGTTGTATATACCAAATATGTCGCTAATTTGTTGCAGAGTGATTCGCTTCTTGTATGCACTCTGCACAAAGGAACTATTACATCTAGCGAAGGAAAACCCGGTCTAGAGGCTTTCTAGGGGCTCATTGCACCTCTCGTGGCTTAAGCCTTACTTATCTTATGGAATTCTAGAGCTGCCTATCCAACTAATGGAATAGCTCAGTGATTGCGTTCTGTTACCATCTTCGTGTGCCAGTAGGACCTTTGGACTAGTAAAACTAATTTCCAAAGCATTTGATAGAGTCCTTTTCATTGAGCTTATCTTCAAGCTTCAAAATATCAAGTTGCATCCTAGGATAGTAAAATGGCTTAGCAGCTTTACCACCGGCAGATCTTTCCAACAGTCAATCAATGGAGTGACCGAAGGCATGTACTCTGCTCTTCTATCTTTCCTTACCGGAAAATGTAAAGCCTTCAAGAGTACTTCGAAGAGTTTGAAGAATGTAATAAGAAAGGATATAAGAATATATCTATAAAAAATGACATTAATTATCGAACAACCCAATATTGTTCGAAGTGGCGCCTACCACCGTTTGCGACCTGCCCGCTGTCATTAAAAAAGGCTAATATCCTGTAGTATTAGTTGCCGTTGTATGTTAAGATCAACTGTTTCGTTAGACCTCTCAGCTGTCCTTTTCAGGAATTGCTCCTTTCTCTCTCAGTGAGGCTTTGGGGTACGCCATGTACAATGTAGGGACGGGACGGGGACGAACCTATCAATCGAGTGGGCGCGACAATGAGCTTTTGGTGAATTTTTTCAGAAATTTCCAGTCGTCCTACTCAGGCGCTCCGAACAGTCCCCGCGCGTGCAATTTTCGAGCTGTCGTCCATCTCGATTGATAGGTTACGATTCTATATGCATCGTTCACGGCGCACTCCAAAGTCCCGCCGGGACGGGGTACAGCAATTCCTGAGTGAGGCGGCTGAAAATTTCTTATAAAACTCCCCAAACGCTCACTCTACAAGCTGTCACGCCCATTCGATTAAGCGGTTCGATTCTGTATGCATTGTGCGCGGCGCACTCCAAAGGCTGGCCGGACAGATTGGGGCAAATCTTAAGCATTGAAATTTTTTTATAATGATAATATTGCTTATAATTTCCTATAGTGATGATGCCCACTCTCCGTGTTTTTGTTTTGTAGAGGCTGAGAGGATGAAGGCGATACCGTCGGTGAATTAGCGCGATGTGAGGTGGCAGGGTTGGGTTTGTTAACCACCTTTTGGTTTTCATGTTTCACACGTTTTCTTATCAGGCACCTTGCCGTGGTTCTGTTAATAATACTATGGAGGTCTGGAGCACCACTATTTTGAAATGGTTTATTTACTGCCAGATCTTCATGTGCCTCAGGATCACTATCATAATAATACTGCCAGTTTCTGACAGCTTGTTGCAAGCATCAGGCAGTAGTGCTGTGTCATACTCATACAACTGTCCTACGGATAGTAATCTTCGTAGGCCCTATATAGCACTTATTACTCAGTTATGTTTCCTGTATTGAGGTGCATAATGACACCATAGTATACCATGGGCAAGCTCGTCTGATTCTCTGTGGTGATCATGTTACTTGTGGGTTGGCTGTCCTGTCCTTCGCTGGTTATTTTCTCCTTCATAGATGCGCAGGTTCATAAATGGTGAACCTTTCCTCAATGTTCTCGATAGCTTTTTTTAGTGCTTTCGTTGTTTGTAAGAGGAGTTCTGAGTTTTTTTCCTATTCGTGTTCTTCCAGAGCAATTTTTTCGCTTCCTGTTCTCGATCATTGCTAGCGCATCTCTATGATTGTATTAAGGATAAAGGATAAAGGACGGCGTCATTCAATCCCCTTTAGGATGCACCACGCATTCTACTTCTACGGGATGTCGTGGAGACGAGTTGAATGCGTATTTGGCCATACATTGACTTACGGTGGCCAGCCGATGAACAAGTCAGCGCTCTATCCTTCCCAGACAAGTCTGGTACCAATTCACCGACCCCGGAGGGATGGAAGGCTTGGTTGGCCTGAGCGAGAAACCCGAACCAGCAGCCTGGTATCGGGTGCAGGCGACAGCCGGCGCCTCCTCCGACTGCGCCCCACGCTCCCATGGTTGTATTAATAATAAATAAATAAATAAATAAATAAATCTTGTCTCCAAGATCGACTGTCATAAAACCTGGGCATTTTTGATAGAACAGCTTCAAATCTTCTGTGCCACGCAGGTTTGTTAAATTCAACTTTATTACGCCTGACGTTTTGACGGTATCGTCGTTATCAAAGGCCTGAACGAAGTTCGGTGGTCTACAGAATGTACATTCATACCGTCAACCGCCCAATTTTCCCAATTCTGCAGTATCGATGGGGTACCAAGAGTGTCACGAAGAAATTACTCCAATACGAACGCAACTCACCGCTGCTTTATCAGCACTGGAAGACCGCCCTACCATGCGACAACCATTAGCAAGTGAAACACACTCGGTATACAAGAGTATACGGAATTCGAAGAGCATTGTGGACGCACGGTAATGGAAACGCACTCGTTCCTGTTGTTCATCGCTGGATTCCGTTCATGGATACAGAAGGCCTCGAGGGTCTTTCTGGCGCCGATCTCATTTTCGTGCAGTAGTATCGTGCATTTGATGTTAAGATCATGTCCGTTGTGGGTCTCTTCGCGGTGTTTACCCAGCGGGCTCAACAAGCTTCGCCTTTGCTTGCCAGCTAGATGCTCTCTGATGCGAACACCTAGAACTCTACCTGTTTCACCGATCTACAGCTCATTACAGGTTAAACACTGCATTTGGTATATCACTCCCCTTTGAGCGCAGTCTCCATTTCTTCCATAAGGACAAATCACGCAGCTTTCCGTATTACAAGAGACGGTTACGAGCGAGCAGCCGCTTAATGTTCTCTCCTGGGATGTTAATTAAGACAACATGGTTGCTCAAATCTGCTTGCAACAAGCACTGACGTACGGCTGCTGTGATCTGATCCAAAAGGTTTGGTGGTCTACAGAATGAATGAGTGTACATTCTGTAGACCACCGAACTTCTTTCAGGCCTTTGATAACGACGATACCGTCGAAACGTCAGGCGTAATAAAGTTGAATTTAACAAACCTGCGTGGCACAGAAGATTTGAAGCCGTTCTATCAAATAAATAAATAATATTCTTCAAACGCCTCGGCTTTACATTTAGTAAGGGAAGATAGAATCGGAGTGAACATGCTTTCGCCCATTCGATAGATAGATTCGTCTCCATACGCTTTGTACACGGCGCACTCTCGGAGCTTTCCTGGCATGACAGAGCACTGGAAACGTACGCGATGCTTGTGATACTCCGAAAGCATGCACCTCCTCAGAAATAAGCTGGCCCAATCGGCAAAACCTGCTCCAGTAACTTTTTGGCAACCTCGGCGAAAATACGGTGTTCTGGTAAAGTTGCATACATGCTGGTATAGATCTCGAAGAGACGAATCGAGCGGAGGCAGCCTTTTCTCCAAGAACCTAAAACTTAAGGAGTTATAAAGATGCGACGGCTTGCGACGGATTTTTCAGTCGCAACGCGAGCGGTATTGTAGAGCTGGCTCCAGCTTCATCTCGGTTTCTGCGTCCCTCGGTCATGGGCCCATTGTCGGCTGTTCAATCACATGGATAGGAGGAAGCTTTTGCATATCTAGATTTCACTTGTTTATACTATTTCCACGTTTCGGTAATAGTTTCTTATTGTGCTGCATCATATATCACGTATGCTTCATGCATTGTGCAGAAATAAACAAATAAACAAATAATATTTCTTCTCAAACTCAGCCCGCTGACCACATCAAAATCTACAAGAACATTTAAAAAGCTGACGACCGTGTGACACTCCAACCAGCTAGTACAGCTGTTGCAGATTGGTCTGCTGCTTGGCGGCTTCTCCACTCTAGCGCCAAAACGAGGTTTCTTTATCACGGAAGCGTAGAAGATGTTTACGCGTATTACCTCAATGGAAATCAAATTAATAAAACCCATAAATATCGTGAGGGAAATGTCCCGACCTTAATGTGAGCTTTTTCGTTACTATTCTGACAGAATGTGAGGTCGGGTGAGCGGAGTCCAGAATTACAGTTAGTTTTTGCTGAACGTTGTTTTAAAGACCTGAAAAAGAGATGTGAAAACGTGTGCGTAACAATCGTCAACCCCTGTGACACCACGCGAGATGTGCCTTGGTGGCGCAGTCGATAGGATTGCTGCTTCATAGGAGCACAACGCCTGGCTTTGAGTTCAACTTCGCGTACTGCCAATATTTTTGCACACATTAGTTTGTTGTTATTACGTCACCTCATGAAGTCACAGAAGTCAATTTTAAACCATCAATGCTTATAACAAACCAAGGCCGACAAATGCGCCCTTATTTGTGCTAATTTTTCAACGATTCGTATCTGCACCACTAGATATCATACTATATCACCAATGGTACCGTAACTGCACAAAAATTCGCATACCTCACGGTTGAATATTATGAACCCGGGCCATACCTTTACGTAAGTTATTAAAATGAAAGCGCTGTCGGACTACTTTCCACCTTCGCACAGGATTTCAAAGGTAGTATAATAAAAATGGGACCTTGTAGAAGATGCTGAAGATTGTTCCTCACTGGCGTTTGTAAGTAAGATGCTGCTGGTGTGATACGCGCTTGTGTTTGCTTGTTTCATAGTTTTGTCCCATAGCTGTTGACTACAAATGAAGATCCATAAGACTTTTTGGATCTATCCTAGTCCGGGGGGGGGGCACATAGCTAAAAATTATGAAAAAAAATCGACCTGGGACTTACCGAGCGACTCCTACAGAGCACGATAGAACCTAAAACAAATAAAAAAAGAACGGATTAATAAAAAAAAATCGCCGCGGTTTGACAACCGTATCGGCGGGCAAAGAGTGATGCAATGGAGTCGTGCCGCGTGCTGACCACCGCTTGACATGTTAGAACTAGGATATAACATGGTGAGGAGGGCACATAACTTCACCCGCTTACAACCGCGGCGAAAACATTTATTTTTTCGTTGTTTTTTTTTGCTCGTGAATTTTTCTGGTTTAGGTTCTATCCTGCTCCGTAGGAGTCGCTGGGTAAGTCCCAAGTCAGTTTTTTACATACGCTTTAGTTATGTGGCTCCCCCCCCCCCCTCTCCCGAACTAGGATAGATCCGACTTTTTATTCCAAGAACAACGAATTGTTGCAGATAAGCATCGCTGAAAAGCCAACACATATGAAGGCGAAATAGACAGGCTTGCTTTGCTAAAAGCATTAATGGTTCAAAATTGACTCCCGTGATCATGTGAAAGCGCAATAACAACAAATTAATGCGTGCAAAAGTAGTGACAGCTCGCGGACTCGAACTCAAAAAGCCGTCGATGAGCTGCTATGAGGCGTCACTCCCACCGACTGTACCACCGATGCGCATCTCATGGGGTGTCATAGGGGTTGATGATCCTTGCGCACACGCTTTCACACCTCTTTTTCAGGTCTTCAAAAAAGCGTTCAGTAAAAACTAACTATGCTTCTAGAACCCGCTCATAGGGCCCTACATCCTGTCAAAATAGCATCGCAAAAACTCATCATAAGTTGGGAACCTTTCTTTGGTTAGGCTTCATTTTGGACGCTAAACTTACGTTTAACGAATGTTGCGAAATAATAGCGAATGAAGGAGGTAGAGCTGTTCACAGTATATTTAGATGCTTGTCCACAAACACAACTAGTCACCTCAGATTGACTAACATCTCTAATGTTCATCCCATACTCGAATATAGTACGACTGTGTTCAGCCCATCTACCAAGCGCAACCAAGCCAGGCTTAAAAAACGGTGCAGAATAATTTTCTCACGAAAGCTTTGGATACGGCTTTACGGTTATGAATACGATCCACTCCCCTTGCCAATGTTCGTAACAAAGTTCTCCATCTTTCTTCTCTATCATTTTATTCCACAGAAGCAGAAACGATTTGTCCATGATTTACAAACTGATCAGTGCCGAAGTACGCTTGCGTCTCGACAAGTTTTACACCACTTTTTCTTCAAACACGCGTGGTTGCAAGCCAATTTTTTTATTTTCCTATGGCAAGATCTTGACTACAAGCTTTCTTTTTTATCTAAAGAGCTAACTCGGGCTTCTTAAAATTGTCCAAAAATATGCCTTATCAAATTTAATGTCACAACTTAAAAAAGCTCCTTGTTAGGTAAGTCAAAGGATGATTCTTTAGGATCACGCATCACGCAAACATATGTTTTATTCTTCTCGTTGTGAATAATTCGTATTGCCTTTTGGATAGCTGGGGCCAGATTCATCGATGACTTACAGCAATCTAACAGTGAAAATACTGCTGAACTCCCTGATAGCGCGTCTTATCATGAAACATCATTTCGTCATATATATTTGGTCTGCCTTCACTAATAAGCAGAAGAAAGAGAGCAGATCTCATCATGATGTTTAAAATCCTCACCAAAAAAAATGAACAACGACACAGAAGAATACTTAGACGGGGAATTGACGAGATCCGTAAGAGGAGAGCGCAAACTACGTGTACTAGCTCCAAAGTCAAGAATTAGAACAGATTTCTTACATACGAACACAACTTACATTAGGTTGGTGCATAAGGTCTCGGATATTTAGGGCATGAAATATTTATTATCACAACATATGAACAGCAATATCAAATCATTTGAAGTAACCACCCTTTACATCAATTGTCTTTCGCCAACGTGCTGGTAAGTCATGGAAGCCTTTTCTCCAAAACGTTGCCGGTTGCGATTCGAAAAATGTGGGCAGTGCCTCCTTGACATTCTCTCGGTTCCTGAATTGCTGGCCGTCCAAATAGCGTTGAAGGCTTGAAAACAGATGATAATCAGAAGGAGCGAGATCTGATGAGTAGGGTGGATGTGGAAGAACGGTCCATCCGTAGTCCGCCAACTCAGCCACCGTCACTCTAGCAATATGCGGTCTAGCATTGTCGTGTTGAAAATACACCTTCACTTGCTCTCCTCGTGCGGTTTGAAAGTTGGCCCTCAACTTCCTCAGTTGGTTGACGTACACCTCTGCCGCCACTGTTCGTCCGGCAGCTCCCAGTATTCTACGCCAAGAACGCTCCACCAAATGCATAGCATCACCTTTTTCACGTGAAGGTCGGGTTTCGGAATGTCCTCTGCCTCTCCAGTTGCGTCAACCCACTGTGCACGCCGGTGATAATTAGAGTATAGTATCCACTTCTCATCCCCGGTGACAAGGTTGTCCAGCCAACCGTGGGTACGTCTGAGGGTAAAGAGAGACAGAGCGACATCGGCTCTGCGATCCATGTCGTGTTGTGTCAAGTCGTGAGGTACCCAGCGACCCAATTTTCGCACCTTGCCAATCGACTTCAATCCTCGAACGACTGTTGAGTGACCAACACCAAGAGTGCTTGATAGTTCGCGAGTGGTTTGGTATGGGTCCGCTTCCACTCAACTTCGGAGGCCATCCAAATCCAGTGTCATCGGGCGCCCTTCTCGTTCATTATCTTCAACGGAGAATTCACCAACTGCAAACTTCGAGAACCACTGGTACACAGTACTTCGAGCAGGAGCACTCTCGTTGTAAACATCCTTCAAGCGACGATACGATTCGTTGGCATTGAGGCCAGATTGATGCAGGAATAACATGACGTGCCGAATATGCGTCTCAGTTGCGATGAATTGCTTAGCCATAATGCTGACGTTAACAACGCAGAAGTAAATGTTAGGAACAGTTTTGTAGCCCTTTCCTTTCTCTATCGATCGATCATTTACGCGTTGATCATGTGAGAAATTTGGCGGGAAAATGCGCTTTCAATTCAGGAGGGATCAAATGTCCGAGAACTTATGCACCAACCTAATATATATTTTCATGTAGTAGTGATTGCGTGGCCTACATTTTAAAGGCTAGACTTTAGACTATCTTCTAACAAAAACTCATCAGTAAAGAAATGAGTTCAAAATTGACAATCAATCAATCAATCAAGCATTATCGGCATATTTTGTTTTTCCTCCAAAAGGGCAAAAATGCGGTGGAAGGTCGAAAGAAATTATGCGAAGTTTATGATGAGGACTGCCTTACTGAACGCCAGTGTCAATGCTGGTTTGCTCGCTTTCGCTCTGGAAATTTAATGAGAAAGGTGCCCCACATACTGGTCGTACAATCACTACTGATGACGACACAATAAAGGCGCTTCTCGAAACTAACCGGCGTATGACAACTCTGCGATGGCAGAGAAGCTTGACACATCGAATTCAACCTTTAGCTTGCACTTACATCTTAGTTACGTAGCCAAACTGGATGTTCGAGTTCCTCACGATTTAAAGGAAATCCACCTCACGTTCGATCTGCTGACGTTTTTCAAAATAATGTACGAGCGAATTGGGTTAATTCAGGAAGGATCAAATGTCCGAGAACTTATGCACCAACCTAATAGAACTCTCACGGAACTAAACTTGATTCTTGATAGATACGACGATATCATGACTATGTCCGCAAATGTTTGGAGTAGAGCTGTTGCATTTTGATGTTTTTAAGTGTGATTGTAGCTGACTAACGTGTGATAGCGTTTTGTCCTTGTTTTTGTTTGCGTTGCATTTCTATACGTGAATCATGTTCACGCTTGAATAAATAAATAAATAAATAAATGTCGCTTGCTGGTATGCCATACTAGCAGCGATTTCGGCAGTATTTCACCGCTCGATTGCTGTAAGTCGTTGATAAATCTGGCCCCTGATTGCAAACAGTTCCATCTGCGTGGACATCCACTAACAATAAATAAATACACGCACTACTAATGTTGCTATAGTAATACTAATGAGTGTGAATTACACAACAAAAATCTAGTGAATGAAAGCTGGCTGACAAGCGATCGTTGCCGTTAATCGCTGCTTAAAGAATGGCTTTGGTCAATCCTTTTGATTGATATGTCATGCTCTGCTTCTATGAAATGTCGTGGAGGGCTTGCGAGTGAGTGTTTGGCCTACAAAAGCATCTCTCTGTGGTACATCGTTCCGAGATAAGCCCCGTATCAATTGGAAAGCTTAGTTGTCCTAAATGGGACCTGAACCATCGATTGTCAGCGCCTCCTGCTGACTGCCTCACTCGAATATCTGTCTGAACCGTGTCCGTCTAGGGTTTCAACACGCTACAGATAAAAAGCCTTATTTAGCCTTTTTGACAGTTGCTCATACTCCGACCAGTCCTCAACTTCGCCTGTCGTAGTCGCCTTCTTCCAAAGAAGAAAACTACGACCATTCATCCGTCTGAGATGGGTAGGAAGGTCTAATTCGTCTACGCACAACTTCCACATGGGAACGTACAAGTCGACCGTATGACAAAGAATTGTCAGCAGTGTTTCGTACAGCTATCCACTGTGCTCCCAGAGATAAAAATACCGATCTATTAGGTTGTCCCATAAGTCCCTGCCGTTTTTTTTTTCAACGATTCGCTGCAGATTTCGCCGGCGGTCTCTTGCATAGCGCTGCATAGCATTCAAAAGAGAATGAATTGCTCTATCAGAGCCTGTATTGCATTTCTTTTTCCATTATGAATTTTGTCAATTTTTAGGTCCTTGAAGTGAAAAGTGAAAGTGAAAAAGTAGCCATTTGCGCACTTGTTCTCTCCACTTAGGTTTGTAATTTTTGCGCAGTTTTTTTATAGCGTTTGGAAGACAATGTTCTGTACTACAAGAATATGTGTTAGTGTGTTAGTGTTTTCTCCTTCGTCCTTTATTGATTTTTAGGTCATCAAGTTGGGACGTCCGACTTTCCCGCCCGAATTTTTACCGACAGCTCCTGCTCTGGGGTGGACTTTTTTGCTCGGTGTTATATGTCATTCGAAAGAGAATGTCTTGCTCAATAAGAATTTGTGTCGCGTTTATTGGCTCACGCTGATTTCTGTCCAATATCAACAACTGCCTTTAATCACATACTTTACCCTTTAATCACATAGTTATATTGTTTTCATATGCTCAATTTGGATAAGTCTCAAAATTCATACAATGTTTTATTGCAAGTCGGTTAGGTTAACGCAGTTTCTATGGAAGCGGCGTAATATGGCTGTGGCCCTCCTAGGTATGACCGGAATTAAGACCGGACTCCTAGGTGCTTCCATCTTTTTGGCTGCTCGAAAGTGATTCACTCATACAATCGGAATCACACCATAGCTATACTGGTTGCCTATCTGACCTCTGCACCGTTCTACTACAAATTAAATCTTTAAAATTAGATTAGTATCAATTTACCTATTATTTTTATTATAATTTTTTGTTTATACATTGTTTCAGGCTACTTGTATTTGAGCTTCTGATGGCTGTATAGTATACAAAATACTAGTTTGCAGTGCATAGCGATATTTTTTTGTGTTCTCCATGTGTGTTAACTGAATTTGTGCAAGCTTGCCTTGTTGTTTTACTCTGTTTTTGGGCACACTTAAGGTGCAGTAATAAATAAATAAACTGAAGAAGGAGGAGTTGTTGGTGAAGACGATTTCTCTCTTTTTGGCATTTTCTTGATATTTAGTATAAATCAATAAACGCGACACATATTCTTATAGAGCAAGACATTCTCTTTAGAATGACATAAAACACCAATCCAAAAAGTCCAACCACAGAGCAGGAGCTGTCGGCAAAAATAACCATCCTCCTTCGGACGTCCCAATTTGATGGCCTAAAAATCAATAAAGGACAAAGGAGCAAATAACACTAACACATATTCTTGTAGTAAAACATTGTCTTCCAAATGCTATAAAAACTACACAAAAAATTACAAACCTAAGCGGAGAGAACAAGTGCGCAAATGGCTACTTTTTCACTTTTCACTTCAACGACCTAAAAATTGGCAAATTTTAAGATGAAAAAAGAAATGCAATACTTGCTCTGATAGAGCAAATTATTCTCTTTTGAAAGCTATGCAGCGCTATGCAAGAGACCACCGGCGAAATCTGCAGTGAATCGTTGAAAAAAAACTGCGAAGGCTTATGGGACAACCTAATAATCAATGTTGGCTGAATATGCTCCACTTTGTTAATAATCAGCATGTTTAAAATTGGGAACCCATCTAACTTCCTTGTTTTTGAGTTTTAAATCTGGCTGAAATATAACTGTACCGTGGTCACTACTGCTCACAGGAAGACCACTGACTAAGCACTAGACGAAACCTTGCTTGCTACACAGAACAGGGTCCAATATTGACTCTCCCCTGGTTGGAGCTAACACAAGCTGTTGGAAGCCATTGATATCGAACAACTCGAAAAAACTCTCAGATACATTGCGGCTGTTATGTGATATCAGATTCGGAATATTAAATTCTCCAAGTAAAAGTGCTGTCATCACATTGGTTGCACAAAAGTCACTTACAGCTTTGGACAGCATGAAACATTACACTAAGGGTTTCTACATATAATATGACTCGCAATTCAATAAGGTCTTGTTTTAAGCCACATACTGCAATCTCTGGCAGTTTGCCAATTTGCCACCGACTCCCTAAATACTCTACAATAGGATGGTTTTCCACCAGAAGCGCTATATCACCGCCTTTTTTGAAGTACTATCACATATAACTCCAACATACTCGTTACTGGCTGCATCTAGAAGAAGTTTTATGTCATTCCTGCTACTTAGCCACGTTTCTGTGATCACTACCAGGTCGTAGTTATGGCGACATAAGTTCATAACCAAGGCACTATTATTTCTTACTAAGGACCTAACGTTTGTCAATAAACATAGACTGTTACTCCAGCGAGCGCTCAGCAGTTTCCCATAGAATCATTGTTGCACGGAGTCGAAGTGACACGGCCAGCATTGCCATTTGTAAAAGAGTAGGGCTATGAGGACCGTCGTGAGCTTGAGTTGCTCGTTGGTGTTCTCATACCTAAGTCCCCTTGTCGTGCCGTCCCCCTCTTTTATTTGGCGCTTGCGCGCTAGCTCTTCTGCGCTGCGGGGTAGGCCCTACCTTTGAGAAGGGGGGAGACGGCACGGTGACTAGTCACGATACCACTGAGGCGTCCCCAAGTGGCATTGTGACCCTTATTGTTGCTGACCCAGTTGACGGATAATAAATATAGACACGTTCCACGTGCTGGGTAACAAACCGCGGACTAGAGGCCTTCGCAGTTTTAATGACATTGACACAGCATCAAAAAAAAACAATTCTGACGACCTATGTGTTGCCGGCCACAAGTCCCAGTTACCCAGGGTCGTGGAGAGGGGCGTGGTCGACGGGAGGTCGTTGGTGGCGGCGGAAGGCTGCTGACGACGGCAGATGCCGCTGGCGGAGACGAGAGGCCGGTCGTGGCGGCGGAGGGGGGAGGGGGGCTGACGGCGTCGGTGGAGAGCCGCTGGTGGCGGCGGAGGGCCGCTGACGGCGGCGGATGCCGCTGGCGGAGACAGGAGCCGGTCGCGGAGCCGGGCGGAAACCGAAGATCTCGGGCACAAATTTATTGATGTGCGCGCATGGGATAACGATACCGTATCCTGCCGGGACCAGCGCGTGTTGTGACCTTGGCCCCCTTTAATAGTGGGAACCACGACACCCCTACTGAATTGGCGCAGCTCCCGCCTGTGCATCCTCTCCTCCCACGTTAACGAAGGACGTTAATAGACGTCCTTTTGAGTGGATGGGAAGCGAAGAAGCGGAGCGTGCCTTGCTGCCAACCACTGAAACTTGCCACTTAGGACCACGATTTTAACATGACGGGGTTTGTTTTGCACAAGCCATCCCATACGGTAGGCAGATACCGGTGTACACTCAACATCAAGGAAGGCAAGTAAGTCCACAACGTAAGCGAAGCCGTGAGCTAAGCGTTCGGATGACTTATATGAAAGGGATTCGGGAACATGCGACAATACTATAGATCTATCAAGCTAGTGATCTACATTCCTCGATTTCCTGCAGTGCCTATCTCGACATTAGAGTAGTTATGGCGACATAAATTCATAACCAAGGCACTATTATTTCTTACTAAGAACCTAACCTTTGTCAATAAACATAGACTGTTACTCCAGCGAGCGCTCAGCAGTTTCCCATAGAATCATTGTTGCACGGAGTCGAAGTGACACGGCCAGCATTGCCATTTGTAAAAGAGTAGGGCTATGAGGACCGTCGTGAGCTTGAGTTGCTCGTTGGTGTTCTCATACCTAAGTCCCCTTGTCGTGCCGTCCCCCTCTTTTATTTGGCGCTTGCGCGCTAGCTCTTCTGCGCTGCGGGGTAGGCCCTACCTTTGAGAAGGGGGGAGACGGCACGGTGACTAGTCACGATACCACTGAGGCGTCCCCAAGTGGCATTGTGACCCTTATTGTTGCTGACCCAGTTGACGGATAATAAATATAGACACGTTCCACGTGCTGGGTAACAAACCGCGGACTAGAGGCCTTCGCAGTTTTAATGACATTGACACAGCATCAAAAAAAAACAATTCTGACGACCTATGTGTTGCCGGCCACAAGTCCCAGTTACCCAGGGTCGTGGAGTGGGGGGGGAGGGCGGGGTCGACGGGAGGGTGGCGGCGGAAGGCTGCTGACGACGGCAGATGCCGCTGGCGGAGACGAGAGGCCGGTCGTGGCGGCGGAGGGGGGAGGGGGGCTGACGGCGTCGGTGGAGAGCCGCTGGTGGCGGCGGAGGGCCGCTGACGGCGGCGGATGCCGCTGGCGGAGACAGGAGCCGGTCGCGGAGCCGGGCGGAAACCGAAGATCTCGGGCACAAATTTATTGATGTGCGCGCATGGGATAACGATACCGTATCCTGCCGGGACCATGCGCGTGTTGTGACCTGGGCCCCTTTAATCGTGGGAACCACGACACCCCTACTGAATTGGCGCAGCTCCCGCCTGTGTATCCTCTCCTCCCATGTTAACGAAGGACGTTAATAGACGTCCTTTTGAGTGGATGGGAAGCGAAGAAGCGGAGCGTGTCTTACTGCCAACCGCTGAAACTTGCCACTTAGGACCACGATTTTAACATGACGGGGTTTGTTTTGCACAAGCCATCCCATACGGTAGGCAGATACCGGTGTACACTCAACATCAAGGAAGGCAAGTAAGTCCACAACGTAAGCGAAGCCGTGAGCTAAGCGTTCGGATGACTTATATGAAAGGGATTCGGGAACATGCGACAATACTATAGATCTATCAAGCTAGTGATCTACATTCGTCGATGCAGTGCCCATCTCGACAGCTCTAGATTTCTCAAAGCATGCAGCCTACTCTTTCAAAGATTTGTTTTTTCCCTCAAACATCGGATTTTTTCCAGCGATTCCGTGTTCTTCCTGTTGAACTCCTTCATCTCCGTCTTTGTTTTGTTTGGTGCCACTTTGTCTAGCAACACTGGCAAACCAATAATGGGAATGAACACCCGGCCTCAGCACCAACAAATATACACACAGATGGACAATGATTTACTTGGCTGAACACAACAACAACAACAACAACAACAACAAACTAACGACAAGTAATCCCCAATAAATACTATAAAGAATGTTCCGACTTCAGAATTTACAACGTTACCATGAATCCCAACGAATACCTCTCAACGCTTCGTCCTGTTGGCAGAAAGTACTAGATGGGTGAATATTAGCGGCTCGGTAGTCTCCGATGAAATAACAAAAGCACGAGACGAAAGCACGAGGTAGTCGTCGGTTGCTTGATTTTGTAGGGGTTGGTGAAAAGTCTTGCACCACAGCGTACTTTTTTTCAAAATTTTATCAATTTTTTTGTGAGCGACTTTAATTTGCAAAGTAACTACCATTTACATCTACAACCTTCTGCCGTCTGATGTGGCGATCGCGAATTCCTTTCTTCCAGAATGAAGTCGGATGTGACTCGAAGAAGTGCGTCTCCTCGGATTCCAGTTCGTTCCCGTCGTCGAAGCACCTATCCCTCAGGTGTTGCTTGAGAGCTCGGACGAGGTAGAAGTCCGATGGCGCTAGAACTGGCAAATACGTGGGTGGGGAAGCCCCTTTCACCTAAGCTCCCGCAACTTCTGGCGAGACGCCCTTGCAGCGTGGAGGCGAGCATTGTCGTAAAGAAGGTAAACATCCCTCCGCCCTCGCCGTTTCCGCGACATGGCCTCGCTCAGCTTCTGCAACTGTGTAGCATAGATGTTCGATGTTAGTGCGGTGCCGGCGTCAAGGAGCTCATAATAGAGCATTCCCACCAAGCACAACATTGGCTTGCTCTGGTGGATGTCCGCCTTTGGTTGCTTCGGAGGTGGTTCTCCTTGAGGGAGCCACTGCTCCTTCCGAGTATGGTAAACGATGAAGGCCTAGGATTCATCTCTCAGGACGAGATTCTTGAGAAAGTTCTTATTACGAAAATGAACAAATAGAGACTGAGCGGTGCTCAAGTCGAGACCACCTTGCGTAATCCAAGAGCGTGAAGATGATGAACAACGGAGATATGGTGACACTGAAGACTCGCTGATAATTCAGAAGTGGTCGCGTTCGGCTTTTCTTTCAGGGGCTAGATTCCTCAACGACTTACGTAGCTTTAGCGGAGAATTGTAGGCGAAAAGCTCAGATAACAAGGCTTATCAAGTGATATGGTGAGCGAAAAGCCGCATTATCTGAGCTTTTCGCTTACAGTTCTCCGTTAAATTTGCGTAAGTCGTTGATGAATTCGGCCCCCACTGGACGTAGATCGCGTTGACTGATGGAAGCCAATGCTTTCTCTTCACTGCAATCGTAGTATTTATATACTCTCAGAAGCAACTTGCCGCGTATGCGAAATATTCTAGAATTGCTTATGTTATAAGTGACACCAAACAGTCCTTGGAAGTTTCTATTAAATCTTGAAAAATTCTCAAAATTTTTGGTGCAAGACTTCTTCATCAACCTAATATTAAGGCGCCGAAGGTGTTCAATCTGCTTCTGAAGTCTCAAGGGCTCGGTGCCCGTCGACTAGCGCCACCAATAGTGCACGTCTCTCTGGCTGGCCATCTGCAGCGGAGTCAGCGAAATGGCGATTGGGGTAACTTCTGGATGTGGGCAGTTTGTCGCAGATGGCCTAGATGAACCGCTTCTTTCCACCAGCGGTTCCTTTCATGGCTCAGTTTTGAGCTCTGCTCTACGTCATCACAATCAGCAATCATTCTGATCCACTGTATTGACATTTACGTTCCCTTAGTCTCTGTGAAAGCCCACTGCGGTTCCTTACCGACACATTTGCACCGCTCTTTCCTCCCCAAGTCCCAAGCTTGGGACAGGGCAATGGCAAGTGGCAGCCGCGAACATTGGGCGATGTACGATTTCCACAGAATCAAATTCGAAAAGAAGCTGGCAAAGTACAACAGGCATATCGAGAAGAAGCTGATTGAGTCAAGGAACAAGGGCGGCTTTTATAATTACCTCAATGTCAAGCTGAAAAACAAACCCAAAATTGGTCCTCTACTTTCAGATACCGATGTCTTCTGTAGGACTGATAGTGAAATAGCCGAGCTATTGGCTAATAGCTTTGAGGAAGTCTATATTTGTAAGGACGACAGTACCAGTTATTACACCGCCCAGGCACTGGTACCTGTCATGACTGACTCGGCGTGGTTCTTCGCTGAGGAAATTCGGAGTATTATCATCAGTTGGCCGAATTCATCTTCACTAACGCCCGATAACGTCCCCTTACCGTTTATCAAAGCAGTTATTGATCACATCGCTGCACCCCTTGAGTTCTTGTTCAATCTCAGCTTCATGAGGTCGGAGGTACCCGTGAGATGGAGAAAGGCCATTGTCATCCCTATACCTAAGAAACCTCCTTACTCGTCACCCGAAAATTATTGCCCCATCAGTATAACCTCAGTTTTTGCTCGTACTTTTGAAAAAATCCTCAAAAAGAAAATTGTGGATCATTTAATGGAGCATTCGATTATCTCGCCCTACCAACACGGGTTCCAAAAGGGGAAATCTACGGTAACAGCAATGTTCCAGTCGCTAAATGACTGGACGTTGGAGTTGGATAAGGGCAATTCTGTGGATGTTATCTATCTTGACTTTTCGAAAGCTTTTGACAAGGTATCTCATGCAAAACTACTTCGCAAACTGGTTTTGGTCGGCATACATCCAAGGATCATCTCTTGGCTCTCGTCCTTTTTGTCTGACAGGAGCTTCCAGGTGCGTGTGAACGCTTCCCTTTCTACACCTCGATGTGTTGTCAGCGGCGTACCACAAGGTGGTGTCCTCTCTCCGGTTCTTTTCAACATCTATACGTATGAGCTTCCCGGCCTCCTAACTTCTACAGGCGTTGGCTGTTGCGCATATGCGGATGATGTAAAACTATACCACAGTGTGATTGATATGCAGTCGCATGATAAACTTCAAGAGGCTGTCGATGTCGCACTGCAATGGGCCAATGACTGGGATCTCCCACTGTCCAGCTCTAAAACCAAGTTCTTGCGCATTGGACCGTCAAGACTAGAATGCAGTTACGTTCTTGATGGGTTTTTGATCGATAAAGTTGATAGCGTTCAAGATCTGGGCTTTTTAGTAAACGAAAATCTTACGTTTGACAAGCATTGTGAAATGATAGCTCTGAAAGCCTCTAGGTTGGTCTACAATCTCTTCAGAGCCTTGACAACAAAGGATTCCCGTATCCTAGTTCGTGCTTTTAAAACCTATGTCCGGCCATTGCTTGAATATGGAACAGCTGTCTTTAACCCACACAAGAGAAAACTAATAAAGAATATTGAATCAGTCCAGAATAGTTTTCCTAGGAAAGTTATGATTTGTAGTCTTGGTTTCTCATATGATCAAATCCCCTCTTCTAAGGATCGGTATATCATTCTGGGCTTGGAGACCCTGGAATATAGAAGGAAGAAGTATGACCTTATATTGTTTCATAAAATCCTTTATGGCAAGTGTGATCTGTCTTTATCTCCCCTAGGAGAGGAAAGGGATTCCACTACTCGCGGTAGTTCACGCAAATTAGTGCTTCCCAAAACCACAACTAGATTTCGACACCATTTTTTTGCGCACCGTGCGGGTTCCGAATTTGTAAAGATGAGCAGGAAAGCATGTGTTCCTTATGGTACCAAAGGTTTCATTAAATTGTTGGGCAGTTATTTGAATCCTTGAATTGTTGTTTTTGTGTTAGGTCACAGTTTTTTTACACTGTCGAGTTGTTAGTTTTCTTGATTTTTCTCTTTTTTTTTTTGCTTTTCTGGTTCACATGGCATGTTCATGTAATAAAGAAGAAGAAGAAGTTGTCTTCCTCTAGCAAAGGCCGCCGTTAAAAAGACGTCAATCCCTATGTGGCATGCGCTACGCATTGTACTTCTACGTGATATCATGGAGGCAATCGAAATGTCTATTTGGTCCACAGAACGGCTTGCAGGGGCCAATAGATATACAAGCCAGTGTTTTAACCTTCCCAGACAACTCTGGTACACATTCACCGACCCGGGAGTGATGGAAGGCCTGGTTGGCGTGGGCGGAAATCAACGAACCACGAATTGGTTCGGGATGCATACGAGAACCGCCAGTTTCCCCGACTGCGCTACACCCGCCTATCGTCTTCCTCTAGTAGGTGAAATACCACATCCGACAGCGAATCTTCTTCTATGCGCCTCCGCATGTGACTGTGGCTGTTCTTCTCGAAGGCGCAGAAGAGGCACAGTGGCTTTGTGACCTATGAAGCCGCGGATCTGGATCCAAATAAGAGGGTAGAAAAATCCAGTAACACGCTGGAGCACGGTTCGGACACATCGGCATGAAACGTGGCAGACGTTCAGGGGTGCTGTTGTCACGAACTGTGTCGTGCAAGTCCGTGGTAGCCTGTCTGTTACTGTGTTGGCGTGAAAAAAATTGTGTGAGATCTAGACAGCAGCCAACGAAAGCCGCTTACGAGACACGGTCTCGCCGTCGGATTCGAGCCGCGTTACGCGGACTATTCTCCAGAAATGGATTAGCCGTCGAGTGCAGTTTTGTGCACTCATGTGCCCCTGCCACGCTGTCACCACCCTCATGAGGTCTTCATCTTCATTTCTCGAACATTGTTCGGCTGTCAGCTCGCTAAGCCTCGGCTGAGCCTTGGCTGTCAGTCTCAGTCATTCACTGGTTCTCTTCTGCTTCCACTGTCTTGATGAGGATCCTCCGTAAGAATTATACCTTGTCCAGTGGCTTCCAAATTTTACTGAGCCTCCGTGGAAGAAATCGTAGCGATTTGACTACTTGCCTTTCCTTTCTTTTACTTTTTTTACTTTAGGATGCGCGTTCCATTAAGCCTCTGCTTCGGTCTAGGCAAGGCCTCGTCCTATATCACCTGTATCACCTGTCGTCCCGTTGATCATCGACTTGCTCGAGCGCGCTCCAGCAGCGTCTCCATTCGTCCCTGTCGCGTGCCAGAGTGGTCCAATGGATCCTCCTCGCTCGAGGGACACGAAGAGCGTCATATCGGTCGTTCAGGGCTTTCACGAAGAAGTCCGACCAACGCGTTGGTGGGCGTCCCGGTGTTCTCTTGACATCCCGCGGAATCCAGTCGGTGACGGCTCTCGTCCAGCGGGTGTCTGCGAAGCGCATTACGTGGCTGACCCACCTAATTTTCGACAACTTGGCCCACGCGACAGCGTCTCTGATCTTCGAACGTCGGCGAAGCTCGGAACTCCGGAGGCCTTCTCTCAATTGCGTGAATCGTGTCACTCCAAGCTTCGTCCTCTCGATTCCACGCTGCGCGACGCTGATCGCGTGTTCATCCTGCTTTCGTATATCCCAGGTCTCTGAGGCGTATGTTAGGGCAGGAAGAACGGTAGAGTCGAATAGGTGGGCACGGAGGAAGACGTTCTTCGTCTTCTTCGCGACTTCTTCGACGCTCTTGAAAGCTCCCCAAGCCGCTCGTTTTCTCCTGCTCAGCTCCGGCGCTAGGTCGTTGGCCATATTGACTTCGCGACCCAGATACACGTAGCTGGAGCATTCAGAGATGTTCGTTCCGTTGAGCGAGAATGGGGCATCAGAAACTTGTCCGTTCCTCATGAACATCGTCTTCGTAAGATTCAGCTGCAGTCCAATATTCCCACATACACGATCGAAGTCGGCCAGCATTCACTCCGGCTGGCTGATGCTCGGTGTTATGAGCACGATGTCGTCAGCGAAACGAAGATGGTGCAGCTGCTGGCTGTCGACCTTCACTTCCATGTCTTCCCACTCTAGTTCGCGCATGACGTTTTCGAGGGTGGCGCTGAAGAGCTTCGGGGATATGGTATCCCCTTGCCGAACCCCTCTCCTTACGTCGATGACGACGTCGTTGTAGAATGGAGAGAGCTCTCGAAGGACTCTGATGTACTGAGTAGGAACGCCCTGAGTGAGCAGGGCTTCAAGGACTGCTTCAGTCTCAAGGAGTCGAATGCCTTCTTCAGGTCGATGAACGTAAGGCACAGCAGCGGCTTGTACTCTCGCGACACTTCGATGAGCTTCGTAATGGTGTGTATGTGGCCGATCGTGCTGAATCCTCTCCGAAATCCTGCTTGCTCGCGTGGCTGTCCTTCGTCCAGCGTTCTGCTGATCCTATTCAGGATCACTCGAGTGAACAGCTTGTAGACTACGGACAGCAGGCAGATCGGGCGATAGTTGTCAATGTCGTGCACGTCTCCCTTCTTGTACAGCAAGACGGTCTTGCTGGTCTTCCACTGAGGTGGAACCTTGCACTCCGACAGGTATCGTGTGAAGAGCCGCGCCAGGGTGTTGATGAGCGCTGGCGGAAGGTTCTTATAATAATAATATAATATCTCTTATTCTGGACAAAAGCCAAGTTAGCTATTTTCCTTCCTATAGCCCTTCCTGGGCAGATCCGGTGACGAACTTTCAACCCCGAACGAGTGGAAGCATGAGGAGCCTGGGAGCAAATCCGCAAACCCTCTCCTCGAGACTGCCTCGTCTACAAGCTCTGCCAGGACAGCAGTACACGACAGGCTGCCGCGATCCGATTTACGCTGTATGAACTGGTCTACCGCATCCAAAATATAATCTTCCATACAGTGGTTCCAGCGGAAGAAACTTTGGTACCAGTCGATAGTGTGGCCTACATGGGAAGTAGGACGCGCCAAACCAATCAGGCTGCATCGAGTAGGCGTGTCATTTAGAAGCGACATGTCATGTCGGTATCCAGAGGCCTGATTCATCAACGACTTACAGCTGTTTAACAGAGAAAATACAGTCGAAATCCCTGATATTTGGCTGTATTTTCTCTGCTAAATTGCGGTAAGTCGTTGATGAATCTGGCCCCTAATTGTTAGGGGCGTGTTCGATAAGTGTTCTGATTGGTGATTAGCTGGCACCTTCTCACCCTACCATGTAGACCACATCACCGACCAGTACTAGACCTTTTTCTAATTTGGTGACTCGAGACGACTCGATCTCGTCCCTCGGAGAAGACCAAGTGGGCTGTCAAGATTAACGATGGTTACCGTGCTGAATCGGAAGAACCACCCCCTTGGAATCTGAAAGACTTTTAGTACTGGTCGAGAATGCGGCCCTCATGGGGAGGAGATGGCCGTACCAATCACGGCGCATCGAATGGGCGTGCCATCTAGAGGCGGCGTGTAATGTCGGTACAACGATTGGTTAGCGCATGTTTTGCTACTTGATTTGCTGTGAACGGCAGCTGCGTTCCCACCACATCGTGTAGGCCACATTAACGATTAGTACCAGCCCTTTTCCTAATTTGGTGTCAACAAGTGGGCGGCCGAGTTTAATGATGGCTAGCCTTCTCTGCTGGAGAATCAGAAGAGCTATCACTCTCATAGTTGGAATCGGAAGGATCCTTGATGCTAGCCGATAATGTGGTCTACACGGGGAACGTAGGTCGCACCAGGCCAATCAGGGGTATAGAACGTGCGGCCGCGGAGGTGGCGTGTAAATTTGGTACCCTCATCGGCTGGCGCTCTGATTGGCTGTGGCCGACAGCCGCGATCGCGCCTCACCATGTAGGCCACATTAGCGATCAGGGCAGCACCTTCTGGGGTCGACATTAGGGTATCGGACTATAATTTACCACTACAATTGGAAAGGACAGAACACCTGCGTACTTCTGTATAGAATGTCCTTAAAGTTGTGCATTCTAAGCACGTGCTCAAACGGGAAGCATTAGGAAGTGCGGCGTATCCCGAGCGGGTTGCCGAGAGCCAATCGATAATTTTTGCCGTTTGCAGATCGAACACTGCCTGCAATATGTGATGTTGCTATTGCATGAGTATCAGTAGATTGAACTAAGGCCGTCAAGGATGCACTTTCTAGATCACGTACTGCTGACCCACATGTGGGTCATACGCCGTCTGCACAGCGCTGACAGTTTCCGTTTCATTGTAACGCTTCCTTCTACTCTTTAGGCGATATCGCGCCCGCCAGCGTCTCGAAAGCTGACACTATCGATTGCCTGCAGGACCTAATCGATATTGACGGCTTTCATAACGCCGCTCCACTCGGCGACTGAAGTATAAACCTGTTCTTATCGTTAACTGAACATATTTCTTACTATGCGATATCGTCGAGTATTGATAGACTTCTCGCCCTTAATTTTTTAACGAATGAGGCGTTTATCCAGAAATGTTCCATTCAAATGAAATCGGTGTGATTTCAGTGGCAGAGGAAGCCGTCTAACGAGTACTGCTGCGCTAGCAACGAGACGTCGCCCTACTACAGTAACTCGGCCTCGTCCTACTCACCGTCCGAGGTTCGTTCCTTGTTCCTACTACGGTAGCGCCAATCGATAAATCGATTCACTCACATAAGTAGCCACTTTGTTTCAGCTCGATTTCTACGACGCGATGGAAGCCGGTGGTGATCAAGGCGACTATATGGCTGCTGGCCCATCTGGGCTGCAATGTGAGCGTGTGATTTTCTCGACGCTAGGCGCATTTGATTATTTTATTCTAATTTCTTTATTCTCTCAAGTATCATAAGCTAATCTAATCATTATAGACTTTATTACTAGCAAAAACAGGAAAGGATGATTATGCTAAGGAATAGAAGAAATTGTAAAGAAAAAATCGCTGCTAATAAGCCACAATCGGGTCAGATAAGCCGTGCATTCGGCTTTTACGGGATAACGTGAGAAGCACTTCGAACGTCTAAACACTTGGATCACTTAGAGTGGTATTTGGAGGTCGACCGATATGAACGACGGTGTTACGTTGCCACTGGGCAACTTTGGCACTCAATTCGATGAATGAAAAACATCAGAGCCAAAGCGATCGATTCGTGCACGCCGCGTCGGCGCTGACTACCGACTGCACTATCGGAAGGATACTGTTGTTGTTAGGCCGTGAACTGTGAGACTTTCAGTGTAGTGCATGTGCAGCCCCTGATCGAGATTCTTGGTTCGAGCCGGTTCGGTTTTCTAGGCCCGCCATGTCTCCTAGACCAAGGCGGTCGGAAAATTAGTGCCGAAGTTGCGCTAGACGCATAGAATATACTGCTTATATCAATGTTGATCAATATTTGAACATGGGCCTGATCCTTTTCACGTCATGTGAAGCCAAAGCTGCGGCAATTAATATTGCGCGGACGTACGGACGGACAAACGGATGGGGCAGTTCCACGGTGGCGCTCCGGAAAATTGGAGTCGAACCTGTCTGAGGAGCATAAAACACATATTTGGGTAGATCGATGTTTATCTGGTTTTTTGCACCATTAACAATCCCAGCCCCTAAATCGGTCATTAATTTTGCAAGGACAGAAAAGCGGACAAAGAAACGGTTTCGTTCTCTCCGCATCCCTCGTGATGTGAAGCCAAAGCTGCGGCAATTAATATTGCGCGGACGTACGGACGGACAAACGGGGGGGGGGGGCAGCTTCCACGGTGTCGCTCCGAAAAATTGGAGTCGAACCTGCCTGAGGAGCATAAAACACATATTTGGGTAGATCGATGTTTATCTGGTTTTTTGCACCATTAACAATCCCAGCCCCTAAATCGGTCATTAATTTTGCAAGGACAGAAAAGCGGACAAAGAAACGGTTTCGTTCTCTCCGCATCCCTCGTGATGTGAAGCCAAAGCTGCGGCAATTAATATTGCGCGGACGTACGGACGGACAAACGGGGGGGGGCAGCTTCCACGGTGTCGCTCCGAAAAATTGGAGTCGAACCTGCCTGAGGAGCATAAAACACATATTTGGGTAGATCGATGTTTATCTGTTTTTTTTTTGCACCATTAACAATCCCAGCCCCTAAATCGGGCAATAATTTTGCAAGGACAGAAAAGCGGACAAAGAAACGATTTCGTTCCCTCCGCATCCCACGTGATGTGAAACCAAAGCTGCGGCAATTACTATTGCGCGGACGTACGGACGGACAAACGGATGGGGCAGCTTTCACGGTGGCGCTCCGGAAAATTGGAGTCGAACCTGTCTGAGGAGCATAAAACACATATTTGGGTAGATCGATGTTTATCTGTTTTTTTTTTGCACCATTAACAATCCCAGCCCCTAAATCGGTCATTAATTTTGCAAGGACAGAAAAGCGGACAAAAAAACGGTTTCGTTACTGAACCTGTCTGATGGTCAAAACGCATATTTGCGTTGATTTATATATGACTTTATATATGCTCGGAGTGACACGACTCACGCAAGTGAGAGAAGGCCTCCGGAGTTCCGAGCTTCGCCGACGTTCGAAGATCAGAGACGCTGTCGCGTGGGCCAAGTTGTCGTAAATTAGGTGGGCCGGCCACGTAATGCGCTTCGCAGACACCCGCTGGACGAGAGCCATCACCGACTGGATTCCGCGGGATGTCAAAGAACACCAGGACGCCCACCAACTAGTTGGTCGGACTTCTTCGTTAAAGCCCTGAACGACCAATATGAGGCTCTTCGTGTCCCTCGAGCGAGGAGGATCCATTGGACCACTCTGGCACGCGACAGGGACGAATGGAGACGCTGCTGGCACCTGCTCGAGCAATTCGATGACCAACGGGACGACAGGTGATACAGGTGATATATGACTACCTTCTCGGTTGCGCTCATAAGCTGCCAAACCAGGCACCGGTCATTAATTTTGCGCGAATGGAGAAACGGACGAGCTCCTCCGCATCCCTTCGTGATTGGTGTCGGCAGAGAACACCTTCTTGCGTTGGACGATATTTGACTGTTTCCTTGGCTCCTTCGTGACCTGCCAAGCCTAGAAACCGGTCACTAATTTTGCGCTGATGAGCAAATGGACGAAACAAACGGTTCAATGGTAGATTCCCCTCAGTCGGCCCGTACTCTTTTTGAGTCACTCTTCTTCGTCGTGCATTTGACACTCGTCACAACCTTCGAAGCAAGGTGCGCGGTCATTAATTTTGCGCCGACGAACAAATGGACAAACAGACAGTTTGTATTTACACCTTCTATCTGTTTTATGTTCTTCCTATTGCTCTCTAGGGTTTGGAAGTCAAACTCGAATTGCAGGGCGTACTTGTCTAGGGTGAATACAGCGCTAATTTGTCCATCATAAAGCAATGATCTACCCGATATCGTTCGAACTTGCAACTAAAATGCATAGAACATAACACGAAGCGGTTGATGAACATAAATATCTGTTATTTTTCTTAAATTTTTATTAAAAATCGGCACATGATAACCTGGGTCATGGAGCTCTCTGGAAAAGAGAGCTAAATATATGTTGAAGGCGACTGCTTTGGAGTGCGCCATGCGTTCAGCAGTTCGCCGACATCGTGTAGAAGCTTTTACACCTTATAAGAGCAAATATTACGAAAGAGGCGAACGTCGAATAAGCTCCCAACCTTCCCTCTATCTTGAACGTTGAGCCCGAATCGTCGGGGATGGATGGCTAGTGTACATTCCTATGAACGATAGCTCTGCTACCAGAATTCCGAGAGACTTCAGAAGAAAGCCGGAGTGAGCGCCATCTGCTTCCGTCGGACTCTGAACGACCAACTGGACGTCGTCGATTTCCTGGGCTACTCTGGCACGCAGCAGCAAGTCTATGTGGGGACAATATGCTGGATATGAGACTTCAATCACGAGACAATTCCCGTTCTATTATTGACTCTGTTTCCACTGAACTCATTTACTGCTGCGAGAGTGATCTCCCAGAGGAATTCGTGACGAGTCCATCGTTCCGTGCAATAACAGTGTCGCCTAGACGATTGTCAAGGGCAAAGAGGAAGTCCTCTGTCTGTAGGCTCTCACCCTATTGCCGTCGGCTAGCTGACTTCCGCGATTGTTTTGCTGCCTATTTTTGGCAATTTTTGCTTTACTTTAATAATTTTTTGAACTTTTCGCTGCCTTAATACGCACACGAGGACGTAGCACAATCGCCATGTCCAACGATAGAGTTTCTTAAGCATTTCCCAGTAAAAACCAGGCTGTCGTGAAGCTTCATTGAAGGCTTGTATGAGATCACAGCCAAATGAGCCCATTGCGAATCTATCCTAGTCGGGGGGGGGGGGGGGGTGGAGGGCACTACACTCTGTCTCTTTGAACTGAAACTAGACCAATTTACAATGACGCTACCACGAACTGACCTACAAGAGGACCTTTCTCTGCATTTTCCTGGCTGGTGATGCCTCAGTTTTTACACTCAATTCGCTTTTCTGGCGTTGAACGCCTTCGATTAGGATAGATCCGTCCATTGCTCCTAAACACCTTGACTACGTCGGGAATTTTGCGTGTCTGGCGCGTGGGATCCATCGGCTTTTGCAACATGGCGAGTCTGTTTGCTAATTGAAGCCATTGCCTGTCGAGAAGCTCAACAAATCTAGAAGAATATAGGAATCTAGAAAAAAAATTGTGCAAGACTGTGACACGACATCGTGTGAAAGGTCCCATGCGACCAAAAGGTATGACACGACATCGTGTGACACGTTACCACGCGACCGAAAGAGTGTTACACTACATCGAGTCACGCGGTCCAGCGCGACCTAAAGTTTGTGACACGGCATAGTGTCACTGTAACACGATATCATGTCACACGTTACAGTCTGTTTGTTAATTGAAGCCATTACCTGTCGAGAAGCTCAACAAATTTAGAAGAATATAGGAATCTAGAAAAAAATTGTGCAAGACTGTGACATGACATCGTGTAAAACGGTTCCATGCGACCGAAAGGTGGGACACGACATCGTGTCACAACGGTCTCACGCGACAGAAAGAGTGTTATACTACATCGAGTCACGCGGTCCCGCGCGACCTAAAAGGTGTGACACGGCATCGTGTCACATGTGACACGATATCATGTCACACGTTACAGTCTGTCTGTTAATTGAAGCCATTACCTGTCGAGAAGCTCAACAAATCTAGAAAAATCTAGCAATCTAGAAAAATAAATTGTGTAAGACTGTGACACGACGTTATGTGACACGGTCCCACGCAACCGAAAAAACATGAAGGGGTGTGGCACGACATCGTGTCACACGAAGGAGTGTGACACGACATCGTGTTACACTGTCGTCAACGTATTAAGCCTACTGTACGCCACCAAAGGGCGTAATGCTCTCTGGGCCACCCAAAGACCACCGTAGGAGAGATTTTTTAAAACTTCTAGTAGCCTAATTCCATGCAGCCTGGCTCTACATGAACTATATTTTATAGGTCTCCCTTAATGATTAACAAATCAAAAATCGATTCTAAAAAATCAATCTCATCGCGTTGCAGCATCGTCGCACTGCCCACCTCCACAGGGCGAATCGAGGAAGGCGTCGACCGAGATCGACGAGGACATCGAATTGAATGTATTGTTCCAAAGAATTCAAGTACGCGCTTTTCTTTTATTTCTATAAGTTTTCGTGTTTTTGTAGTGTTCCAGCCGCGACTAGCAGGGAAGGAATATACTTTTTAACGAAGAATTTTTTAATGAATTTGTAAAAATTGCGAGTGTAATTTATGTGATTTACAACGGTAAAACGAGGCAGTGTCGTGGGTTTAGATTATTGCAGTAATATTTTGCTTTATTTATTGCAACTATCGGGCAATGGGACGCGTGGTAGCGCAACCGGAGGAGGCGCCGGCTGCCGTATGCACCCCGAATCGAGGTTTTCGCTCGGATCGCTACCTGCCTACTTCTGACCAAGCCTTCCAACCTTTTCTTGTCCGAGAACTGCTACCAGATTTGTCTGAAGGGTAAAATACCCATTTATTCATCGGCTGACCATTGCAAGTCATTGGACTGGCCAAATACGCATTCAAATTGCCTCCATGGTATTCGGAATGCGTGGCGCATTCCCAATAGAGTTCACTGACGTCGTCTTTTATACTTTTTTCTTTACCGTCGGGTGGTAAACGACAACAAATGACACCGCAAAAATGATTTCAACAAACGCTTCTATTCCAAGAATCTAATAGAAGATTTTTAGCTTTATTTTATTTTCATAGTATTTTTGTTTCTTGAAGTGCTGGAGCTGCTGTAAATAGGCAGCAGAATGGGAAGATGTTCCAAAAACTTGGGTTGTTTATCGGTTTACAAAAATCCTTACCGACATCTTAGTAGTTTTAGGGGCGATATAAAGACAGCACTATAAACTTGTCGGGTACTAGCGTGCTTTTTCTCTTAATTTTTTGCTTCTATCAGCATATAAAAGCGATAAATTCTGCCGCACAAAATAAAAAATTGTAAAAGAAATACTGTATCCATGAAATCAAGTCGTCTAAATATTACGGCTTCACTGCACTAGGAAGATTCTTCATCTAATAGTGTTCTAATATAGCAGAATAAAAACGCTGATTATTGATTATTGGGATGCGCCGCGTATCGTACTTCTACTTTGTAGCGTTGCGTCGGTTTAGAAGAGTTTTGGGTCTGTCCTAGATGGTAGGGAGCACCTAGCTGTGTAAGTTTGACGATGACGGAAAATTGAAGGCAAACCATATTACACCGACAAAAAATTAGAATACACTTTGAGGAAACCAAATAATAGAATAGAACTAAGCTAGGTCGGAAACAATTGAACGTTTCGCGGGACGAGCCACGCATTCAACTTCTACGATATGTCGTGGAGGCAGTTTGAATGCGCATTTGGTCAATACAATGATCTGCGGTCGCCATCCGATGGACAAGCCAGGTTTTATCCTTTACATACGGGTCTGGTAGCAATTCACCGACCCCGGAGGAGTGGAAGGCTTGGTTGACCCGAGGGGAAATCCGAACCAGGAACCTGGTATCGAGTGCACGCGACAACCGGCGCCTCCTTCGACTGCGTGACCAGGTGCCCAAAGGTTCAGAAGGCTTTCTTTCCCTAGACGAAACCCAAATCCCGAACCTTGGTTAATGATTCACGCAATAATTTCCGTCTTCTATACCTACTCTAACCATAAGTCTGGAAATGACGTTTAGTAACTCTATGAATGTGGATGAGGAAGCTTGAGATCATCCCCTTCTTCAAAACTTTCGAAAATAAACGTCGTTTAAATAAGTTCATGCATAATTATGAACAGACATAAGAAATTTTCTGCAAAGTTGTTGCTATAGAGCTTTGTTAGGTTTTTTATTACAGAATTGTTTTCTTCCATTCTAAGTTGATATAGTTGTGTTCGCTATTGTTCGTGTTCAGCCATTCAAATATAAAATTGATCTGATTCAAGTTTTAAAATTGATTTTTTTCCATACATATGAGGGACTCTTGGGGACTTGAGGACTGTTGAGGGTACCATCTGGAACGTACTTGTCAATTTGGAAGCGAAAGAATGTCACCGAAGGCGGAGAGGTAGAGATAGGCGGGCTAGGAAGAGCGCTCCTTAGAAGCCAGTCAAAGGCTTATGTGGCCTTCTGTGCTTCCTCCTATCGTATTGTTGCCGACTTTAGCTTAGACACTGCTTCATTGGTTTCCGATAGCTTCGGCTTGATCATATCGGCTGTATTTTAGTTATTTATGTATCTATAAGCATTTAAATGAGTAGTAGATTCGACTAGGTTTACGTACTTGTCTATAAGCCAGCCTACAACCGTTTTCTGGGGCTAAATACCGTATTCTAGCGTTTGTGGAAACCCTTCTAGTTGTTTGCGCTTGTAGCGCAGTCGGAGGAGTTGTCGATTGTCGCGTGCGCTCGATATCAGGTTCCTGGTTCGGATTTACCGACCAGACCAACCAAACTCTCCATCCCACCGGGGGTCGGTGAATTGGTACCTGACTTGTCTGCGAAGGATAGAGCGCTGAGTTGTTCATCGGCTTGCTACCACAACTTAATTTCTGGGCCAAATACGCATTCAAATCACCTCCACGACAAGCCATAGAAGTAGAATGCGTGGAGTATCCAAAAAGGGATTGACGAACAGTATTCATCCTTATTCTTTATCCTAGTTGGAAAAAAGCAGCTGCTAAAAAAGCGAAACAAGCACAGTGTATCCTCTTCTGTCGTTTGTCGTTTATCGTTCATCTTTCAATTTGAGCCGTTTTCTAACCGTTAAACTAAAATGCTCCTTGCAATAGGATAGATTCCATCTTTTCGCACAAGTAGAGTGCGCGGCGTACTCCAACTAGTGCTGCTTCTGTCGAGCTTATGACCCGTTAGCTTAATAGCTATGACAGGTGATGCGCTAAGCATTTGAACAGCGAACCATCCCTGACTATCAAGCCACACATTTCCTTTTCGTTGACGTAAATTTCCTTTCGTAGGTTTATTTTCTTAATGAAATTCCTTCTCAATAGTTTTTTCTGTTGTTTCTGACCCTTTGGGTGCCTTGTAGCGCAGTCGGAGCTGGCATCCGTGTGCACTCGATTACACGCTCTGGGTTCGAGTTCTGCTCCGTTCAACTCTTCAGGGTCGATGAGTTTGTTCTAGACTTGTCGGGATAGGACTGACTTGTACATTTTCTGATCACCGCAACACGTCGTATAGGTCGAATACACATTCAAATTGCCTCCATGACATGGAACAGAAGTAGAATGCGTGGCGCATCCCGCTAAAGGATTGAGTAATGCTGCCCTTTATCTGACCGTTTAACTTCTACCACTTTTCAGCACTCCTCCCCTTAGCTGGAGCAGTACTAAACACCTCTACATGTGCATGGCGCACCTGAAGTTGAAAGTTGTTCTTGGTATTTATGTTCGACTGTGTGTTAAAGTTTAGCTTTTTGATTTTTTTCGAAAACCAAACAATCGAATAACTCGATTTTTTGCAGTTTTTGAAAATAATGACATGTAGATCTTTATGGTGTGCAGCTGTACCCAAATATCAAATAATTTCTGTTTCCTCTATATTTAATGGAGAGCTGCGCACGTTGTAGCACAGTCCGAGAAGGCGCCGGCTGTCGCGTGCACCCAGTTCCAAGTCTTGGTTCGGATTTCCCGCCTATGCCTATCAAACTTTTCGTCCCTCTGGGGTCGGCGAATTGGCACCAGAGTCGTTTGCGAGGAATAAAGCACTGACCTGCAAGTCATTATGTAGGCCAACTACACATTCCAATCGCTTCCACAGCTTCCCCCAAGAAGTAGAAAGCATGGCGCATCCCACAATGGGATTGACTAATGTTTTCTTATTTGTCCTCTATTTGATGCTTTATTTTTGTCCGTTAATTGGTACTTCTTCCTTTTACTGACGGGACATGGGCGTAGTACTAAACAAACGTTCGCTTAATCGACATCTCTTGAAAAGATTTCTTATTTTTGGTTGGTTTGGTTGGTTCCAAAAAAAATCAGAATTGTAGTCGAATTCCAAAAATCTGCTATAGTATCTGCAAGTGCATGGCGCACTCCTTCGTTGAATACTTCGTTCTTTATATGCATCAGCACCGTACATGTTGACGTTTATGGTTTGCAATTGATTTAGAATTTCGAATAACTTTAATTGTTTATTTAATGAAGAGGTGAAGACTGACGTTGTTTACCAAGTTTAAGAGGCAGAAGGTGGAACAAACTTCGATCATGTCGTCCAATTCCGAATTAGCTTCGATTCGTCGTTGTTTCTCCCGCTTTTTCTTTTTTTAAAGATATTTCAAGCTTCGAGCTAGTTGGCTTCGAAACAAAACTGGGTGAAGACTTCGAAAGACTATACTTTGAATCAGAGAGCGGATTATTTGAACTGATTGCCATCTGACCACCTGAGGCCGTATTAATAAAGCGGCGGGAGCGTGAGATAAGCGATATCATAGCGATATCATCTCTCGCATCTCTCTCCTGCCTCCCTCTCTCGCCTCGGTCGCTTTCCGTGGGAAGTCAGGAAGATCCCGGGAACGTTCATGAGTACGGCTACTGATCTTCTCCAGTGTTCTAGACTCGATCAAGGTAGTCTTCGGCTGAATTCAAACGCTGAAGACCGGTCAGAAGCGCTATGAACCGTGCGTATGTATGTGTGGAGGTGGGTGTGTGTGTCTGTGTCTGTGTCCGTCCAGCGATGATTAGTCAGTGGCGATTGGCGTTGGCCGGCCGTGGCCCCCCAAAAAACGCTGTCGGTTCGCTGACCGAGCCAGCCGACCGACGAAAAAACCGCTGGCAACGGTGAGCAAGTCACATACACATCCACAAAAACACCACCACATACATCGACGTCGACGTCGTGGCTCCGACGACGAACGAAAATTTGGCCACGGTCAGATTGCTCGAAGCTGATTCCTTGCCTGGAGCTCTTCTCTCCCTTCTTCCTGCGATGTTAAGGGAATTTCTTCTGGTTTGACATGGAACAAGTGTAGTCCAAAGAATAGCTACAGTACCTACCTTTGGTGGGCGTTTAGTCGAAAAGCGTGGCTAGAAATATTGTCAGCCTGTTCTTGTGGGATACGCCGTGCACTCTACTTCACTAGACCTATGTGTGCCCAGAATGCGCGTGGGAAAGTAGTGTTGACCATAGCTCTATTGAGCAGTTTCGTGCTGCTATATATGTCCGCTAATTCAGCCATTCTGCACCCAGCACTCTCCGACAACTATAGAAGAATTATTTTTTAACATTTGCTTAAGATTTTAATCGAAAGTTTTTGCAGTTGTTATACAAGTTATCAAGAAATGTGTGCGCACAATACGAGTGAAAGCGCAGTCGGAGGAGGCGCTAGCAGTAACGTGCACCAGATTCCAGGTTCGGATTCTCCGCCCAGGCCAATTAGTCAGTAAATAAGCATCAGCAGATGCTTTTTTCTTTATTTTTTCTTCCTTTTTTAAATCTGTTTATTTTTTTAATGAGGAAATTAAAGATAAAGGATAAAGGACAGCGTTACTCAATCTCTTCTTGGATGCGCCACGCATTCTACTTCTACGGGATGTCGTGGAGCCGACATGAATGCGTATTTGGCCATTCAATGACTTGCGACTACACTAATTTTGAATGTCGTGTAACGAGAAGAGATTATTTGGTTTCCTCAAATTGACCTAGATAATGTTGCAAATTCTGCTTAAACTACAGGTTCACCCGTTTAGGGGTGTAGATTTCTAATTAAAGTGAGGAATAAAGGACGACGTGACTCAATCCCCTTTGGGATGCGCCACGCATTCCACTTCCACGGAATGTCGAAGAGGCAATTTGAACGAGCCACACAATTTTGATTTGCGGTGGCCAGCGAATCAACAAGTCAGCGCTTTATACTTCTCAAAGAAGTCTGCTACCCATTCACCTACCCCGGAGGGATGGAAGGGTTGATTGGTCTGGGCGGAAAATCCGAACCACGAGCCTTGGTATCGGGTGCACGCGGCAGCCGACACCGCCTCCGACTGCGCTACATGCGCTCAGTGGATGGCTAATTAATCATGCATAATTTGAAAGATCAATGCAATGAAAGTGTGAAGAAGGTATCACCTGTACCACCTGTCGTCCCGTCGATCATCGACTTGCTCGAGCGGGCGCCATCAACGTCACCATTCGTCCCTGTCGCGTGCCAGAGTGGTCCAATGGATCCTCCTCGCTCGAGGGACACGAAGAGCGTCATATCGGTCGTTCAGGGCTTTCACGAAGAAGTCTGACCAACGCGCTGGAACGTCCTGGTGTTCTCTTGACATCCCGAAGAAGGTAAAGGATAAAGGATAAAGGACGGCGTTAGTCAATCCCTTCTGGGATGCGCCAGCGCATTCTACTTCTACGGGATGTCGTGGAGGCGTGTTGAATGCGTATTTGGCCATACAATGACTTGCGGTGGCCAGCCGATGAGCAAGTCAGCGCTCTATCCTTCCCAGACGAGTCTGGTACCAATTCACCGATCCCGAAGGGATGGAAGGCTTGGTTGGCCTGGGCGGGAAATCCGTACCAGGAACCTGGTATCGGGTGCACACGACAGTCGCGCCTCCTCCGACTGCGCCACACGCGCCCTCCGAAGAAGGTGGTTGCAAAAATTGTCTGCAAATTGTTCAACCAAAGAAATATCCTGCCGAATGCTATTGATTCAACCTTCATTCCTATCGAACTGGAAAATTTCAAAAGTTCCGATTTTTATCCGAAATTTAGCGGTGGCCGTCGTCCCCATTTAGTAGAGCGTTTCCCAGTGTGTTCGATGACATTCCAGCGGCGGCGGTGGTTTTTTGCGAGTAGTCAGCCCGATCCCGAGCGTTCACGCCGGCGTTTGAGAATATTTTGAGCCGTTCCGAGCGTTTTTCATGTGGCGACGAGCAAAAACTCGGAGCGAGCCACAGCAGCCGGTCTTGATTACACGACCTGATAGTGAGAGACAGCTCCTGCTGACGATGTCGATGTTTCTGGACGTAACGCTGATGGTGTTGAGCATCTACATCTATACATATGCATGCTGTATACGGGGATGAATCCTCCTGGACACATGCTGTTCAGCGCGATTTTCGATAGGACTTTATTAGGAGATTAGTGAAGAAGATCATTTAGGTGATCAACTCCTTAATGATGTGCCGCGCAAGCAACCTCAAGTGACAGCCTAACGTCGTGTTTACAACGTATACCTTGCTAAACTCGACGAAGAAAATGTAAAGCTATATTCTTTTGTAAGCGAGTATGTTTCGCTACATTCTCTAAAGAAATTTCAGCGGTAGATGAACAAGAGTTAGTGGAATCGACCTTGTTAACAGCTGATTGGTCCCTCGAATGGGCTCTTCCTCTTTCGGAGGAAAAGTCCATGGTGTTGCATCTAGGAAGTAAGAACAAAGAGCATGGTTATCGTTTAGGTACCTCAGTAGTCGGTAAGATCGAACAGGTCAGGGATCTTGGGTTCCTGGTTTAACTTGGTCTTTAAAAAAATAAAGGACGGCATTATTCAATCCTCTTCGGGATGCGCCACGCATTCTACTTCTACGGGATGTCGTGGAGGCGAGTTGAATGCGTATTTGGCCATACAATGACTTGCGGTGGCCAGCCGATGAACAAGTCAGCGCTTTATCATTTCCAGACAAGTATGGTACCAAATCACCGACTCCGGAGGGATGGAAGGCTTGCTTAGCCTGGCGGGAAATCCGAACCAGGAACCTAGTATCGGGTGCACGCGACAGCCGGCGCCTCCTCCGACTGCGCTACACGCACCCACTAAAGGTGGCCTTAGCTTTGACAAACATTGCGACTGCATTATAAATATCCAAAGCATCTGACGTTATTTACCGCATCTTTCGTTCTTTCTCGACGACGAACTCTGTTGTTCTGCTGCCAAGTCATTTGTTAGGCGATTGGTCAAATTTGACGCAGTTGTGTTCAACCCATACAAGCGCAAAGTTATGACAAAATAGAGAAAGTATAGAACAACTTCACACGAAAACTCATGATCAGGGATCAGCTATCAAAACATACCATCTGCCCACGAAACGAGTCTTAATCTCAATTTGCAAACTCATGCCTCTAGAAGGCGTAAGTTGGACTTGCTGACGTTTCACAAAATAATGCACGGGAGAATTGGTTTGAAGATAGGGTCTTTTCTTAATGCGAGACCTTCTTCTACCAAGGGTATCTCGCGCAAATCTATCTCATCTAGGGCAAGATTAAATTTCAGGAAATACTTCTTTACTAACTGCGTCTTAGTCAATTGCTTTGACCTAATCGTAAGTAAGAAGGTCAATATTCCTTCCAGTTTTCCTTTTTTCAAAAAACTTATTTACTTATTTTATTTATTCAAGACATGGGCCGCAGCCACACATAGAAGCAGATTGTAAAAATAACATCCAAGGAGTGAAAATAAAGTACAATAAAAAGAGTACAAAAGAAATCATTCGATGAGATGCATTGCAAACGCAACAGTAGATTCTTGATACCACACAGAGAGAGACCTAAGGCATCTTGATTTGCATTCAAAACAAGGTTGAACTCCATTATACTTCTGTAGGTGAAGCAAGTTATTCTGGGTCGCGATTTTACAACCGCAACATAGAATCTGAGTTTGCCCTTTTTATTTCTTGTCAAAAATGAACCGAAAAAGCAGAGTGGGCTAATAGAAACATTTCCTGTATTTTGAAAAACATAAGAAGATCAAATATTTTCCTTCTATTGTGAAGACTTGGTAAAGGCAACATTCTGGCTCTCTCAGCACTATTTGGTATATGGTAGTAACTGATGCCGTAGCATCTCATCATAAGCTTAGGAGTAAAGCTGTTTTGAACGCTCCCCAGAAGTCTGATGTCTTTTTTCTTTGTAGGGTTAAAAATGTTGGTTCCGCACTCTATGATGGGCCTTACATATGTCTTGAATGCCCGAATAAGAACATGAGGATCTCTGCTTCCTAAGGCCTTAAAAAGGTTGCAGATGCGATAGTTAGCCTTTTTACCCAATGATTTGTAGTGCAGGTCAAACCTCAAGTCCCTAGATATCAAGAAACTAGGTCACGAACTTCATTTACTGACTGCAAAGTGACACCTCTCGCTTTATATGCGGGGTTGCCACTAGCGCGATTTTCTCCAATAATGAAACAATGAGATTTTTGCAATAGTCGAGTAGTTTGTTCAGCGTACCCAAGATTATTGGTACAGGACTTTATTTCGGCTGACGTTTCGGCGTTGTCGCCTTTTTCAGAGCCTGGAAAAGTCATTTGAGAAACTACCCTCCCGAATGCCATTTCATTCTGCAGGAGCCCATCCAAAAGGCAAACAGACCAAGAGAACGACAACGTAGAAAGCCAGGAAAAGGCTAACCTTTATGAGTGAACAAATGAGTCCACTGACACCCTAGCTGAACGGATGATGGGTGAATGACATAGAGCCCTTGAGACCACACGCCTAAGGGACCTAAAGAGTCATGACCCAGAGGTTAAAACCCACACAGGACGACGTACGGCGCCATCTCCTGGGTCACAGCCAAGGACGAATGCTTGGCTGTGACCCAGGAGCTGGCGCCGTACGTCCTGTGTGGGTTTTGACCTCTGGGTCATGACCGGTAGGTTCCTAAGGCATGTGGTCTCAAGGGCTCTATGTCATTCACCCATCTTTCGTTCAGCTAGGGTGTCAGTGGGCTCATTTGTCCACTCATAAAGGTTAGCCTTTTCCTAACTTTCTACGTTGTCGTTCTCTTGGTCTGTTTGCTTTTTGGATGGGCTCCTGCAGAATGAAATGGCACTCGAGAGGGTAGTTTCTCAAATGACTTTTCCAGGCTCTGAAGAAGACGACAACGCCGAAACGTCAGCCGAAATAAAGTCTTGTACCAATAATCTTGGCTAAGCTGAACAAACTACTCGAATATTGCAACACCAAAGATGATAAGGTCCATCGAGAGTCGAACATGGAATGTAATGCGATTTTTTTTTTGCTGTTAAAAGGTAATTTCCATCTTTCAGCCCAGGAGTCTATATAGTTCACCGCTGCTTGAACAGAAACGGTATCATCTGTCTTCTCAATGGTCTTGTAAATCTTAATGTCATCGGCGTACATTTTGCAAACGACTCCGAACCTTGAAACCGATTGGGCAGTTTGTAGATGTACATCATAAACAGCAAAAGGGAAAGTACCCCTCCTTGCGGTACTACGCTGAACGTTTTAAAGACACTGAAATACTGTCCCTCTACTTTGATTTGGTATGTCCTTCCTAAGAGAAAATCTCGTATCCAGTCTACTATCATGTGGTGAACGCCCACCATTTTCAGTTTTTGCAGAAGTTTCATCAGTGGAACTCTATCAAAGGCCTAAGAAAAGTCGAAATATATAACATCTGTACGCTTCTTTTCTTCTACAGCTTTTGTCCAGTCATTCAGTGCTGTGAGTGGCGGTCTCGATGGACCTTCCTTTTAGGAATACAAAATGATTACAGGATATAACGTTTTTTTTTGTTTTTTTTTTGGTTATAAGGGCTCACTTGGGCGCCTGATGATTGCCTCCTGTTTGACGCCCTCCTGTTTTATAGATATATGGACGATTTATTAGTGGTCCATAGCCTAAACGAAACAGATGTTGATCACATTCTGAAAGAAGTATATAAAGGCACACTAGAATTTAAAAAACTCATATAAGTGAGTACAGTTGCAATTACTTAGACATTGGCATAAAGGTAATTAATAGTAAAATTGTAAGTTCATTATATAACAAAACTGAAGACTTTGATTTTAAAGTTATAAGACTCCCTCACGCCAAGTCAGCTATTTCTATAAAAATAAAATCAGCTACTATATTAACGGAAACCCTCAGAATTGCTAGAATTTGTTCAACATTAGATAATTTTAAAAGAAAGATTATTAATTTAAAAGAAACATTGCTTTATAATGGGTATTCGCAAGAATTTATAATAACCCGTATTTTAAAATGCCTTTATAGAAATAAACAAATATATTACAAATACGGGTTTCTTGATTACAATGACAAATTGATAAAGTTTGTTAAAGCTATTTTGGAGTAGTTTCGACAAAATATTCCAAATAAACTTCCTTAAAAATTACCTTACTAGTTATTATATCCATCGGGATTATCACCCCTCAGCGTAGCGTATGTCAGTGTGCTCCACTGCGCATACGCTGACTATCATATGTAGTTTTTTCCGATTCCTTTCCTAAAATTCGTTATGTAGGTTTATATCTTCTTTTCGAACCCTTCTTTTTCTTCATTTTCCCACTGTTCTTGACCCCTTAGCATACTACCTTACTTAGTAGTCCTCCCAGTCACCGATGAGCCACGGGAGGTGTGCTAAACAAAGGTTCGTATGATTAAGTGGCGAAACGAACCTTGCATTTTCTTCCAAGATGATACTTCTATTGTTTAATTATCAATTAATTAATATTGACGTTTCTTTTAAATTTACTTGCATTTTTTCGATTTGTTATTTTTCTTTGCTTTTCTTCTTACCTACTTCTGCATCACTATCCTCTTGTCGGCATTTTTACCTTAGTGAGTGTATCCTTTCTTTTACTATTTTCATTACTCTCATCCACATGGAGTTATCTCCCTGCGTGGTGAATGATTATGATGATGAGTTCACCAACTAGCCGCTCCACGAATCGCACAGTTTTTCATGATTCTTCTAGATTTTAAAAGTTAAAAACTGCTGTGGTAGAATAATACAATGGCTTTAAAGTCACATACAAAACGTCTACATTAAGCGTTTTTGTTCGGTAGGAAACTATTCAGACAAAACACTAGCGCTAGAGCGTTTGGTTCACCCTACTTGCTCCGCTCATAATCATAGAGCTTTCCGTGTTTCTTTTTGTTTTCGCTGACCATTTTTGCTCCTGTTTTTTTTTTCGCTTGGAAGTCCTGCTTAGACACCTGTTCAGTGCTCAAAACCCCTGGCTTTCGTTTCCCTTTCCACAACAGACATCAAATGGGAGTGTTGATGGAGCGATGGAGTTGACGGACGGGCCTACTTAGCTGATATCCGGAGCTCCGTTTTCGATTGCGACTTACAGTGTTTGGCTCGCCACTTCTCTTATCCATCAATACCTCCACTAATCAGTCTCTCAGTCTCCAATTTGTTTGCCTTATATCAAAATATTCTATTATTCCTTGTTTTTTAAAGCAAATTTTTTCCCGCAGATAAACTACTAACTCAGGCCGTTGAGCTTTGGTCTGCTGAGGTTTCTTGCTCGTTTTTTCGCCATTTTAATTTTATTAGGTTAAAAAAGTTTTCATTTTTTTCAAAGATTTATTACTTCACAACTACAAAGTCAAATCAATTGATATAATCTCCATTTTGTTCCACTACACTTTGCCAAAGACTGGGTAATTTTCCAATTCCTCTCGCGTAAAAGACTGCAGTTCTGGAGTCGAACCATTGCTGAATCCAATTTTTGAGGTCTTCGTTCGTTTCAAAACATTTCTCTCCAATTTCTTGCCTGAGAGCACGGAAGAGAAGGTAGTCGGTAGGAGCGAGGTCAGGGCTATACGGTGGATGTGGCATTACTTCCCAGCCCAGCTCCTTTACTGTTTCTCTTGTGAGTCTTGCAACATGTGGTTTTGCATCGTCATGCAGGATAATCACCTTTGACTTCTCCGGCCTGTTTTCTTGGAGAGTTGCGACGACTTTGTGGAGTTCGCCACTGCTGTATGTGGCAGCAGTAATTGTCTCTCCGCTTCTGAGAGTTTCCCAGTAAATCACTCCTCTGACATCCCACCAGACACGCAAGACAATCTTTCTTTCGTGAACTAACTAGAAAACTATTTATTAGGAAATGTGGCTTTGATTACCATGCTATTCCCAGCAGTGAAGCAAGAAACAAACAACTTGGACTACAGACACCTTCATACAGACGAAGAATATACGACCTCGTAATGGTACACAAAATTCTCCATGGTTTCTGTGGACTTGGCAAACGTGATTTCTTCATGGTGAGACCATCTATTAGGTTGTAACGAATTAAATGGCACTGGCTCGCGCCAATTTTTGGCGCGTCTTTACGCGTTTGATCAAGAACAAACCGCAACATGTGGCATATCATTTAGAAGCGCAAACTTTGCTCTACCGGTGAGTACCAGATTTTCTATGTAAAAGTGGGAAAACTTTAGAGTTTTACTGACTTTTTTGCAGATGGACAAAAGGGTAATCCGAGGCATTTACTTGTATGAATTCAAGCTGGGCACTACAGCTAAGGAGGCGGACGAGAAGATCAACGCCGCATTCGGTCAAGGATGTTCCACAATTCGGACGCGTATCGTTGGCATCAGAAATTCCGGAATGGAGATGAGAGCTTGGAAGAACATGAAGGTCGTGGGAGGCATAGTGATGTTGATGAGGACAAGCTGAGAGATGTGGTGGAGGAGGATCCACACAAAGGTACCAGGGAGATAGCGAAGGTTCTTGGCGTCAGTCACAACGCAGCTGCCCGGCATCTGAAGGAAATTGGAAAGACCAAAAAGCTGGAAAGATGGGTGCCTCACGAGCTGTCTGAGAGGCAAGGAAACCGACGATATGAGATCTCGTCCGCACTGCTTCTACGGAACGAAACGGACCCATTCCTTGATCGCATCGTAACCTGTGACGAGAAATGGATAATGCACGACAACAGGCGACGATCGGCACAGTGGGTGGACAGCGATGAGAGCCCCAAAGTTTTTGCGAAGCCCGAATTGCACCAAAAGAAAGAAATGGTGACAGTATGGTGGTGTTCGCTGGGAATTATTCACCACTGCTTCCTCCCTCCCGGTGTATCCGTCACGGCAGAGAAGTACTGCATTGAAATTGAAGAAATGATGAAAAAGTCGAAGGATATCCGGCCGGCCTTGGTCAACCGAAGGCGAGTTCTCCTTCTGCACGACAATGCTCGCCCCCATGTAGCACGAATGACGTTGCAGAAATCGAATGAGCTGAGCATTGAAACTCTACCACATCCTCCGCTTTCTCCCGACCTCTCCCCAACAGACTACCATTTCTTCAAGCATCTTGGCGACTTCTTGGTAGGGAAAATATTCAAATACCAACAGGATGCCGAAAGTGCCTCCGAAGATTTCGTCAATTCCAGAACTTCTGATTTTTATGCTACTGGGATAAAAAAGCCTGTGTCACGTTGGCAAAGATGTGTAGAATCAGAAGGTTTTCATTTCGATTAATAAACTTGCCTACAAGCCGAGATATTAACTGTTTAAATTTACAGTGGTTCAGTGCCATTTATTTCGTTACAACCTAATAGAACCCGAGGTGAAGGAGAGAAGCTTTCACTAAGTACTGCAAAATCTTCAATTCGACATAATTTTTTGTCAATAGAGCAGGTTCGGATTATATGAAACTTGCCAAAAACTCAGTTATTCCGTACAAGCTGAAGCCATTTATTACGAATGCAAGTCGATTCATAAATAATTGTAGGACATAACGAGATCTTGTGGCAGAGCCCCTCTTGGTCTGTTCTCCTTTCTATTCTTAATTCTCCGGGTGTTTGTCATCTTATATACTTTCTAATCATTCTATTACACTTTGGTCTGGATCGTTAGCCAATGTCATGTGGATGTCATTCTATACTGTTTCTAATTATATTGTTCTTCACATGGATTTTAGCCATGTAATAAATAAGAAATAGTAAATAAATGACTCCGGGCTTGCGATCAGGCTTAAGGTTCTCTCCTCTTTGTACTCATTGTCTTTTTCTTCGGAAGTTGTCATAAAGAACCCAGGACTCATCGCTGAAAGCTTTTTGCTTACTGTTATATGCAATTTGAAAGAATATGATTTCCTTTGTTAGAAAGAATCCTTTGCTTTCCTTCTTATTGTCGCCAATTTTTTAAATTATTAAAGCGACAAGTTAAAAAAGAAAAACCGTTTTTGCAAACAGCTTCTTTTCTCTGTTATTATTTTTTGAAAAAGGATGGTTTGCTCTGCAAAATTATGTGTTGGGTTTTTTCGTTTATTTTGATTTTCGTTATTTCTTAGGGGATTAGAATGGAGTGTTCAGAAGATGTACATTATTTTTACCAACAGCTACTATTTTTTAGATAATTTTTTGTAAGTTGCAACAACATGTTATATGTCACTCGAAAGAGAATATTTTGCTCTGTCAAGTCTTTTGTTCCGTTTGTTTGCTTGCACTGATTTGTCTCATTTTTTTTTTTGCGGAATGTTAAAGACGAGAAAAATAACCTTTAAAATGTCTTAACACATTTGTTTAAGCCTCGAGCGACTAGAGAGGTTATATGTTGTTACAGTATTCATTCCTGTAATCAAAACTCTTGCGACAATAGGGACAAGACGCATTACAAGTAGGCGTAGCATTGCTGCCCAGAGTGCAGAAGGTGTGGGTTCGAGTCCCGGCTGGCGCAAGAGTTTTGTTCGCAATAAAACATCCTGTAACAACATGTAGCCTCTCTATCAGTTGCTCCCGGCTTAATCAAATGTGTTAAAACATTGTTACTAGTAAGGTCTTCAGCTTGGCCGCGTGTAGCGCAGTCGGAGGAGACGCCGGCTGTCGCGTGCACATGATACCAGGTTCTTAGTTCGGATTTACCTCCATACTAACCAAGTCTTCTATCCATCCGGGTCGTTGAATTGTTACCAGACTTGTCTGGGAAGGATAGAGCGCTGACTTAACCATCGGCTGGCCACCGCAAGTCATTGTATGGCCAAATATGCATTCAAATCGCCTCCACGACATCCCGTAGAAGTAGAATGCGTGGCGCATCCCAAAAGAGACTGAGTAACGTCGTCCTTTATCCTTATCCTTTAAGGTCATCAGCTTAACCGGTTCCATGCTGATATCAGCAACCCCGTAGCACGGGTAGGTGCTGACAGACCTCGAGGATATCGAGGATGTTACGTGCGGTCAAACAGCGCCGGTGGTGTACGGCGTAGCATCGCTGCCCAGAGCACAGAAGGTGCGGGTTCGAGTCCCGCCTGGACTCGAACCCGCACCTTCTGATCACAATGAAACATCCTGCAACTATTTTTAAAATGGTGGAAAATAATTTTATGTCGTTTGGTCACACCATTTTAATGCCCGGAAAATCATCGAAAGTCAAAATGATCAGACAACGAACACAGTTTCTTCCAGGGCAAATCGTCCCCTTTTGAATGATGTATAACGCTGTGCAAAAAAAAACTCAATCTCAAGCAGAGAATAGGTGTTTTAGACGGAAGTTTTTTACTTTTTGCTATAATAACTTAAAAATTAAAGAAAATGAGACAAAAGATGAAGCAAAGCATTTTTTTCTGAATGGTTATTGCGTTGCGCAAAAATTCCCAATGAACTTCAGAATAAAATTTTTGGAAAACATCGGGGAGTTGATTTCCAACCTAACATAGAGATTAATTGGTTTGTTTCACCAGCTTTTTTTTAGCGAAGCTTGTTGTTATAACATTTTCCTGGTCCCTGGTGGCTTTTTAGTAAAGAAGGAGATCTTACATTTACCAGAAGTATGTTCAATGAGCTTCTACCGATAATCATACGAATTTTGTAAGACGAAAATTTGTTTTGTCACACTTTTCGTTCAGTTATTTACTTCCTTAAAATATTATTATATTTTTGTTTATATCCGGTACAATTTTTTCGGTGAACTCGCACACGACGATCCATGGCATCCCGTGGAAGTAGAATGCGTGGCGCATTCCAAAAAAAATGAGTAACGCCATGTGTTCTCCTTTTCTATCCGATACATTTTTTGCTTTATTGGTTATTTACAATAGTTTTTTCTGCAAAAGGAAACTTATAATTCAGCATTACTAACCACTACATCTGCCATTTTTTCGATCTTTTCAACGTGGCGACGTTTTTTGCTTTGTTCTGACATTCGTTGACGTTCTGACATGACATTTTTCTTTGTTATGCAAATTGCTTTTCTTTTTGTTTACTTGTCCTCACTCTGATATTTTTTCTTCTCATTTGTCTTAGTTATTTTTCGTTATCGATTTCTGACAAGCGCTGCTTGTAGGCGTCAATTTCGGTAATTTTACGGTGAAATGTCGGGCAGTCATTTTGTAGACACTAAATCGTCGCCTAGAAATGCGTTGACTGTTCGGAATTGATTTAGCGACGTCGACCTTTAGCTATTCGACGTCACTGATTCAATTCTGTCTTCAGGACGCCACGCCCAGTTGCACCATGGCGATAACGACTTTAGGTTAATTAGCGGTAGATAATGTCGTCGAGGTGACGGCTGGCAAGGGGCAGCCGTAGTGGTCCTCCGGATTCTGCTGCCTCGGACTCGAACGCCCCCCCCCCCATCCTCTTCATCCCCTTCGCCGGCGCCAGATGGAGCTGGCTCGAACTCAAGTCGGCGGCGCTGAGGCTGACTGGCCGACTCGGCCGGCTGCACCACTCCTCGCCGCCCGTATACGGTAGCCGACGACACGCCCCTACAGCAGCCTCCGGCCGGCGCCGCCGCCCGCGCTCGTAGCTCACCGGCGCCTGCTCGAGCTACTCCGGCTGGAATCTGGTTACTTTCGCTTCTTCAGGGTTCCTTCGAGCTATTCTGAAGGTCTCTAGCGTCATTCATTCAGGAATTATCGCCTTAGGAGTCTCAAACGTCTTGCGGGTTTCGGTTTCCTTAGCTTCAAGCTCTTCTATTTCTCTCTCTAACAAAGGATTGGTCAATCGAAAATCCTCATTCCCAGAGCAAAAAGCAATGTAAAATCTTCATTTTTACTTACCGAGCAGGGGTTGAACTTCTGAAGCTTTCAAGCAAAAGTAATCTTAGTAGCAAAAGTAATAATAAACTTGACCGGTACTTTCAGGAAACTTTATAGTTTGCCATTATTTTTGCGATTTAGCGTTGCTCTATAAACCAAAATCTTTTGTTCAGTTTAGTGTTATTATGCGTTTTTAGATTTTTTTTGTATTTGGCCTAATTTTGCGTTCTAATTGTAATCGCGCCGCTGTCCATGTACAGAATAAATAAATAAATACATGCAGAAAAAAGGCGTTAACCAATGCCTATGTGAGATAAAGATAAAGAACGGCGTTACTCAATCTCTTCTAGGATGCGCTACGCATTCTACTTCTACGGAATGTCGTGGAGGCGATTTGAATGTGTATATGGCCATACAATGACTTACGGTGCCCAGCCGATGAACAAGTCAACGCTCTATCCTTCCCAGACAAATCTGGTACCAATTAACCTACTCCGAAGGGATGGAAGGCTTGGTTGGCCTGGGCGGGAAATCCGAACCAGGAACCTGGTATCGAGTGCACGCGACAGCCTGCGCCTCCTCCGGCTGCGCCACACGTGCCCTGTATTCGGCCTACACAATGACTTACCGTAGACGGCCGATGGAAAACTTGGGCCTTCCCACACAGGTCCCGTACAAATTCTCCGACCCCGGAGGGATGAAAAACAGAATAAGTAAATAAATAAACAATCGATTTTCTTCATGGAGACTGCTTAAGAGGTGCCAGTTCGAGCTCATTCTTTTCTGAGTTTAAGATTTTCTGCCTCGTCTTGGCGCCACTACTAGTATTCATCACGGTTTCCATGGATTTTCCTCTTAGCGCTGGATAAAGCAGATTTGTGGCCGTTTGAAAGGCCGGATTTATTGCGGATTGCATTGGTCAGGATAACATGATAATATCATATTTTTGTTGGACCTATCTGTTTGACATGCTTCTTAAGTCATGTTTTCAAATACGCACTTTTCTTACAAAATAAATAAATATTTTTGCTTAATTATTTTATTTTATAAAAGGCTGTTACATAAAACTCCTACATCTCCCTCCTATTTTTCTACATTTTGACTGATAGACCCAATGTTAGAAGTTGAAGTATAGGAGCCTCAACTCCTGTACCCATTATGACTCCATTTTCCCAATATCTGATTTGGAGAATAGCAAAAGAACTGTGGATTCAACCTTTATCAAGAATTTTCTCGCTTCTTTTCTGAAGATTGGAAAACCGCTGACAATCTGAAGCTGTTGTGTGTTGACCCATCCGTCTACTCCTTTTCCTCCTTTTGTCGATATGGATAAATGACAAAGGTTACAGCTAATCAACTTCTCTGTAGGTAGAATGCGCATTGTGCATGTCAAATACGCATTCAAATTCACTTCAGTACATCTCGTGTAAGTAGAATGCGTGGCGCATCCCAAAGGGCATCGATATCGATTAACACCGTCTTTTATCCTTTGTTGGAAGATGAATAGACAAGAGGTGTTAGGGCATGTTCATAGTCCGCGAAAAAAGCGACGGCAGTGACTGAGTCGCGCGTGGAAATCGTACGAATCGATCGCTCAGGAAAAAATCGATATGCATGTTTTGTTCGAGCGCTCGCGTGTTCCTGTCGCGGATTATGAACACGCCCTCCTCCACGGACCTTTTGTTACGGATGCGAAAAATACGGATAAAACCGCTGCTTAAGATATGGAAGGGATGCTAACAGCGTCATTTGGGTCGTTGAGACAATGTCGTTCTTGTTGATTTAGAGGAAATGGCATCAGAATGCTAAGTCAGTCAGATCAGTAAGAAGAAGAATTTGCTTTCAATCACGTCATATCGAACGGATGTGCCAATCAGAGAAGACATGCACATTCGGTGCCCTGATTGGCTGGCGAGCTTTCAGTCGGTGCGCTGATTGGTTATGATCGGCTAGCAGGCGGCGAGATTTCGGTCGCTGCCCTAATTGGTTATGAGCGGCCAGCATGCTCTAACCTCCCACCTCTCAGTGCTGCTTACATTCGCGACACGGTTAGAATTATTACGCAGTTTACCACCGCATTTCGTTTTATTCTAATTGAAAACAGGAATGATTCCATAAAAGTAAATCAATAGGATGAAGAATGTTGCCGCAATTCGAGTTGGGGATGGAGGTGCGGGCACTGATAAGCTTACTGTTTACTATTTAGTTTTATTTATTTATTACTATTTACTTCTGTTCTATTAGATATTTTCGAATATAGAGCCTGTGGTAGGATGGAATAATTCGCTTTCTTAGCTGAAGTTCACACCCACACACTAGGACTGTGCTAGAATCGTGAACTCTATAGTGGAAAAAGGAAAGAAAATTTATAGTCGATCCTCCAGCCTTTCCCCTTATCGCGTCTGAATTTTTTTTATAAAACTGTTTTCTTTAGAATAGCCAATTTATGTCATATTTCGCATAAATCTTACATTGCATCACGTTTTTTGCTAATAAATGTTTTTTCTTTTTTTCATCGTTTTCTTCTTTATTTTCTGAGTAGTTGGAGCGATATTTTAGCTGCAAAGAAGAGCTGTACACTTCTTCTGAACGCTACTTTGCCTGAATTGCTCTGACAAAAAAAGCTAAGCTCAGCTCTCAAATCACGCGGCGAAAATTAATTTTCTAATTAGTCCCTCACTTACTTTAGGGCACCATAAGGACAGTTGAATTAAGCCGGCTAAGAACAACGAGCAAAGCTGCTTCTCTTCTCTTAATTAAAGCAGACACTTTTGAAGATTAGCGTCTATAAGCTAACGACTTCGCTTATAAGCTTCAGTTTCGCTTTCAGCCGGCGTGCTTGATGGCCTCGTTTTCCTCTCCAGAGGCCGGATTCATCAACGATTAACCCGCGGGTATAGGCGGTAAAGATACCCACGATGAAGCCTGCGGCGTCTTCGACCCTTACCTTATCTCTACTCCTTAACCCCGCACACCCACGGATTTAATTGTTGATGAATCCGGCCCCAGGTTGCACGGTAACTGACTAGTGAATACTTTTTGTAGAAAAAATTAGTAGTTTAAAGTGCTTTATTTTGATTTTTTAAAATTCACTCGTCCCAATAAATGAACATGTCGTTTTAAAAAATACGGTGCTCTTGAGTGAGAATTCTGAGCGATTTTCGGCGTCGGCCTCCGCCACTCGGCCCGGGTCCGTGTGGTGACGGGCGTGGGACAGAGCGCAGCGAACTTTATCAGGTGCTAATGTCAAGGCGGTGACAAATGCAATAACGTTCATGCTCGTCGGCGTCGTCGCCGCGTCGTCTCTCCTCGGCCGACCCTCCCAAAAAAATTCGGAGCCGCTCGGTTTCCCTGGTGGCTGCTAGGGTACGGTTGGGTCCAGGGCAAGGAAATGGTAGGGAATTAGGGTTCTTTCCTGCCTTGAAGCCAGTGAAATTTCGAAGCGCTTAGACTGGAAATGCGCCTTCTTCCCGTCAAATTGAGCTCCTTTCAAGACAAACTGGGCACTTTTGAAACAAAATTGAACTTTTTGTAAATCAAATTGAATGGTTTGTTGTGATCAGAACTTCTGGCACCAGACGGGACTCGAACCCGCACCTCCCTCTGACCGGGTGGGAATGCTCTACGCCTTTACACCACCTCGATACCAGCCACTTGAAGCTTCAAGAAACTGATTTGAATTGTTTCTATCAAGACCATCAGCTTAACTGGCTCCATGATGATATCAGCAGCCAGCTCATCCCGGACACGGGTGAGTGCAGATCGGCCTCACGAGGTGTGGATGTTGCGTTCGATCAAACGGCGCCTGTAGTGTCAAGGCGTGGAGCAGCCCTGCCGGTCAGAGAAAGGTGCGGGTTCGAGCCCCGCCTGGCGCTAGAAGTTTTGATCGCAAGAAGACATCGTTATGACAGCTTACAACCTCGATACCAGCCACCTGGAAGCTTAAAGAAACTGATTCAACCTGAACACCTTCCAAATCAAATCGAACACTCTTCTGAGCAAGCTTGACGCCTTTGCAGTTGACATCAACCTGAACATCTTTCAAATTAAGACGAGCTTCAGTGGCTACTTTCCGAGGCAGTTAGATTGGCCTTCTACACAAGGAAAATTCAATATGATTTTATTTTAATTTTTTAAATTCACCCACCCCAATTATATTAGTACTCTGTTTGAACTCTTTTCACTAATCGATTATTGATTTTTGTGTCAGAATTTCTTCTCGTTCCCCTTCTAGTATACATACTCGTCGATTTCGTATAGCAGATGGAGTTAGACATTTACGGGCCTTGTTTCGTTGCTCATAGCGCTGCAGTTGTCTGTGCTAATGTGATTATTGATGCATGAGGTGTTAAGGCCGTAATTCTGGTGGATGGATCAATCAATCAATAAACGATAAAAAGTTATAAAGGGCGACGTTACTTAATCCCTTTTGGGATGCGCCACGCATTCTACTTCTACTGGATGTCGTGGAGGCGATTTGAATGCGTATTTGGCTATACAATGACTTGCGGCAGCCAGCCGATGAACTAGTCAGCGTTCTATCCTTCCCAGACAAGTCTGGTACCAATTCACCGACCTCGGAGGGATAGAAGGCTGGGTTGGCCTGGGCGGGGAATCCGAACCAAGAACCTAGTATCGGTTGCAGGCGACAGTCGGCGCATCCTCCGACTGCGCTACACGCGCTCATGATCAATCAATCAATACCCTAGAAAAAACATAAGGTGCTCTGTGCAACAGAGAATTTCTTGAATCTACAAACTTTGCGGAGCATAGCGATGGTTTAACAATAAAAATAACGTCATTAACGTCACAGCAGCGCTTGTGGTGTAATGGGCTGTCATTCCCTTCAGGAAACGGAGAGTTTGGGTTCGAATCCCGCCTAGCGTAAGACCCTAACTGAAGACCATGTAGCTTATTGAGAAGAGTTCTACGTTTTTGTTTAACGTAAAACGGCGTTTATAGAAGTTATAAGTCGTTACAAGGATATTCTATTGTGATCAAACTAGACGAGACTCGAACCCGCATCATCTGCTTTTTGGGCAGGATGCTACGCCATTGCGCCATCAACGTTGTGTTATCCAATGCGACATCCACGATATTCTCGCTGCTACCTACTCGTCATTAGGACGAGAAAAGTTCTATTACTTGTCATCTTAATTAGCCATTAACCACGTTTAATGTCAGCTAATATCGGATTTCCGTACATGTAACGTTCACTAAATGGACTTAATATTCTTACAGGGATCTACGAAGAGCTTTAATTTAGTATAGCATTTAAAATATTTATGAAAACCAACAAAAGAAAACAGCAAACGAATAATACCGTATAAGTGCTGCAAAAGGAACGTATAATGTGGTTACGTTAAACTAACCATAAATTATTATACATGTTATATATAATACAGAATTTTAGAACTACGTTGCAAGAAAAAGTAAGAGTTCATCAGGAGACTGAGCATCCTAATGAACACCCTACTCAGTTTTGAATACAGCAAAAAAGTCCATGTCGCGAATGTGGTCAGCGTTGGGAGATAGCAGTACGCTAGACAATTATAGCCAATCAGGGCATCGACCGAAAACGCGCCAGCCAATCACAGTACCGACCCTATTGTCGTCCCCTCATACAGACACGCCCAGATCGGTCGATGCGACGTGATTGGCTGGTGCGTTCCCACCTTTCAACGCTGCCCACATTCGCGACTAGGACCAAAAACGATGTTTTTTATGCAATCGTTTTTCATCTGTACTTAGTGATAAAAGTTTTGACACCAAGTGAGAGTGTTTCAGTTTAGTTAGGGAAACCAAGTATGTAGAATCAGCAAATATAGAGTTTAGTTTGTAAATTCGCTTTATTTAAGAAGTATTCTGTTTACTCGCTAATAATTTCACCTTCTAGACTTATTTATTTATTAATTTAAATGTTTTTATATTTTGTTGTAGTTTGTAGTTTTATTTTAACCAGGAAATATCATGGTTAATCGTTAATAATTTTATATTCTAAATTTGTTTATATATGTACATTTATTTATATTTTATGTTGTGCATTTATTTTATTCAGGAAATATCCCGTTTACACACCAATAACTCCACCTTCTAAATTTATTTGTTTGTTCGCTTATATAGTTAATTACTTAGTTAGTTGCTCTATATTGTGCGCAATTATTTATTGATTTATTGATTGATTGCACAAGTTTGTGCGCTATACAGGAAAAGGGACATGATCGAAGAAGAACTAGAGACTAGAAGAACTTGAAGAGGAATTATTAAAAATAAAACAACATGAACACGGTGTAAACAAAAACAGTAAAGGATAAAGACAAAGGACGGCGCTACTTAATCTCTTTTGGGATGCGTCATGCATTCTACCTCTACGGGATATCGTGGAGGTGATCCGAAGCGTATTTGGCCAGGCACTTGCGGTAACCAGCCGATGAACAGATCAGCGCTTTACCTTTCCCAGACAAGTCTGCTACCAATTCACCTACCCCGGAGGGATGGAAGGCTTGGTTGGCCTGTGCGAGAAATCCGAACCAGGAACCTGCTGTCGGGTGCACGCGACAGCCGACACCTCCTCCGACTGCGCTACACGCGTCCAAAGACAATGTAGTAGCGATAGAAAAGTGGAAAAATCTCTTAGATTGCTCTTTTCCGCCAGAATGTTTACCTTACTTTGGTATAACTCGTTTTTCAAACTGGAGTTTATGTGCTGCATAACGTTCCATGCCCTACAATGGTCCATGTCTACTAAGCTCACTACGTGGCTGGCCCACCTAATTTGCGACAACTTGAACGATGAGATGGCGCCTTTGCCACAGGGGTAAATCTTCTCCTATTGTTCATATAGCAAATATATCTCTAATGTATAAATTTACTCCGCTGTATCAGCATTCTCGGTCTTTTAAAAATTGATTCTTTAAAAGAAATTAAAAAATCTATTTGTTTAAGAAAATTTATGACATGCGTTTCAACCCTTCGACTGCTGTTCGCTTTTCGTCTGATTTTCGAACGCAGCAGGGCTATTGATCTTGCGCTACGATGCTGTGCCTACAAAGTACATTCATAGTAAGATGAGTCACGGTTAGACACCCCCCGAACGTGTTGGCGGAGCCCTCGCGGTGCTAGCACGAGACAGACATATCCTTACTCTTCTGAAGATTTGGGTTGTATTTTCAAGCCGAATGTCTTTCTTTGAGCTGTATCGATCGGTTATTTTTTAGAATTTTCTGGAACTGGGAGGGTCTAGTCCAGCTTGACCAGCATTCCTTCGACTTTTTGAGGTTTTTCCGCTTCAGAAGCTTCTGGAGACGTTTCCTTTGGAGGTGTAGTATCTCCCGTGCCTAAGGAAGTAGCTCCAGAAGGTATGGTGACATGCCGCCGAACCGTCAGTCTCCCTCCTTCTGGTACCGTTCCCTCCGGACCCCCAACGAAGTATCGATTCGAGCGAACGAGCCGGTTCGTGCGCATCTCATGCACTGTTCGAGGAGGAGGTTTCTCATGCTCTCCGAGACGGCTGACAACGGTCGTCTGAAGTGAACTGCTGCTGCTGCTGCCGAATGGCGAAATACCGCGCCGGCCCCGCCGACGATGGCGGCGGCGCTCGGGGTTTTTTCTATGTGCTGTTGACGCGATTCCGTGCTCCGATATCGTCGTGTCCTGCCGGGCTCCTCGATTCAGCTGCCATTCGACACCAAACTCTGTCGCCAACTCGTCGATGTCCTCGAGATTCTTCTCCTTCTCGCTGCTACTTTGGGCTGGCAGAAGGGAGCTTTTACCCTGCGATAAGCTGGAAAATTACTGGGTAAAGGGTAGGTAGACGAAGAGGATTGCTGACCAATTTTAAGGGACGGCCATCATTTTTGCATCTGGTAACTGTTATTTGATGAACTCCGAACTGGTTCATCTTGAAACCCAGATATTCTCGTAATGTGCTTGCCGAAATATCGAAACGTCAGGCCAATAATAAAAATTCCACCTAAAAACGTCGTTGGCAGAGGAACACACTGAAACTGTTGTTTATTTATTTATTTATTTATTTATTTATTTATTCTACGTTAACGATAACGGCCACAAATAAAACACTATTAAAACAACACAACAGTGTTTTACTAAATTTGTAGTATTTATTGTAATTATTGTAAATGTAATTAATTTTTATTTACTATGGTATTTTCCCAATTTTTAGTCTCGTTTTCAGTTTCTCATATCAAAAATTTTTCATGGCACTGTCGCGTTGTGTTAAGTGTGTTTTGTTTATGGCACGTCAAATAGTTAGCGTAGAATAATAAATAAATAAATAAATAAATAAATAAACTACAGTTGGCGGATGCGAAAATGATGTAAAAATCGGCCAAAAGTCCTATCCTATCCATCACTATCGGAGACTTACTGTCAATTCTGCTGAAAATACAAGCAACTTTTGGTTACCTCCAGTTGAGCGCGCGAAAACAATGGCCGTTCTAAACTTTGGGCATTTTAGATGGATAAAGGCTGCAATAAATGGACTGCCTATAGACCAGGGAGCAGAGAAACTGAGCCACTGCCAAAAATCGGCCATTATTTTCGCCACCCAAGCTGTGCCAAATCGCAGCTGCCAATCTGAACCCGAGTCTATAGTAGAAGTCGAGTTTCATTGCCAACCGTAAGTAGATCTTACCATAAACCCAAACTGTTCGCGCTTTTCAGTCTTATCGGTCCATTATCGAAGCGGTTCCTTGGCTTACTCTCAATTCTGCTGAAGATTGAAGTAACTTTTAGTGGCCTCCTGTTGACGTAGGGGTCGCGAAAATAATGGCCGCTTTAAACTTTGGGCCTTTTAGGTGGATAGAGGCTGTAATAAGTGGACTGCCTAACTGCGTCCGTGTTCTCCACAGCCGAAAAAACAGTGGTAATTCACATAATCGGCCATTATTTTTGTCATGCAAAATCACAGCTGCCAATCTGTCCTAAGTGTATGGTAGTGTTCGTAGTATTCGCTTTTCTAAATGTAGATCGATTGAAAGATTCAAGTAAATTTCTGTCACCTCCAGTTGACGTAGAGGTCGCGAAAATAATGGCCGTTCTAAACTTTGGGCCTTTTAGGTGGATAAAGACTGTTATAAATGGACTGCCTATAGACGATGGAGCAGAGAAACTGAGCTCATGTTCTCCACTGCCTGCCAAAAATCGGCCATTATTTTCGCCACCCAAGCTGTGCCAAATCGCAGCTGCCAATCTGAACCCGAGTCCATAGTAGAAGTCGAGTTCAGTTTCACTGCTAAGTAGATCATACTATAAACCCAAACTATTTACGCTTTTCAGTCTTATCGGTCGATAATCGACTTTTAGTGGCCTCCAGTTGGCGTAGTGAGGTCGCGAAAATAATGGCCGTTCTTAACTTTGGGCCTTTTAGGTCGATAGAGGCTGTAATAAGTGGACTGCATATAGATCAGAGAGCAGAGAAACTGAGATCATGTTCTCCACAGCTCAAAAAACTGTGGCAATTCACAAAATCGGCCATTATTTTCGCCACGCAAAATCGCCGCTGCCAATCTGACCTAGGTGGCTTTTCTAAGTGCTAAGTAGATCGATTCAAAGATTCACGTAACTTTTTGTCACGTCCAGTTGGCGCAGTGAGGTCGCGAAAATAATGGCCGTTTTGATTATAGCGTTTTCTATGTGGATAAATGCGGCAAGAAATGAACTATATATGGAACAGAGTGGGATGATGTCAGTTATCGTTCTTTTCCGTCACCGATGTGAGCCGTTCTATTGCCCGAGAGCGTGCTTGAATTCACAGAAGCGGCCATTGTATTCGCTACTCTCTAGCTGCCAGTCTGTCTGAAGGACATAGGAGTATTTGATTATCAATGTTAAGTAGATTGTTTGCGTCGACGAAGGGGATTGTGGGAAGTGGGAGAAGGCAGCTACCAGCAAGAGAATGAGGTGGGCGTCCCGGGGATTTGTCAGGATTCAGAATGGTTATGCTCTATACGAATCTTTTCACCTGAAGAAAGCGCCACTTTTCTGAAGGAACAATAGCGCCTACAGTTGCGTTTAACCCTATCAGCCATCATAGATTCTATTATTATTTATTGTTATTTAAATCTGATCGGTCTGGAAGAGTTGTGGTTCCCGCTAAGAAGACCTCCAGCCGAGAAAAGGACCATCAAAGTGTCAAAGTAAAGTAAGTAAGTGTTTAAATTTGTATATTTGTCCCATGATTATTTATTAGCTCGAAGTGGCTGCTTCAAGAGTTCTAGGCTGTTATAACGATTTTTCGTCGCGACGAAAACTCTTGCGTCAGTCGAGAATCGAGCTCGCATCCTTATTTGCCGAGCAGGACTCCACGCCACTACACCACCAGCGCCGTTTGGTCGAATTTTCATCGCAAAAAAACATTATCGTAACAGCTACTTTCATGTAGGAGACCTTTTCCAATGGGGTGTGTATAGCCGTTGGCGTTCTAAATACATTTTCCAACGAACTAAAAAGATGGTTGCGTTCATCTGATTCAGACATCTGTATGTGGCTGATGAAACGTCGTTTTCCCTCGTCTTATCTGTGCTCTGGCAACCGCTTCAAACCACATTCCTTGCTATTCGAATCCTTCCTTCGCTACTTTTTTTAAATCACTGCTTCTGAGCATTCACCCTTTTTAATAATTTGCCAATTTATTGTCATATTTTTTTATATTTTTTGGATCATGTCGCGAATGTAAGCAGCATTGGGAGGTGGCAGCACACCTTACATTCGCTTATTCAAGCAGAGCGCCGATCTGACTGTAAAGGATAAAGGATAAAGGACGGCGTTACTCAATCCCTTCTGGGATGCGCCAGCGCATTCTACTTCTACGGGATGTCGTGGAGGCGACATGAATGCGTATTTGGCCATACAATGACTTGCGGTGGCCAGCCGATGAACAAGTCAGCGCTCTATCCTTCCCAGACTAGTCTGGTACCAATTCACCGACCCCTGAGGGATGGAAGGCTTGGTTGGCCTGGGCGGGAAATCCGAACCAGGAACCTGGTATCGGGTGCACGCGACAGTCGCGCCTCCTCCGACTGCGCTTCACGCGCCCTGACTGTATAGTCCTAAATTACCCATTCAAACTGTTTTGCGATATAGTACAAAAAAGGCAGCATACATGGCGCATCCCTCAAACCGGCCGTCTACTTTTATTGCTCGTCTGTCCTGAATCAAAAAAAAAAACCGTTCAAAGCAGGTAGTACCAAAAATTGTTCAAAAGAGGTAAAATTTTTACCATCTTGCATGTGTTGTTTTTTGCCTTTTATTTGTTTATTGGGCGCGCGTAGCTCTGTCGGAGGAGGCGCCGACTGTCGCCCGCACCCGATACCAGGTTCCTGGTTCGGATTTCCCGCCCAGACCAACCAAGCCTTCCATCCCTCTGGGGTCGGTGAATAGGTAGCAGACTTGTCTGGGAAAGGTAAAGCGCTGAGATGCTCAACGACTGACCACCGCAAGTCATTGCGTGGCCAAATACGCTTCAGATCACCTCCCGTAGAGGTAGAATGCATGGCGCATCCCAAAAGAGATTAAGTAGCACCGTCCTTTATCCTTTTTCCTTTATTTGTTTATTTGTTACGCTCGCTAAAGTGCCTTTACAAGGGGAATAAATAAAACTACTGGCATCGAAGAAACAGACGCGCTGAGAAGAAGAAGATCTGATGCACGATATTAACTCCTATTGAAACGTTTATGTACTAGGTTGAGTCATAAATTTTGCAACATTTCTGTATTTTTCTGGAATTCAAAGTAAACCCACTGAAGTGTTATACTTTGTTTGAAAGCCTGTTTTCTAGCGATCATTTTCAGTTATGAATCGTTAATTTTTCTTGCGTTGTTGAAAAGTTTTATTCACTAAAACGATGACCATTCAAAGTGAAAAAGTGTATGATTTCATTTTCAATTCGCTGAAGCTCGGCAGCAACCCAGCGACAACGGTCAAGAACATTCGGGAAGTCACCGGCAAGTCCACTCCTAACCGAGTAAATTATTGGAGATGGTATCAGCAGTTCCTTCCCGCCCAGAACGGTAACAGTGCTGTAAACAAAGGGCGCCTGCGCAAATCCATCAAGTCAAATTCTTCTCGAAACGCACTAGAACTGACCGCTGATCTCCTCACCTTCAGCGAACCACCGCTCGTCGGCTGAGGAAGATTGGAATCGCCTTCGCCAAAATCGCCTTCGTCAGTGCCTCATGCGTTGACGAAATCCCAAGTAAATCGCTCCCGACTGACGAGAGCTCCTGCACCGGTTGAAGCGAGGGGGCCTGGATCGAATACTTACCAGCGGTGAAAATGGGATGCTTCACTACAACTGCACAGCCGGGTAGCAATAGCTGGAACTCAAGGAGCCGAGGTTCTGACGTCAAGCTCGGAGCTCCACCGAAAGAAAGTCCTGCTGTCCGTTTGGTGGATGTGTGGTGGTCTAGTGCACCGGGAGCTGTACCATCCTCTGCGCTCGCTTTTGCCAACAGCTGGACTCGATCCAGCAAGAACTAGGGAGAACGAAGTCGATACGAGCCAATGTTCCTTCCACCAGGGCAGCAGCCGACCGCTTACGGCACTTCAGACGCTGGAGAAAATCTAGGAGATGGGCTGGACCAAAAACAAGCAAACACCATACACCCCGGATATTGCGCCGTCTGACAGCCATCTGCTTCGGTCGATGGATCACTTCCTCCGTGGTAGGTGCTTCGTCGAAGTCGATGAGGTCACGGCGACGGTACACGACTTCTTCAGGTCAAAACCGACCAAATTCTACAGAGATGTAATCCACTAGGTTCATGAAAAGCGGAAGAAACTCATGGAGAATAGCGGCAATTACTTCGTTTAATTCAATCACTTCTCTTTTGTCCTATAACCTTATTCTTGCTGGGAGACAAATTTTGCTGCAAAATTTATGACTCAACCTAATATTTTGTGGCAAGCCTCGAAACAGCAATCAAAAACAACTTTTTTATGGAAAACATTAAGCTTGTCATTAGTGTTGATGTACTTACTACCTACAAGTAGGTATTCAAATTGCCTCCACGATATATAGTAGAAGTATCATGCATGGCGCATACTAAGGAAGTAGATCATCGACTTTTTCATTCTTTCCAGCTCCAATCAAAGAAAAATGTTAGAAACTTCATATGTTACCGAAAGGATAGTTAAAAAGCAGATCTGGCAAAAATTGTTGAAACAAGTGGCGTTTTAAAAGCTCTTGTCTTTTTCCTTTCACCATATGCTCCCCTATTTCTAGGGTGTTGCTCGTATTTATTCATTTATTTACTTATTTATTTATTTAAGCGCATTAAGAAGCGCGTACAAACGAAATAACTAAGGGAAAGTTCGTGTAGAAGAAGAAAGAATTCTAGTGAAACTGTTATATTGACTAGTATTTAAAGGTTTACTTATTTTGTGGCTTTGAAATTTATTTATTTATCTATTTTTCAAAAATCGCTATCAAAAACGACGACTTGCCTGTGGGAAACACTAAGGTCGACGTCGACGTGGATAAATCATCCTTGTTATGGTGACGGGTACCTTTACTATACATGGCAGTCCGAGAGACGAGTTACAATGGTTGTTATCTCCGTTGTCTCACGACATTACGGTAGCCTATGTGTCTCCTAATGCGTGAAGCTTAAATGACACACTCCACTCGTCTCCTCACGCTCATCTACCCGGCGAAAGCTTCTGCCAAAGGGTCTCGCTGATATATGTATCGATTGTATTGATCGGACTGTCTTGTTCTTTTCAGGAGCACAGCAGTCGTTTTGACGAAGCACCGCAACCGCCATCGGCACAGCAGCACGAATCGACTGGACAGGTTTGTCAGCTGTCGATCGATTTCGATCGATTTTCCTGGCCATTATTGATTCGTCGCCGCTAATTGTGGATTACATCGGCTTCCTACGAAGTCTCTCGGAGCGAGCCGCGACGGCGGCTACCGTAACCGGCCGGCCACGGTGGCGAAAAAACCTGCCGGCCGGGGGCTTATTCATGCCTATCGGAAATCGATAGCTAATTGGTGACCAAAACAGCTTCGTTTCTCCCTACCTGAGAAGCACGGCTACCTCACCTGACACTAAGCTGCTTGTATTGCTGGAAAGCAGTCCGTAGTCGACCTAAACCTCAATTTCGGCAAACTCGCCGTGCAATCATAATATATTTACATAAAAATGATCAATAATTAATGATTTAAAACAATATAGAATGGAGAGCATGTTTTTTAGACCTTTGAGACTGTAGCAGAGGCAGACTGTAGCAATTATTTATTGTTTTTATTTTTTTTTATTTTTTTTATTTGTTATATTTATGGTTTTTGTTTCTGGATTACTGTCCTATTAGTGATTTAAAACACTTCATATTGATCATTGTTTAAGGTGCAAATGAATAAATAAAAAATAAAAAGAATAAAAGGGACCTTGAATTAGTCTCAATATCTTCTAGAAACTTTTAAAAAATTGAGCCGGTACTAAAATGAAGAATCTTCTTACAAGTAGCTTTTTTATTCTGCAAAGCGGTGCTTAAATTTTTGACAGATTAATATTTTGTTCGTTTCGACTTAATAAATATTGGTTTTTGTAAAAAAAATTGTAGTGTTTGTTAAATGCTAAACCACACCTAAAACGGCCTCACGAATCTTTTCAGCTTGTGTTTTCAAGACTTGGAATAAACCTCCTGCATCGCTTCTCAATCCTTCGTCAAAAATATCCAACTAAAAATCAATAAACTTTATTAAGCAAAAGGGACATTTGAGAAATTAACTAAAAATTAGTTTGAAAAAGGAATAGACGACATTTTAATGGAGTATAGAAAGCTTTTTCCAGTGGATGAACTACCATTATAAATCGCTGTGAGAAAAAGAACACTTTTCACTCTGTGTAGTCCGTGAAAGGAATTGCTTTTGCCAATCTTTGAAAAGACAGCTGCTTTCTTGTAATTTTTTTGTGATTAACTGATTCTGTGTCACTTTCGACTCAAAAAATGTTCTATGTTAAAAATATAACTCGATTTTGTAGAAGTAGTTTAGTATAAAAATAGCAGTCGAATTACTAAGCCCCAATTAGCGATAAGAATTTCTTCTTCTTCTTGTTCTTCTTCGGCTTCTTCTTCTTCTTCGTCTTCTTTTCCTGAACGTTTAGTCCTGCGCAGACGCAGGATCCGCTGTTGTTGTGATCTGTCGCCACCTCATTCTATCAAGGGCGTCATCTGCCGTGGCGCCGACTTCGCCGAGATCTTTCTTGATGACGTCCTTCCATCTTTTCCTTGTGGCTTCTCTCGGACGCTTTCCGGGTGCCTCGAAATCTAGGGTCAACCTTATGGGGTGATCCTCTGGTCTTCTGAGGACGTGTCCATTCCACTTCAGGCGCTGCTTCCTCATCCTCAGCTGGATCGGGGCTGTCTTCATCACTGCCCTAATATCCTCGTTTCGCACCCTGTCCCGACGGGTCCATCCACATGCCCACCTCAGCATCCTCATCTCCGCCGCGTGCAGTTGCCGCTCCTGCGTCTTACCCAGGGCCCAGCACTCACTGCCGTGAGGAGGGCAGGTCTCACAACTATTCTATAGAGCTTGCCTTTGAGCGTCCTGGAGCATCTACGGTCGCATAGGATCCCTGTGGACTCCCTCCACTTGAGCCAGGCTGCGTTTATCCGTCCCCTGACCGTCTGATCCACACTTCCTTCCTCCGATAGGTCACTTCCGAGGTAGCGAAATTCTTCCACCTTCTCGATCGTTTCCCCTTGGCAGTCTAGGATCCATCCAGCGCACTGCTCAGAGCTGATGAACTTCGCCTTTTCCACGTTTAGGTCTGCGAGGGCTCTCTGCCCTTTTCCTCCAGCTCTCCTGGTTGTCGGCTACTAGGGCGATGTCGTCCCCGCGTAGAGGATCGTCCTGAGAGGGCCTTCCTCAAGGTGGTTCACTATTGAGTCAAGCGTCAGAAGGAAGAGGAAGGGAGTCAGAGCCGACCCTTGGTGTACCCCACTGTATACATTGGATCCGATCGAAAATCTTTGGATAATTGGATGATTCGGATAACGACAATTTTGCGGACCCCGGATTTTTGAATGATTCGAATCGGGTTATCCGAATCGGATATCCGAAAATGATTCATTCGGATCCAATGTATACCCCACTGTGATGTCCACTTTCCTTGTCAGCCTGTGTAGAGTTCGCATCGAGCCTTCGTACATGTCCCTTATGACCTCAGACGTTCCGGGACACCCCTCCCTCGAAGGGTTTTCCAGAGTACGGCTCGAGGTAGCCTGTCGTAGGCCTTCTCCAGGTCCAGGTATGCCAGGTAGCAGGGTTTTCGTTTCTCCCGATTTCTCCATCACCTGACGAGCGATGAAGATGGCGTCTGTGGTGGAGCTCTCGGGCATGAAGCCCCACTTCACTGTCAGATGGGGACCATCTCCCTCAGCTTCGAATCGACCAATCGTTCGTAGATCTTTATCGTGTGTGAGATCAGATTGATTCCTCTGTAGTTGGAGCATTCGGAAGCGTGTCCCTTCTCCTTGAAGATGGGGACTATAGTGCTTTTCCTCCAGTCATCCGGCATCTTACCCTCTTTCGTGATAAGCACGAAGAATATCTGAGGCCGAGAAAAATATTATAAATGGAAGCAATCCTAAACGATCCGTTACGGAGCGGGATCCGAACCTATGATCTCGATGCGTGGTGCATACAACAGCCTGCGCTACGTACAGAGTACCATGTGGTACCGGAAAGATAAAGTTTTATCAAAATTGACGAACCAAAAATTGAACAAAAGGTGAATTTTAAAAAAAAGTCGATTTGAACGAATAAAGGGAGATAAGGTGGATTTATCCTAGTTGGAGGGGAGAGGGACGGCACTAGAAAAGCGAAACAAACGCGTACAGTCGTGTCTGTCTGGGCTAGCAAGCTGCGATGAAAGCCCCGGTCATAGACATGTTTGGTATGTGGTCCCCCCCCCGCTAGGATAGATCCGAGGAAGTTTTGTTTCAATTGATGCGTTTAGAACCGAAATAAAGAGCCCGAGGAGGTAGAGCGCTTGGTACATGCCACAGATTCGTCTCTTTTGACCAGTAGCTTACTTCACCTTGACAGCGTATTAGTCTTCGAATTAGGAGCGATTTTGCATAGAACTGTCAAGAACCTTCGGTGCTTGGTTGCGACCAAGGTTGTAGCACTAGGTGAGGCTCGAACTCACCCTTCGCCTATCATGTAGGGTGCTATGCCATTACACCACCGGCGCTGTTTGATCTTCACAAAATTCATTGATTTATTTGTGAACGCGAAATATTAGGTTGTAACGAAATAAATGGCACTGAACCACTGTAAATTTAAACAGTTAATATCTCGGCTTGTAGGCAAGTTTATTAATCGGAATAAAAACCTTCTGATTCTACACATCTTTGCCAACGTGACACATGCTTTTTTGTCCCAGTAGCTTAAAATCAGAAGTTCTGGAATTGACGAAATCTTCGAAGGCACTTTCGGCATCCTGTTGGTATTTGAATATTTTCCTTACCAAGAAGTCGCCAAGATGTTTGAAGAAATGGTAGTCTGCTGGGGAGAGGACGGGAGAAAACGGAGGATGTGGTAGAGTTTCAATGCTCAGCTCATTCAATTTCTGCAACGTCATTCGTGCTACGTGGGGGCGAGCATTGTCGTGCAGAAGGAGAACTCGCCTTCGGTTTACCAAGGCCGGCCGGATATCCTTCAACTTTTTCATCATTTCTTCAATTTCAATGCAGTACTTCTCTGCCGTGATGGATTCACCGGGAGGGAGGAAGCTGTGGTGAATGATTCCCAGCGAACACCACCATACTGTCACCATTACTTTCTTTTGGTGCAATTCCGGCTTCGCAAAAGCCTTGGGGCTCTCATCGCTGTCCACCCACTGTGCCGATCGTCGCCTGTTGTCGTACATTATCCATTTCTCGTCACAGGTTACGATGCGATCAAGGAATGGGTCCGTTTCGTTCCGTAGAAGCAGTGCGGACGAGATCTCACATCGTCGTTTTCTTTGCTCCTCAGACAGCTCGTGAGGCACCCATCTTTCCAGCTTTTTGGTCTTTCCAATTTCCTTCAGATGCCGGGCAGCTGTGTTGTGACTGACGCCAAGAACCTTCGCTATCTCCCTGGTACCTTTGTGTGGATCCTCCTCTACCACATCTCTCAGCTTGTCCTCATCAACATCACTATGCCTCCCACGACCTTCATGTTCTTCCAAGCTCTCATCTCCATTCCGGAACTTCTGATACCAACGATACGCCGTCCGAATTGTGGAACATCCTTGACCGAATGCGGCGTTGATCTTCTCGTCCGCCTCCTTAGCTGTAGTGCCCAGCTTGAATTCATACAAGTAAATGCCTCGGATTACCCTTTTGTCCATCTGCAAAGAAGTCAATAAAACTCTAAAGTTTTCCCACTTTTACATAGAAAATTTGGTACTCACCGGTAGAGCAAAGTTTGCGCTTCTAAATGATATGCCACGTGTTACGGTTTGTTCTTGATCAAACACGTAAAGACGCTCCAAAAAATGGCGCGAGCCAGTGCCATTTAAATCGTTACAACCTAATATAAATAACTCGTGGAGGATACTGCAAGAAACATTAAAGATATCTGAAAAGGAGAATATGGTGAACAAGAACTATAATATGATACTAGGCCGTAACGAAATTAATCGCTGAAACGGACCGCCTACTTCAATCTGCTACAACTCAGCTTAAACACAACTTTATTAATTGAAGTAAAACCTCCAGAATTTCTGGATGTTGGCCAACGAACTGGTGATGAATCTAATCATTTACAATAAAAACTGAGATCACAGGAATTATCGAAATCAAAGAAGACACAAATTCAACATCGGCTGAATTAGTGGATTGTTTCTGACGCAAATGAGAATCAAGAGCTCGGAGAAAGCGGTATTCAGTGGGGGAAAGGTCGGGAGAATATGGTGGGTGGGGGAGAACTTCGATACCTGAATGGGTCAATTTTCGGCGAGTGACTTGTGAGGTGTGCGGCCTTGCGCTGTCCTGCAACAGGAGCAGCCCTCCTCTATTCGCTACTGGTGGCCACAATTTTTGCAACTTCTCATACATTTGGCCTAAATCACAGCAGTAAAACTCGCTATGACTGCCTGATCACCTGTATCACCTGTCGTCCCGCTGATCATCGAATTGCTCGAGCGGGTGCCAGCAGCGTCTCCATTCGTCCCTGTCGCGTGCCAGAGTGGTCCAATGGATCCTCCTCGCTCGAGGGACACGAAGAGCGTCATATCGGTCGTTCAGGGCTTCAACGAAGAAGTCCGACCAACGCGTTGGTGGGCGTCCTGGTGTTCTTTTGACATCCCGCGGAATCCAGTCGGTGATGGCTCTCGTCCAGCGGGTGTCTGCGAACCGCATTACGTGGCCGGCCCACCTAATTTTCGACAACTTGGCTCACGCGACAGCGTCTCTGGTCTTGACTGCCTGGTAAGGTTGCAATATGCTGGAATGAATTACACTTTACAATACCATCACAGAGCAAGCATAGCTCTTTTTAGGGTGAGGGTCGGGTTTAGGAAAGGATGTTGAGGGAGCATCCTTACCTACCCAGGCAAGTTCCTGCTTCTGTTATTGCAAAGGATCCGTTTCTTATCAACGGTTATAAAACGGTTACAAAAGGCTGATTTTTGAAGCGAACAAGCAGGTTGGAGCAGGTGTCGAAACGTGCCAGACGCTGCTCGTCGGTCAGTCCATGAGGCACTCACTTTGACATCTTCTTCACCTTGCCGATTCTCGGCAAATGTCTTGCTACCGCACTGATATACGCCATGGTTCTCTGCTAACGTACGTGTATTCTTCTCCGGATTTGCTTCGACGGCTCTCCTCAAAACTTCAACGTCAAGCGACGACCAGCGCTCGCGACCCGGTTTTTCTTCGAGATCAAAGTCGCCAGAAGTGGATTTTCCGGAGCGGAACCTCACCGTTCGTTCGCAAGGAGAACCCATCCCAGAAGCGCTGCTGAAGTCACGGGATGGCTCTGCGGCGGAATGGCCCAATTTAAATTTGTAAAGCTTGACGACTCGAAGCCCTGGAAAAGGTCGGCTAGAAAAAGTAGAGCGACATCCACATGCGTTTTTTGAAAGAACAGGAAAAGTCTACCGAACGGTGTATGTGGCTTTCTTTAAGACGGAACGATTTAGGGTAAAAACGTTATTTCTTTATACATACCTGGAAACGGAGATTAATTTTGCACCAGACTTTCGAAGCCAGTTTGAGCACCTTACAAGTAAAAAAATCGTCTTGCAAATCAACTTACCCGTTGCTAGTCATTCAGATCTAAAATCTGCCTTGGCTTTTCTTTAGAAAAAATGTAAATCGCTGCTCCTAAAAAGCGACTACAGCGTTTGAGTTGTTATATAAATTAGAAAATAAGTAAATATCAAAAATAAAAATAATTTTTACATAAATTTTTGTTATTTTAGCTTTACAGATGGTGTTGAACTTGTTTTAAAGTGCAGAAGCCACCGGTTTCACAGTATGCTTAAGAGGAGATCGCGCCGTGCATCCACCTACTCATTTTGTTGATAGCAAAAGTTATGATTGTGTGGGGTTATCCTCCGCTTCACGGTAAAACAGAAGAAAATGTGAGAACAGCAGCATTTTCGTTATCCGCAACTAAAAAAGAATAAATAAATAAACAATAAATAAATAATAAATAAAACCGCAGATGAATGCACCTTTGTGTGATCTCTTTTATACTAGAAATGTACTAGAAATGAATATAAATATAAATAGTGATATACTAGAGAAGATGCTGCTTTCCTCACTTTGAAAAAAAAGCTTGAAGCCATGTTTTTCTTTTTATTTATTTCTGGCATGAATTACAATCAATCATACGCCTAGAAGACACGAAAACATTTACAAGAGATATAAAAATGTGCAGCTAAAACCATCTCCAGAAGAAATCTGAGAGTGAAAAAATGCAATTCCGTAAATTATAAATTTTAAAAGGAGAGTCAGAGTAAATCACCAAAGTGGAAGATCTATGGTGTGATCTTCTTAGAAGTGTTTAGTTAAATCTGGATCAGTTTGAAAAGTGTTCAGTCTGATTTCAAAGTTCTCCAGTTTGACGTGATCTTCTAAATGTTCCTAAAATTCCCGGCGGCTATACATCGATATGTGAAGGCTCTTGAACACGTTCCGTAGAAGGATGTTGGAGAGCATGGGAATGGACGCAACGCCATGTGCAGAGCTTCCCCTCAAGCTCAAGAGTGCCCGATTTTTTCAGCAGGATTTTCCATTTATGGGGATTTCCTAGAAAATTTTCTTTCATATGTAATATATTAGGTTGTACCATAAGTCCCTGCCGTTTTTCAACGATTCACTGCAGATTTCGCCGGCGGTCTCCTGCATAGCGCTGCATAGCTTTCGAAAGAAAATGATTTGCTCTATCAGAACATGTATTGCATTTCTTTTTTCATCAAGAATTTTGTCAATTTTTAGGTCGTTGAAATGAAAAGTGAAAAAGTGAAAAAGTAGCCATTTGCGCACTTGTTCTCTCCGCTTTAGTTTGTAATTTTTGCGCAGTTTTTTATAACACTTGGAAGACAATGTTCTGTTCTACAAGAATATATGTTAGTGTTATTTGCTCATTCGTTCTTTATTGATTTTTAGGCCATCAAATTGGGACGTCCGAAGGAGGAGGGTTATTTTTGCCGACAGCTCCTGCTCTGCGGTTGGACTTTTTGGGTTGATGTTATATGTCATTCGAAAGAGAATGTCTTGCTCTATAAGAATATATGTTGCGTTTATTGATTTCTATTGAACATCAACAAAATGCCAAAAAGAGAAAAATCGTCTTCAGCAACAACTCCTTCTCCTTCTCCAGTTGTTGATATTCGACAGAACTCAGCGTGAGCCATTAAACGCGTCACAAATTCTTACTGAGCAAGACATCCTCTTCCAAACGACATAAAACACCAAGCAAAATAGTCCAACCACAAAACAGGAGTTTTGCTAAAAATTCGGACAAAAAAATCGGAATTCCCAATTTGATGGACTAAAAATCAATAAAGGGCAAGTGAGAAAATAGGACCAACACATATTCTTGTAGTACAGAACATTGTCTTCCAAGTACTATACAAAACTGCGCAAAAAATTACAAACCTAAGCGAAGAACAAGTGCGCAAATGGCTACTTTTTCACCTTTTCACTTTTCATTTCAACGACCTAAAAATTGACAAAATTCACGATGAAGAAAGAAATGCAATACATGTTCTGGTAGAGCAAATCATTCTCTTTCGAAAGCTATGCAGCGCTATGCAAGCGACTGCCGGCGAAATCTGCAGTGAATCGTTGAAAAAAACGGCGGGGACTTATGGGACAACCTAATATTACTAAACTGAGGATAGAAAATTTGACGAAGAATCTTCAATGCAACGCAAACTTTGAAAAAAAAATCGTAAAACACTTTGGTAAGTTTTGAGAAATACCGTCAAGTTGTTAAGCCAGATTTTAACGTAAAATGCCGTTAATTTGTTAAAATCATTAAATTGTACACCTTTGGCTAGCTGCCGACTACCATTGTGAACGCCTCTGACAACTCTGCTGAAAAAATTTGAAATTTGAAGGCCAATAAGCTGTCAAGGTGAAAGAAGCTTCTGGTCAGGGAGACCAATTCATAGGATGCGCCACGCACTCTGGTTCCTCAGGCTGTTTGATTCGGCTCGATACGCATCAGATCGAGCAACACTTCCTGAACTTATTTTTTCAAGTCGAACCGGTTTTGAAAATTTGGTTTTTTTGCCAAATTTTTGGCAGGTCAACTTTTTGTTAGCCTGTGTGGTATCATACGCTTTGGGCGACAGGTAGCGCCGTCGGAGAAGACATCCGCTCTCGTTTGCACTTCAGATTGAGCTTCTCGGTTCCGGTCTCGTGCACGAACCTTTAGAGAAGCAGAAAATACTGACCTGTCTATCGGCTTGCCACCACCAGTTATTGTATTCTTATTACTGTGTAATATTATAGCCCAAATACGCATTCAGACAGTCTCTATGACGTCTCTTAGAAGTGGAATGCGTGGCGCGTCTAGCGAAGGGATCGAAGGGTGAGCTAGGAAGAGTCTTCATAGCTGTACGATGGACATTTTTGTAGCCATAAGACAACGGTAACCAGGGTCGGATTCGTTAACACTTTGCAGCAATTTAACAGAGAAATTACAGCCGAAATTTCTTATAGCGCGGCTTATCGCTCACTATCCCGCTTGATCTGTCACGCTATCAGGAATTTCGGCAGTATTTTTCCTGTTAAATTGCTGTAAGTCGTTGATGGATCCGGCACCATGTGAGAGCTTCCCCATTTTGATGGAATGGGATGATTCAGTAGCGGATGGGAGGAATATGGTTCTCCTCGGCATTCTGTATTGCCTTGTTTTTCGTGGCTCAAAAATCGAAATATCCGGGCCAAAGGAGTCTGACCATTTATTATCTACGTAATTGGGTTAACTTACATTAAGTTAGAGAGACGTAAAAACCAAGAAAAGGATGGTCCTGAAGTCTTCTGAAGAATAGACTTCGGGTTGGTTGCTTCAGTAGTTTCTGGCGCCCGCTGTCCACAGTTTTTGGGAGTCTCCCAAGGTTCCCCGAATCAGCTCCGCTCCTCGCCACTCTCACCCGTACCTAGTAGTCCGATCTGGCTTACCTAGAACGCAAGGCAAGGCGCTACCGTAACCTTCTGCGCTCCTCCTCCCCGTCACTCCTACTCACCGAGAACACGTCATCGGACAGCACTTCTTCAGTACAACTGGCATATGCGCTACTCACCCACTCTCGGAATACGCACGTCGCTCATCGCCGCCGTCGTCGTCTTCGTTCTCGTCGTCAATGTCGTCGTCGTCACTGCCGGTCTACCGTAGTCGCAGTGTGCCGATGACGTCACCGATACAGTATGCCTGTACTTGTGTGGTGTTGTGAGGAGCGCCGGAGCGAGCACGAGGCGCCGATGGCTGTTTTCAGCGGCGGCCACGCGTTCTCACCTCGTCTTCGTCGCTAGATCCATCCATTAGCCGTCGTTCAGGCTATTGTGTTCAGGTAATCCTCGTCAGACTGCTTAATCCGTCCGTGAGGTGACGACTCCGTGTAGCTTCAGCGCTTTTCGAATCCTCAGCAGCGGCCTGTACGTTGTCGCTTCAGACGGTCGTCGTTACTTGGCTGTCGTCGTCGTCTTGGTATCTGGTAGCTGGCCAGTTTCCTTGAAGTTTCTTTAGAGGTTCCGTCTTTGGGCACCTCCCTGCTTCTTCTTGAAGACGAGAATTCTGCTCCTGGTCGAGGTCGTCGCTGTATTTCCTCCTCTAAAGCACTTGTCCTATTGTCCGACTAGGTCACAGCATCCTCAGTAGCCTTTCAGAAACCATACTTAAGGCTGGCCTTGGATTTTTCTGAAGATTATACCCTTGAATAGAACACATAAGTCCTTGGTCATATACCGGAATTCCTTTTGCTTGCCCAGTTATGCATCACGGAACCAACTTCTAGGCGCCCCTTTCCCGTTTCGTGTTTTTTGCAAAGACGGTAAAAATTTACGACCAAAACGCCGTGGTGATTCAGACGGCTTGACAATTCGCTCCATGTCGCGAATGTGGGCATCACTGGTAGGTGGAGACGCGCGAGCCAATCATAACCAATCTGGACACCAACCGAGCACACACACACATCAACCAATCCTGAGTACCGAGTGTGCGCATGCTATCTGAACAGTACACCCATTCGAGGCGACCTGACCGGCTGGCGTCTCTCACCCCCCAATGTTGCCTATATTCGCGACATGGACCGACAAGCCTTCTTCTTTACCTTATTCTGGCAGGTAATTTGAGTATTTGGTCAAAAAAATGCTCGCATTTAAAATCCTGTTGAACTACCGAAGAAAAGTCGATCACCAGTGGGCGAAAATTATGTCGCCTTTCAGTGAATTTCTAAGGACGAGTAGCTGCCTTTTCCCTTTGCCGTGATTTCTCCCGCCGTTGACCGCTAGGGGTCACGAAACAGTCCTCGGTACAGCTGTGCTACATTGTACTGCAGCAGCCAGAATCGGACCGGCACAGAATTCAGCCACTTACGTACGGCTCTTGATTAGCAGTTGTCACCGAACCGGCCCACCTAATATTCGACGGCTTGATTCTAATGCCTGTGCCTTAACTGCTTAAACATTGATGAATCACCTAACTCTCGAGACCTCCAGAACTTGAACGGATTGTGCTAATCTTAGCGTCGGCCTTTTTCGCCGTCAGCAACGCCTCCATTCGTTCTCGTCACGTGCCAAAATGATCCACGGGAGCCTCGTCGCTCGATGGACCTGAAGAGCGACATCTGTCATTCGTTCATAGTTTTCTCGAAGAAGTCCGCCCAACGCATGGCACATCCCGCGGAACCTAGTCGATTACGGCTTTCGTCCAACAGGTGTCAGCGAAACGCACTACGTCACTGACCCACCTAATTTTCGACGATCTGAATAAGAGCGATAGCTTCTTCTGGATCACAGCGTACCAGCCAAAAACGACTATTCACTACGGGGCAGCCTTTTGCACTCTGAAGGCTCCCGATCTTTCGGCTACTACGAATCCTGCGTTCGACTTCACAACTGGGCTAATCGTGCACTACATCCGGCGACTTGAGACTTTCTGTCATTGATTCCAAAGTAGGCATTTTATTCGAAAGTTACTTCTGAAGCCTAAAGCTTCTAGTGCAACGTGCTCACGTAGACAAGTCGACGGCACGACGACGGTTATGTACTTCGATCTTTGGAGCTTGTTCTTCTGAATTGTCGTCGTTTTTTAATTATCCATGTCGTCATTAAATATTAACTTTATTTTTTGGAGTCCTGAAGAATAATTTGATAACTAGGCTGGTGCCAGTAATTATGTAAATGAGTATTCAAGCGAAAATTGAGAAAAAATAGAAGACTTATGAGTATGCAGTTAATGGTAAATTATTCTGGAGCGGATGTATGTGGGCAACTCACCCCTCATTCTAAAATGCTTTCCATCCTTGAACTGCTTGGAAAATTATGTATTTTGCTACTTTAATAAAATACAAGCATAAAAGTCGGCCGTGGGTCAATTCGTTTGTGGAATGCGCCACGCATTCTAACTGCACGGGGACATTGACAGGCATGTTGAATGCGTGTCTGAACTATTCAGTGACATGCGGTGGCTTGTCGATGAACAAGAAGGCGTTTTAGCCTTCCCAGACAAGTCTGCTAGCAGTTCAAAGACTAGGAAGGGATATAAGATAAACTTGGACTGGGTGGGATTCGATTCAAAAACGTCGATTTGTGGTGAGCGCCACAGCCGACGCTTTATCCCACTGCGCTATCCCGCGCCTCCGTATGACCATAGGCTTTGCAATGTAAGGCAAATGTTTCTGACCCGGTAGCGGATGGCTTTTTCTGTTTAGACGACTTTTAGTATATGCATGTGGCATTTCTTGGTTTGGCTGCTCCTTTGTGGAATACGCCACGCAGTCTACTTCCACGGGATATCATAAGGGCTGACTGAAAGCATGTACAATGAGGTACGGTAGTCAACAGATGAACAAGTCCGTATTAGAGTTTTCCAGACAAGTCTGGTACCAACTCGACGACACCGGAGGGACGACAGCCCTTGTTGGCTGAGTTGGACGGGACCCAAACCAGGAACCAGGAGGCGTCGGCTGCACGCGACAGCCGGCGCCTCTTCCGACTGCGCTACCACACGACCTTTAGGAAGGGATTTGTCCTAGTCGCAGAGAACACAGCTAGAAAAGGGAAACAAACGTAGACAGTATGGTCTCCTCCAGCTAGGAAATTGCAGAAATGTCTTCCCATAGAATGGGTGCTGTCTTCGTAATTTTTTCTTTCAATGGAAAATTATGGTTTTAGAACCTAGACGTATGGTAGCGAAGTCAGAAGAGAGTTGACTGTCGCGTGTATCCGATTTTAGGTACCTTACTCGGATTTCCACCGCCCAGGTCATCCAAGCTTCCCATCGCTCCGGCTCGGTGAATTGGTCCAGACTTGTCTGGAAAGAACAAAGCACTGACTAGCTCCTCGAATTGCCCCCCCCCACAAATTGCTGTTCTGGCTAAATACGCACTCAAATTGCCTCAAAAAATACCCCCACAAAACTAGAATATGTGGGGTCTATCCTTGTTGAAGGGGGGAGTACCGTAGGAAGACGAGACAAATATTAAGCTGGCCGAAAAGTCTTGAATCAGAATTTTGAAAACTTCAGAATTTTCTGAAAAAATCGAGAATTCTAGGTCAATGAGGATAGTGTAAAACGTTCCGGAAGCTTTTGATGTATAAGTATATAAGGGCTGCGCGCCTCATTTTGGTAACATGTGGAACATGGTTGGCCAACAACAGCATCGAGTGGTCATCTTCTACGAATGGTGCCGAGGCTCCAACGCAAATACAACGGTCTCTAATATCACCGATGCATTTGGAGAAGGGACTGTAAGCCGCTCCACCGTGCATCGCTGGTTCAGTCGCTTTGATTCAGGAGATGTGAACCTCGAAGACGGAGAGCGCAGAGGACGACCTTCTGCTATCGGTGATGGTGGATTGAAGCTCGCTATCAAATCCAATCCAGAAGCAACTAAGCGGGAACTGGCACCGGTCCTTGGCGGCACCCACTTCACCATCCAGCTGCTTCTCCACGACCTCACCGATCGAAAGGTTTTGACAAGATGGATCCCTCGTAGGCTGACAGAGGCACATAAGCAAGTGCGAATGAACACAGGCCAGTCACTCCTCGTGCAGCCGCGTCGAAAGGAATTTCTGGAGGATCTAGTGACTGGAGATGAGAGCTGGATAGTCTACGATAACAGCGCACGTCATGTAGTCCGGCTCCCACGCGACCTAAACCACAAGTCCACCCGAAGCCAGAGCCAACGCAAGCATTCGCTCTACGTTTGGTGGAATGCGAAAGGGCCAATCTACCATGAGCCGCAGGCTGCTGGCAAGACGGTCACCGCTTCATATACGTTGGTCCAGTTCAAAAATTGGCCGATACAATGCGTGAAAAAAGGCGAAAAAGAGTCAAGCGTCCGGAATTTTCGGATATTCCGCTCCGAATCATCCAAAAATCCGAGGCCTCAAAATCGCCGCCGTTATCCGAATCATCCAGAAATCCGGAGTCCGCCAGAGTAGCGTTATCCGAATCATCCAGATATATCCTGTTATCCGAAGATTTTCGATCGGATTCAATGTATAGTGTCCACCTGTTGAACGACAGCGCGAGCCTACACGTTGCATCGACAACCTGTGAGAAGACGGCCGAACTTGGCTGGCATACGGTAGCCCATCCACCGTATTCGTCGGATCTCGCGCCATGGGACTGCTATCTGTTTCGACCGCTGAAGCATCATTTAAAAGGGAAAATTTGAAAGCTATCATGACCTCAAAATGGCGGCCTATAACTTCTTCAAGTCGCAATCCGCTCTTTTCTGGACGAAATCGGCGATTTGCCGAGCAAATGGAAGAGGGTTACATTTTGTGTTTAGAAAACTACGGTTGAATAATTTTTTATTTCAAGACTTTTCGGGGAGCCTAATACGTCTGAAGATTCTTATGTAGACCACATTAGCGACTAGTAGCCTTTGTTCGATTATAGGATAAGTTTACGCGTCACGTCTGTCTGGAAAGGTTAAAACACTGCCCTATCTGAACACCACGGTTCATTGAGAATAGAACAGTTGAACAAAAAAGTTTTTTTTGTTTCAAGACTTTTTGGCCAGCCTAATAGCCTGAGAGGTTGTCAGTTTAAGCTAGAAAATTCCAAGAAGATGTCCTTTCGTAGGCTATATCAGCGTGTCGCCTTTGTAAAATAATTCATTTTCAAATGAGTCATCGTAGTCTGGAAGGTTGGATAAAGTACCCCTCGCACTAGGACAGATCCGAATCCCATGATGGGATCCTTTGCTTTTTATATAGTCCATTAACTTCCGACTGAGATATCGTATGCTTCCACCTGGATACTGTAGCCAGTCAACGGAATCCACAGTCCATACCCCCCCCCCTCCTCCCTCCCCCCTTTCCCCTCCCGATCAGCTACGACACAACAGTGCTCAATTCCTGGCCAATTTTTCGGTGAACGCGAAATTTCACCGAGAATATTGATCGACGAGGCCGCGAGCGAGCCAGGAGAAAGAGACACCGTCGGCTTCGTTTTTCGTGTGTTGTTTTCTCTGCGTCGGCAAGTTTGGCTGGAATTTTTCGCTCCTTGAATGCGGCTCAGCCTTCCCCCTAGCCGTCCAGCCCGTTGTTTTCATCGGATGTCATACGGTAGCGACACACTGATGATCGATTTCCATCCATGCATCTGTTTCAGAGCGTCTCCGGCATGGATTTGAACACGGAACTCCAGATCAAGACCGAGCCGTACAATCCGTTGGCGCCGAGTCCGGCGTTTCTTCACCCGTCCATTATGGGGTAAGTTTCAGCGGCGAAAAAAAATTCAAAAAAATTTTTTTGGAATCGATTGAAGCTTAAAGCGCATAAAAATGTCTGGGTCTTTCCTTTTTCCATTTTGCTTAGAGGATTATTCTGTGAAGTTCTACAGTAAGATTTTAATGTTTTTTAAGATCAAAACACCACTAGAGTTTTGCACTTTTTTGAAAAAATAGCCTCGGGACCTAAAATTGTTCTAGGATTTCTAATTGCATGAAAAAATACAAAATAAAGGTGACACGTTCAAATTTGGAAAACTACGCTCCCTCTTCTTGGAATGTCTTCCATAGAATGGGTTCATGTGGCGCAGTAGGCAAGGTGCGCTAAGCCTTTAGGTATCGATTTTGGGTTCGGTTCCAGTGCACCTTAACGAAGATGCCCAGCTCTTCGGGGTTATGTTCCAGGGGAGCGTCTGAATTCTTCATCAGCAAGTCGCTTTCAGGCTGCTGCTTAGGTCAGATGAACAAATTCAAAGAGTCTTCATGATATCATCTAGAAGTGGAATGCGTGGCGCATCCTTAACTTAATGCCTTAATGCCGCCTCGAGTTAATGCCTTTATTTTTTAATAGTTTTTTCAATTTTTTACCAGAGTGATGCAGTCCGATTCTTTAAGAGTGACCAGCTTCAGTCTTTTGAAATTAGGTGAATTTTAACAAAATTCCCATACAATTTTTAGAAAACCAGTAATTTTTATGTAGTTCATCCAGCTTGAACTTGTGTTGCAAGTGAAGAGCTTTGGAAAAAAATTGGGACCAAACTAAAAGATTGGCCACGTATCTTTTAATGAAACAAAATTACAAATATTGTTGTTTTCTGTTTGATGTTTTTCTTTTACAAATAGACTTTTAACTTACAACTTTTATATAGCTAATGTATAGCCCGGAAGGGCAACCTGATGCTTCAGAGACGGTTTGGAATCAAAACCTCAAAGCAAGTCCTTCTGAAGTTTTCCTTGAACAAATAATTATTCAAACCTTTCTGGAGAGCCTCTAGTTCAATGTGGATCAGGAAGATGTTCAGTTTGATTTCAATAGACTTTTAGCTTATAACTTTTGTATAGCGAATAGATGGACCTTGACCAGATCGGTAATAATTTTAAGAGAACTTTGGAGAACGGCGAAGTATCTCTTGCCGTTAGTGAATAAAATTACCAGGACATATGCTTCAAATGGGTGTATGGTCAGATGTACAAATTCAAAGTGTCTTCATGATGTCACCTAGAAGTTGAATGCGTGGCGCATTCTTGGCCTTAGGCCTTAATGCCTTTATTTTTAATACTTTTAGCGAATTTTTCACCAAGATGGGGCAGTTCGATTTTTTAGGAGTGACCAGCTTCAGTCGTTTGAAAATAATCCAAAAATCAATAGATGGACCTTGACCAGATCGGTTATAATTTGAGAGAACTTTGGAGAACGGCGAAGTACCTCTTGCTGTTAGTGAATAAAATTACCAGGAGATGTGCTTCAAATGGGTGTATGCAGTCCAAATTCCAGATCGAGGTTCTGTCCCGCGCAGTCCTACCGAGCTTTGCTTGTTCTTCGGAAGTCGGTGAATTGGTGCCAAACTTGCCTGGTTAGGATAACGCGCTGACTTGTCCATCTACTGATCGGCGCAGTTCATTGTATACCTCTCAAAATCGCTCCAGAAGCAGAGTGCGTGGCGCATCCCAACTGGGTTGATTAAAGCCAACCTTTATCGTTTAGGTATATGTTATCAAGTTACTTCAAAAGGAAAAGTGTTCTCTAATTTTGTTTCCTGAAGGCGTTTGAGATCCCCATGGGATGTTTTGTTGCCCTTCGCTACCTGGGACCAGATTCATCAACCGCTTACCGCCCTCAACGGTGAAAATACCGCCAAACCCTGATGCTGATGAATGTCATATCATGGGGTTCGATGGTATTTTCATCGTTAGAGGGAAGTAAGCAGTTGATGAATCTGGTCCCTAATGGATAATCCGTTTGGTTACACCCAGTGGTTTCGGCAAGGTTTTCCCGCATATCCAGTTGGTTTTAAGCGAGGTTTTCTTCTTTTACCCGGATCGTTGGGGCATGGCTTTCTCCCGTTACCTGGATGGTTTTGGGCAAGGTTTCCTCAAATTACCGCAATGGCTAAGCGAGAGGATTTATCCTTGTCAGAGGGGAAGGGACGGTGTTTTTACTCACAATTTCCTTCCTTAAAGTTGTCAAAGAGCTTCACCTGCTGCGCCATGATATTGGCGGTTTTTGAGCAAATTCAAGTGAGGTGGCGGTGTGGCGTGATAGTGCAGACACAACTGTCACCTTAGTCACCTTACAGTTGCCCCTCCCGAGTAGGATAGATCCTAGCGAGATTCTCTCTCATCAGCTGGATGGTTTTCAGCGGGTTTTCCTCCCTGTCTTCTGGCCTGTCTGCGGTCACATGTTCGTCTGTGTGTGCGCGCGCAGCGGAGCATTCGTACTGTATTTCGGCGAGCAATTCATAATTCGCCGCTGATTCAGCAGCTCCCCACGTCTCTTCCGGCGCCACACACTGAATGAGTCGAGCGGGCGCCGCGCCGCACTCATTGATTACAGAGAATGGCGCCAGAGTCGCCCGGATGGACTCGCAGCCCCTCCGGGTCCTGCAGGTCCATCCCAGGGGACGTGCTGGTACTGCCGCCGGTGACGGGAGTGAGGTGGTGGATGTCGAGTAGCGCTCAGTCTCGGAGAGGAATATTCCTTTGCGCTTTGTGCCGCTGGAAGCAAGGATGGGCCTGAAACCCTGGGCGGTTAAAGGAGGTTTAGTTGCGATCAGAATTCTTGCACCAGACGGAATTCGAACCCGCACCTTGTGGTTTCCATGCGGCGATGCTGCTACGCCTTACACCACTAGGCTGTTTCGACGGAACGAACATTCACGATATCTTTCTAGCTTACAGAGAATGCCGCCAGAGTCGCCCAGTTGGTGATTATTAGGTTGAGTCATAAATTTTGCAATATTTCTGTTTTTTTTCTGGAATTCAAAGTAAACCCGCAGAATTATTATATTCTGTTTGGAAGCTGCTTTCTAGCGATCATTTTGAGTTATGAATCGCTAATTTTCCTTGCGTTGTTCAAAAGTTTTATTCTCCAGAACAATGACCACTCAAAGTTAGAAAGTGTATGCTTTCATTTTCAATTTGTTCAAGCTCGGCAGCAACCCAGTGACGGGAGTCAAGCATATTGAGGAAGTCACCGGCAAGTTCATTCTTAGCAAAGTAAATTATTGGAGGTGGTACAAGAAGTTCCTTTCCGCCGAGAAGGCCAACAAAGACTAACCACTCCCGGGAAGACCAACTGCTGCAAACAAAGGGGTCCTTCGTAAATTCATCAAGTGGAATTCTTCCCAAACTACACTAGGATTGACCGGTGATCTCCACAGCTCCCATTGAACCACAGTTCGTGGGCTGCAGGAGATTGAAAGGTCGCCAAAATCGTCCTTCGTCAGTGGCTCATGCGTTGACGGAATCCCAAGTAAATCGCTGTGCTTCCGACTGCTGAGAGTTCCTGCACTGGTTCAGTCGAGGACCCCGGATCAAGTCCTTACCAGCGATAAGAATGGTATGCTTTATACAACTGTGAAGCCGGAAAGCAATAGCTGGAACGCAACGAGTTGGGGGTTCTGACGTCAAAACCGGAGCTCCATCCAAAGAAGGTCCTGCTAAGCTGACACAACGATGTTTTGTTGCGATCAAAACTTCTAGCGCCAGGCGGGACTCGAACCCGCACCTCCCTCTGACCGGGCGGGAATGCTCTACGCCATTACACCACCGGCGCCGGTTGATCGAACGCAACATCCGCACCTCGTGGGACCGATCAGCACCCACCCGTATCCGGGATGAGCTGGCCGCTGATATCAGCATGGGACCAGTTAAGCTGGTGGTCTTGATAGAAACAATTCAAATCAGTTTCTTTAAGCCTCAATTGGCTAGTATCGAGGTTGTAAGCTGACACAACGATGTTTTGTTGCGATCAAAACTTCTAGCGCCAGGCGGGACTCGAACCCGCACCTCCCTCTGACCGGGCGGGAATGCTCACCATTACACCACCGGCGCCGGTTGATCGAACCTCGATACTAGCCAATTGAGGCTTAAAGAAACTGATTTGTCCTGCTAAGCGTTTGGTGGATGTGTAGTGGTCCAGTGCACCGGGAGCTGCACCACGTAGTTAAACCATCCTCGACGCTCGCTTCTTCCAATAACTCGACCAGATCCAGCATAAATTAGTGGAGAAAGAAGTCGATACGAGCCAGTGTTTCTTTCACCAGGGCAACAGCCGACCGCTTACGGCACTTTAGACACCGGCAACAAGCTATCAATTGTGCTGGACCAAAATCAAGCAACCACCATACACCCGGACCTTGCGCCGTCTGACTATCATTTGCTTCGGTCGATGGATCACTTCCTCGATGATAAGCGCTTCGCTGAACTCGATGAGGGCAAGGCGGGGGTACACGACTTCTTCAGGTCAAATCCGACCAAATTCTACAGAGATGTAATCCACTCAGTGCAAAAAGAAGCGGAAGAAAGGCAATTACTTCGTTTAATTCAATTATTTTTCTTTTTCATGTAATCCTATCTTTACTGGAAGACAAATTTTGTTGCAAAATTCATGACTAATCCTAATACATATTAGGTTATAACGAAATAAATGGCACTGAACCACTGTAAATTTAAGCAGTTAATATCTCGGCTTGTAGGCAAGTTTATTAATCGAAATAAAAACCTTTTGATTCTACACATCTCTGCCAGCGTGACACAAGCTTTTATATCCCAGTAGCATAAAAATCAGAAGTTCTGGAATTGACGAAATCTTCGAAGGCACTTTCGGCATCCTGTTGGTATTTGAATATTTTCCCTACCAGAAGTCGCCAAGATGCTTGAAGAAGTGGTAGTCTGTTGGGGAGAGGTCGGGAGCAAACGGAGGATGTGGTAGAGTTTCAATGCTCAGCTCATTCAATTTCTGCAACGTCATTCGTGCTACATGGGGGCGAGCATTGTCGTGCAGAAGGAGAGCTCGCCTTCGGTTTACCAAGGCCGGCCGGATATCCTTCAACTTTTTCATCATTTCTTCAATTTCAATGCAGTACTTCTCTGCCGCGATGGATTCACCGGGAGGGAGGAAGCTGTGGTGAATAATTCCCAGCGAACACCACCATACTGTCACCATTACTTTCTTTTGGTGCAGTTCCGGCTTCGCAAAAACCTTGGGGCTCTCATCGCTGTCCACCCACTGTGCCGATAGTCGCCCGTTGTCGTACATTATCCATTTCTCGTCACAGGTTACGATGCGATCAAGGAATGGGTCCGTTTCGTTCCGTAGAAGCAGTGCGGACGAGATCTCATATCGTCGGTTTCTTTGCTCCTCAGACAGCTCGTGAGGCACCCATCTTTCCAGCTTTTTGGTCTTTCCAATTTCCTTCAGATGCCGGGCAGCTGTGTTGTGACTGACGCCAAGAACCTTCGCCATCTCCCTGGTACCTTTGTGTGGATCCTCCTCTACCACATCTCTCAGCTTGTCCTCATCAACATCACTATGCCTCCCACGACCTTCATGTTCTTCCAAGCTCTCATCTCCATTCCGGAACTTCTGATACCAACGATACGCCGTCCGAATTGTGGAACATCCTTGACCGAATGCGGCGTTGATCTTCTCGTTCGTCTCCTTAGCTGTAGTGCCCAGCTTGAATTCATACAAGTAAATGCCTCGGATTACCCTTTTGTCCATCTGCAAAAAAGTCAATAAAACTCTAAAGTTTTCCCACTTTTACATAGAAAATTTGGTACTCACCGGTAGAGCAAAGTTTGCGCTTCTAAATGATATGCCACATGTTACGGTTCGTTCTTGATCAAACGCGTAAAGACGCGCCAAAAAATGGCGGGAGCCAGTGCCATTTAATTCGTCACAACCTAATAATTAGCACTCATCCGTGATGTCGTGACGAGCCGGCCGCTGATATCCCCATGAAATGGTTAAGCTGAAGGCATTCGTAGAAATGATGGTTTTCATTTTTATGTGAGTTCTGGGGCCAGATTCATCAATTACCGGCCGGTAACGGTGAAAAGTACCGCCAAACTCCCTTATACCGCGATTCATCAACGTGCGGTATGAATCACACTTTGCGATAGGTTTTCGGTTAGAGACCGATATGATGAGTCTGCGGTGAGATGATACCGGTGGTATCGTTGATGAATCTGGCTCCTGATAGGTAATTGCTAGATAGAAAGGTACCCAGGAGTCGGAATCATCAACGATTTACAGCAATTTAACGAAGAAAATACAGCGGAAATTACTGACAACGCTTCGACTCAATACCAACAAGCGATGTGGTGAAATGTTTCACCATATCGCTTTCAGGATTTTTGGCTGAATATTCTTCATTAAATTGCTGTAAATCGTTGATGAATCTGGCTCCTGATATTCTGTTCGGTCGGGACAGCCCAGATGGTGGAAGGCGCAGCTTCGTTGCCCAGAAAGCAGAAGATGCGGGTTCGAGTCCCGCCTTGCGCTAGAGTTTTGATCGCAACTAAAGGTCCTTCGAACAGCTTCTTTCTGCTACAACAACTGCTTTAGGTTCAAGCAAAAATGAAAAATATCTGGGCCTTAAATTTTTTAGCAAAAAATGATCGTTAAATTTTAAGGTGGCGCATAACTATTGAGTCGAAAGTTTCGGAAACTGCGGCCCTGTGGAAATATGTACTGTAATGGGCCAAAACTTGATCGCCTTCGGTGACTTCGTGACCAAGATATCTAGCCCACATCGCGCCTGCATTGCCTACCTCTTGGAGGAAGGACTCCGACTGGAATCGACTGCAAAGCAGCTGAAAATTCCACCAAGCACCGTTTTCCGAGTCGATGAGCGGTACCTGGAGAGGCACTCTTAAAATCAGAAAGACGACGTGGATGCGTAGAATCATTAGGAAGGGAGACGAGCAGAACCGCTCTCTTAGCAAAAAGCGAGTCTCTTTTGATAACCAAATTTGGATCTATTCTAGTCGGAGTGAGTAGTGGTGTTGGTGTGTGGTGTTTGGCTCCTCTGTCCCTTTCCTTGAATTCGTCCCAGAACTTTCAATACTGCCAGACTATACGATGGTGGCTATGCGGATTGTGGTGTCGTGTCGTGCGCTGGTCGATTTTGCTGTCACCTTTGCGCTGCTCCCTCCCAATTAGGATAGATCCTCCAGAATCGAAGCAAAGCTGTCCAACGAACTGTTGAAGAAGTCTAGAACTTTGCGATGATCTCATCCACTCTCTGACAGACACTCTCTGTCAAACCAAGGCAGAACCGGCAATTGAATGCAATGAATAAGCCGAGATGGCACCGCATTGAGGACGTCATTTGGACCGATGAGAAGATTTTCAGTGAAGGGGTCCCACACAACTCCCAGAATCATCGCGAGATGCTCCCCCCGACTGAAGGAAGACCCAGGGGGACTGAATCCATACGAAGACTCCGTTCCCGAAAAGTGTTATAGTCTGGGCTGCAGTTGCCGTCGAAGCCAAAGCACCTCTCGTCTTCATTGAGCAATTGGTCAAGCTCAACGCCAAGGTTCAGGAGAATGAAGTTCTCAAGAAGGTTTTGCTGCTGTTGATGAAGTCATGTCTCAATAACAGCATAAAAAATAACCTAGGGAGGGGAAGCTTCGTTGGCCTGGGCGGCAAATCCGAACCAATTAACCTCGACTCTGGCTGAGTGTGACGTAGGCACCTACTCGAACTGTGCTACCAAGCCTAACCCGAAATGATATTTCACCTATAATTGACGAGTGCAATTCATACTGGTTCCCCAAAAGATGAACTTTTTTCTCCGAGGCATTTTTTGAATGAACATTTGTCCCCTTAGCGACAAGAGCCCTACTGAGCGGTATCCTACCGCCGTGAGGCGGAGCTCTTTTCAGATGATGGTATTCAATGCTCGAAAAGGATTTTTGCAGGGGAATTTGGTATCTATCCCAGTTGGTGGGGGACGTACATAGGCGGTTCTACATCACCACCAGGGATGCACACGAAATTCTGGGCGTTAAATTTTCTTAACGACATGTTTTAACGGAAATTTTTCGTTAAATTTCCGGTAAATCGTTAAATTTCGTTAAAAAATACGTTTAGCTGTAAACCATTATTTCAACTGAAAAAAAGGAAAACCATATACGTTTTAACTTCAGGAGATCAACAGCTAACGTTCAAGGAATGGAGTGTATCACTGCAATGTAAAATAAACAAATCATCATCAACAAACACAGAAGAACAAACAAGCCTTCAGCAACAAATTATCTACAGGGTATAGAATAAGAACAACTGTGGAATTACCATTCAACGCAAGATGATCATCGGTAAGGCATCCTGAAATGTGCGATCAGACAGGTACCCGGAGTTCCACCCTTTCCTAGCCCTTTTGTTAGACTGTTCTGCAAACATGTGCAATCTCCGTGAGGACACCAGCCCATTAAGTACAGGAAGAATTAATAAAAATACAGGAAAAACCCCTTCAGTGGAATGTTAACACGTGGAGGAACGCACAATTTTCGAGTGCCTGGTGCGTGGGACCAACCATATTTTTGCAACGTCCGGACAGTGATACGACATCGTGTCACACGGTCCCACACTGCCGAGAAGGTGTGACACGCCGTCTTCGTGTTAACGTTCAGGAAAGCAGCTTTCCAAGTTTCTGTTATTAGCGTTTTTGTAAAATAGCTTAAAATACGTCGAGTACGTTCAGCGGTCGAAAACATTCGCTCCGTCTCGACTGCTCCAGGTGGGTAAAAGTATTTTGAGATGAGCAGCACCAGGTGAGAATAGGCATATCTTATGAGGTTAGACCAGCATCTTTGTGGGTTCGTTGACCTGCTTGGGACTCGGCGAAAAAATTTCTAGCTTCAAAGTGCATTAAAGGATAAAGATAAAGGATGGCGATACTCAATCCCTTTGGGATACGCCGCTCATTCTACTTCTACGGGATACCCAGGAGACAATGGCTTGCGGTGGCCAGCCGATGAAGAAATCAGCGCTCTGTCTTTCCCAGGCAAGTTCAGTACCAATTCACCGACCCCAGAGGGATCGAAGGCTTGGTTGGCCTGGGCGGGAAATCCCGAAGAATGACCAGCAACCTGGTATAGGGTGCACGCGACAGCCAGCACCTCCTCCGACTGCGCTACACGTGCCCCCAAAATGTATTATTTCTAAAAATTCAAAACCAATTGAAATGATAAAAACATCAAAATATTCTTGCTGATTTCAATAATTTTCCAGGGACAGTCCTAATCGGGAGGAAGAGACCTGAAACATTAGAGAATACTGAAGGTAAATGTGATAAACTCACTGAGAAAAAATTCCGTTAAGTCGTTAAGCCAGATTTTACCGAAAAATGCCGTTAATTCGTTAAATTCGTTAAATCGTTAACCGTTAAATGTGCACCCCTGATCACCATCTCTTCAATGGGTCTGTCCAGCCTCGAGGTTTGAAGTCTGTTGAGCAAAACCGGGGCGTCAGAACCAATTTGGAGCTCCGTCCTTCCTATTACGGTAGCATCGGAATTTTAATCAATACATACGGTAGCTGCAGGCGGGTTATTGCAGCTGTAGCCACCCAGCGGCAATCTATAGACTGGCGCTTCCACGTCGAAGGATTAGCCAGGTGGTCCAGCGGCAGTCCATCAGAGGTGTCCGCTGGTCAGTTGAGCGCCTAAGCTCACGCTAATCACAGCTGGATTAGTGTTATTAAACCGGTAATTGGATTTCAACCGAAGCTTAGGTGAAGCTGAATCTTCTCTGGGATAAGGGTTGCAGGGATGCTCACAGATACCTGATGGCTTGCGCGAGGACGGTGACCATTTACAGACCTTTGTGGTTGAATTTTTTTTTCAAAAATGACACGAAAACGACGAAGTTGAGGAGCAGCTTGAAGCAAAATTTCAAGTGGAACCCGTTAAAGTTAAACCTCATGAAACGGAAGTTTTTATTTAGAAAATATAGAAAGCCACGTAGGGATTCTAGTCGCGAATTTGGACAGCACATTGGAAGGCGGGAATGCACCAGCCAATCAGGTCACAACGAATCGGCGTGTCTGTCAGAGAGGACGCGTTCCGTTCCTGATTTGCTGGCGTGCGTTTCGACGGTGCACTGCCTATTTATGATTGGCTGGTGCGCTCTCACCTTCCAATGCTGCCCATATTCGCGACTAGCACCGAATACAAAATTATAGCTTGGTCCAACAACAAAAGCGGATTTCAGTCGCTCGTTAAGTTAAAGTTCCTCCGCTTATAAATAGAGCAGTTTCGTGGCATAAACGTAAAAAAATTAAAAATTGGTCGATTGTAACGGATGTCAACCCCTAGATTGCGGTGCAGGTGGATTCGTGGCCAACTTTGTCCACGATTCAGTATTTAGCAAATATTGTTACCACGAAGTTAAAAGGAAAATTTGTTGGCTGGCATCTAGTTCTGGTACGGTCCATGTACGGATGTCAACCCCTAGATTGCGGGGTTCCCAGTCGGGGGGAGGGGGGGGGGGGACGCGTGCGACCGGTATACTGACTGGCTGGCGTGTGTTGGTTAATGCCTTGGTTGGTTATGATTGGCTGACGCGCTTCCACCTCCTAGTGCTGCCCATGTTCGCGACAAGGGCCGGTCTACTTTTTCTTTCTTTTTTTTTCAAAAGTACTTATTTGCCATAAGGAGCGTATTCGTCTTGTGAGAGATGACATCCTGATATTCAGATGAAAATGACCACTCGATGTGGTAAAGACAAACGTCCACATTGAAATCAGCATTAAACAAATGAAACAAAATAAAAATTTAAAATAAATTTTTCGTTTTCGGACAAAATCAGATGAAGCTCCCAATCAGGGGAGACTGGTGCATACAATCGGCATCCTGATTGGCTGGCGTGCATTTGGCTAGTGCCCTGATTGGCCATCAGTGGCTGACGCGCGCGCTCGCACTTCCTAATGCTGACCACATTCGCTACATGGACTGTTACTTTTTTCAAAAAAATCCTTGCCGCAAAAGGCCTAAACATTTTTTATAGATACCAGCCACGGTGGAATTTGTACAAAATATGGGCTTGTCCCCATATTGAAATCAGCACTAATAAATGAATTTCTCGTTTTTGCACAAAATGGAATGGGCGGGTCATTCAAAGTAGAATCGGCACCCTGATTGGCTGGCATATGTTTGATGGCGCCTTGATTCGTCCGTCATAATTGGCTAGCGCACTCTCACCTCTCTATGCTGGCCATATTCGCGACATGGATCGAAGAAGCTTCTTGTCTATAGGCCAACAATTACCTATCGAAATTCTAAAATAAGCCTGAATCGCTCGGATGCTTTCCCTCTTATGTAGGCCCATTGCCTCACGAAAAAATTGAGCGGAACCTGCACATTTTTTCAGGTTGAATCCGCTGCAGTGTGACTTCATGCCGCCCCAGGCGGGACCGTTCGGCCAACAACCCAACCCATTCGCCCCACAAGCGCTGTTCTACGGCCAGCAACCGCACTTCAGCCAAGCGCCGGCCACCGATTCACGGCGAGGAAGCCATGGAACGACGACCAGGTGAGCCTCGAAACTATGCACTACTGCGAAGGCGTCTCAGTCAGCTTCAGACCTGGAGATGTGTGTGGTGGTAGGTTGTGGCCGGTGCGTAGGAGGAGTTGGTGGAGGCAGATCGTAGACGCTGTGTGAGCCTGAGCCTGAGCATGAGAGCATGAGGACAAGTAGCAGCAGCTGCTGCTAGGGAGAGAGAGAGAGACATGACGCACAGATGCTCCTCATTTGCAGTTCGAGTTCGGCGAATAGCCATACTGGCACACCGTCCCCGCATCATGGCCCACAACCGCCGCCGCCATCGCCGGCCACTGCCTACCACTTGCTCAGATTCAGCAACTGGTAAGAGAGCACACACCACACCGTTACACCGTTTTGGAACTAGTCGTTAATCTGGCCTACATGGCGGGGTCAGGGCGAGAACGTATTAGACCATTCAGGTTTAATGGTTGGGGAAATCAGCGATGTGGTGCTCTGATTGGTTGCCATAACCTGGCGCCCTCCCGCCTTACCATGTAGGCCACATTAACTACCAGTGCCAGATCAGAATCTTCCCGGCGGCGATTCCTCCCAAAACCATGACCTGTTCAGCATGCTGCCGCAGACGTTCGACTTCCCGACGGCGTCTACAGCGGGCGCCACCTCGTCTACCGCCGAAGAAGACTCCGAGAAGGTGTGCGCCGTCTGTGGCGACCGCGCTGTCTGCTTTCACTACGGTGCCAGGACGTGCGAAGGATGCAAGGGCTTCTTTAAGGTCGGTGACCGGCGTCTGAAGGCTATACATTGGGGCATCTGATCTCCTCGCTTTCAGAGAACCGTCCAAAAAGCGTCCAAATATGCGTGTGCCGGCAATCGGAACTGCCCAATCGAGAAGCGCTATCGATCTCGGTGTCAGGCGTGTCGATTTCAGAAGTGCCTCAGCGTTGGAATGGTGAAAGAGAGTAGGTTTTTACTTGTCTAACTGCGCCAAAAAGCCCCAGGTCGCTTAGTTTTATCTGTAGCCGTTTCTTTCACTGTGTAAAGCTACTGTGCAAAGCTGTGTTAGTACATGTCGCGAAAGTGAGCAGCATTGGAAGGTAGGAACGCGCCAGCCAATCAGGCAGCATTGAATGGACATACTGTGTCCGTATATTGATTGGAAGACATGTGCTCGGTTAGGCTATGTTTGGTTATGGTCGGCCGGCGAGTTCTGAGCTCTCAAAGCTGTCCACATTCGCGACATGTTACGCCCTGGTTGTCCATCCTCTGATTGGTCAGCGTCTATGAGTGGCCAATCATAGAGCAGAACCTGTGCGGTTGTCAAAATCAGCCAGACTATGCTGGTGAAATAAAAAAAGTTTTCCCTGGAATGCCAGTATTTATTGGGTTTTTACCCGGCCATCAATCCAGGTATAAACTGCACTAGCTACCTATTCACTTTCTAGCGCTAGCATTCGATCCCGCTGCCGAAATTTAGTGATATTAGTGGACCCAGTGGGGCACGAAACCGTCATGTACCAAAAACGCTTCCAACTCCCAATGCTGCCCACATTCGCGACATTTATAGTACTTCACGCCTTTGGCTGTCCATTCCCTGATTGATCAGCGTCTATCAGTGGCCAATCATAGAGCAGAAGCTCTGTGATTTTCCAAACCAGCCTAGACTATCCTGCTGTAGAAGATTTTTATAGACAAACTGCTTGAATTCCATGATGAGACCGAACCCAGTGGGGCTCGAAACCGACATGTACTGAAAGCGCTCTCAGTCTGCAATGCTGCCCACATTCGCGACATGTATAGCACTTTAAGCTTTTGGCTGTTCGTTCCCTGATTGGTCAGCGTCTATCGGTGGCCATTCGTAGAGCTGAAGCTGCTCGGCTAGATTAAGCTGCCGAAGTAAGTTCTCAGAGGAATGCCGGTACTTATTGGGTTTTTGCCCCGAGCACCAATCACTGCATTAGCTAGCTAAACAGTTTCTAGCACTAGCATTCGACTCCACAAAATTCGCTCGCTAAATTTCCTGGGCACGACCCATCCCAGTAGGCCAAATAACCGACATGTATCAAAACACCCCATAAATTCTGCATTCCAAGACCCTTGCACTCTTCCAGTTGTTCGGCACGGTTCGCTGTCGGGACGACGAGGTCGGCTGTCATCAAAGACGAAGAGTCATCGAGGTGACGAACAACCCAGCCCGCCGTTGCCGCTTCTGGCGCTGATTGTTCGAGCGCATGACGCCTACAAGACGACGCCGACGCTTGTTAGATATGTGAGGAGACGCTTATTCTAGTCGTTTAGGCGAAAATTGGAAAAGATTTGGGGTAAATCGAAAGAATAAAAAAGGCCCTGCGCCTTGAAATAGGAGGCTTGAACACTATTTTTAAAATTTTAAAAATAAGGGGATTAATACGGAAGCCTTTCAGTGGATTTCCTCGGAAAATATTACAATAATTTAATAATTTTTATTTAGTTCTCAAATCGAGCTTATTTTTCACATTTCGAAATTCAATTCAATTAAGTACTATTTGTTAGCTGGAGAGCTCCTCCGTGCCTAGTTAGTCTGCTGGATTTTAATCCTCATATAAATTTTAATTTTTAATTGAATCTCTTTTTTCATTTTTTATTTACTTTTTAGGTATCTCTTTAAGATTCTTACTTTAATCCTTCTGTACGCATGTGACGCAGTCGGTGAAGATGCTGGCTGTCACCTACACCCCAGATCGAGGTTCTTGGTTCAAATTTCCCGCCCAGATCAACCAATCCTTCCATCCATCCGGCGTCGGGGAATTTGACAACAGACTTGTCTGGAAAGGATACAGCACTGATCTGCACATCAGCTTGTCACGTAGGTCACTTTATAAGCCAAACAAGCATTCACATAGCTTCCAGAAGTCCCGTAGAAGTGAAATGCGTGGCGTATTCCATACAAAGCCTAAATATTGTCGTCCTTAATTTTTAAGTAGCTAAAAACTATCGCAGAACAGTCTTCGATATCCAACTTTTATAATATAAAATAGACATCTTTCGAGCAAATTTACATGTATCTAACCTTTAAAAACAAAATTGCCCGTATATAAAACCTTTATATCCTTATTATGTAACTTTGTTTTGTTTATTAAGTAAAAGTACTTACTTACTTTGATACTTTGATGGTCCTTTTGTCGGGTGGACTTCTTCTCAGCGGGGACCTCAACTCTTCCAGACCGCTCGATCTCTGGCTGCTTGCATCCAGTGAGGCAGACTCCGCTCTTTGAAAGATCTTGAGAATGAGTCTGCCCATCGCGTTGGCGGTCGTCCTAGTGGTCCCTTATGGTCTTTCGGGAGCCATTCTGTGACACGAAGACTCCATCTATCGTCCTTTCGTCGAAGCAGGTGTCCGGCCCAGCGATATTTGGACTTCTTCATGTACTGCAGCGGGTCTGCTAATTGCGACTTCTCCCGTAGCTCCGAGCTTCGTAGACCTTCTTGCCACTGCTGACGAAGGCTTGTCCTCAGAAGACATCTCTCCAGTGCACGATGCGTATTTTGCATCGCTCTGGCGATTGTCTTGTTGTCGGGCCAGGTTTCCGATAGAGATAGAGATAGACGTAGGAATCGAGCTGTTGTAGAGCGACTCCATTTGAGCCGAGTTAGCCTAGTGGTTAGTAGTGTAGTTTCATGCACAAACGGCCACAGGTTCGACTCCCGGCTCGGGCACGCCATGCCCTGCAAAAATTGCAAAAATGGCAACGGTTCCAGCGTCAGGCCCAGGTTGACAGGCCGGCTGATGGAGAAACCTCGTCACAAAACCATGATCACAAGTCGCAATAGAATCAGTGTAAAGGCTAGGACGTCACCCGGAAGTGGCGCACAGAACCCCCGCCCGAGTTCTGTGGTCAGTATGCGAGGGCTACCGAGGGCCGAACGACCTCGGCTAAAGAAGCTAGTTCGACTGGGGACTCTGAATGTGGAAACGCTGACCGGGAGATCTAGGGAAGTGGCTGACCTGATGAAGCGCAGAAGGATACAAGTCCTGTGTCTGCAGGAAACGCGATGGAAAGGAGCGAAAGCCAAGGAGATCGGAGAAGGGGTCAAGCTGTACTACAACGGAGAGGACACCAAGAGGAACGGGGTAGGGATAGCTGTCGCGGAGTCCCTCAAGGATTCAGTAGCGGCTGTCCAAAGAATAAACGACCGCATCATGTCACTGCGGCTGGACACGAAGGAGGGTTACTGGACCATCATGTCTGTCTACGCTCCGCAGACCGGATGCTCCGAGCACGACAAGGATGACTTCTACCTCTCGCTCGAGGAAGCCATAAGGTCCGTACCAGAAGGAAAGGGTTCATGGAGGAAAAGGGATCGGCCTGGTAAACCCGGATGGAGAACGAATTCTGGATCTGGCTATCGCCCACGACCTGGCTGTCTGTAGCACCTTCTTCGCGAAGAGGGAGAGCCAGAAGGTGACCTATGCTAGCGGAGGAAGAAGAACGGAGGTCGACCACATCCTGGTTCGAAGGGCTGCCCTGAAAACAGTCCGGAATGTGAAGGTCATTCCGGGAGAAGACGTGGCATCACAGCATAGACCCTTGGTAGCCGACCTTAGCATACCTCTACCCACCAGGCCCAAAGTGAGGACGGAACCCAGGATCCGATGGTGGAGGCTGCGGGGTTCAGAGCGGAACGAGCTACGAAGGGCAGTACTCGAAGCAGGCCTTCCAGATCCAGCTGGTCCCGTGAATGAGACCTGGAGAAGGGTAGCCGAAACAATCCTGAGATGTGCCAAGGAAACCCTGGGAGAAACAAAGGGAGAAACCAGAGGGAATAAATCGGCATGGTTCTGGAACGAAGAGGTGCAGGCTGCGGTGAAGAGGAAGAAGGAGGCCTACAAGCTGTGGCAAAAGACGAGGGCACCCGAGCATTTCACAGCCTACAGGAAGCTGAAGAGGCTGGCAAAAACAGCTGTAGCGAAGGCAAAGAACGCGGAAATGGATGCCCTGTACGAGAAACTAGACGGGCCAGAGGGAGAGAAGTTCGCCATCCGCCTGGCCAAGGCGCGTCATAGAGCTAGCCTCGACATTCGAGTAGTGAAGACTGTGAAGAGTGCTGACGGTAGAGTGTTACGGAAGCCGGTCGAGGTCAGAGAGAGATGGGAGGAGTACTTCAAGGAACTCCTGAACGAGGAGTTCCCTCGTCGGGAGGCCGAGGAAGAACAGCCAACGGAAGGACCCATCCCACCCTGGACGCAAGAAGAGGTTCGCAAGGCCATACGGAAGATGAAACTCGGAAAGGCAGCAGGGCCTGACGGTGTGCCAGTAGAGGCTTGGAAGGTGCTCGGGGACCTCGGAATCAACTGGCTGACGCAGTTCCTCAACAGAATCACGAAAGAAGGTAAGATGCCGGATGACTGGAGGAACAGCACCATAGTCCCCATCTTCAAGCAGAAGGGAGACGCTTCCGAATGCTCCAACTACCGAGGGATCAAACTGATCTCACACACGATGAAGATCTACGAACGACTGGTCGACTCAAGGCTGAGGGAGATGGTACCCATCTCCCAGGTGCAGTGGGGCTTCATGCCTGAGAGGTCCACCACAGACGCCATGTTCATCGCTCGTCAAGTGATGGAAAAATATCGGGAGAAACGAAAACCCTGCTACCTGGCATTCCTGGATCTGGAGAAGGCCTACGACAGGCTAGCTCGGACCGTAATCTGGAATGCCCTTCGAGGGAGGGGTGTCCCGGAACGTCTGATCACGGTCATAAGGGACATGTACGAGGGCTCGAAAGCGGCGATACGAACTCCACACGGGGTGACAAGGAAAGTGGACATCACAGTGGGGGTACACCAAGGGTCGGCTCTGAGCCCGTTCCTCTTCCTGCTGACGCTTGACTGTATAGTGAACCACCTTGAGAAAGGCCCTCTCAGAACGATCCTCTACGCGGACGACATCGCCCTAGTAGCCGACAACCAGGAGGAGCTGGAGGAGAAGGTGCAGCTGTGGCAGAGAGCCCTTGCGGACAACGGCCTACGGCTGAACGTGAAGAAGACGAAGTTCATCAGCTCTGAGCAGTGTGCTGGATCGATCCTAGACTGCCAAGGGGAAACGATCGAGAAGGTGGAAGAATTCCGCTACCTCGGAAGTGACCTATCCGAGAAAGGAAGTGTGGACCAGGCGGTCAGGGGACGGATAAACGCAGCCTGGCTCAAATGGAGGGAGTCCACAGGGATCCTCTGCGACCGTAGATGCTCCAGGACGCTCAAAGGCAAGCTCTATAGAACAGTTGTGAGACCTGCCCTCCTCCACTGCAGTGAGTGCTGGGCCCTGGGTAAGGCGCAGGAGCGGCAACTGCACGCGACGGAGATGAGGATGCTGAGGTGGGCATGTGGATGGACCCGTCGGGACAGGGTGCGAAACGAGGATGTTAGGGCAGTGATGAAGACTGCCCCGATCCAGCTGAAGATGAGAGAGCAGCGCCTGAGGTGGTATGGACACGTCCTCAGAAGACCAGAGGATCACCCCACAAGGTTGGCCCTAGATTACGAGGCACCCGGAAAGTGTCCGAGAGGAGCCCCTAGGAAAAGATGGAAGGACGTCATCAAGAGAGATCTCGCCGAAGTCGGCGCCACGGCAGATGACGCCCTAGATAGGATGAGGTGGCGACAGATCACAAGAACAGCGGACCCTGCGACTGCGCGGGACTAAACGCTCAGGAGAAGAAGAAGAAGTAGAGCGACTCCATTTAACCTTATGAGTCCCGTGTCACACCACTGGTTGACCATAAATCGCGTTCTGGACGTATTCATGTCCAATCCAATCTTCATACCTGCCACATTGAGCTCGTTCAGCATTTCCTCGACTTCTGCCGTGCTGGTAGAGATGAGAACAATATCGTCGTCGAAGCGAAGGTTGCTGATCCGTATACCGTCGACAAGGTAGCCTTTATCGTCCCAGTTCAACTCTTTCATGGCATCCTGGAGTGCCGCTGTGAATAGCTTGGGAGAAATCGTGTCTCCTTGCCGTACTCCTTTCCCTATAGGAATTTTAAGCTTTCGATTGAACAGCTGGATGGTGGTCGATGTGCTCGAGAAGCATTCGTCGAGAAGTCGGATGTAGGGCGATGGTATACCAGCGTGCACAAGTGCGTTCAAAACGGCGTTGATTTCCACGGAGTTGAACGCTTTCCGGTAATCCACGAAGACAAGGACAAGTGGGAGGTGGTATTCGCGGCTCCTCTCGATGAGCTGTGAGACAGTCTGAATATGGTCCATGCAGGAGAAATCCTTGCGAAACCCTGCTTGCTCCACTGGCTGATATTCATCCAAGCAACGCTCCATGCGGTTAAGCAGTATCTTGGTGAAGATCTTGTACACAACCGAGAGAAGACTGATGGGTCGATAGTTGTTGATATCCTCCTGCTGACCTTTTTTGAAGATTAAAACTGTTTTCGACTCCTTCCATGAGTCCGGAATCCTACCAAGTCGACGGTAGTGGTTGAAGTGCTTGGCAAGAAGTGAGCAGAGGGCACTGCCACCCGCACGAAGGAGATCAGCAGAAATGCCGTCCGGTCCGGGAGCAGTGCCCGGCTTCAACCTTCTGATGGCATGAGCAACTTGTGATTCCAGAATGGCAGGTACTTCCTCAGCTGGTGGCATCAAATATTTCGGGACAGTGATGGAAGAACGGAACAGATCTGTGTAGAATTCTTGAACGATGGCCTCCATCGCTCAAGAAAAAGTACAGGAAAAGAAAAAGAAAGGGTAAAAGGTACTGTATCCTTATTAGTATTTTGTTGTGCTTTCTTGCACTTCTTGAATTTTAAAGCAACGGCTCGTAGTGGGCACTTTTGCAGCGTGGATGGCGAAAATGGAAAGAGCTGTCACTAGCGCAGTAAGAGTTGTTGAGTTCGACTTTGCGTCGAAGTTAACGAGGCGTTTCGTTTTTTTAGAGTTTGTTAAGCTGCACTGGTTTTGTACTAAGCTTCCTTTTTCTTATTTCATAAGTTTATTGTGCCCATTTAAGGTACCTTAGCGGGTTTACTTGAAAGTGCAATGCGCGGCGCATTCTGTAGGAAATATTTAACGCTGAGCGTCAGTCTGTTTCTATTCGCTGATTTTCTTCTCACATTGGCTATCGTCGAATATGGGATTTATCCCCGTAGAAGAGGGAGGGGGAGAGCTTACTCAGTCTTTCTAACAATGACGGCAAAATTAAAAGTAACCTATCTGACAAAGACAGAAAATATTAGGTTCTCCCATAAGTCTTCGTCGTTTTTTTCAACGACTCACTGCAGATTTCGCCGGCGGTCTCTTGCATAGCGCTGCATAGCTTTCAAAAGGGAATGATTTGCTCTATCCGAACTTGTATTGCATTTCTTTTTTCATCATAAAATTTGTCAATTTTTAGATCGTTGAAGTGAAAAGTGAAAAAGTGAAAAAGTAGCCATTTGCGCACTTGTTATCTCCGCTTAGGCTTGTAGTTTTTTGCGCAGTTTTTTTTTGAGCATTTGGGAGACAATGTTCTGTGCTACAAGAATATGTGTTGGTCCTATTTGCTCACCTGTCCTTTATTGATTTTTAAGCCATCAAATTGGGACGTCCGAAGGAGGAGGTTATTTTTGCCGACAGCTCCTGCTCTGTGGTTGGACTTTCTGGGTTGATGTTATATGTCATTCGAAAGAGAATGTCTTGCTCTATAAGAATATATGTTGCGTTTATTGATTTCTATTGAACATCAACAAAATGCCAAAAAGAGAAAAATCGTCTTCAGCAACAACTCCTTCTCCTTCTCCAGTTGTTGATATTCGACAGAACTCAGCGTGAGCCAATAAACGCGACACAAATTCTTACTGAGCAAGACATCCTCTTACAAACGACATATGACACCAAGCAAAAAAGTCCAACCACAGAACCGGAGTTCTGGTAAAAATTCGGACGGAAAAGTCTGAATTCCCAATTTGGTGGCCTAAAAATCAATAAAGGGCAAGTGAGAAAATAGGACCAACACATATTCTTATAGTACAGAACATTGTCTCCCACACGCTCAAAAAAAACTGCGCAAAAAAAATTACAAACCTAAGCGGAGAGAACAAGTGCGCAAATGGCTGCTTTTCACTTTTCACTTTTCACTTCAACGACCTAGAAATTGACAAAATTCATGATGAAAAAGGAAGTGCAATACATGTTGTGATAGAGCAGATCATTCTCTTTCGAAAGCTATGCAGCGCTATGCAAGAGACAGCCGGGGAAATCTGCAGTATCGTTGAAAATAACAGCGGGGACTTATGGGACAACCTAATATTTTCATTCGTCCTTCAAAAAACTTATGAAGACTCACCTAAGCGCCTAATGAATGCATACTTTTTGACGCCCAATTAATTAATTCATTAATTAATTACTATTGTTGTTTATTTTAACATCGTCTTGCCAATTCCCTCCGGTTTGCTACTTGTTTTTCTTTCCTTGTCTTTTTCTAATTACTTCTGCATCGCTATTTTCTTGTCGGAATTTCGACTGGTAGTATGTGCACCTTGTTTTATTTTTATTGCTCTCATCCACATGGAGATACCTTCCTAGGTAATAAATACAAGTAATAATAACAATTCAACTAATAATAAAGGCGAGAAGGATTTTTCTTACGAGAGCTCTTTTCCTAGCAATTTTCCAGTCGGAAAAGGTCACGCTGTTTGTAGGTTTTTTCTCGCTTCTTTAGCGGTGCCTCCCCCCCCCCCCCCGACTAGGACAAATCCGGAATATGTTTTTGAAGTTACCTTTTCGTAATTTCTGTGAATTTTTTCTGATTTTTTATCTTCCTCCACCTACTAAGGAGCATCAAAAATGGCTGCTAATTCAACCCAGCATCCGCGACAGGAACGAAGGGAGGGACTCGCTCGAGCTCGGGTAGAGCATATACCATTTTTCGTCGAATTGAGCTTTTTTAAATCAAATTGGACACTTTTTACGTCGAAATGGACAATTTTCTAAGCCAGCTTAAGAATTTTGAAATCAAAGCAAAATCTTCCAAATCGAAGTGAAAGTCTGTTTTTTTTTTCGAAATAAGCTGTATTTTCTACATAAGACTTGATACTCTCTACAAAGGTTAGAATAATTTTTTGTCCAAGGAAAATTTTAGTATGACATATATTGAAATTTTAATCCGCCTGCCCATTTACCCACAAGTAAACACATTGTTTGAGATTTTATAGAATGTTTTTTTTTTCAGGAAAATAATGGTTTAAAGAGCAGGAAGGCGGCCATTTTTAGCGTCGAAAAGAGATTGCGCCATGCCCTCTTACGAGATGTCGCAATTTTTATTCGACTGATAGAGGAATTTCTGTTCGCATAGGGTTTCACACCTGTAAAACTGATACAGTTGTAAAGAACACACATGTTCTCACTTTGATGTTCTATTCAAGCAGCTTTTACACTATCACTCAAATAAAAATAGCGACGAGTTTTTCTAGTGCATAGCGCAATCCGTTCACTAAATGATTGCTGTCTTCGCTTCGATTGAATGTTTTGCTTGTTTTGTTTTGCTTGAAAACAACGTTTGTTTTGCTTGAAAACAACGTTTAGTTTATTATTTTTCTTAAATAAATTTAAATTCTATAAAATTATTACACCCTTTCGGGCAGGTGATCTAAAAAAAATTTCAAAGAAATCATACTAAAGTTTTCCTTGTGCAGAAAAAAAATATTCTAATCACCTTAAAATATTGCGAAATGTCATCTTATAAGACGTCACATTTTTTAATCCATTGATAGCGGGCGGAATTTCTGTTTGCATAGAGTTTCACACCTGCAAAAACTAGTACAATTGTAAAGAACACACATATGTATTCTCGCTTTGATATTTCATGTAAGAAGCATTTACACAATCACCCAAATAAAAATCGCGACAAGTTTTTCGAGTGCATGGCGCAATGTGGTTTTTCGATTAACTGGATGCGTTGTTGCGTTTGCGCTTTAAAGCAAAGCTTTGTTTTTTCCAAAAAATTAAAATTTTATAAAATTATTACACTCATTCGGGTAGGTGAACTAGAAAATTTCAAAAAATCATGCTAAAATTTTCCTTGAGCAAAAATTTTTCTAACCACCTTGAAGAGTAAGAAGCTTATTTCGATTTAGAAGACGTTCGATTTGACTTCAAAAGTCTTAGGCTAGCTTAGAAAGATATCCAAATTCACGCGAAAAGTGTCCAATTTGATTTGAAAAGTGTCCGGTTTCGGCCGATTGCTCGACATTGATCGATTTGTATGCTTTGTACGAGCGACTCAGTCGCTTCAGTCGCGGACCATGAACGGGCTCTAAAAGCAACAGAGGATGGGGAGGATAAGGAATTCGACTGGTTTGCACCTATGACGATGTCTGACCAACCAAACGCTACGGAGGATTCAGAATGGTTGATGATAGTTGAATTTTTACGCAGTTCTATGCTGTAGAATGGAGCTATCCCTGAGCCTCATATGTAATTCGATGTAATTCGCACAATTGAGACTCCAGAATTCTTTATCGGCGAGCTTTCGCTGCTTAACAGCTTCCTCAGGCCTTTAATAACATTACACATAGTGATACCACCATCAAACTATACAATGATAATAATGGTAAAACTAACCAAGCAGGCCTCGCTAACAGAGCCTCACCACAGCGATGCTCCTTACAAATAAAGTTACTGTAAACAACGTTGCCACTGATCTTCTTAATCACTACATGATAAGCCTCAGCGCCTCGGTCTGCTCATCCCTATTGTTGATTTCGGGGTTCAGCCTCTTTATTGCAAGGGCTTCGAGCAGCTTCCCTTCTAGCGGGGTTATCAGTGAGCGGGGCAATACGTTAACTTTGATTGCAGGAGGGGCTTCATGAGTGTGGTGGAGGGTGCGGTGTCGCGAAAAGCTGTTCGTAGGGCAAGAAGTGGGGTTTCGCAACGCTCGCACGTGCTCGAAGCCTCGCAACGAACAGCTTTTCGCGACACCGCACCCTCCACCACACTCATGAAGCCCCTCCTACAATCAAAGTTAACGTATTACACCGCTCGCTGATAACCCCGCTAGAAAGGAAGCTGCTCGAAGACCTTGCAATAAAGAGGCTGAACCCCGAAATCAACAGTAGGGATGAGCAGACCGAGGCACTGAGGCTTATCATGTAGTGATTAAGAAGATCAGTGGCAACGTTGTTTACAGCAACTTTATTTGTAAGGAGCATTGCTGTGGTGAGGTTCTGTTAGCGAGGCCTGCTTGGTTAGTTTTACCATGATTACTATTGTATAGTTTGATGATGGTATCACTATGTGTAATGTTATTAAAGGCCTGAGGAAGCTGTTAAGCAGCGAAAGCTCGCCGATAAAGAATTCTGGAGTCTCAATTGTGCCAATTGCATCGCAGTTCTATTATATACGTCTGGGAATGATGTCTCAAGTGTTGGGACGCATACGAGGAATAGTCTACTGTGTCATTCTTGTTTTGCACAGAAGTACTGCACTATTAAAGGAATTCTTCAGGCAGCTCTAAACAATAGGGCTTAACGCTGTCTTATCCTACGGCTATAGAAGTTCTGTGTAAGAAAGAAGAGTACCAACAATGGTCACAGTCCTTAAGCTACTATGGAGGTAGCTGTGCAAAAAAACTGCTAATCCCTAATGAAGGGCACTCTAGAGCCCATAATCCTGTGTGCTATTGAGAAAGTACACGTCCTCATCTAATGGATGCGTTATTTCTCTAGGCAAAGTTCAGCCAATATTCAGAAGCACAGCTGTGTGGAGATCTAATCATCTGAATTCAGAAGACGTTTAGTAGCCTGCATTGTCGTGTTTCAGGCCAGTATGACGTCCGAGCATGTGGTCAGTCTGTTGGAGAAGGAGTACCACGCGATTCAGCTGTTCGTCTCCAGCATGCCGCATATTGACGAGATCTCCGAGTCGGACATTCCGAAACTGCTGTCCAGGACGGTGTTCGCCATCATGGCCGTGAGACACTGCTATCGGTGAGTGGAGGCACTATTCCACCACCCCGCCCACTGCGATTAGGACTCCGCCCATTCGTGCGTCCCCAACAACAGGTTAGATGTGAGCTATTCAGAATGAGCGATGCGGAAGTGGTGTTCGAGTGCGGTTCACGCGTGCCGCTCCCCGGCCTACCACCGCCGTTCGTCGCCTTCTTCCGACGAGTCGCCGAGAAGGCACCGGCCTTCAAGACGGTCGTCGACTGGGAGCCGCAATCCTACTGCGCCCTGCAGGCCATGCAGTTCTTCTCCGGGAATACTGGTAAGGATATAATCATTTGGAGGTATTTTCTGCAAAACAATCGTGAACATGCGCAAACGTGTCGCTGGGGTGACCTACATCGGAAGGCGGGAACGCGCTGCCAGCCAATCAGAGCACACTTATTCACGCGCTAGCCAATCAGGACACCGGCCGTAAGCCCTCTGCATGACGCGCCCACATAACACGTTCTGGTTGGCCACTATCCACTATCCCATGTAGGCCGCATTGACGACTTGTGCCAAATTTGCCAAATTTCGATGAAGTTTGCGCTTTAACGGCAGGGAAATTTCGATGGGCGGGATTTGTATCCAATGTCCACACTTTTGAAGGGCTAAGATGTTCACTCACTCCTACATACGTTAGAGTGGCAAGTGTGCTACAGTAGGAAAGTAGGTCCATGATTGGTCAGCTGGGAACTTGAGGCCTATTGTTAGCCCCGTCCACTTGGCTGGTTTCACGCTGACAGAGGTGGAGACTCTATTTGTGATCTGCTAATACCAGTAGGAACTTCGAAAACCCTATAGCATTTTCGAGACAAACACAATTAAGTCCGCTCAATTTATCGACCAAGCATTTGACCTGATGGGCGGAGCTTTAAAATAGGTGCCAGCCGGGTCCGATGGGCGGAGCTTCAAAATAAATGCACTCTCTTCTTCCTCAACAGACGTTTTCGTAAATCGTAAAGGTAATAGTCGTCGTGGTGCCTTGATTGATAGACACTTGTTTGGTCAATGTTGTGAATGGTTGTGATTTGCTGCCGCGTTTCGGTCTCCCTATGTAGGCCACATTACCGACATGTGCCGTGAAAACTTTAAAGGTCTGCCGCGTTCGAGCTACTGCAAGACAATGGCTCCTCAGCCATGATTGGTCAGTCCGGAGCATTGGGCAAGTAGGCGGCTAGTAGGTGGGGCTCTGCAGGCTCCGCCTACTTGCTTAAACCTTGGATTACTGTGTGATCTTCGAGCAAATTGACATGAGAGTTTGGGCGATGGCGGAAGAAGGGCCTTCTGAAGTCGCAAACGCTTTCAGTGTTACCCAATTGACACAGCGGGAAGATTTGGCCCAATGGGCGATGGAGAAGGATGAGGTCTGACGCTTCTGGTCAGACGGTCGCGGCACCTGTCGAATCATAGGTCCCCCCTTTCATGCAGACCACGCCCGCTTTCTTAAAAAACGTGGGAAAACGTACTAAAATTGAAAAGTTTTTGGGTTTTTCTGGACATTGATTGCTGTCACTATTTGCTGCTCAGACTTTTTGGCTTTATGAAATAATCATTTACCTGTTTTTTACGATTTTTTATTATATTTTTGAAAATTTTAAGACCGTTGTTGCTGCTTCAGACAACAACCTGCTGGATCTGCACAGTAAGGCGGCGACAGACCACGTTCAGAGCAAGATCGTGAACGCCCTGAAAGATCACTGCAGTACGGCGCAACCGAACAAGCTGGCTAGAATCGTGGAGCAGGTACGGCGAATCGATACCGATCGATATTTTATCGACCGGCTGAGTTAATCGTTTGTAATTCAGGTCTACGCGTTCGACGAGTTCCATATGTTGGGTGCTGAGATGGTGGAGTGCTGTCTCGTCCATCACATCAATCTTCCACCGCATCTCGTGCGTGTCACCGAGGTAACGCTACCGTAATCCGATTACCGTATGACTGAAAGGGCAGCTGTCGGCGTTTAGTAAAGGGCGATGATTTCAGCAGTTGTAAAGCCTTTCACTGGTAAAAACACTGCAGATTAATCTGACCGGTATATAGAGAAGAGAGGAAGCCATTAAGCGTTCTCCTAGTTGGTGGGGGATATCGTCTGCGAAAGGAAACTGTAGATACCCACGCCATGTAGCGTCCGCCGTTTTTATCCCAGCTTGATGCGTCAGTGCACGCCATCTGGGACTTTCGCACGTCAAAAACACGTCAAAACAAGATGATAGCAGATTGCATGGCGTCAAGTGAGGTGTTTGCGTCGCGACTGCAGATTCCATGATTTCCTAGACTTACAGTGTCCTTTCCGCTACCTTCCAGACAAGGAAGGCTTCGCACATTCTTTCTGATTGACGGGATATGATCCGCTTATTTTTACGCCCCATTTTTATAGCCATTTTTCTAAAAGTCTCCAAACTCGTGTAACATTCTTCACCCTTTGGGCGGAGTAGAGGGCGGAGCTTATCACACATAATGAACAAAACGCCCACCACGTTATCGAGTGCTCACAATATCAGTAATTCACCGACCAGAACAGCAAGATAATGTACTTTCAGAGCAACGTATCGATCCACTAAACAATCGATATCGATCGATTCCAGGTTCCACGTGCGCCGCTGCGAAGCGCCGATGCGGTACAACAACCACCTGCGGCACTGCTTCATCCGAGCAGTTCACACTTTGCGCCTCTAACACACGCCTACTAGAAGAGATCTGTAAAGAGAGACTAATCGATAGTAATCGATAATATAAATCGATAATCACGTTGCAATGTCGTATGCCCATTTGTTCGGTGCGATATCATATCTTTGAGTGTGTATGTGTGTGTGTGTTCGTATGTTTTCAATGTCGCGTTGCTAGACGTCTAATCTCTGAATTCATCTGTCGGCTACAGTATCACGAGGCATACGGTACATTGCTCTGAACTGAATAATTCCGTCGAAAGCGACGCGCCACGCGAAATGTCGCTACCAGGAGCGTAAGGCCCTGTTCGTACTTCGCAATGGGAGCGACAGCAGTGATTGGTCACTTGAGCAAATCATACGAATCGATTTGTGCTAGGCGATCACTCTGCATCAATCGATCTGTATGCACTGCACTAGGACTTTGGCGCTGCCGTCGCGAAGTATAAACAGGCTCTAACACTACCGGAGGTGTGGCTTAAATTCACGACAGCCACCGCCTCCACCATCCCCCAGCGTCGATACTTTCCAAGCGAGCGGTTGCGAAGCGGCTGCGTAATCGATCCAAGTGGGCGAATGTCGACCGCGACGCAACCGCACCGCGCGCGAAAGTATAGACGAGATATTCGCGTTGGCGCCTCGAAGCTGTTGCCGATAGGTGAACGATGTGTTGCAGAGCCGATATGTTTTCGCACACTTCCCATCGGGCGTATTGTGCACGTCAACTGGCTGCCTCTGTCACCGTTCCGCTACGTCAGTTTCGCTTCATTTCTACCGTAACTTCGGATATTGAGACCAAATGTCGTGCCATTTTTACACACAGAACTGTAGCTGCATGCTTAGAGTACGTACAAGAGCTTACTAGTAGATCTCTTAGAGTTGTGAGAAGCTGTTACTGTTTATTTTTAGGCGTAACCTGATGTAGCGTTGGATGCGCGCGGTCGCGACGCGGCTGTTCGCGTTTTCCGCCAAGCCGCGCCGCAACCGCGCGCAACATCGACCGTAGTTTAGGCCGAACAGTGCACAAGGAAAGCGCTGACTTTTTGAGAAAATGGTTGGAAGTTTTGACCGCTGGGTAGAAATTCTCCGAAGCCATGTGGGCGTGGCTTTGTCTACAATGGGCGTGGTCACCCTAAAAACTGTTCTAAATCCCCGCCAAAGCTGATAAACAGTAACAGCCTTCCGTCAGAAGACAGCATACTATCTTATTGATCGCTTTCATCGATCTTTTCCGTGAGCCATCGCCATTTCTAGCTGCCCGTTTCTGCATATCATGTAGTGCGCCCTAGCCATCACATCACGTCGACATCGACCCCCCCCCCCTCCGTTGATCCGGTTCTCCCCCCAGCAGCTGGAGCAGCACACATTCTCCTCCGTTTTCGTGGTTATTTGTGTTGAAGAACGACTACTACAGGTTCCCCGTTATTCATCGCTAGATCATAGCGCACGCGTCGTCTTCTCATCATCTTCTCATTATTGTTTTTGTTCTCCTGTTTTTCTCGTTCTCTATTTTTTGCCGTGCAATTTTTTTCTTCGTCTTGCAAGCCGAGCATGCAATGATTTACTTCAAATGTTCTCTTGATGATGTGCAACAGATTTGTATTTTTCTATAGATATCTTCGAATAAATATAATATTCGAGGTGTGCCTTTGTCTACCGGTAGAGATAATGACCCCAGTATTTGTTGGTCCGATGATTCTGAAGCCTTATTACCTTTAAACTGACCTATTTCTGCTATATCTAAAACGAAACTGATGTGTTCGTCTGTCTGTATGTTCATCCACGCGAAATTAATTGCCGCTCGACCAACTGCGCTTCGATCCGCGCAAGTTATTGATCTCTGCATTACCTTAAAACTAACCTATTTCTGCAATATCTAAAACGAAACTGATCTGTCCATCTGTCTCTACGTACATCCACGCGAAATTAATTGCCGCTCGACCAATAGCGCTTCGATCCGCGCACCATTATTGATCTCTGCATTGCCTTAAAACTGACCTATTTCTGCTAATCTAAAACAAAACTGATCTGTCCATCTGTCTCTACGTAAATCCACGCGAAATTAATTGCCGCTTGACCAACTGCGCTTCGATCCACGCACAATTATTGATCTCTGCATTACCTTAAAACTGACCTTTTTCTGCTAATCTAAAACGAAACTGATATGTCCGTCTGTCTGTACGTTCATCCACGCGAAATTAGTTGCCGCTCGACCAACTACGCTTCGATCCACGCACAATTATTGATCTCTGCTTAGAGTCGGTCGATCAAGATGGATACCAAACGATTTATTACAGATGGTCGATGGGAAGGCTTTACAATAAGTTAATAATTTCGATTTTCTTTTATGCCTCGCATCTATCCTATCTACCTATCGATCTCATCGATTTTTTCCCAGAATGAGTCCTTTGAGTTAATTGTTAATTGTATGAATATTTCTGGGACCCAGCCAACGCAGCAGCTGACTTCTGGAAATCGATTGGACGAAGCCTTATTCGCGCTGTTTGACTATTGCGATATATAGGATAAGCCATGCATTCTACTTCCGCGGGGAGAGATTTGTGTCTGCCTGTATGAAGAGCTATGGTTCTACTGCTCTCATAACTAAAACTCATAGGAGGTTCGTTACTTCAGTGTCATATGCTTGATCTTCCTCATCGCGTGCCAGAGTAGCCCAGTGGATCGGTCCTCCTCGTTCGAAAGACAGACGGCGTCATATCTCTCGTTCATGGGTTTCACGAGGAAATCTAAGCAACGGGTCGGTGACCACTCTCGCTGATTCAAGCCCCCCTTTAGAGCGGCTGTCAGAGAAACGAACTAGTTGACTGGTCCACCTAATTTTCGACGACTTGGCTGGAACGACCGCGTCTCTGCACGTCGAAACTCCGAACAGAAATTATAAAATTCATCGATAGTTGTTCTCCAATCGTGTTGTTTACAGTTCTGGTGTTTGTCTACCGGCAAACATATGCTTCAAACAGTGAACTCTGCACATCGGTCGATAAAATTAATCGATACAAATGGATGACACCTGATCGATATTGGTCACTTTTCCCCTGAAACGGTTAGCCATCAGCAAAGATCGATAGTGCCGCTCAAGATATGAAACGCGCAATCAGACGGAAGTGCCAAGGTTCTTTACACCTCAAACTTGGGTAATGAAACCAACGCTAAAACCGTGTTGCTTCACCATAAAATATGCACCACGTGACCAATCTCGTCCAAAATTCATACATAAAGTCTTATTGGTCGCCTTTACACGTAGCTCAGCGGCGCAGTCCGAGTAGGCGTCTGGTGTGGCGTGCGTCCAGACTAAAGCTGCTCTCAGTTCGAGTTCCTCACATTCCAACCAGGCATTCCATTCCTACGCGGGGTGAATTGAAATTATAATTAATTACCGACTTGTCTGATAAGGATAAAACTGACTTCTCCGTTTCGCCACGAGTGGAAAGCACGGTGCATTCCAGTGGATAATCAATCAACGACGTTCTTCGTCCTAATAATCATCCGTTTCCCACCGTAATTAGCCAGTATCCTTCACAGAAATATGGTGCCAATTTACTGACCTCGAAGAGATGGAAGACCTGTTCGGAACGGGAGGGATCCGAACCAAGAACCTCTTAACTCGAGATGCACGCGACAGCAAGCACCCTGCCCAACTGCGCCACTCAACTACAAGTAAAAGGCGAAGTCATATCAAGAAGGCTTTATATAGTGTCCTAGAGAAGACCGTCTGCGTGGTGAATGTTCTTCAAGTGCTGGTTCAAATACCCAAGTTTGCGGTCTCTTGGTTCTATGACAAGGTCTATGAAAAAATCTTTTATATCTCTTCTCATCAACAAATAAAACAAGAAATTAACAAAATTAACAACATGACACATCTTCAGAGAATAAAAGAGGTGCATCGAGATCCAGGATTCGGAGAACATACAGTGGTAACAAAGCCATCTATCTCTACCACCGGTGAGTTACCAGGTCGTTAAGTTGTTGAGCGAGTTATATTACAAGACACTATGCACTATAAACGCGTTGCAGTGGCGCGACGATAGTATATATCGATCCATTCAGCGACTAATCGATATTTCACGGAGTGTATCATCGCCAGCTCCCGAGTGGGATAAGCATCATTCTTCCATTTCATCACCGTTCGCTCGCGGCTTCTGACCGCCGTAGGTCTGGCGCTTCAGCATATTTAGGTCATTGCGTACCATCATTTCAAAGTCGTCCGACTTCAGGTTGCCGTACTTCTGAAGTGAGCTAGCTTTTTCTAGCAATTCGAAAGTTCAGACTATGATGACTTACATCAAACTCAACCTCCGGCGCTGGCATCTGCTTCATCTTCAGCATCATAGAGTCGCGTGCAGTCTTAAGAATCAAACGGAATCTTTCGGTTTAATAAATCTATTAGGTTGAGCAATCTCTGACCGGAATCTTTTTTTAATCTCAAAGAAAACTATGATTTTATAACAATAAGAACTCAATTAATTGTACAATCATCATCACTATATAAGGCATAGGTTGTACTTCGTCAACAACGCTGACAACAACTCTGACCAGATGCTATGCAGTGCGTAGCAACTCGCGCAACACTGTCGCCGATGTCGCCGCAAGGGTGTTATACTCCCCGTCGCCGACAACGTCGGCGACAGTTTGCCGCAGTGTGGCGCGCTGCTATAAGTTGTGCTGTCGCTCTAGCCAGCGGCTCGCGCGTGTACTACGCCGCGCTTGGAGCCATAGAATCAGAGTGTACGCGCGCCATCTAGCCGGCATGCAGTGGCTCCCGGCTGTCGGCGACAGGTTGTCGGTGGCAGACTGTCGCCGACAGGGCGACGAAGTATAGCATATGCCTGAAGGCCTACTTATACTTCCGACGCCGCCGACGCGATGGAATGCGTATAGTGGCCAAATTGATCGATCGCGTCGCTCTATCAATATGTCCACCATACGTCGCGTCGCGTCGCTCGACGGCGAAGTATAAACGGGCCCTAAGGGATCGTTTAGTGTGCGCACGATGCACGACGCGGTGTTATGATTGGCTCCCATCATGACCGCGCGACGCGATGAATCGATATGGGTGCCTATGGGGCCGTTTAGTGTGCGCGCGGCGCGCGACGCGATGCCATGTGTAGTGGCCGAATCGATCAGCCGTGTCGCTTGATCAATTCGGCCACTACACATGCGTCGCGTCATGCGTCGCGCGCACACTAAGGCCTGAGTTATACTCGCGGAAGGGCGGGAATCGCGCCGAGACTCCTCACCTGGCCAATCGCCGCGCCTCGCCACGCCCGCCTCCGCCGTGCACTATTGGTCCGCGGAACGACCGCGGACCAATGGTGCACGGCGGAGGCGGGCGTGGCGAGGCGCGGCGATTGGCCAGGTGAGGAGTCTCGGCGCGATTCCCGCCCTTCCGCGGACGCTCCCGCGGGAGTATAACAGAGGCCTATGATCCCATCGCGTCGCGCGTTGTGTGCACACTGAATGATCCCTAAAGGCCTCCGCACACTTCTGCGGCGTGACCGCTGCCCTATCCTTAACCATAGGGCAGGTACGCAGAGCTCGCCGCCGGCGGCGTTTCTGCTCAATCCTTAACCATAGCGGCGAGGGGCGTTGCCGCAGAAGTGTATGGGGGCCTTAAGGGCCCGTTTATACTTCGACGTCGAGCGACGCGATCGATCAATTTGGCCACTATACATGCCAGCGCGTCGCTCGGCGTCGGAAGTATAAACGGGGTCTAAATCCATGTTTATACTTCTGACGACGTGCGACGCGATGGCATGAATAGTGGCCAAATCGATCGAGAGATGTGTTCGATCAGTTTGGCAGCTATGCATCCCATCGTATCGCACGGCGTCGGAAGTATAAACGAGGTCGATACTGGTGGATCCAGTACCAGCTCGATACGAGCGGTGACTCAACCTGCGAGTGTTGATGCGTAGGCTATCAGACCTTCCGCTCAAACTTACTTCGAGAGCAGTTCTGAACTCCTGATTGGCTTTCGCCGGTGTAGTCTTGTCGTCGTCATCGAATGCCGTCAGCGCCTTACCGATTATCTGATGCGTGAACACCGTCAGCCTCTCCTCCCACGGTTGTTTGTTGAAGTGTTCCGATATCTATAACGATGAAGTGGCCAACTGGAATTCGCTGTATCGGCGGAACCAAGTGCAGCACCTTTGCGAGGCCACTGTTGGGACACTGGACCAAGGTTATACCCAGAGTTATATCTGCGTGCTGTTATGTGTTGTCCGCCATTACGAAGGAAAGTTTGAATTCTGAAGCCCCGACTGGGGCCACACCTCACGACAATGCGGATGGACTTGGTAGCCTGCACGCAACACGAGTTTGTGCCTACACCCCACATCCCGTCTTTGTCTTCACGTCACTCGCTTGCTACTGTTGCAGTGAACTTCACTTTAAGCCGCATTACCAGAAGAGGTAAGCAACTCTCTACGAGGTAAAGGCTAAGCTCCGCCACACTACGCTACGAGAATCCTGTACTATGGACTCCTCTCAGGCATCAAGACGAGTATGAACGGTGATACGGCACGAACACGCGATTTGGCGAATTGTTTAATGGAACGAACAAAAACAAAGGCGAGCATAAGAAAAGAACCCCAAGGAGTACCAGAAAATCCTCGAGAGGAAGAGTGAGGGTGAGCACCGAGCAGGTCAGGCTGCTATTTATACCCTCGCGGTTGGCGGGTTGGCGCCAAAATGATTGATATTGACGATGGCAGCGATCAGCACAGGCCAAGCAGAGCACATGTGGCTATCCACACAACGCACTATCCTCAAGCGCAATCTGTAGCACTTGCCTGGCTCGTACTCGGAAGCATGTACTCACGCGAGACGGAGCCAGGTAGCGCCACTGCGATTACATCTACAAGTTTTCCAGCGGCTACTGCGTGTTGTCCTGGCTAGTGTTCTCACCCAGGTGAACGAGCGCTCTACCCCCTCGTCCCCCTGGCCCGCCCACCCCCAACCCCCGGGCTTGCTCGAGAGTCCAGTGACTGCCTTACGAGATAGTGGAGACGCAAGGGCGGGGGGTAGAACGCCACTCCGCCTCTCACCCATGATAGTTGTCACGTCGGGTGGGCATAGACGATTAGCAGTAACAGATAGACGACATTCGGGAGCGACAACTCAGTACGACGGTGAACCGCAACGAGGATGAGTCCCGCGCACTTTTCGCGAAGAGACCCACGAGCCGCGCGCACTAGTGTGCCCGTGAAAGAGTCGTGGAGAGAACCACGACACTATACATTGGTCAGTGTGATGCAGTTGGCGAACCAAGATTAGTATATATCCTTTAATCCGACTAACGTTTCGGCCTAACCGCCTTCTTCACAGCCTGGAAGAGTCAAATAGAGTTTGAAAAATCATCCGTCCATTTCAGACCACAGCGGTGAATCAAAGGTTGGGAGGAGAGACGAGACGAAACACGAGGAGGTAACACGGGCACCTTTTAAGGAGACACACGATGAGATGAGGTCACCTTCGGCGCACCCTCCTGGCGAGCTTCTGGCCGACTGTCTTCCGGGTCAAGACCGCAAAGGCCAACGTACGGGATCAGCTCCTGTATCACCGTTACGTGTTCCACCTTCTTGTTGATTGTGGGTGTTCCTAGCGGCAATCCAAATCGCCTCTAGTATACAGGAAGGAGGAACGCGTAGCGGTGATATAGGAGCCGGCCCCATACGTTTACCTTTGCGGTCTTGACCCAGAGGCTCGCCAGGAAGGTGAGTCGAAGGTGACCTCATCTTATCGTGTGTCTCCTTAAAAGGTGCAGGTGTTACCTCTTCGCGTTTCGTCTCGTCTCTCCTCCCAACCTTTGATTCCCGCTGTGGTCTGAAATGGACAACTGATTTTTCAAACTCTATTTGACTCTTCCAGGCTCTGAAGAAGATGGTTAAGCCGAAAAATTAGCCGGAATAACGGATCTATACTAATCTTGGTTCACCAGCTGCATCACTTGGGTATATCCACACTGAGCAATATTATGCCAAGATTCAACGACAGTCGAACATTGAATACTAAACGTTGGATTCGAAAATCTTCGAATAATTGGATGATTAGAATAACGCTATTTATTTTCATTGACCCCGGATTTTTGGATGATTCGGATAACGGCGATTTTGCGCACCACGGATTTTTTAAATTCGGGTCAAGATATCGGAATCGGATAAGATGGAATGATTCATTCGGATCCAATGTATACACGACATTTTATCCGGAAGAAGAAAACGCTAGATACCTAGGCTTTTCGGTCGATATCTAGGCTATATACCTGCGCCTAACTTCAAATTATAAGCCTGGTCAAGTGCTTAAGCCTATAAGGAGCCACAAGCTACTCTGAATGAGTCTTCAATTTTAATTAAATAATGTACTCAAGAGGATCTGTCTGTAGAGTTGCTGAGAGGTTGGTAAACGGCTTTATTGGTGGCTAACGTTTCGGCTGGATCGCCTTCTTCAGAGCCTGAAAGGGTCAAGTCAGTTAGGAGTTACACCACCAAACATCTCTTCAACCTTACAAAATTCAATGTCAAATTTTTTTGGAAGCCTGAACAAAGGAGAGAATCCGAGTATCGTTTCTCACCACAGTCCACTGAAGGACCAAAGGAAGCCGCACAGGGTAAGCAGGGGTACGGGACAGCACCTCCCCAGGATAGAATGCGAGATTGAGGTAGGGCTTGAGTTCGCGCGTTGTACAGGCAGGAGGTGTGGAGGTGAGGATTCTGGGACACGAGGTTCAAACGTCGGCGCGCAAAGCCCTTGAGGCGTTCTGGATCTATTCCAGAGGTCCCAAGGTCAACCGGAAGGGGGAATGCCTGTATATAACGCGCGAACTCAAGCCCTACCTCAGTCTCGCATTCTAACCTGGGTTAGGTGTTGTCCCGTACCCCTGCTTACCCTGTGCGGCTTCCTTTGGTCCTTCAGTGGACTGCGGTGAGGTACGATACTCGGATTCTCTCCTTTTTTCAGGCTCCCAAAAAATTTGACATTGAATTTTGTAAGGTTGAAGAGATGTTTGGTGGGTAACTCCTAATTGACTTGACCCTTTCAGGCTCTGAGAAGGCGATCCAGCCGAAACGTTAACCACCAATAAAGCCGTTTACCAACCTCGTGAAGAGCTCAGCAACTCTACAGACAGATTCTACCATGCCGAAGTTCAAGGAGAGTCGAACATGGCTACTCTACGTGATGTACTCAAGAGGGATCTTACCACTTGATCAAGGCATGCTGCATCAATGACATCGTTCTGCTCGTCCATAATCACACCGGCTTTCTTCTTCTTTTTATCGGCGACCTAAATACGATGCTTAGAAGGCGAACATGGAGGCAAGGGCCGTTTTTGAACGCTTCACATAACGAACTCCAAAGACTATCGTACCGGCTCAGACAGCACCGTTTATACTCTAATCGCCGCAGAGCGCGACAGCAAAGGTCAGCAGAAAGCGTAATCGATTGAGCGCCATCTACGATCGATATGTGGTCCTTTTCATACTACCACGTGGCGCAGACTAAGGTATAATTTGCATCCAAGGTCGTGGTCGAAATAGGGTTTATAATTCCCGGAATTGAACGAAAAAAAGCACTCACCCTCCTCGTCACCACTATTTCTGTCGGATTCGCCACACGATTAGCGAACTTCTCGCCGATCTGTCGTCCGTGGACGGGCTGAAAGCTCTTAGTTTTAGCGGGAAATCTTACCGACAGCTGAAACTGAAACTCTGCCCTACTTGCATGCCTGCCCATGGCCCCGCGTACGTGACTTTCAGGCGTATCAGCGGAAGCTTAGGTTGTTGTGGGCCTCGCATGTTCTCCGCCTCTCGTATCATCTCAGCGATCTTATCGTCGATGATCATCTCATCCTGAAAGACGTATTTGGAGGGTTTAGAAGCTTTAGGCCGCCCTTGGAGACTGGAAGTCTCCCCACGCAAATAGTAGGTTAGCAATGACCTAACCCATAAGTAGACCAGGAATTCACTAATTCGTCTACTTCTCTATTTATACTTCGATCGATATTGACGAAACTGCGTGAGCAATCGATATCTATCGCTTACTCCGCTTCTTCTAGCATCTTCCAGCTATCATTCTGGCTCTTATTACAAGCAAATGCTAAAGCCAAACGTACCAACACAAACCCCCCTCCAGATGGACGCACTCCATTCGCTGGCAGCCTAACACCTTCAGGCAAACTGTCGAGGATAATTTCATCTACAACCATTGGGCGAACCGTTTGCAGAGGAATTGGCTTGCACTGGAACTTTCTTCCCTTGATCTAAAACGGCTACTATAGCTCTGATCGTTGAAGAAAGGATGTATGGCTGCACCTGGTTTAAATACCCAAGTTTGGGATGCTTCCGTGCTCAGCCGTGATTTCGCTTTAGAATGGTGGCTTGAGCTTAACCTTCTATAGAGTCCAACCAACCTTGATGAGAAACACATTCTTCTGCAACGACTCTTCCTTCGTTAGAGACGTGGCGACGGTCGAGCCGGGTTGCAGAATATAGAATCCGTCGCCTACAGCATCCGAAGACGCCACGTACTGGCAGTCTGAATGTGGGAATCACGTCTCAAGAACCTGCAGGATAGCAAAGGCTTAGACGACCACTGTGGTTGGGGTGCGCCATGCATTTTACTTCTACATAATAATAGGAAGACACTTTGAATGCGCATTCAACTCGAGTCAGATGTCATACTCTTCGGACAAATCTCATGAAAACAACCCCAGTAGTAGCCGCTAATGTGACCTACATGGGAAGGCAGAAACGTTTCACGTGATCGCAACTAATCGGGCTACCGACCGAACAAGCCGCAGGCAATAAGAGCATCGACCCTATACGCCCTCTCTCTCCTCCGTTCAATGCAACCTGAATAGACCTGCTGTGTAGGCCTACCCCTATGTAGGCCATATTAGCGACTAGTGCCAAATTGAGAAAGAAGCCTAGCAATTTCCGTCGAACCAAAGGGTTCGCTGTCAACGAGATCCACTACATGTAAAATACACATTCAAAGGGCCTGAAGGCGTTTGTATTCACCTGCGAGCGTAGCCATAAAGCATGAGAGGAAAAGGATGGCGTTAATCAATCTCCGTTTCGGATGCGCCATGCATTCTACCTCAGCGAGATATCGCAGGGGATTTGAAGGCGCCTCCGACAGCGTTCACAACTGCCCGAATAAGACCATATCTACCCGAATCACGAACCGATGGAAAACTCACGCGGCTTAGACTCGTGCTCGTGTCCCCATAGCACAAGATCGAAGAAGGTGGGAATGTACTGCTCAGGAAGGTAGGCGCCCGTCGATCGGATCGTCGACCTGTGAAAAACACGAGCAATTCACATTCGCCACCTTCCCCCAGCCAGCCTAACTGAAGTAAACAGACTGATCAAAATGAGCCATGCACTCTACTACTACGTGATATCACGAAGGAAATATCAACCCGTATTTTGCCTACATAATGATTTGCAGGTCAGTCTATTACCTCAACGACTTTTATCCGTGTTCAAGCACCTCACGGGGATAGAAGACTTGCTGCTTACGGATTTCAAATCAACCTTGAATGGAGCCACTTGCATAAAGGTGCCTTTTGACGCTGGATTTGCTACTGGATCTACTAATGCACCCAAAGATGGTTGAATAGCGGCGATATTTGGCATTGGCCAGGTAAGCTAAAGAAAGCAATTTCATTCTGACATAGGTTTTGGCGCTGTCACCTTTTCTATAGTCTGGAACAATCTAAATAAATTCGAAAAACCACCCTGCTGAACTCCAGCATACTTGGCAGAGATACATTCAGAAAGCTAAAAGTTCACAAGAACGGCGCCTCAGAGCCATAAAAGAGGCCGAACAAGAAGGTGGCTTTAACGCCTATTTCTGGTGACCCTTCGGTTTTCGGAATGAATCTCTGTAGAGTTAGGTGGAGCTAGAAACGCTATATTTCCACGCTTGATTCGATTTTCTAGGCATTGAAGAGGACGACAATGCCGAAACCTGCACCGGAACAAGGTTATTTAGCAATCCTGGGCAGATCTAAATCCATCGCTATTCAGCTTGATATGAACCATGCCAACATTTAGAGTCGTGTATGGACTCCAACACGGAAATATTAGGCTGTCCCATAAGTCCCGCCGTTTTTTCAACGATTCTTGCGGATTTCGCCGGCGGTCTCTTGCACAGCGCTATACAGCTTTCGAAAGATAATGATCTGCTCCATCAGAACGTGTATTCATTTCTATTTCATCCTGAATTTTGTCAATTTTTAGGTCGTTAAAGTGAAAAGTGAAAAAGTGGCCATCTGCGCAGTCGCTTCTCTCCGCTTAGGTTTGGAATTTTTTGCGCAGCTCTTCATACCGTTTGGAAGGCAATGTTCTGCACTACGAGAATACGTGTTGGTCCTATTTACTCACGTGTCCTTTATTGAATTTTAGGCCATCAAATTGGGACGTCCGAAGGAGAAGATTCATTTTTACCGGCAGCTCCTGCTCTGTGGTAGGATCTTTTTGCTCGGTGGTATATGTCGGTCGAAGGAGAATGTCTTGCTCTATAAGAATTTGTGTCGCGTTTATTGGCTCATGCTGATTTCTGTCGAATATCGAATATCAGGAGCCAGTAAATGGGACACAAATTCTTATTGGTCAAGACATTCTCTTACGAACGGCTTATAACATCAAGCAAAAAATCCCAACCACAGAAACGAGCTGTCGGTAAAAATTCGGACGGAAAAGTCGGACGTCCGAATTTGATGACCTAAAAATCAATAAAGGGCAAATGAGCAAATAGGACCAACACGTATTCTTGTAGTGCAGAACATTGTCTTCCAAATTCCATGAAAAACTGCGCAAAAAATTCCAAACCTAAGCGGAGAGAAGCGACTGCGCAGATAGTCACTTTTTCACTATTCACTTTAACGGCCTAAAAACTGCAAAATTCAGGATGAAAAAAGAAATGCAATACACGTTCTGATAGATCAAATCATTCTCTTTCGAAAGCTATGCAGCGCTATGCAAGAGACCGCCGGCGAAATCCGCAATGAATCGTTGAAAAAAAAACGGCGGGGACTTATGGGACAACCTAATACACCATCAGAATTTCACTACTGCTTGGATAGAACCCCGACAATCCAGTAAAATCATGGTCTAAAGTGTCAGATTCCTGAATTTCGCAACACTTCCTTGAACGGACTAGGATTCCCGTACTATTGCTAGTCTTTCGACGTGAATGTTTTGTAAGATACAAGCATTTCGTTCAGCAAAGGATACCTTTTTGGGCGATTCTGATGAAGCACCAGAATATTGAACCAGTCGTCGTATCCAGCACGTGGACGTAGGAATCTTATCGTCTGACCTAAATCACTACAAATATCGTGTACAAAGGCAACACGACGTGAGGAAGGTGAGGTTTAGCCCTACCTGCGAATGCCCTACACAGTCGATCATCACGCTGACTTCCGATACCGAACAGTGCTACACGTGTTGAACCTTTTCGTAGGAGAATCGGACTCACCTTGAAAGCAATCAATATCCAATAAATGCATGGAACGCTCAAAGGCTTTGTACTAACTCACGTCGAACTGGTCTATGTCCGAGAATTTACCGAACAAATTTACCAAACCGGCTTCGTGCAGCACGTCGAGGATGGTTAGGCCCTGGAAAAGACGGCGTTGTCCTCAATTACAACTGTTATATTCTTCGAGATTGTTTGAGAAACTGTAGGGAAACACACCTTGCCAGCGGTATCATCGTGATTTCCGTGAATAGTGAAGATCGGAAGACCAACGTTGATGTTTGCATCCTTAAATGATACGTTATATATTGAAACAAACCCGTCTAGATGAAAGGCTGACCACTACATTCGCTCAGCGAGGCGACGATTCTTGACTATGCCACTATTATTGCGGTCAAGAGGTCTTTACTTCATATGTCGCGCGACACAGCGATGAGAAAGCGGTCGATATCGATCCGACGTGCAGCCTAATCGATATCGATCGTTCTCATGCAGTTGTTTCGCGCCGCACCGCTACGCCTTATGGTGACTATATGCAATACCCGAGCAAAAAAACTCACTTCATAGTTGACTCGATCGAATCGACTGTGTTCGAAATTCACAGTTGCATCGGAGACGAATTCCAAAGCGACCTGAAAGAAGTGGTTCTAACAGAGTTCCTAGGAAGGAGCATGGAATGACTGCACCTCCTTGTCGTTTAGACAGTACTGGCGAAGTAGCTGAACAACGCGATGCTGCATATCACGCGATGGATTGTTCTCATGGAATAGATCACCTCCTGAAAAGCGTTATGGGGCGCAGTTTACACTCCGGTCGTCGCGCATCGCGGCATCTCTATCGATTCGAAACAGTAGCAGATCAATAATCGTGACCCTTCTACGTCATGTTGTGCAATGAATAGAGTATGAAGACTTATTAAGCGATACAGGATGAAGGTTTGTCCACACCTCCAAGGATGCGCCAAGCATTCCACTTCTTTGCCATATGGCTTGGGCGTTTTGCTAGGCTGCTCCATTAGGCTCCTATTTTACCAATATTTTACCACAGATGTGAAGGTTTAGAGCCTGTTTACAGTCCGGGACGAGGACGACTGACTCACTCGTGCAAATTCTACGGATCGATTAAGGCCAAACGATTGCCCGACGACCTGGGATAGTCCTACGCAATACTGCACACATTCTCCAGCCCCACCCAATTAGGAAACCTGCACTAGATCGGAGCTACACTGGCCCACTTCACAAAGGAGAAAAATCAGTCAGAAAGGGACTAACCCAACAGCAGCATATCCACCTTCTTCTCGATGGCAATCTTCAGCACTTCTTCGAACGTGTTCACGGAGTCTAGGTACCTAAAGAGGTAAAGCGTTACCAAACCATGTTTCATACTTCAGTAGCTGCGCGGCGCGTCAGCACGAAGCCATCAAAATCGATCCCAGTGCTGCCTAATCGATATCGATTGATCCCGTACTGCCGCGACCTGCGACTAGAAGGCCCCCTATAGCAATCTAAACCCACAAATTTGGCTTGTTCTCGCCGTAGCCGACATGAATGTCACTGGCCACCAGAATTCGAAGGATGTCCTCGTTGCCGTCGGATACCGGCGCGAGCTTGTCCACTAGGGTATCGTTTGCCGGATCTGGCCGCTGGCTAGTCTGCTCCTGCTTTGGCTCTTCGACTTCCTCCTCTTCCTGGGCGAAGAACATGTCGTCATAGTTCATATCCTAAACCTCGGTGATGATTTAAAGGACACATTCGCAGTATCTGAGAGGCAATTACCGTACCGTCGCCATTACTGTAGGCTGTTGAGGAAGGTCTAGCCGCTCAGACCTTCACCTAGAGATCTAAAATGGGAGCTTAAACAATGATTCGTTTGAGTAGTAGTTCAAAGCGCTCGATGAATTTGTCCAGCGAAAGAAATGAATAGAAATTTCTGGAGAGAGCAACGAAATAAGGCGCAAATAGAGACTTATGACCGAATGTTTAAGCCCTGAAGGGTGTGTTAGGATGTGCTGCCCTTAAGCAGATCCTCACAGACGAGAGCTCGAATTAGCAGACGAATGAAAGAATCCGTTCACAGCCCACGAACTGAAGGCACTGTTCGTTGGATTACATGAAGTTCATGGCACTCGCCGATACACATACAACCGGAAAAACCCGTCCGAGTTGTCCGGCGGCAACTCCAATTGCCGCGCGGTTCAAACTTGGTTTTTATTAGCCATGGAGCGCCTCTACAACACGCTCTATACGCTGGAGGGAAGAGGGACATCAGCGACGTAAATAGGGTCAGGGAGGGGGAAGGGGTGTTCTATGGGATTTCTGCCCATCAGAAGCCCCCCCCCCCCGACCCTATTTGGCGCCGGACAAGCTCGCATACATCTCTAGCTGCAGCGACTGGTTAGCAGAGAGATAGGAAACTGCGTGGTCCCGCAACGATTTTCCTGAATTTCACTCTGAACTACAGTGGACAACCCAGACGGGTTTTCTTCCGGTTGTAAGTTTGTCAAGCACTGTTCATGGCGCGACACAGAGCTTCCCGCTTCGCGTACCTATTATATATTAGTGCAACTGCTGAGTAGTCACCTACTGTAATCTTAAAAAGACTGAACTTAGAACATTTAAGATCGAAATCCATATCAGAAACCAGAAATCAGATCAGAAATGCCCGTCATGTTTAGTCACCTTCCAATTTCATACCTTCTCTTCAATTTTTCAAATCTGCACCACTTTTATTGAATACCAAACTCTTCAACCACATCAACAAATTAGCTAAACGTCCAAATTTCTTATTTTTGAAGCGGGGTTGTCGTAAAAGAAAGGTTGCCGCAATTTCAGAATGGTTCCCACGTAAAATTGCGGACTTTCGGGTAACGTGGCGTGGAATTTTTTGTGGACTTTATCATATTTTTATTCGGTTTTGCTTCTCGTCTTCTAAAGTTCTTTAGTGCATCTAGCTCTGAGCTTTTTTTACGAAAAATATTTGAGGCGTTTCGTTACCTAGAACCGTTCTATTCATCAGTTTATTGCACCAGTTAAAAGAAATTGGATTGAGTTTCTACAAATTGCTCGTAAAAGTCACACGTTTTTAGGTAGTCGTAATGGACGACGCCACGAAGTCTCGCTTAAAAGCAATCCCACTTTGTAAGACGAAAGCTGGACCGAGAGATGGAGATTTATGGATTGAACGATTAAAGGTGCCTTCTGCGTTTCTCTTAGGTTTATTCGCTTTAGTTTCTTTAAGTATTAAATTATTGTTTGAAGGAGGAATATCAAGCTATCATCAAGTTCGTTCAAAACAACAAGGAATCCGATTCGGACTGGTTTCGCCTGGAGTCGAACGCCGACGGAACGAAGTGGTTCGGAAAATGTTGGCACTACCATAATATGATCAAGTAAGTTTCTCTTTGCGGTTAATGTTTTGGTGACTCAGGTGTAGGCCCGAAAGGAAGGGTACATCTCCAAATCTGGGGCCGTATGCTCGTCTACCCCGAGTCTCCCCCAATGGGGATTGGGGCGTGACATAATATGCTGATATTGATTGATTCTCCCCCAACGGAGGAACACGAGCATACGGCCCCTGAGGTCACAATGCCCGCGTCTAAAGATGCCGAAGTAGCGGCGAGTTGTCCGGACGAGTTTTCGTACCACATGTAGACGGTCGTTGCGGGACCCAACAAGTACATCAATCGGTAACCTAGAATTGAATGAACGCTTACCAGTCTTCATTTTGTCCCACTGGTGCAATCCTAGTTGGTGGTGGCCACTCTTAAAAGATTTCGTAAGAACAAAAGAAGTGGTCTGGAGACCTCGTCCTACTTCGGTAGCTTTAGATGCAAGTGATCCCCGTCCGTACTGGTCTGGAACAAAGTGCTTGATAAACCTACAACTGAAAAAAAAAACTCGTCTGAATTGTCCACCGTAGTTTCGAAGTGAAATTCAGGGAAATCGTTACGGGTCCGAGTTGGCTATCCCTCTGCTAATCAGTCGCTGCAGCTAGTGATATTTGCTTGCATGCTTCTCCGGCGCAAATAGGGTCGGGGAGTGGGGTTTCTGATGGACAGCAGAAGATCTCATATAGCGTCGTTAATGTCCTTCATCCCTAGCTCCAATGTATAGAGCCTGTAGTAAGGGCGTTCCATGGCCAATAAGAGCCAGGTTTGAGTCTTGCTGCTGTGGGCGTTGCACACCGGACAACTCGGACGGTTTTTTTTCGGTTGTAAGTGTATCGGCGAGTCTGAGACAAACAAAGTCCCAAACAGTCACGTTAATTTAGATCGACTTTATTTGCAATATCGTTGTTTTGGGACCTCATGTGTAGTTTAGAGTTTATTTTTATTTTGCGCCATAGGGTGTATTAGGTTGTAATGCATTGTTATTTACCAGTTATTTATTAGATATGAATTTGACGTCGAGTTTGATATTCCTATCACGTATCCGGTGACGGCGCCCGAAATTGCATTGCCCGAACTAGACGGAAAGACTGCGAAGGTAAGCTGTCACTTTCTGTTTCATAGAGTTTGATCCAAATTAAAGGCTTTATGGCTAAAAACGAGGAAGTTCTTGATAATCACCATTAGCCCAGATGTAGGAATTTCTTATTTAAAAAACTTGCCGTAAATTCTTTCCGTGTCCTTTTTCTTTGTGAATTACCTTAATTAGAGTGTTTTCTTCAAAATGTTGTATTTTCCACATATTTAAGACCTTAGCGATCCAAGCCGGTATTCAACGAAGGAGCATAGCTGATGTGGTGCCAGGCTGTAGTGCGCCATTCCTGGGTGCCGAGAAAGGCAAACACTAACTTTTTTAACTTTGCTTGAGCCTAGAGCGGCCGGTATAGAAGATAGAAGTTGTTAGAACCTTCTGCTTTTCGGGCAGTGATGCTACGCCTTACACCGCCGGCGCTGTTTCATCGAACGGAGCATCCACAATATCTTCCTAACAAGTACACACCTACCAGCACTCACCCGTTATATATCGATATCGTCGGCCGGCTCATCCCGATGACGGGTGAATGCTGATAGGTGTGTACTTGCTAGGACGATATCGTGGATGTTCCGTTTGGTCAAACAGCGCCGGTGGTGTAAGGCGTAGCATCGCTGCCTGGAAACCAGAAGGTGCGAGTCCGAGTCTCGCCTGGCGCAAGAGTTTTGATCGTAACCAGACATCCATCTAACAACTAACTTTTGTGTCGGCCTGGCTTTCCCAGCTATCATTACCTGCATCACCTGACGTCGCTGTTGTCTCGCTGGCCATATATTTGCTCGAGCGGGCACCAGCAGCGTCTCCATTCCCTGTCATCCCTGTCGCGTGTCAGAGTGCTCCAATGGGTCCTCACTTGAAGGACAGGATGAGCGTCACATCGCTCGCTCATGGCTTCCACCAAGAGGTCCCTCCATCGCATCGGTGGGCATTCTGGTGTTTTCTTGACATTCCACGGATATGGATCAGTGATGGGCCTCGTCCACGGGTGTAACCCACCTAATTTTCGAGGACTAGCTCCATGCGACAGTGTATCTGGCACTGGAACATTCGTGAAGCTCGGAACTCTTGTGGCGTTCTTTCAGTTGCATGTCACTCCGAGCATCGTCCTCTCGATTCCACGCTGCGCGACGCTGATCGCGTGTTCATCCTGCTTTCGTATAGCCCAGGTCTCTGAGGCGTATGTTAGGGCAGGAAGAACAGTGGAGTCGAATAGGTGGGCACGGAGTCGGACGTTCTTCGTTTTCTCCACGACTTCTTCGACGCTTTTGAAAGCTCCCCAAGCCGCTCGTTTCCTCCTGCTCAGCTCTGGTGTTAGGTCGTTGGCCATGTTGACGTCGTGACCCAAATACTCGTAGCTAGAGCATTCGGAGTGCTCGTTCCGCTGAGCGAGAATGGGGCATCAGAAACTTGTCCGTTCCTCATCGTCTGAACATCGTCTTTGTAAGATTCAGCTGCAGTCCAACGTTCCCACATACACGATCGAAGTCGGTCAGCATTCGCTCCTCCTGACTGATTCTCGGTGTTGTGAGCACGATGTCGTCAGCAAAGGTTGTGCAGTTGCCGGCTGTCGATCTTCATTCCCATGTCTTCCCACATTAGATCGCACATCACGAGAGCTCCGGGGTTATGGTATCCCTAGCCGAACCTCTCTCTTCACGTCGACGAAGTCATTGCAAAATGGCGAAATAATCGTTGTGAATCCATTGTATAGTTCTCGAAGCACTTATATTTTTAAGTTATCTCCATACCATGGAGAACTGCTGGACCACTTTCACACGGGTCAGCCACCGATTTCGTTCGCAGTATTCAAACATTAGACAGTCTGGCGCCCACGCTCGCAAGGCTCCTTACTACAGCCATTTTTTCACTTTCTAGAAGTGAGTGCCAGAGAGAAGCGAGATGCCGCAGTTGCTGTGCAGAGAACTGTTTTCCCGATCGAGAGTAACCATTTAGTCGTTAAGTTCAGCGGACTTAAATTCTAAAAACTTCCCGGTGGGGTCTATTTTGGAAAAGAGGGGCTACCTTTGAGGTACGATACACCTGGTGCGATGAAGTGATATCGTAGAAAGACTGGATGAGCTTTTTGCCTTAATGAATAACGTTTGAAAGAGGAAAGCGGAAGTAAGACACTTTAAATTGAAACTAATGTAATACTTACTATTGTAGTCGGTGTTCTAGTTGAAAAGCCTGTCATGTTTGTTTGTGGACAAGTTGTGTTCGGAATCATAAGCTTCGCCCTGTGTGTCAGAAGTGCAGTTTATGACAGCTTGCAACGATCCTTTCTTCGTAGCTGTTTCTCAAGAATGGAAGCCCGTTACGGTGCGTTGAAGATCTTAAGAGGCACTAAACGTTGAATGTAATCTACGAAGAAGGGTAGAAGCTAAAGAGGAGAAATTTGTTGGTCACTGTGCTACAACTTCGTCATTGTGTCGTCATTTCAGATGTATCGCGGCGGGAAGATCTGCCTATCGGACCATTTCAAGCCATTATGGGCGAGAAATGCGCCGAAATTTGGCATCGCGCACGCTTTCTCGTTAGGGCTCGGCCCGTGGCTGGCCGTAGAAATCCCAGATTTGGTCGAAAAAGGAGCTATCGTGGCAAAGTCTTAAGAACTGGTGAGTTTTTTTTATTTTCTTTGATTTTTTCTATTCGTTCGCTTTTTGTTTGAGATTTCAATGATAAATTCGAGGGAAGGCTACTTTTACGGTGTTAAGCTATTTTGGTGGGAGTTTTCCAAGAAAAAAACTACGTTAAGTAGGGAGTAGGGAATCATTTTTTAGAAGAATGTTTGTTAGCCAAAACGTGATACAATGTAGTTTGACGAAACATTAAAGATAAATAGTTTTTTTAAGAAAATCGTTTTATGGGAATTCTTCACTCTATCGATTTACTTCTTTGAGTCCTCAGTACTTCCTTTAAGTGAATCGCTTGGAATGGAAAATTCTATTTTTTACTGTTTCATTTTCACTGAAAAGTCTTCAAGCAATGTGAGAAAGACCTTTCTGCTTTAGCAGAGTTTCCAACTTGCTGTTAAACACAAATACAGATACAATTGCAATTATTAGGTCGTCGCATATGAAATGGCCGATTTCGACTGGAAACTTTGACAGATCATAGTTTTGCTTGGAAGCAACTTTATTCATCTAAATAAGCACCAAGACTCTTCGAAGTCACCACAGGAGTCAGGCAGGGATGTGTTCTCTCACCGTTGCTCTTCAACATCGTACTCGACTACGTACTGAGAAGAACGACAGCCGAAGTACAAGGAGGTATCCCTTGGTCTAGCGGTCGCCTTATGGACCTGGACTTTGCCGACGACATTGCCATATTCGCTGAGGACAACGATACTCTTCAAAGAAGCACGGAATGCCTTAGCCAGAAAGCAAGCAAAATCGGCCTCCGAATTAGTCCCGAAAAGTGAAGGGTCATGCGCGCAGGAAATATGACCTCGGGAGACGGCATCTACGTAGGACCGCATCGCTTGGAAGTAGTGGATAACTTCACCTACCTGGGAAGCATCATCACCAGTGACGGAGATGCTGAAGCTGACGTTCGATGCAGGATTGCGAAGGCAGCGGAGTGTTCCGGAGGCTTAAGCCACTGTGGACGCCGTCTTCAATTTCAAATAGCGTCAAGCTGCGTTTGTATTCTTCGATAGTCGTCCCCACTGCAGTGTACGCTAGCGAAACATGGAAGATGTCAGCTAGCATCATCAGACGGATCAACGCGTTCCACTGCAAATGTCTACGACAAATAATGAGGATACGCTATACGGACCGCTTGACGAACGAAGAAGTACTACAACGCTGTCGCTCGAGCAGCCTTTAAGAAACCGTTGTGCAACGCCGACTCCGCCGGGCCGGACACATTCTTCGAATGCCAGCGCACCGCCTGCCAAGATCAGCAATGCAATGGACACCGCCAGGAAAGCGAACCAGAGGCCGCCCAAAAAACACGTGGCGTCGCACGTTTTTGAATGACTTGGAAGTTATGAATATTTCTAGGCAGGAGTGTGAAGAATTAGCTCAAGACAGGTAGCGGTGGAAAGAGTTCGTCGCCCTATGCGCTCAACAGCACGGGAGGAACTAAGTACTAAGTAAGTAAATAAGCACCATTACAATCAATACATTTTAACCAACGCAACAATAGCTTACACATTCCATCTTTGCAAAAATCAGAACTACGAGATGTAATAAGACATAAGAAGTCATTTTCGACATAATCTTGACTGCATTCTTCATGTGACGATCAAAATGCTTGAAAAAAAAATGATAGTCGGTAGGGGGGGGGGACCGATCTGATGGATATGCTGGTTGTGGCAGGGTTTCGTGTCCCATCCAATTCTTGACGACAATTTTTGAAACGTGCGGACGTTGTCATGCAAGAGGACTGCGCTTCTTCGACTGACCAAAGCCGGCTGTTTTTCAGTCAACATCTGGTGCATCACTTCAACTTCGGCACAGTACTTCTCCGCTGTGACATTCTCTCCAGTCTTCATTAGCCTGTAATTGACTATATCAGCCATTGTCCACGATACGGTCACTATGGCCTTCTGTGGATGGGGACTTGGTTTTGGCATCTCCTTGGACTCTCAGTCTTCTCCAGCCATTGTGCAGAGCGACGGCGATTGTCGTAAGGGATCTGCTGTTCGTTGCATGTCACGATCCTGTCCAAAAACGGCTTCCTCAGATTGCGCAGCCTTAACGAAACACAGATATCGTGGCCCTTCTGCATCCGCCAGGCGGTCAATTCGTGCGGGATTCATTCATTCAATTCCTTTACTCTTGCGGTCGCATTTAAGTAGCGACTGATAGTGCTACCGAAATGCTATGCTGACTCTCTCACGGCTTGACGTGGATCCGCTTCCAGCTTGCATTTGAGTTAGTCCTCGTTAAAGAGTGGTGGCGGCCTACCTCGGTCTCCATTCACGAGACTTTCATTGCCAAATCGAAGCCTTTCGAATCAGTGGCGAATCGTGCGTTCCTCAGCGAATTCCTCCACAAATGCAGTGCTGATGTCACGAGCTGCGGCCGCGGCGTTGTGTCCACTTTTCCAATCATAAATGTAGAGCACCCGAACATCACGTTGATTCTTGCTGTTACAACGACGTCAAAACTCGGCACGAGGCAGTTGAGTCGCAAACGCTATAAATGGTAAGAAAGCGAAGATTCTGTGCTTTCAGAAGCTCTATACAATGCTTTAAACGGGAACCCTTTTGGCCACGAAAGATCGACCAGAAATTGAGGTGGCAAAATAGGCCATTCATACTCAGCGACCTAATAGTTTCTTCTTGTGTGGATGAAAGACAAGTTTTTCATATTCAGGAGATGGACATGTTCAAACAATTTGTGCAAAAGGTTCTATTTTAAAAGATTGTACGTACGTATTGTAATTAATCGGTTGCACAGCTAAAATGCGTCCTCCTATGGCCAAGAGTTGTGATTTTTCTTCCTTTTCTACTCAAAGGGCCTATTCTGAATTCTTGATCTTTTCCAAAAAGACATCCTTTGTCATCCTCTTAAACTATCAGGTTGTCCCATAAGTCTTCGCCGTTTTTTCAACGATTCATTGTAGATTTCGCCGGCGGTCTCCTGCATAGCGCTGCATAGCTTTCGAAAGAGAATGAATTGCTCTATCAGAGCATGTATTTCATTTCTTTTTTCATCATGAGTTTTGTCAATTTTTAGGTCGTTGAAGTGAAAAGTGAAAAAGTAGCCATTTGCGCACTTGTTCTCTCCGCTTAGGTTTGTGATTTTTTGCGCAGTTTTTTATAGCACTTGGAAGACAGTGTTCTGTACTACAAGAACACATGTTGGTCCTATTTTCTCACTTGCCCTTTATTGATTTTTAGGTCATCAAATTGGGACGTCCGAAGGAGGATGGTTATTTTTGCCGACAGCTCCTGCTCTGTTGTTGGACTTTTTGGGTTGGTGTTATATGTCATTCAAAAGAGAATGTCTTGCTCTATAAGAATATGTGTATAGAATATGCGTTTATTGACTTCTTTTGAATATCAACAAGATGCCAAAAAGAGAAAAATCGTCTTCACCAACAACTCCTTCTCCTCCTTCAGTTGTTGATATTCGACAGCATTCAGCGTAAGCCAATAAACGCGACGCAAATTCTCACTGAGCAAGGCATCCTCTTCTAAACGACATATGACACCAACCCAAAAAGTCCAACCACAGAGCAGGAGCTGTCGGCAAAAATAACCATCCTCCTTCGGGCATCCCAATTTGATGACCTAAAAAATCAATAAAGGACAAATGAGCAAATAGCACTAACACATATTCTTGTAGTACAGAACATTGTCTTCCAAATGCTATAAAAAACTGCGCAAAAAATTACAAACCTAAGCGGAGAGAACAAGTGCGCAAATGACTACTTTTTCACTTTTTCACTTTTCACTTCAACGACCTAAAAATTGACAAAATTCATGATGGAGAAAGAAATGCAATACAGGTTCTGATAGAGCAAATCATTCTCTTTCGAAGGCTGTGCAGCGCTATGCAGGAGACCGCCGGCGAAATCTGCAGTGAATCGTTGAAAAAAAAAACGGCGGGGACTTATGGGACAACCTAATACTATAAAGGGCTCGTTGACTCGATAATTTGCCGTTTCTTTCATTTTTGCGTTTATTATCCGTGTGTTTTATCGCTAACTGTGTTCCCTTTGTCGCGTGTTATCATGCCAGACGTACCATATTAGCATAATAAATAAATAAGTAATTGAACGACTATCAGGATTCCTGGAACATGCTCGCATTGAAGTCGTATCCTCCTGACGCCCTTGAGATCTTCAATACAATTCTGCACGGCTACAAAACGTGGGAATTTTGACAGAACAACTTCAGTTTTCCTTGCCGTACAGATTTGCTATAATGTCGCTTTATTGCGCCTGACGTTTCAACGATATCGATATCGACTCAATCAATGGCTTGGTGGAAGAAGTTCGAATTTTCGCAGACCGTAACGTCAAAGCCTTCAACATACACCCTTGAGCTCGCCCCATTGCTACGAGAAGGAATGGAATTATTAGGTTGTTCCATAAGTTCCCGCTTTTTTTCAACGATTCATTGCGGATTTTGCCGGCGGTCTCTTGCATAGCGCTATACAACTTTCGAACGAGAATGATTTGCTCTATCAGAGAATGTATTGCATTTCTTTTTTCATCCTGAATTTTGTCAATTTTTAGGTCGTTAAAGTTAAAAATGAAAAAGTCAAAAAGAGGCCTTCTGCGCAGTCGCTTCTCTCCGCTTGGGTTTGGAATTTTTACGCAGTTTTTTATAGCATTTGGAAGACAATGTTCTGTTCTACAAGAATACTGGCCCTATTTGTTCACTTCCCCTTTATTGATTTTTAGGCCATCAAATTGGGACGTTCGAAGGAGAAGATTTATTTTTACCGTTAGCTACTGCTCTGGGGTTGGACTTTTTTGTTTGCGTTTGAAAGAGGATGTCTTGCTCAGTAAGAATTTGTGTCCCATTTACTGGCTCATGCTGATTTCTGTCGAATATCAACAACTGAACAAGGAGAAGGAGTTGTTGGTGAAGATGATTTCCCTTTTTTTTGGTGTTTTCTTGATATTCGACAGAAATCAGCATGAGCCAATAAATGCGACACAAACACTCATTGAGCAAGACATCATCTTCCGAACGATGTATAACGCCGAGCAAAAAAGTCCACCCAACGGGCAGGAGCTGTCGGTAAAAATAAGTCTCCTCCTTCGGACGTCCTAATTTGATGGCCTAAAAGTCAATAAAGGACAAGTGAGCAAGTAGGACCAACGCGTACTCTTGTAATACAGAACATTTTCTTCCAAATTCTATGAAAAACTGCGCAGAAGCCACTTTTTCTCTTTTCACTTTAACGACCTAAAAATTGAGGAAACTCAGGATGAAAAAAGAAGTGTAATACATGCTCTGATAGAGCAAATCATTCCCTTTCGAAATCTGTATAGCGCTATGCAAGAGACCGCCGGCGAAATCCGCAATGAATCGTTGAAAAAAAAAACGGCGGGCTCCTATGGGACAACCAAATAGTTGAAGGCCTTCATGTAACGGTCTGCAAAAACTCGAACTTCTTCCACGAAGCCTTTGATTACAGTTGAAACGTCAGGCGTAATGGAGCGACGTTATAGCAAAGCTGTACGGCGGAGAAAACTAAAGCTGTTTTAGAAAAATTCTCACGTTTTATGATCGTACAGAATTGTACAGTAGCGATTTTTGCAATTTCATCAACGATTCTTAAGCCCTTGCTCGTTTTTCAATCCATCTTTTTTTTTTAGAGTAGGAGCGAGTGCCGAAGTCTACTGTTTTCTTCTTGGATTCGAAGAGTTTAGTTGGATTCTGTCAACATTTCTATTAGGTGAGTTCCATGTTCACCGTCTGTTCTTGTTGCTCTTGTACGCGGTGACTAGCAGAGCATTTTTTCAGCGCCGTTAGCCGTTCAGTGTGGGCATCATGTTCGGTCGATACGCGTTCGTGTGGTCATGATGGCGGACGGGGCCGACGACGAATACTAATTCGCACGTCATATGTTATTTTGGTTACAGAAGCGCTGTGTGCAGTTCGCCCCATCATCGCATCGACCCCGCCGCTCGCCATGCCGTCATTCAATTTCGCTCCTAAATGTCCTTCCGTGTCGACGAATAGACGATGCCAATGTTCGTTTCCATATCTTCGCTTCTGTCCTGTGCTGTTAGAGAGGTTTCTTCTCAATGTTTAACTCGTCTTGAATATGAGTTCTTTTATTTCCTGGTTCGTCTGTGATATATCAGCATTGTTAAGAGTGTGTTTTATTTATTTATTTTTCTCTGCAGTTGTTTGCGCTTTCTGGTCAGAAAAACTTCTACAATAACGACCAGTATGTGTGGTAATGAAAGGCTTGGTGAGACCAAAGTCCATGATTCTGCATGTGTTTTTTCAACTTCAGAATTAGCAACATACAAAAGGCTATTGATCACCAGCGTGGCCATTTTCCTGAAGCATATGGTATGAGGTATAGTCGTACTTGAGTAATATTTATTTGGGATTTTTCTATTGTTTGCTGCTATTCGCCCGGTGTTTTATGTTTTGAAGACGTCCGCCATGGTATTCTTAGGGCCTGTTCATACTTCCCGGATGCTGCGCTTCCGTCGCCCGCGCAAAACATGCATATCGATTAAAACCGAGCGAATTTGTTCATACTCGAGCGATGTCGCTGCTGTCACCTGCTCATACTTCCCGGGTGCGCACGCTGCCCTCTAGTCGCTCTTGTCGCTGCTATCGCGAAGTATGAACAGGGTCTTACCCAATCAGGAAGAATACACGGCTCCTTCAGTTGCACGTCCTTTCGCTACGGCGTGATTGGGTGGCGCGTTCCCGCATCTTCAAGTAGGCCATATTAACGACTAGTGCTGGAAAACGCAATCTAAGACTGAATTCTTGTTGAATTTTTGGATTGAAAACTGAAAAAATTGAGTTTTTGTAGGCATAAAAATGGTATGTACTTCCGACAACTGGCAGCGCGACATTGTGATGGCTACTGATATCGATTCGGCGGCATGGACGATCGATAACTTTCATAATGCCGCGCGCGCCGCTTGGTGACTGAAGTATAAACCCCATCTAATCATCTATTTTAATGATTGTCCACTTGTTCACTGTAGTGCTAAATTCAAACCGGAGATAGCACAAGCTTTTTTGTTTGGGATTTTTCGAGATTTTTCTGACGTTTGTTGCTATTTCGTGCTAAGTTTTATGTCGTGAAGACGTCCGCACGTCCGCTGTGGTCTCCTTGCCCATTCTGGAAGAACACACGGCGCCTTCAGTGGCACGTCCTTTCGTTACGGTCTGATTAGCTAGCACGTTCCCTCTTCTTCACGTAGACCGCTTTAACGGGTAGTCCAATTTAGGAGTGAATTTTCATTGAATTTAAATTCGACTTATTTCCTGTCGACGTAAGAGGTACAGACATACTTGTGTGATTTTCTGTTTCGGGTTTTCTGAGATTATTTCACCGCGTACTGCTATTCGTTCGAGTTTTGTGTCTTGAAGACTTCCGCCTTCATCTGCCTACCGATTCAGAAGCTACTTGGCCCTGGGGTGTCGCGTTCACGCATCTTCACGTACGCCGTATGAACGAATAGTGTCAAATAACGCAATTCAGGAATGAATTGTCGTTGAATTTTTGAATTGAAAATTGGGGCGCAATACAGGTATGGGGTGTAGCACCCTTATGACGATGAATTTTTTCTTCATACTAAAGCTCATTATTCTAGCACAATCCTAGTGTGGAGGTGAGCTTCCGCTAGGAAAGTGAAGTATTCTATCCTACCGTAGCTGTATATTGAAACTTTCTAGGCCTTTAAGGAACTCGTGGAACTAAGACAGAATTTCCCTAGGAATTATGGAGCTTAAAAAAATTCTGAAATTAAATCTGAATCTATAACGTACTGATGCCTTAGACGTCGACCATCGTTTGCTTTTTCAGCTAGATAATATGTGTAGATTGTAATTGCTTTTCTCGTTTGGTGACTTTTATTATACAAATTACGCAGATTGTGCTTGAACTCGTGCAAATAAATAAACGGTACACCCATTCCCGTAGGTTCCCATATTGCACCGAAAATTGAATTGAATTTTGTCGACGAAAAAATGGTATATACTTCGCTCTACCGGTAGGGGGCGACATTGTGAGAGCTACCGATATCGATTAGGCGGCGCGGACGATCGATAACTTTCATAGTGCTGGAGCATGGCTTGGTGATTGAAGTATAAATACATATAACGATTCAATTTAATGGCTGTCCTCTTGTTCACTGTAGTGCTAAAGTCAGATCCGAGGTAGTTTGAGATTTATTGATTGACCTCTCGGCGAGTTCGCTTTTGCAGTCTCAAACGTGGGTAATTAAACCGAAATAGAACATGAGTAAATCAATGTTATGGCTGTTCAGGCTGTTACATGTCAAAGTTAAGTTACATGTCACACATTCGTAGATCTCTCACCTCTTCGTCATCTTCTCTGCTGTAGCTTCCAGCCCGCCATATGTTCAAGCCATTCCCGTATTGCTCTGAAAATCGAATTGAATTTTTGTCGACGCAAAAATGGAATATACTTCGGTATACTGCTATCGCGGCATTGTGAGAGCTACCGATATCGATTAGGCGGCGCGGGCGATCGATAACTTTCATTATGCCGCGCGCGCCGCTTGGTGACTGAAATAAATCTCATCTATCGATTCAATCTAATGGCTGTCCTCTTGTTCATTGTAGTGCTAAAGTCAGATTCGAGGTAGTTTGAGATTTATTGATTGACCTTTCGGCGAGTTCGCTTTTGCAGTCTCAAACGTGGGTAATTAAACCAAAATAGAACATGAGAAAACTAATTTTATGGCTGTTCAGGCTGTTACAGGTCAAAGTCAAGTAACATGTCACCCATTCGTAGACCTCACATCTCCTCGTCATCTTCTCTGCTATCGCTTCCAGGCCGCCATGTGTTCAAGCCCTTCGTCCCACAATGAGCGGTCATGTAGGAGGTCTATAGGCGTGTTAGGGTGCCGACCACTGGCAGCCAGGTTCCTCTCCGAACCGCTGCTCATGGCGGAAGCAATTCAGCGCAGGATTGATGCATATGAGTATGACTCCGGGATTGTGCCAAGGGCTGTTGTCGTTCTCGCGTCCGGCCGCCCGCCGGCGGATTGACTCAGGCCGTAAACTGGAGCCCTCGTCGATGCCCACCACCGCCTCATGAACACCGCTGAATGCCACCCTTGCGGTGCCCTTTGTTCTCGCGTGTTGTTCTACAGTCTTCCGCAGCTTCTTTTGTAGATTCTGCTTACTATTCTTCCTCGTGGTGTTCATCGGATGAATCTGGGGTCTAATCGACGCCAGAATGACGCCCAGCCAGCCAACCATCTGACATCGATCCCTGAATTCATCACTCGGTTACACTTGGACTCACCGACCCCCCCCCCCTACGACAGAAGAACGAGATGCCATGCAATGGCAATCAATTGGATTCATGTGATAGGTGATCGACCAGCCTGACCTCTTTACTTCGTGGAAGCCGTCGTCCTTGTCCGTGCGTCTAAGCGTGAGTCTGTCCTTCCGTTAGTCAATATATTCGCTCGCCACCTAACGATTAGCAGGGTAAAGCACTTCGATTGGACACTAATTTTGCATGGACTTACGCACTGACAAATGGAGTAACTATTCTCCTTCTATAGGCTGAAATTTCGCTGAATGCCTCGTCAGCAACATTATCACATTGACGGCAATATGAGCCACCGGTGGCTCATAACCTTTCGTGCTATTTTATGTACTGCTGCCATCGGTTTTTTAGATGTTTCTTCTGTTCCCTGATTACTTGTGATAGGAGAATGTCCAACAGGAATAGGGAAGAAAATTGTCTTTGCTTTCATTAGATATATCGAATTAAAAATTTTTAGTAGGAAAAAGACCAATTCTACAATCAAATTAATTCAAGTCAGTGTTTTTCACCCAAACTTTGCCAAATGAGGTTATTAGGGGTGCTGATCAGGAGTCTGACATCATTCTCGAAATTTGGGCCGATTACGGTAGGTTACGTACGGTAGGTACGGGTGAGTAAGGCTCTCGGAGTAATGGTCACCGATTTTGCACGAAATTCGTCTACGGGGGTTATTTGGGGTGCTGATCTCGGATCTGGCATCGGTTTTTGAAATGTCGGTCAATTACAGTAGGTACAGCTCAGCAAGTCGGTCGGAGTAATTGTCTCGTAGATGAAGTTTGGGAGAAATTTCGTTCCGGAGATTTCAACTCCGAAGTGGCCGACCTACAGTAATCCAAGAGGACGATTTGAAGGCCTTCGTGGAAGCTGATCTATCGTACACAGTACGAGGGGGGTTGCGGAAGGTCTGGAAGTCGGTAGAGTTGTTGTTACAGATGGTTAAAAACGCTTCGAAAAGGTGAGAAAGCTCAAAAAGTGGGTGTCCACGATGCGAGTAATCCTCAGAAATTGTCGTGTTTCGAAATCTGTCCTTCTTCGCTTCTCCGGAATCAGAACGACCCGTCTTTTGATCGAGTCGTAACATGTGATGTAGAGTGGGTTCTGTGCTATAATTGAAGTCGATCAGGATACTGTGTTGATGTCGAGGAACCCCCAGGTACTTCCCAAAGCCGAAATCCCTTTAGAAATGACGGTGGTAACAGTGTGGTGGTGGCGGCTGGCGTTATTCACTACAACTTTCTGGAACCAGGCCGAGCCATCAAAGGAGAACTGTGACGAAATCGACGAGATGTACCGAAAATAGCATGAGAAGCAGCCGGCACTGGTCAACAGAAGAGGTCCCATTCTGCTGCACGACTACGCCCGCCCACGCGTTTCGCAAATCACTATGCGAAAATTAAACAAACCAGGAGTCGAGGTTCTGCCTCACCCACCATACTCACAAGACCTTGCGCCAACCGACTACCACCTTTTTAAGCACTTTCAGAACTTCCTCGCTGGTAAAACCTTCGCAAATAAGGACCACGCAAAACAGCCTTTCTAGGGGTAGTCGCATCTCGACCAGAAGTGTGCGTAATTACCCTTTATGATTTTACGATCTTCGGCATTTTTTACGATTTGCAATGTACGACATTTTGGGTCGTAAATCGTAAATTTTCGTAAATGTGATCGATCGACGGGAAGCGAACGTCCAAATGACGTGACACAGCCCGGGCATCGTGTAAGAAAGATGTGTCTACTCTCCTTTCTCTAATTTCTCGTTCCCACTTCGTTTTAGCGTAATTTTTGAAATTCTGATGTGGCACCATGACAGAGTAGGTGGTCTCGAATTCAATTTAACTTTACTGAATTTTTTGGGGAGACACCTTTGGAACATGTGACCGAGCATTGTCGTGAAGAAAGTAAAAAATTCTTCAGTCATGATCGTTTCCGCTGCCTGCCCTCACTCAGATTTTGCTGTTGGACAGCGTAGATGTTCACATCGCAGTCACTGTGGTGAACTTGTGGGAGAGCATTCCCTGGAGGAGCTCGTGGTAAAGCATCCCTTGGGAATTCCACCAACAGTACAACATTGCCTTTTTCTGATGGAAGTCAGACTTCGGAGGAGCTTCTCGTTGGGAGAGCCACTCTGCGCCTTGCGGGCACGATTGTCGTAGAAGACCCGAACTCGTCTCCCGTAACTACGTGCCCCAGAAGTTTTTTAATAAGAAGGAGGAGGAAAGGCAACGAACTCAGTCGCGAAACCCGTCCGAATCACGGAGATCATGGGCCACCCATGTAGAGACCGCCTTTATTATATTCCAGACTACTCTAGTATATATGGCATGCTCTAGAATGTTCGGGCTATAAGCCTTTGACACTAACCAGGAAACTATCTCAACGGTAGGTCGGGACAGCCCAAGTGTTGTATATGGGCAGAATCGCCTCTCTCTGAGAAACAACAAAATGAAAGTATCTCGACTCCAATACAACTCTGCGCAGAGTTAGGGACGACGGAATTTGGCCGTTGGCGGCGTTAGCACCATGCCTGCAGGCGGAGGGGCTCAAGTTGGCTGGAAACAGCGATGACGAGCGAGCGATGGTGGCGCAGTGGGTAGAGCGGCGGCGTAATCCCCATAATCGTTGTTTCCAGCCAACTTGAGCTCGACCTCCACCTGCAGGCATAGGGCTAACGCCGCCAACGGCCCAGCTTCTGTCGTCCCTAACTCTGCGCAGAGTTGTATTAGGGTCGAGATATTTGCATTTTGTTGTTTCCCAGAGAGAGAGAGAGGCGATTCTGCCCATTTGCGACTCTTGGGCCGTTCCTACCTACCGTTGAGGTAGTCTCCTGGTGAGTCAGATCGTAACAGGTATTGCTAAATCTTGACATGATTGAAAATTTTGTTGAAGGTGTTTTGCGACATCCTAATAGAAAATCTAAGACTTTTTGGTGCATCATAGGATAGAGTTGCGCCATGCATTAGCTCAATGTTTGTTCGTGATGTTTATTGAACTGCATGCGCAGTTGTTGGTCTTCTCGTGTTAACGAACGGTGAGATGTTTTAAAATTGATTTTGTTCTGCTAGCGAGTTTTTACTATCGCTTCGGCTAAACCCTAGTTTTACACGCATCTAAAGAACTGCTATGAGATCAGAAACTTAGTGGTCATTAAAACGATTAAATGTTTTTGTTGAAACGGTAAAGGTAAAGCTTTCGAATCAACTACTTTCTCGACTTTCTTAAAACATTTAAAGTTTGATTTGAGACCCTCGCCCCTTCGCCTGACCAGGATGTCACGGTATAGGGCGACCGCCTCTGTAAGCCACTCCCCTACATAGGTTGGAAGGTTGGCAGTCTCCCTAACTGCATTCTTGCTAGATGGTTGCTGCATATAATATAGACTAATAATAAAGGTTTGTAAATCCTCACTCCCAGGCAGGAGCATGACATGGAGGTCCCGGGGAGATCCTTTTGGAATTTTGCTCAAAATTTCTAAAAGAAGTTAGCAATAGGGGAGACTCCGTTTTGACGGCCATCAAAACGTATTTATATCTCGAGATATACACACCACATCGCATGCACATTGCACATTTCTCACGAAGCATGCTGGACAGTATAGGGCGACCGCCTCTGTAAGCCACGCCCCTACATAGGTTGGAAGGTTGGCAGTCTCCCTAACTGCATTCTTGCTAGATGGTTGCTGCATATAATATAGACTAATAATAAAGGTTTGTAAATCCTCACTCCCAGGCAGGAGCATGACAAGGAGTACTAAAAGTAAAGAAGGAAAAAAGTTTGGAAAGGAAACTGTCCACCATGGGGTAAGAATAACATAATCAATAAGCAAATATTGAATCATTTATATTAACATTAGTAGGAAGACTTATAAAAATTGATTTGTATCACACCATATGTCAGGTGACTCTTAAGATTTACGGTTTACGATCTACGATTTATGATGGTTTTTTCGTAATTACGGTTTACGATTTACAAAATCTCGAATTTCATTTACACACACCCCTGATCTCCGCCACCCATTTTTTCGCTGATGGAATTATTCAGCCAGTATCGCGTTGGAAAAAATGTGCTGATTCGAATGGTGCTTAGTTTGACTGAATTCGGTCAGTATGAAGAAAGTTAAGATCGTTTGAAGTGGACCAGTCAAAACCACCAGAACTTTCCGGCCAACCTAATCTACAATTGTGCCGCATAGTCTATCGAAAGGTAAGACTAATTGGGTCCCGCAACGAGTATCCTGTTACGGCAATCGCGATGAACTGTAGGTGTAGTGGACAGCTGGCGCGAGTTAACATCGAGCTTATTATCGCACGGTAGCCGTCGCTCCAACTTTGTGCAATTGCGGACCCGGTTGAACGTGTCAGCTTTTGTCAGTGTGTCACGAGCACAGCCGGCTTGGACCTGCCTGGTCATCTTCTCCTCATTGCGTTCCTCCTCCCTTCTCAAATCCTGCGAGACTTCTCAAGTCCTGCGTTTTCGGGAGACCCTCCGACTGCGGCGTATTCGCGCAGCGAGAGTTTTCGCGCGTTTCGACCGCGATTACGGCCCGCCGGCGGGAGTTTCCCACATTTCGCATTGGTATTGATCTGGATTCGTTTCTTCCCTCTTGCGCGCTTCTCCCCTTTTTTCGTCCCATCCATTGTGCCGCTCGCTCCCGATTTCATCACAGCGTCTTATGTTCGTTCTGTGGCGCTGTTAGCTCCTCATGTGGTAAGAGAATGGCAGTCATCCGAAGAAGAGCAGCGGAGTCCAGATCTCTTCGATTTGGCTAGCAGTAGTTCTGATACGATCAGCAGCAGCAGTTCGATACATGCGCTGTGTCTAGCGACAGCTGTTCTTCCATCGGCTGGTTCCTCCCTCTCCTACAATCCTCGTTGTTGTCACGTTCACCTTCGGCGAACGTCGCTGTTTGCAGTTTGCCGCTGAATCTTTGCTGTTCTATCGAATGCCTTCTTAGAGTGCAGTCTGTAGTAACTGTCGATCTTATCCGTTTTCTCCGTCTTTATAATTTCGTTGGTTTGCTCGGAATCGACACTAGACGGCGCCTTCGACTGCCGCATTGCGACCGCGTCGCACCACTGTCTCTTCGATTGAATTTCGAATGCTATCGGCATGAATGAGTTTTGGTGTAAGTCTTGAAAGGGGGTTTACTGTGTATATCCTCCAACCTGGCAACTTCACACCGCTTAAAACTGGCTTAAGTTCTACTGCAATTATGATGTGTATTTTGTTCCAGCTCAACGCCTTTGTTTCAGAGGTTTTTGAATAAAATCCTAGGATTTCATGATGGAAAATTAGGGTGGACCCTACTCGACGCTACACTTACAACGATGAAATTTTCACGGACGAGTTGTCCGGGGCAGGTTACAACAACAACAACAACAACGTGGTGGAACGCCACCGTATCGATTTTTGCTTTCTTTTCCGCGAGAACGATTCTCGGACAACCCGCGCCGCATACGCCACAGCCTGCATAGCGACGAGGGTGTTTCGCAGTGCACGGCTTCGAGCCCACTGCTTCGGCGGTTGGGTTGAAACCACAATTTTTGGTTGGGGTGCTCGTGGCATCCGGGCGGAGCAAAGGTTGTGGAGTTGTGCTGAAGGGCGGGGCATTCTTCCGCCCTCATGGGCCGTATGCTCGTGCTCCCCCGTTGGGGAAGAATCAATCAATATCAGCACATTTTATCACACCCTAATCCCCCATCGGGGGAGACTCGGGGTAGACGAGCATACGGCCCCTGGGGCCTATGCTCGTGCTCCCCCGTTGGGGGAGAATCAATCAATATCAGCATATCTCATCACACCCCGATCCCCCATCGGGGGAGACTCGGGCAGACGAGCATACGGCCCCAGACCGCGCTCCACGATGAGCACCGCACCCCAACCCCATCGGCGCGCCCCGGACAACTCGTCCGTGAAAATTTCATCGTTGTAAGTGTAGCGTCGAGTGTGGACCCTCTCCTCTTTCCGGATTTGCACCCGAATTTTCCGTGCAGTTTGGACGATCGTTGTGAAGCCATGAGTACGCTCATGGTGCTGCAATCAAATATTACGATATTTTTGATTGCGCGATCACCACACCATTTTTCGCTCTTCATTTAATATCCACGTGTTTGTCGCTTTTGATGGCTATGTTATATTGGCCTCTTTGTTTTCACGACGTTCTAAAAATATTATAAATGCGCCTGCGAAGGAGGGTATTGCTCGCCCTGTGGCTGCGGTTTGAATTCGCAAAAGGGCGCGAAAACTAAAAAACGCGAGAAACGCGCGCGGTCGGCACGTGGCACGATGACTATACATCCGCTGGGTCTAGAAGTGTATTGGGATCTATCCTAGTCGGGAGTGGGGGGGGGCATAACTAAAAGTATTAACAAATCCGCTTGAGACTTACCGAACGGCTCCTAGAGAACGAGGCAGGACCCAAAAGAAACGAGAAAACGAATGGACAAACAAAAAATTTAAATCGCCGCAGTTTTACAACCGTCTCGGCGGGCAAAGAGCGACGCAAAGCAGGTATGCCACGTGCTGACCGCCGCCTGACATGTTGGACCCAGGACCTAATATGATGAAGAGGGCACATACCTCTGCCTGTTTACAGTCGCGCGAAAACAAATGTAATTTTTCGTTTTTTTCCCCGAGAATATTTCAGATTTAGGTCCTTGTTGTTCTGCAGGAGCCGCTCGATAAGTCTCAAGTGGAATTGTTACATACTTCTTATGCGCCTCCCCCCCCCCCCCCCCCCCCCGACTAGGATAGATCCGTGTATTGCATTTTATTACAAAGAGGCAAGTAGACGGTGCTATTGAATCCCATTTACTGGTATAAGTATAGATGATATCGTTTAGGGGAGTAGGAGCGCGTGGAGGGCAGTCGGAGAAGGTACCGCCTGTCGCGTGCACCCGATGGTAGGTTCTTGGTTCGGATTTCTCGCCGTGCCACCATGCCTTTCATCCCTTCGGGGTCGGTGAGTTGATACCACGCTTGTCTGGAAGGGATGAAGCGCTGACTTGCTCATCGGCTGGCCTCCGCAAGTCATTGTATGACGAAATACGCACTCAAGTTTCCTCCACGACATCCGTACAAGTCGTGGAGGAAACTGGAAGAAATGGAATGCGTGGCTCACCCCAAAATGAATCGAGTAACGACGTTCTTTATCCTCTAACCTTTATGTTTAAGTGTATCCCTATTTTGCGTTTTGAACAAGGATAAGGTTAAAGGACTACGTTACTCAGTCCCTTTTAGGATGCGCCACGCATTCTACTTCTACGAGATGTCGTGGAGGCGATTTGAATGCGTATTTGGCCATACAATGTGCTACGGTATCCAGCTGATGAAAAAGTAAACTCATTATCGTCACCAGATGAGTTTGGTACTAACTCACCGACCCCGGAAGGATGGAAAGCTTGGTTAGTTTGGGCGGGAAATCCAAACCAGGAACCTGGTATCGGATGCAGCCGAAAGTCGCGCCTCCTCCGACTGCGCTACACACGTCCTACGTTTGGAATAAGTTTCAAAATTATCAGTAAAAATCGTGGAAATGGGGTGTAACTAGCTCTTCATACGTTGTTTCTAAACGTTCATTTCGTATAACATGCGTAGAATTTCTCCCTCTCTGATGACACTCGGCTCACTATAGTCCAAGGGAGTTTTTGTGGAGAATTCCTGGGGACAGAAATTTGCAGTTCCAGGACAGCTGTCTGTACAGGTGTGTAAGCAAGACATACGAAATGCGTGCAGTTGTTGCATTCTCAACGTTTCCTCGCAGTTCTGGCCTTTCATCTTTGTCGCCACCTCCGCAGTAGGTTTTTCTTGTTACGTGGTTGTTGTCGGAGCGGATTGCGAGCTCTAGTAGTCGTCGAGACACAAGCCTTAACACTTGACGACAATCGCGTTTTGCGACAGGCAGCCGCGTGGGACGCTCACGTTGTGAGCCACCCGTGGCCCATAATGTCCCTCGCGGACCACTTTTTATTTCGTGCAAATTTCTATGGATGTTTTTCTGCTCACTAATCACCTGTGATAGAAGAATGTCCAACAGGAGTAAGCTAGAAAAATGTCGTTGCTTTCATTACATATACCGAATTTTAGAAATTTTACTAGGAAGGAGACCAATCTACAATCAAATTAATTCAAACCAGTCTTTTTCGTCCAATGAGGAGGTAATTTGGGTGCTTATCACGAACCTGGCATCCATTTTTGAAACTTGGCCCGATTGCTGTAGGTTACGGTAGGCACGGGTGAGTAACGCTGTCGAAGTTACGGTCTCGTAGACGAAGTGTGGGTGAAATCAGTAACGATGACGCCAATAGTTATTCACCCGTACCTTCCGTAATCTACCGTAATCGGCCGAAATTTCGAAAACGGATGGGTTCGTGATCAGCCGTCCAAATTACTTCCCTGGGAGAACTTTGGGCGAAAAAGGCTGACTTGAATTGATTTGATTCTAGAACTGGTATACTTCTAATTTTTTTTACTAGGAAGTATACCAGTTCTAGAATCAAATCAATTCAAGTCAGCCTTTTTCGCCCAAAGTTCTCCCAGGGAAGTAATTTGGACGGCTGATCAGGAACCCATCCGTTTTCGAAATTTCGGCCGATTACGGAAGGTACGGGTGAATAACTGTTGGCGTCATCGTTACTAATTTTGCCCAAACTTCGTCTACGAGACCGTGACTTCGACAGCGTTACTCACCCGTGCCTACCGTAACCTAGAGCAATCGGGTCAAGTTTCAAAAATGGATGCCAGGTTCGTGATAAGCACCCAAATTACCTCCTTGAACGAACATTGGACGAAAAAGACTGGCTTGAATTAATTTGATTGTAGATTGGTCTCCTTCCTAGTAAGATTTCTAAAATTCGATATATGTAATGAAAGCAACGACATTTTTCTAGCTTATTCCTGTTTGACATTCTCTTATCACAGGTGATTAGGGAGTAGAAAAAACATCAATAAAACCGACGTCAATGTGTTTAAGGTTCAATCAAGCCCCTCCTGGATAACCGAATGTTGCATACCACCGAGGTGGACGTGGCTCGGAGGGTAAAGCGCATTCTTATCACTTCGTTAATGGAATAGATGTGATCTACATGGGGAGGCAGGTACGCTCCAAGCAATCAGAGCGCATTTCACGAGGGTGCCATCGAGAGCTGCCGTGTACGGCGGTCTGACTGGCTGGCGCATGATCGGTCGGTGCTCTGATTGGTCGTGCTTGAAGGCGGCTCACCTTCCGATGGATTTGGAATAGAAACACTCCTGCGTGCCGCCGTGGGTCCGATTGTCTCAGTGGAGCGCACTTGCATGCCAACAATGTACAGTGGCTTGATACGAGCCATTCCGTAGCTGGTGGCAGCTAGGATCTTTTAGAGAAGGGTGTCAGCTAACATATTCCATTATCGTCGTTGTTTCTTTCATTTTCAGTGCTACTAGAATGTTCTCGGATTACTTAGGGCCTCTTCATACTTCGCGACAAGAGCAACTTGTCGCCTGTGCAAAATATGCATATCGATTAAAACCGAGCGCGCGCCGCCGAATACTCGAGCGTCGGCGTTGTCGCTTCAGCCGCTCTTGTCGCTCTAGTCGCTGCTGTCGCCTGTTCATACTTCCGCGCGCTGCGCTCTTGTCGCTTTTGTCGCGAAGTATGAACATTCCCTGATATACCAGGCTGTCCAATAATTCTTGTCCGAAAATTTCACCATTTTTAATTTTTTCACATTTATTGAAAAACAAGTGTAATCAACAATATAATCACCACATTTACACAATAGTGGCCCATCGATTGGGCAGGTCGCCGATGCCCTTCGCCCAGAACTCCGGGGGCTGCGACTCGAAGAAGTCCGCGATGTCGGATTTGAGGTTGTCGTAGTTGGTGAATTTTCTTCCGGCCAAATGGTGCTTCAGCGGGCGGAACAAGTGGTGGTCGGAGGGGGCGAGGTCCGGGGAATGCGGCGGATGGGCAACCGTCTCCCATCCGAGCGTCGCCAACTTCTGCTGGGTCTCCTTCGCCACGTGGGGGCGCGCGTTGTCGTGCAGCAGGTGGACCGGGGCCCGTCGGGGACGCCTTTCTCCGATGGCGGCGGCTAGTTTCTCGAGCTGATCGGTGTAGATGGAGGCGGTGACCGTCCTGCCTTGCGGGAGCAGTTCGAAGTACAGTATGCCCTTGCCGTCCCACCAGCAGCAGAGCATGGTCTTCAGCGGGTGTTCCCTGTCCTCGAGGCTCGTGTCGCCGCTCTCGAAACGATTGAACCAGCGCCTGACTGTGCGTTGGGACACTGCATCCTCCTTGCACGCTCTGCAGATGTTGGCGACCGCGGTGCCCGTGTCGTTGCCCAGCAGCCACTCGTAGAACACGAACGTACGAATTCGACCTTGGTCCATTTTAGCTTGTACTGGTAGCTAGACGCGGCGGCTGCGCCTTATATACCCCTAGCGTGGAACTCTGGAGAACCTTCTAGAAGGTTTTTACACTTGCCTGATAGAAAATTCACCCGGAAAACTCAGATAACGCGGCTTATCAAGTGATATGGTGAGCGATAATCCGCGTTATCTGAATTTTCCGCTGTGAATTCTCTCTTAAAGTTGTGTAAGTCGTTGATGAATCCGACCCATGGATTCGATGGGGAAAATAAATTGAGTTGCACAGCAGCATGTTTTTATTAGGATGGCTGAAAAGTCTTGAAACAAAATTTTGAAAACCTCAGAAATTTCTGGAAAAAATCGAAAATCTTGTGTCAGTGAGGAAGGATAGAAGGTTCCAGAAGTTTTCTCTGTATGAGTATATAAGGGCCCGCGCGCGTCATTTTAGTGACATGTCGAACGTGGTTGGCCAACAACAGCTTTGTTTGGCATCTTCAACGAATGGTGCTGAGGCTCCAACGCAAGCACAAGCTCGGTCTCTAAATATCACCGATGCATTTGGGGAATGGGCTGTAAGCCGCACCACGATGTATCGTTGGTTCACTCACTTTGAATCAGGGGATATGAAGCCTCAAGACGAAGGGCGCAGTGGACGACCTTCTGCTATCGATGATGGTGGATTGCAGCTCGCTATCAAATCCAATCCAGAGGCAACTACGCGGGAACTGGCAGCGGTCCTTGGCGGCACCCACTCCACCATCGAGCTGCGTCTCCACGACTTCACCGATCGAAAGGTTTTGACAAGATGGATCCCTCATAGACTGACAGAGGCACATAAGCAAGTGCGGATGAACATATACCAGTCACTCCTCGTGCAGCCGCGTCGAAAGGAATTTCTGAAGGATCCAGTGACTGGAGATGAGAGCTGGATAGTCTACGATAACAGCGCGCGTCATGTAGACCGGCTCCCACGCGACGCAGAACCACAAGTCCAGCCGAAGACAGAGCCAACGCAAACATTCACTCTACGTTTGGTGGGATGCCAAAGGGCCAATCTACCATGAGCTGCTGACTGCTGGCAAGACGGTCACCGCTTCCATATACGTTGATCGGGTTCAGAAATTACCGATACAATACGAGAAAAAAGGCGAAAAAGAGTCACGACAACGCGCGCCCACACATTGCATCGACAACCTGTGAGAAGATAGCCGAACCTGGCCGGTATCCGGTAGCCCATTCGCCGTATTCGCCCGATCTTGCGCCATCGGATTACCATCTGTTTGGACCGCTGAAGCATCATTTGAGAGGAAAAAATTTGAAGGCTATTATGACCTCAAAATGGCATTCGACAACTTCTTCAGGGGTCGAATTCATCAACGACTTCTCAGCGCAAAACTCAGATAGCGCGGCTTATCGCTCACCATATCGTTTGATAAGCCGCGTTATCGGAGTTTTCCGCTGTGATTTCTCTGTTAAAGTTATGTAAGTCGTTGACGAATCCAACCCCAGAGGCCGGAAGAGACGCAGGTTTCATCGTGGGTATCTCTAACCCCTATACCCGCAGGTTAGTCGTTGATGAATCCGGCCCCAGGTCGCAATCCGCTAATTTCTGTACGAAAAGAATCAGCAAATTGTCGAGCAGATAGGAGAAGGTTATCTCGCTCTATGGTGAATATGTTGTTGATTCCTAGTTTGTATTTAGGAGTCTATGGTTGAATTAAAAAAAGATTTTTGTTTTAAGACTTTTCGTCCAGCGTAATACGTCACAAGCCGCTTATGTAGGCCACATTAACGACTAGTACCCTGTGCTCGATTATAGGATAAGCTTACGCGCAAAATCTGTCTGTGAAGGTTAAAACACTACACTTTCTGTACACAACGGTTTATTGACAATAAAAAATTCATTTTGCTATTGTTTATTATGTTCTCTATTTTAATTCTGGTGCTTTAAAGTTTTTGAGAATTTTTATTTATTTTTGGGCGCGTGTAGCGCAGTCGGAGGAGGCGCCGGTTGTCCCTTGCACCCGATACCAAGTTCCTGGTTCGGATTTCCCGCCCAGGCCAACCAAGCCTTCCATCCCTTCGGGGTTGGTGAATTGGTACCAGAGTTGCCTAGGAAGGATAGAGCGCTGACTTGTTCATCGGCTAGCCACCACACGTCATTGTATGGCCAAGTACGCATTCAAGTCGCCTTCACGACATCCCGTAGAAGTAGAATGCATGGCGCATCCCAAAAGGGATGAGTAACGCCGTCTTTTATCCTTTATCCTTTTCTATTTTTAAGGCTGGAGCGACTGGAGACCATTGGCATATTAACTGGAATAGGTTCCCATGATTTAACGGTCTGATACGGGATACGGTATTTGCGCCTTGAAAATGAGATCAGGGTGCGGATGGCTGAAGCAGCTAAGTGTAACCAGCGGCCGTGTAGCTCTGGGTATACGGGAACGAGCGCCGGTAGTTGATAACAACCGCTCGAAGGGCATGAAAAGCATCAAGGAACCACCAGCAGACGCGTCCACAGGTTCCTATCACGTGCCAGAATGCTCCAGGGATCCTTCTCGTGCGCGGAACGCGATGAATTCTTCAAGCGCGAACTGCGACTAAACCTTTGGAAGGTGTTCTGCTGTTACTTTAAGGCTGTGGAGTGCGTCGCATAGCTTTCGTTCAACCTACTCCCGCTCATTCTGCCTGGTCTGGTCTGTGACGATGAGCGTAGGCAGGTGTCTGATCGCTGATATCCAGTCGTCTGCCTAGTCTCGCCATCAGTTGCGTGGTGCGTGCAAATCCCGGCCTCATCATCTCGACTCCTCTTAGCATGACGCTAATCGCGTGCTCATCGTGCTTACGTAGAGCTGAGCCCTTTGAGACATACGTACGTAGCCGAATAGCGAATAACGATGTCCAAAATGGGCGCTCGCAGCCGGAGCTTTTTCATCTTCATCCTTCTCAGCAGTTGATATGGAGTATTACTGTTCTGAGGAGGCTACAAGACTTCGAGAGCTGTACACTCGTGACCAGGATCTCACCGTTTTACTTTTCTTTTCACCAGTATACGAAAAATTCGGTGCTAAGCGAGCTTGTGCCCTCTTAGCGCCACCCTCGAAGACGACATGTGAGACCCGGAGTGGACATGGGATTGAAGTTAAACGCTCGTTAACTGCATCATCTCTCCTTCGCAAGCTGGCGGTCCGACCTTACGAAGCCCCTATGACTTATCGACCGCTCCTTCGCACGGCCACTCAACTTCGGCAGGTCATAACTCGTTCAAGAGCTTCGTTTTGTAATTTTGACACCCATATCCTTAAGCTTTCCGAGCTCTTTCTATTGATCCCGGTCTCAACCTGAAGTTCCATGAGAGGTCGAAACCCTTCTCTAGTCAGAGATATATGAGCACGATGTATAACCCTGTCACCTACATATCGGTGAATTTCATACAGCAAGTAGTCGTTCGTTCTCTTCACCGAAAATTCACCCGCAGATGACCACGAGGGTTTTCAAAGTTATCCTCATTACAGAGCTGCTCTATTTTATTACAAGTTTTGGCGCTTTTTTAATAAAATAGTGCAGCTCTGTAATGAGGATAACTTTGAAAACTTTAGTGATCATGTGCGGGTGAATTTTCGGTGAAGTGAACGAGCGACTACTTGCTGTATGAAATTCACCGATATGTAGGTGACAGGGTTGTACATCGTACTCATATATCTCTGACTAGGGAAGGATTTCGACCTCTCATGGAACTTCAGGTTGAGACCGGGATCAATAGAAAGAGCTTGGAAAGCTGATTACGGATATGGGTGTCAAAATTGAAAAATGAAACTCCTGAGCGAGTTATGACCTGCCGAAGTTGAGTGGCTGTGAGAAGGAGCGGCCGATAAGTCATAGGGGGCTTCGTAAAATCGGGCTGCAAGCTGCGGCGGTGGCGCAAAGGCAATGTTACCGCTCGTCACGTGTGACGTCGTTGGTTCGGTCCCCATTACTGCAAGTTTTTTTGCACATCACGATTAATCTTCGAAATGACCTTTTATTCGAAATTATGACACGTGCTAGATTAAATTAAATAGTCGGGAAAAGTATCATACATGTTTGTAAAAATGGTTCAGGGCAAAAAATTGCTATTAAGAGGTAAATTAAAGCTTCAAAGAAAGTTATACTAAAATTTTCTTTGAGCAATGTATTATTCTATCCTTTTTGAAGAACCTGTAGTTTAATGTAGGAGAAGCTCATTTCGATTTGGAAGAGTTCATCTCGATTTCAAGCCTTAGCGTGTCTTAGAAGAGTGTCCAATTTGACGTGAAAAGTGTCCTGTTCGACGTCAAAATGATATATACCATTTCCACGTCGAAATGGACACTTTTCAAATCTTCTAAGCTTGCCTAATGCTTTTGAAATCAGACCGACTCTTCCAAATTGAAATGAGCTTCTTCTACATTAAAATAGAAACTCTCCAAAAATGTTAGAATAATTTTTTGTTCAAGGAAAATTTTACTATAACTTTCACTGAAGCTTTAATTTACTTCTCGATAAGAGCAAGAACATATAGTTCGAAATTTTATAAAAATTGTATTTTTGAGAAAAAAACAATGACTCAAAGCACGTTTTGAAGAGCAGAAAGGTGGCTATTTTCCGTAGCCAAAACAAAAATTGCGTCTAGTCCGGAACTTCGCGACTTTTATTCGATTGATGGCAAAATTTCTGTTTGCATGCAGTTTCATGCTTGCAAACGGAGCAACGTAGACAATTGTGAAAATACACATATTCTAACTTTCTTGCTGCATGTAGGAAGTATTTATTGATCATAAAACATATAAATACAAGATCTGCATGGTTTAATTACTTCCACTTCTTCTTGGCAGGTAGGATAGGCAGAACTCTTTTGTTGGTGTGGTGACCAGTTTTTGGTGCCTCGAACGACAGATGACCACCGTTGTCGAGCTCCGTGCGAACGGCATCCAAGTCACACTCCTCGGGCAGAGCCCATTTATGGGTGAACGCCTTCTTTATGTATTCATGCTCGGTCTTCACCTCCTGATATCCTTCAATGGTCAGATCATGTCCATCTATATGAACTTTGAGCTGCTCTGGCTTAAAGTGGGAAACGTCGAGCGACACGGCGAATTTCTTCTCGTCATTCACCACCTCCTTGGTGTTTCCGACATGGAGCATTGAGTGGTCGGCATCTCTCCAGTACGGCATGACCCCGTGGTCCATCCATCGATTCATGTTATGCATCAAACCGAATCGATCCAATCGATCGAGATGCCTAAGGGGCTCTTCAACGAAGCGCTCAACAGGCCACAGAATGCCGTCGACTCTGACTGGCTACCCTCAAACGTGGGTAATTAGACCATTAAAGAACCGGATTACACTGTCAGTCAAATAAACATCCTTTGCTTTTCGAGTGCATGGCGCGATCCGGTCCCTTAATGCACTACATGATTGCTGCCTTGCCGCGCTTCAAGAAAAAATTTAATTTATTAAAAGAAAAAATAAGAAAAGAAATATCAAAATTAGTTTATTAAAAGAAAAATATTAATTCTTTAATAGGAAAAAAACAAAATTCAATTTATTATTTTTTTCAGAAGATAATTTTTTAGGAAATAGAAAGGATATAGAAAAAATAAAAATAATAAAAATTGAAAAATAAATAGAAATAGCTAGAAAATAATTTATTATTCATCTTGAGGGCAGGTGAACTAAAAAATTTCAAGGAAAGTTGTACCAAATTTTTTTTGAACAAACAAAATTTTCAAACCATTTTAGTGAGTCAGTAGTTTAACCTGCCTGAAGCTCATTTCGATTTGGAAGAGCGTGATTTGATTTCAACAGTCTTAGGCAAGCATAGAAGAGTCTCCAATTTGACGTGAGAGGTGTCCAATTCGACGTGATTATGGTATACAGGGTGTCTCAAAAAATGTACACACCATTTGAAAGCTGATAACTTTGCTCACAGTAAAGATACTGAAGGAGTTGAGAACTTATGTGGAAGCTTAAGAAAATGGAAACTTTCTGACGCGCCATGCACTCGTCGGAAAGTTTGCATTTTACACTCGACTAATTGTGTTTCGCTTGAATACCTGTGATACTTTCTCCACAAAGTGGCCGATTCGATTGATTTGTCATTCTTTTAGGGTTTAAAACTTAAAAACACACTGGTCTGCGAAAAGTGCAGGGTAGCCCAAAAAATGCAGGTACTGTTTGAAACGTTCTAACATTGCTGCTTGTGAAGCTTTTGAAGATCTTTGAGGCTCATATGAAAGCCCAGGGTAACGAGATCTCTGCTGTGTGTAAATGGTTAAGACTGCATCATGTGCTCGCCTGAAACCTAGCATTTCAGACTTGATTGATTGTGTATGGGTTGAATGCTTGTTATACCCTTGTTATTACTTGGCCACGTTAACCTGTGCTGTACTTCTTTTAACGTTGTTCATGCCCAGTGGCTGCAATTATGTTGATTAACCTCTGCATTCAGCTTGAATGTTGCTTCATCAGTGCACAGAATCCGTCTTGGAAAGTGGAGCTCCTGCTCGGATTTATATTGTGCATTCAATGGACAGCAACATTCAAGCTGAATGGAAAGATTATTCCCGGGGCAGACATAACTCCGACGCCGCGCGAACCACTCTGGCGTCGCGCACGGTGCGCGACGAAATTGGACGAGTTGTCGCATCCGATGCTTCCGACGACTGGACGGCTGGAAACGCTTCCTTCAGGGACATGCGGCACGCCTTTACCTTATTTCAACGTTTCATTGGAGATGGTATATGAATGTGGTTTCAATAGGACGATCAGCGACAGTTATACAGGAATTCTATTCACGTGGATGGTTTCTAGCGTCAGTATTTGCCAACTACAACTTCTTCGGTCAATGTTTACCCGTGATTATGGTTATACTACGGAAAAAGGTCACTATCACCCATTTTCGGATCAGTTGTCCTACTGCAGACTGCTGTTTACCACATTCTGTGGGATCTTAAGTTCCTTTCTAGAAATGTGGTCTGGGAGCTTAAACACTGAGAACATTTCGTGCTCCGCGCACGTCCGAGCGCACGTCCGCGCTTCAGCGCCTTGACGTTGCACGCGGCTAGCGCGCGATGTCGCGTCGGAGTTAGGTCCTGGAGCCGATTAATCCACATAATTTCAGCTACTGACTGACGGAAAACGTTAATAGAAGCCCAGCACAGGATAGTGTAGCCAAGCAGTAACAAGATTGTAGCAAGCATTCAGCCCATGCACAATCAATCGAGTCTGAAATGCAAGGGTTTAGGCGGGGCATGGCGCAATCTTGCCTACTTGCACGTCTCAGAAATCATGCTACTCTGTGCTTTCATATGAGTCTCAATCGTCTTCAAAAGCTTCACTAGCAGTAATGTTAGAACGTTTCAAACAGTACCTGCATTTTTAAGGATACCCTGTACTTTCCGCAAGCCGTAGTGTGTAAGTTTTAAACTTTAAAAAAGGCTCAAATCAACCGGAACGGCCATCTTGTGGAGAAAGTATGACAAGTATTCAAGCGAAACACAATCAAACAGTGTAAAATGCTAGACAGACGAGTGCATGGCGCATTCCACCCCTCTTATATGTCAGAATTTTTCTATTTTTTAAGCTTTCATATGAGCCCTTATAACTTCTTCAGTATCTTCACTGTGCAAAGTTATCACCTTTCAAACAGTGTATACATTTTTTGAGACACCCTGTATGTATATGGTGGATATTCTACTAGATGGCTGTAGATGTAGTCTCTATGCCTCTTCTGGCCGTCATCAGTGATATATGCAGGCACTGGAGACGGGCAGGAGCCGTTGTTTTGAGGGGCGTTGATAACGACATCAGATGGCACCGACGACGAGATCGATCGCAATGATTTGCTTCTTTTTCGATAGTTGCATCCATAAATCAACGCACACACGTAATGGAACCGGCCAACACAACGGCGGGGCAGTCGTCTGATGACGCCCCATCCTGCGGGTAAAAGGCGGCTCAACCGGTCCCGAACAAATCGGCGGCATGTTCTTGCGAAGTTTCGATTGACGTGTATTGACTTTACTGCAGTAATGCGAAGTGTTGCTGTTACTGGTGAGAAGGCGGGCATGACGACGGCGAAACGTCTCCATCCACTGTTCTTCTGCAGTTCGCTGCGCTTTGTTCCGTGAATCGATGCAGACCTGTCATTAAATATTCTCAGCTCACTTCGGGTGCTCGTTTGTGTGAACTCTGTGGCATTTTTCGTCGTCGCCGACTCCTCTGTCGGGCAGGAGGCTGTCAGACGTCCTTCGTGGTGTTTCAAAAATCTCGGCACTGTTTTGATGACGATTCTAGCTGCTGCAAAGCTTACAGCTTCATTGAAAGAGCAGGATGGCGGAGATCTCTGCTACCTTTTATGGTGAGGTTTAGGGTTTCGCGGTATTTATTTTATCCGTAGCGTAAATCGCGACAGAGGCGCTGTCGTATGGGCCAAGTCGTCGAAAATTAGGTGGGCCGGTCACGTAAAGCGCTTCTCAGACACCCACTGGATGAGGGCCAGGGCACCCACCAAAGCGTTGGTCGGACTTCTTCGTGAAAGCCCTGAACAAACGAAATGACGCCCTTCGTGTCCCTCGAGCGAGGAGGGTCCACTGGAGCACTCTGGCACGCGACAGGGACGAATGGAGACGCTGCTGGCGCCCGCTCGAGCAAGACGATGATCAACGGGACGACAGGTGGTACAGGTGATGGCCCTCGCCTAGGACCTTTTTGACCAGCATTTAAAAAAATACCTATGGGTTATCGATCTCGTTAGCCATTTATGTGTAGTAGAACTTTAAACTCTTACGGATGCACGGATGGTACACAATTTTTTCTTTTTTATACGCCATTTTTACGCCAAATTGGTCACTTTTAAAACCGAATTGGGCACTCCTTCAAGCAAGCCTGACGCTTGCGTAGTAAAGCTGAACATCTTCCAGATCAGAACGAGCGTCTTTCAAACTGAATTAGAGACTTTCCGAGGTGGTTAGAATAATGCTTTGGCTACTCGTGGGAAAGCGAGCCGGTGCGCGAAAATTGGCCTTTAGTTGGACTCTGTGTACACCCTAAGCAAGGCAAAAGCTCCAGGATGTGGTCAATTTTGACACTGTTGTGGATGAACACATTCTGGAGTTCTTTATATGCGGACAGACAAGCTCACTATAAGACGCACTAGTCGTGCAAGGAAAATTTATTATGGCATTTTTTGAAATTTTAAAATTCAATCGCTCAATTAAGTCAACTCTCTCGTTGAAATTTTATAAGGTTTTTTTATAAAGTATTTTTCAAGGAAAAATTGTGGTTTGAAGTTTAGTAAATAGTTTAGAAAGGAAGCAGTTTTTTTTTGTCGAAAATGCTGATTTTTGCCTCCAAAGTATTCCATTTCTAAACCTAAAAAACTAGATTAAAGGACAAAAGGATAAACGACGGCGTTATTCAATCCCTTTGGGGGTGCGCTACGCATTCTACTTCTACGGGATGTCGTGGAGGCGACTTGAATGCGTATTCGGACATACGATGACTTGCGGTGGCCAGCCGATGAACAAGTCAGCGCTTTATCCTTCCCAGTCAAGTCTGGTACCAATTCACCGACCCCGGAGGGATGAAAGTCTTGGTTGGCCTGGGAGGGAAATCCTAACCAGGAACCAGGTATCGGGTGTACGCGACAGCCGGCACCTCCTCCGACTGCGCTCGACGCGCCCAACAAAAAACTAGATAATTCTCTAACAAATAACACGGGTTTGTAGGACAGAAAACGTACTTTGTAATAACGTGGTAGTAGAAGAGATTGCGCCATGCACTCATCTAGCTTGTTGCGACTTTTATTTGTTTGATAGCAGGAATTTTGCTTGCGTGGAGTTACACACCTGTGGTACTGCAAAAACACTTGTAGAAAACACACATACCTTCACTTCGTTGTTTCGTGATAACAGCATCTACACTGTCAATCAAATGAACATCGCGGCGAGTAAGGCGAGTACACGGCGCAACCTCTAACCATAGCATGCTAGAAAATTGCCGCCTTTCTGTACCCTGAAATGAGTTGTCAAATTTTTTTCTCGAAAAATGAAATTTTCATGACATTTCAAACGGTGCTTTCACTTATTGGGGCAGATGAACTTAAAAAATTCCAAAAAAATTATACCACATTTTTCTTAAATAATAAATTATTGCAGCCTTCTTGTAGAGTCTTTAGTTTAATCTGAAAGACGTTCATTTTTGGTGTGGATGATGTTCAGTTTGATTTCAAGAGCGTCCAGCTTGGTTTGAAGAGCGTCCAAATCGGTTTGGAAAGTGCTCATTGTGGTTTGAGAATTGCCTGGATTCAGCTCGAAAAGTGTCTATTTTGATTTAAAAAGTGGCCAGTTTGACGTGAAAATGGTGTGTGTAGAACAAGATGACCGAAATCCCCTATCCCTTATGATGAGACTGCGCCATGCACTCGTTTTTTTTAGTTTCGTAATGTTTACCTGGTTGTTAGCGCAAATTTTCTTCCATTTTTGGTCTTCGATGAAGAACCGAGCTAGGTTTTGCGCTTGGCTTAGCATGAGTTTCTTTTTTTCAGTAGCATTTTTTATTTTGTACAGATTTCTTTTAGAAGTCTGTGTCAGAACTAGGTAGTGCTTAGAGACGAACCTAAAAGCTGTTTAGCCGTGCTATTTTCCGATTAGAAGGAGGGTTTCTTCACTGAAACAACGTCCGAGATCTTGTGACAATTGGGAGTCACGAACTGCATTACGATTGGTCAATCAGTCCACTATCACGCGCCGCGTGCTGGTGGCGAAGGCACGATAATGACGTTGAAGATACGCCATCAGAAGATATTCTCTTGCCATCGCCCTTGATGGTGGATCAGCGAATGAATGACCAGTCGTAATACAGTTCTCAAGAGCTTGGACGTTGTTTTAGGTTCGAAACTCCCTTCATAATCGAGAAATGGCATGGCTAAGCAGCTTTTAGGCTCCATCTCAAAGCACTTTGTGGTTTTGGCACGGGTTTCTAAACAAATCTGTGTAAAATTACGAGTGCTGCCGAAAAAATGAACCCAAGCAAAGCCAAGCGCAAAATCTAGTTCAGTTCTTCATCAAAAATCTTCAAAAATAGAGGGCTATTTGCGCCGTCAACTAGGTAAGCATTGCGAAAGCCTGAACGAATGCATAACGCAATCTCATCATTAGATTAAAGACACTAGAAGGTTTCGGCCATCTTGTTCTTGTGAAGGAGCTTTGAGTTTTGCAGTAGCTGGATATTCTGGAGATTTAACAAAGACACTCCGCATTGTCCGCTGCCGGCGGCTTTTTGTCCATATTCGGCTGTCGGCCCAACTCATATTGAAGCGTTTTTGATGGCGCCGTTGCAGCAGCGGCTGCAGCAGCAGTGCGTAGGCAGGGTTTGTTGTTCTGCAGCTGGCTGTCGTCGTATAGGATGTTTAATTCATTTGTTGGTGCTTGGTATCAGAGGTTCTGCCCACGTTTGCTCCGTCTCTCTGCTCGTCGTAGCTCATCCCATGTCAGTGGCTGTATGTTCTGCAATGGTCTTCTTCCATAGCTATCGATTTATCGAGTTCAGTATCGACGAGCTGCAGCTCATTGACGTCTGCATTGTGCATTCTAAGGAAATTTGTAGTGTAGACTTTTCGATTCTGGCCATTTACACGCTCTTGCCCCACGAGGCCCACGCAGAGCGGTTGTCGGGTGAGTTTACTAGTTTACTGGCTTGGGGTTCGCCCGAGTAATTGGTAATAACCACTACTGTATACGTGACTACCGGCAAACATATTCACGCCACTCCCATCTCAAAGGATCAGTTACCTGCAAAAATCGATTAAATCGGTCGATAATGACCACTCGATCAATATAACTTTACTTGACGCTTCCAATGGTCTATCATCAGCAGATCGATGGTGGCAATTAATATGTGAATCAGTTGTTGCTAAACTCTGCCGGTCAGACAGACGGACAGATGCTAGCTATTTGGTATAGAGTAGGATACCGTCAATCCCTGAACTGTCGGATGCACTGGCGGACGCACGGACGGGTTAACGTCTTTGTGTGTTGGTTGGGTAGTATTCATTCATGCGCGGTCGAATGCACTGATGGACTGACAGACGAGTTCTTACCTTTCTGTACTGCTTTAGCGATTGCTTTCGCTTACTTTTGTATACTATTAGGTTGTCCCATAAGTCCTTGCAATTTTTTTTCAACGATTCACTGCAGATTTCGCCGGAAGTCTCTTGCATAGCGCTGCATAGCTTTCGAAAGAGAATGATTTGCTCTATCAGAACATGTATTGCATTTCCTTTTTCATCATGTATTTTGTCAATTTTTAGGTCGTTGAAGTGAAAAAGTGAAAAAGTAGCCATTTGCGCACTTGTTCTCTCCGCGTCGGTTTGTAATTTTTTGCGCAGTTTTTATAGCGTTTGAAAGACAATGTTCTGTGCTACAAGAATGTGTGTTAGTGCTGTTCGCTCATTTGTCCTTTATTGATTTTTTGGTCATCAAATTGGGACGTCCGAAGGAGGAGGGTTATTTTTGCCGACAGCTCCTGCTCTGTGGTTGGAATTTTGGGTTGGTGTTATATGTCGTTCGAAAGAGAATGTCTTGTTCTATAAGAATATGTGTCGCGTTTATTGATTTCTATTGAAGATCAACAAAATGCCAAAAAGAGAAAAATCGTCTTCACCAACAACTCCTTCTCCTTCTTCAGTTGTTGATATTCTACAGAAATCAGCTTAAGCTAATAAACGCGACACAAACTCTTACTGAGCAAGACATCCTCTTTCAAACAACATATAACACCAACCCAAAAGGTCCAACCACAGGAGCTGTCGACAAAAATAACCATCCTCCTTCGGACGTCCCAATTTGATGGCCTAAAAATCAATAGAGGACGAATGAGCAAATAGCACTAACACATATTCTTGTAGTACAGAACATTGCCTTTCAAATGCTGTAAGAAACTGCGCAAAAAATTTCAAACCTAAGCGGAGAGAACAAGTGCGCAAATGGCTACTTTTTCACTTTTCACTTCTACTACCTAAAAATTGACAAAATTCATGACGAAAAAAGAATACAATACATGTTCTGATAGAGTAAATCATTTTCTTTCGAAAGCTATGCAGCGCTATGCAAGAGACTGCCGGCGAAATCTGCAGTGAATCGTTGAAAAAAACTGCAAGGATTATGAGGCAACCTATTACTTTCACGACAAACTGAACATTTTTCAAATCAAATTAGATTAGACACTCTTCTAAGGCCTATGGTATACTCCCGCGTCGCTCCAGCGATGGGCGCGGGGCAACTGTCAACGGCGCGCCTTCGCTGCAGTGGCGGACGGCGCAGTGGGGCGCGGTTGTCAGTTGACACGCCATCGCTCCCGCGATGCGTCGCAGAGGGGTGTTATAGCTCTGCGTCGCGGGAGTGAAACATACTCCCGTGCGACGGGCTGCGATGGTCGCGGAGGGGGGAGCGCTTGTCATGCCCTATTCTATGCACTTCCACTCACTTATTTCGACACTTCCTTGGTTTGTGACCATACCACAGCAATTTCAACACACGTCTGGTGATGTTTGGTGGTCATGTGATGTCTCTGTTGTTCTCCTCGTAGGGTCCTCGTCGTGGCTAGAGTCATTTTGGGTTTTTTCGACGTCTTGAACGGCTGCTTTTCGGATGAGATGTTTTTCTAGGCCGTTTTCCCCCTCTTTTGTGCCGATTCTCGCATTTTTTTTTGCCTGTGAACCTCCTCGACGGCACAGAAATCCACATTTCTGTGCCAGACAAGTCACAGGGAGGTTCTGCTGACATGTCCGGCACAGAAATGGGCCAAATGAACGGCTGCTTTTCGGATGAGATGTTTTTCTAGGCCGTTTTCCCCCTCTTTTGTGCCGATTTTTTTTGATTTCCTAAGCCTAAGCCTCTCGTGTCGTGTCGAGCACAGAAACGTGGGTTTGTGGATTGCATGAGGAACAAAAGAAATGCATGAGTCGACACAGGCATGAGGGAAACCCCCTTGTAAAACACGACATTCACGAAATACCATTGAAAGCAACAACCCTACGACGGCATACGGATCAGAAGGCGATAAAGCGGGAAAAACGCGAAATCACGAACGAAAAGGCTGAGAAAACAAGGAATCCGGGAAAAAAATGCACTGAATCAGCTGACTCGCTAAAATTCTGCAAAAGTCTCCGTCTGCACAACTGCGTGAACTATGTCAGCCTCAGCGACGGCGACGGCTCGCGACGCGCATCGCGAGCCATCGCGTCGCTGTGCACTCCCGCGTCGCGGCAGCGGACGGGAGTATACCATAGGCCTAAGCAAGCTTGACGCTTTTGAAGTCAGACTCAACATCATGCATTGCAAAACGAGCGTCTTCCAGATTAAACTAGTCTCCAGCACGGTTAGAATAATTTTTCGTTCAAGGAGAATTGATTTAATTTTTTTATTTTTTTTAAAATTCGCCTCTACTAACAGTAAGTGAACACGTTGTTTGAAATTCCATAAGATTTTATTTTTCAAGGTTAAATAATATCTAAATAACTAAAATTTCCCCGTTTTTTTTTTGAGCGCACTTAAGGTGCAGTTATAAACAAATAAACAAATTATTTGATGGGGACTTTTTAAAAGTGGACGAGGGATTTCTACGTCTCTTTTTCTTTTTCTTCTTTTTCTTCTTCTTCTTTTCTTCTTCTCCTTCTTCCCAGCTTGTTCGCGTTTTCGGTCTTCACTGGTAGTCAGTAGCCTTTTAGCCTGTTAGGGATCTCATTCTGATGCTGAAGCACTGAAGAACGACATTAGATTCCTTGGCCAGCTGCAATTTGATCCTTGCAAACGGGGGAAGTGGAAATGTCGGGACAATCAAGGCCATCGAAATGTTGCAGGATTTCTTTCAGCGTTTGGACATCCTTAAACTATCTGGCTAATGCAGCTCGCAGCAGCGAAGCACTGCGGTCGAACAGTGTTTATTTCCCGATTGATGTTCAGTCTGCCTGAATTTCAGCTGGGCAACGTTTTAGCATGTCCCAAAGATTCTACCTATTCTATTGTTCGTGATATTGGGCTTATTATACTTTTCTTGAAGAGCAGTAAAGCGAAAATGGCACTAGTCGTTGTTACAAAGGCGTTTTGTTGCGATCAAAACTCTAGCGCCAGGCAGGACTCGAACCCGCTCCTCCTGCTGACTGGGCTGGAATGCTGTACGCCATTATACTACCGGCGCTGCTTGATAGAACACAACGTCAACACCTCGTGGGACTCCCCCGTACATCGGGATGACGAGATGTGGATGTTGCGTTCGATCAGCGCCGGTGGTATAACGGCGTAGAGCATTCCCGCGCCGTCAGCAGGAGGAGTGGGTTCGAGTCCCGCCTGTCGCTAGAGTTTTGATCGCAACAAAATATCGCTGCTATAGCCTACATCCTCGGTATCAGCCACTTGAGGCTGGCTTAAAGAAACTGAATTGAATCGGTACTAGTCGTTAATGTGGCCTGCATGGAAGGCGAGCACGCATCAGACCAATCAAGCCGCTTCGAACAAGCATGCCACCCAAGCTGAAGTGTTTAGTGCTGCGATTGGTTGGCACGTTCTAGCTTTCTCAAGTTGGCCCCTATGACTAGTACCAGACGCATTCAAAGCTTCCCCACGAACTATGTAGACGTTGTAGAGTACCTCGAGTATCTTATGAATGGAATGAGGGTGAGATGCGCCATACACTTTTCCATTGTGTTACTGCATTTACTTGATTGGTAGTGTAAACTCTTTTTGCATCAAGTTTCACTGCTGGGAAAGTGCACAGATTTTTGCGCTTGATCTCAAATGAACATTCGTTTCGAGTAGCAAATTTGATAATGTAAAATTGTACGCAGAACTGAGATTAATTGCTACTAGTCGTTATTGTGGCCTGCATGGGTATGGTGTCGAATAGCGTCAGCCAATCAAAGCACTCACCGAACACTCCTACAATCCATCAGGCCATCGATTATACGCATTCGTCCATCTGGAGCCCATTCGATGCTGGCTGATTGATCTAGTTCGTTCCTCCCTTTCCTCTGCCATTCTCTTCCATGTAGGCCACATTAACGACCAGTACCATTTCGTGTTTGGAACACGCTCCAAAATTCTCACAATAGCAAGCTATGGATTACTCCACGAGCGGCAAAAAATTGCGCCTACAGTACAAGCTGTCGGCGAAATAACAACGGGGTTCGAAGGCACGACTTGTCAAAAGCATAGACAATTAAAGGCGGATCTATTTAATATTTTTTACACAAAAATTCAGTGTGTGCGATGTGGTTATCCATTTTTAGGTTTATTGTCGCGAGGTTTATGTAATTGGTAGGAATGGTGTGATCTTCATAATTTTGGCTACCTAGTTACCTACGAAAATAACACTAAAGGAAGGGCTTCGGTTTTTTTTTTCAAAGCACTTCCTTTGGCAGTTCTTTTAGTAGGTATCCAGGTAGCCAAAACTATTGCTAGAAATAATGGCTTGAAGAGGATGGCCTTACAACCGCACGCTTTTAAATCGTGAGCTATGTAGATGGCATCTATACCGCCAATTGAATAAATTTTGCGACACGTTGGGCAGGAGCATGGCGCGATCTATAACGCAAAAGCTGGCGACATTTTGTTAACTTCCTGCTCTTCAAAGTAAGGTTTACTGTAGCTGGAAGGGAACAATTTTTATGTTCATTCAGTTTTGATTCACCGACCAGTTGAGTGCCCGTTGTGGAACGTAACGTCTTCGGCGGCCATCATATTCACGTAATTCCCACACCTAACCTTCGTTCCTGGACAGAATTCTATCAGAGCGCGATTCGATCGGGATCCCACGGAGCTCTCCGAGCTGCCATTAATTTTGTGCGGAGGAACGAGCAGATGGACGGACCGGAGGATTAAATCTTTGGTGCCATGTTCATGTTACGTGAGGACCCTTTGAACCGCTGTTGGGTTAGAACGGTATTTGACGCTCCGCATCTTTCTAGAATTGAACGATAAACGAAGCTAAGCATCTTCTCCTCTGAGGGCGTAGTGGCGCAGTCGGAGGAGGCGCTGACTGATGCGTGCACTTTGATTCAAGGTTTTTGGTTCGGGTTTCCCGCCCAGGCCAACCAAGGCCTCCAACCATCCGCGATTGGTGAATTGGCCAAATACAGATTCAAGTCACCTTCGCGATATCGGGAGGTGAAGTGGAATGCGTGGCGCATACCAGAAAGCGATTGATTCACGCTCTGTCCTTAGTCGAGCTCTGAGGATTGCGCCGCGACATGTATTCTACCTCACCACCAGATATCGCGTAGGTAACTTGAATCTGTACTTGGCCAAATCGCCAACCCCGGAGGGATGGAAGGCTTGGTTGGTTTGGGTGGGAAATCCCCAGCGAGAAACCTGGAATTGGGTGCACGCAGTCGCCACCACCTCCGACCGTGCCACCACGAGCTCAGAAGAGGGCTGATTAGCTTCGTTTATTGTCCAACTCTAGAAGGATGCGGAATTGCTGTACAGAGGCGGTGTGTAGTGGCTGAACTTCAAACGGCCCTCGCTCACATTTCGCTGAACGATCGCGAGGCTCTGAATGCGTGCCGGTGTGTCATGTGAAACGGCATTTCATACCGAGAAAACGAAGAACGCGGAAAACACGACGAGGCGCTCGTCAAGCCATGAAGAAGTCGCGGTGAACATGTGACGCCGCCCGCGGACTGCCGATGGGTCCACATGGATCTTCACAGATTGATCGCGGCCCTTGTTGTTGCACAAGAACGAACAGCTCTCGACGGAAGCGTCGAGGTGTCGCGAGCGCTGTATAACACTGCCCCGCCCATTCTGGGGCCGGATTCATCAAGCAATGGGTATAGGTAGAGATCAATGGATCAAGGGTAAGGTACAACTACGCCTCTCGCGAGAACAGCTGATCTCACTGGAGCGCCATTTTGTCAATGGGCGCGAACAAGGCAGCAGGTATACGGATGTGCCCAAGACGATCAGAGGGTTTTCTCTACCCACTGATATACCCACGAGTTTGCGGGTAAGGTTTATCATGAATCGTGGGTATGTCCTTCCCCTATACCCAGCATACCGGTGGGTATGCGCGTTGATGAATCTGGCCGCTGGTCGCGCAGCGATACGTGGGGAGAACGTCATCTATGTATCTCTGTTTTCGTGGCGATTTCGCGAATATTTCACGTCGAATGGGACACTTTTCAATTCAAATTGGGCACTGTTATGTTAGCCCAAGACTTTCCAAATCAAAGCGAACTCTTCCAAAAATCGAAATGAGCTCGTAAATTAAACTAGGGACTCTCCAAAAAGGTAAAAATAATTTTTTGTTCAAAAAAAATGTTACATATGATTTATGTTTTAATTCATCTACCCGATCACATTGTTTGAAATTTTATAAAATTTTTATTTTTGCGAAAAATAATGCTTCAAAGCTTGTTTTAAACAGCAAGGACGCAGGAATTTTATACTGCGAAAAAGAGATTGCGCCATGCCCTCGTCCAAGATGTTACGCGAGATGCATAACGTGACCGGGACACCTTATTTGGCAACTTTTTGAGCTTCCGTGCTCAATGGCTACATAAAGTATGCAGATGCATATATAATCCATTTTCACGTCGAATTGGACACTTTTGAAATCAAATTGGGCACTTTTCAAACCAAAGTGGTCACTTTTCACGTTAAATTGGGCACTCTTCTAAGCCCGCCTAAGGCCCCGTTTATACTTCGTCGCCGAGCGACGCAACGCCACATGTGATGGCGATATTGATTGAGCGACGCGATCGATCAATTTGGCCACTTTACATACCGTCGCGTCGCTCGGCGTCGGTAGTATAAACGGGGCCTAAGGCTTTTGAAGCCAAAGAGAACCTTTCCGAATTGAAACAACCTTCGTACAGATTGAACTACAGACTCAATTGATGACTAGAAATTTTTTTGCTCGAGGAAACCATAGAATAACTTTTTTTGAATTTTTTTACTTTAGCTGCCCGAACGAGTGTAATAATTTTATTAAATTTCTAACTTTGGAAAAATAACAATAACAATAACAAATTGAATGTTGTTTTAAAGCGCAGCAAAGCCGTAGCCATATAGTGCACTAAAAGGCCAAATTGCGCCACGCACTCGAAAAGCTCGTCGCGATTTTTATTTGATTGATAGTGTAAATGCTGTTTACATAGAAAAACGAGGTATATACGCTTTCAACAGTTGTACTTGTTGCAATGTCCACAGTTTTTTCTTTGTACGAGGAAAATTTCAGTACGATTCCTTTAAACTTTTAATTCACTTGCCCAATAAGTGAACACTTTAGTTGAAATTTCATAAAGTTCTTTTTTTGTGGAGAAATAAAGTTTTGTAGTTTGTTTTAAAGAACAGAAAGGCAAAAATTTCTAGTGCCAAAAGAGGAGATTGCGCCATGCACTCATCCAAGACGTCGCGATTTTCATTTGATTGATAGTGTAAATGCAACAAGTATGATGTGAGATTAGATTTGGATGTAAACTAGAAAGTTATTTTGTATTGACATTTTGTATTGACATTTATTTTGTATTGTATTGATTCTTGAAGTACATTCTTTAATGTCATAACCACCTTTTTTTGAATAACGTCTTATGTAGTTTTTTATTTAGCTGAAACATGAATTGGAAAAGGAGAATATTGTTTGCGTAGATTTGTATTGTGTATATGTTGGTTATATTTATATGTTTATTCATACATACCTGCCGACACTGCAACAAGTGCAATTGTTAAGAACGCACATACCTCGTTGTTCCATGTAAACAGCACTTACACTATCAATCAAATAAAAATCGCGACGAGCTTTTCGAGCGCATGGCGCAGCCTGATCTTTTAATGCGCTATGGTTGCTGCTTTGCTGCGTTTTAAAACAGAATTTAATTTGTTATTTCTTCTCCAAAAGTAAAAATCTTATAAAATTATTACACTCATTCGGGCAGCTAAAGTAAAAAAGATTCAAAAAAGTTATTCTAAACTTTCCAGAGCAAAAAAAAAATCTCCAAACATTTTATTGAGTCTGTAGTTCAACCTATATGAAGGTTGTTTCAATTCGGATGAGTCCCCTTTGATTTCAAAAGTCTTAGGCGTGCCTAAAGGTGTGTCCCATTTGATTTGAAAAGCGTCCTGTTTAATTTGAATCATTTAGCGCTTTTAAGGCGAATTGTGATCAATGTTAACGTGCTGCTAATGTGACATTCAGAGTTGGGACGAGAAAAATATTACAAAAATTAAAGTTTTCAGATAATTTTCCATTGCATATGGCATTTCGCTAGATCCAAACTTGCGTTTAAAAAATATCTCTTTTGTTACTAAAAAAATTCACTCTTACTTGCCAGCATTGCGATGTTGGATCACACCGGACAATTGGGTCTTATCGAATGGAGGTTCCAGTTAACGAGGGCGTGTATAGACGCTTATCGGCTGGCGCGTGTACGGTCTCGGTTAGCGCGTTCAACCTTCCCAACGCTGCCCACATTCGCGACATGGGCCGAAAATTCTGGTCTTTAAGCTATAGTTTACTGAGTGACTTTTACTGTAAAGGGGAAAAGTCGGCGTTGGTCAATCGTTTTGCAGGATGAACCACGTATTATATTAGGTTGTCCCATAAGTCCCTACCGTTTTTTTCAACGACTCATTGCGGATTTCGCCGGCGGTCTCTTGTATAGCGCTGCAAAGCATTCGAAAAAGAATGATTTGCTCTATCAGAGCCTGTGTTGCATTTCTTTTTCCATCCTTAATTTTGTAAATTTTTACGTCGTTATATTGAAAAGTGGAAAAGTGGCCTTCTGCGCAGTTGTTCTCTCTGCTTATGTTTGAAATTTTTTTGCGCAGTTTTTCATAGCATTACAACGTTCTGTACTACAAGAATACATGTTGGTCCTATTTGCTCACTTGTCCTTTATTAAATTTTAGGCCATCAAATTGGGACGTACGAAGGAGAAGGTTCATTTTTATTGACAGCTCCTGCTCTGTGTTAGGATCTTTTTGCTCGGTGTTATATGTCGGTCGACGGAGAATGTCTTGCTCTATAAGAATTTGTGTCGCGTTTATTGGCTCATGCTGATTTCTGTCGGTATTAACTACCGAACAAGGAGGAGTTGTTGGTGAAGATGATTTCTCTCTTTTTGACATGTTGTTGAAATTCGACAGAAATCAGCATTAGCCAACAAACGCGACACAAATTCTTATTAAGCTAGACATCCTCTTCCGAACGACTTATAACACCGAGCAAAAAGGGCCAACCACAGAGCAGGAGCTGTCGGTAAAAATAAATCTTCTCCTTCGGACGTCCCAATTTGATGGCTTAAAAATCAATAAGGGACAAATGAGAAAATAGGACCAACACGCATTCTTGTAGCACAGAACATTTACTTCCAAATGCTATGAAAAACTGCGCAAAAAATTCCAAATCTAAGCGGAGAGAAGCGACTGCGCAGATGGCAACTTTCCATTTTTCACTTTAACGACCTAAAAATTGACCTAAAGTTTAGGATGAAAAAAGAAATGCAATACATGCTCTGATAGAGCAAATCATTCTCTTTCGAAAGCTGTGTAGCGCTATGCCGGCGAAATCCGCAATGAATCGTTGAAAAAACGGCTGGACTTATGGGGCAACCTAATAGAACATAGAACATTTATTGCGCCAAAATGAGGCACAAAATGAGTTCTGTGAAAGAGTGCAGCGTAAGTTGGCTTTTTTTAAAGTTTGACAAAAGCAGAGCATAGAAATTATTGAGCCAAAAAGTGATTCAAAACCATTTACCACAAAAGATTACAGCTAACGCTGGTTTTTTAAAGATTAGTTAAAGTGACTTTTTCCTTAAGCAGTACGAATTCTAATCGCCTCTACGACATCCCCTAGAACTGAATACGTGGCCCAAAAGGTCATCTCCTTGAAAAGTGTTCGGTTTGAGGTGAAAATGGAACATTGCATTCGAGCTAAGCCGCGTCGAATGTGGGCAGCGTGTCGCTAGGCAGTTATGAGTCAGCAACTGAGGTGTTGTGCTGCGGAGCGGGGAGGATTTTCGGCGGTGCGCAGTTTCCAGCAATCGCGGGCTTCTTTCAGTCGCGAAAAGCTACACGAAGTGAGTTGAGGGAGGCGTTTAGGCAGAAAGTGCACATTTCGTGGAAATATTCAGCTGAATGCGATAATCACTCGGCCGTCATTGGTAAACTGCGCACGCCCTCGTCGCCGGAGGGAAGTCGATGCGGAAACGCGCTGTGCAAATGCGTGTGTCAGCGTCGCCACTCCGGACGTCCAGCTACGTTTCCTTGGTAGGCAAGATGCCTTCAGGTTCTGGTGTACCTCGTTTTCCGATTTCTGGTTGTCTTCTCTACCCCGAACTACAGGGTGTCTCAAAAAATGTATACACTGTTCGAAAGGTGATAACTTTGCTCGCAGTAAAGGTACTGAAGAGGGCGCGTGTAGCGCAGTCGGAGGAGGCGCGACTGTCGCGTGCACCCGATACCAGGTTCCTGGTTCGGATTTCCCGCTCAGGCCAACCAGGCCTTCCATCCCTCCGGGTCGAATGAATTGGTACCAGACTTGTCTGGGAGGGATAAAGCGCTGACTTATTCATCAGCTGACCATTGTATGGCCATGTACGCATTCAAAGCGCCTCCACGACATCCCGTAGAAGTACATAGAATGCGTGGCGCATCCCAAAAGGGATTGAGTAGCCGTCCTTTGTCCTTTTATCCTTTAAAGATACTGAAGATGTTAAAGGCTCATATATGAAAGCTTAAGAATATGAGTAATATATAAGCGATGAGGAATGCGCCATGCACTCATTTGAAATTGTGCATTTTACGCTCGATTGATTGTGTTTCGCTTGAATACTTATAATTTCTTCCCAAAGTGGTCGTATTGGTTGATTTGTGCTTCGTTTAAGGTTTAAAGCTTAAAAGCGCACTACTGCTTGCGAAAAGTGCGGGGTATCCTAAAAAGGTCAGGTACTATTTGAAAGGTTTTAACATCGCTGCTAGTGAAGCTTTTTAAGGTGTTGGAGACTCAAATGAAAGCACGTGGTAGCGAGATTTCTGGAACGTGCACAGAGTCAAGACTGCGCCATGTCCCCGCCTAAAACCTTGCATTTCCGACTCGATTGACTGCGCGTGGTTTGAATGCTTGTAACAGTTTTTATGCTACTTGGTCAGACTAACCTTGTTGTGCTTCTTTAACGTTTTCCGTCCATCGAATCCGTCTTAGAAAATGGGGCTCCTGCTCAAATTGAAATTGTGCAATCAATAAACTTAAATTCAAACATTTAAAGAAGCACAGCACGGGTTAATGTGGCCGAGTAAGATCAAGATTGTAACAAGCATTCAGACCATGCACAATCAAGTCGGAAATGAGAGGTTTCAGGCGGGGGCATGGCGCAATCTTGACTATTTGCACGTTCCAGAAATCTCGCTACCACGTGCTTTCATTTGAGTCTCCAACATCTTCAAAAGCTTCACTAGCAGCGATGTTAAAACCTTTCAAATAGTACCTGCATTTTCTAGGATACCCCGCACTTACCGCAAGCAGTAGTGCGCTTTTAAGCTTTAAACCTTAAACGAAGTACAAATCAACCAATACGGTCACTTTGAGAAGAAATTATGAGTATTCAAGCGAAACACAATCAATCGAGCGTAAAATGCACAATTTCAAACGAGTGCAATGCGCATTCCTCGCCGCTTATATTTTACTCGTATTCTTAAGCTTTCATATGAGCCCTTAACGTCTTCAGTGCCTTTACTGCGAGGAAAGTTACCACCTTTCAAACAGTGTATACATTTTTTAAGGCACTGTATAGGCTGATTGTTGTGCGATCAGTTCGAGCGGGTTCTTGGCGGTCTTCAAATAAAAATCACATTAAAGCATCTTCGCAACGGTTCCCAGGTGCGACCATCGGTGAATCTCGGCATCGGTGTTTTTGTTGTTCGTTGAGGTTAATCTAGCCGCACGAGATTGATAAATCCTTTAATTGGCCGACATTTCGGCAAAATCGCCGTCTTCAAGGGCCTAAATGAGACAGACCATTCACAAAGTTGAACGACCAAATCCCTCGGCAAAGTCTCGCAGGAAAGCCGACGAAGTACTACTCAGTAGACAATCTTAATGACGGTTTCTTGCATTCGATTTCTCCTGTCTGCTGAGTAGTATTTCGTTGGCTTCCCTGTAAGACTTTCTAAAGGAATTTGGTCGTTCAACTTTGTGAATGTTCTGTCTCATTTAGTCCCTTGAAGACGGCGATTTTGCCTAAACTTCGACCAATTAGAGGATTTACCAATCCCATGTGGCTAAATCAACCTCAACAAAGGATAAAGGGCGGCGTTGCTCAATCCCTTTTGGGATGCGCCACGCATTCTACTTCTACGGGATGTCGTGGAGGCGACGTGAATGCGTTTTTGGCCATACAATGACTTGCGGTGGCCAGCCGATGAACAAGTCAGCGTTTTATCCTTCACAGACACGTCTTGCACCAATTCCCCGACCCCGGAGGGATGGAAGGCTTGGTAGGCCTGGACGAGAAATCCGAAGCAGGAACCTGGTATCGGGTGCACGCGACAGCCGGCGCCTCCTCCGACTGCGCTACACGCGGCAATAACCTCAACAAACGACTTCAAAACAGCGCTACTAGAGGGTTTCTTGCCATTCGCGCGGCGTTTTCTCTCGACATTCTAAAGCGTGCGATGTCTAGCTGCAGTCGTCGTGCTTTGTACGGGAGGGCTTTTTGGCTTTGCGGACGCGACAGCAGTCTGCCGACGACGTTTATCATCTGCTTGCGTATTAACCGAGAATATCGTCACTGTTCGATCAAAGAATGCTATTCTGAAAGCCTAAGCTGTGGAATTACGCAAGGTCGACGTCGGAGAAGATGATCTCCTGATGGTGATACACCGACGTGGAAACGCAAAAAAAAAATACACGGATTGAACTGCACGGGGTTGTAGATGGTTTTTGGCCTACTGTGAATTTCAGAGGAATAGGTGGTCTACAGAGATTCTTTCGACTGATTATGTCACGGAGAGTAGGCTGCTGCCGGAGGGACGGCTTTCGCTCCTGGTTTTGATCCCACCAATGCCAACTAAAGACCAACACGTGTCTCGTTCATCGGCTGGCCATTCGATTTCTATGCCAGAATACGCACTCAAATCCTCTCCACGATGTTCCATAGAAGTAGAATGCGTGGCGCACTCCGCAAAAGGCACTGATTAACGACGACCTTTATCCATTATCCTAATGTGGTTATTACCTTGCTACTCTCTCAACCTGCCGCTCTACGCCTCCGCCTTTATCAGCAGATTTTATGTGTTCTTAGAAGAGAGAGATTGGGGAGAATCACAGCCCAAGTATGCCGGAAACACTGCTGGCGATTAAGCAGCACTCACCGGTGACGCGGAAGTTTTGCACTTCCTAAAAAAGAACCGCCGCGATCAGTCGAAGGTCGCTTAGTAAAATCACAACAAAAAATCTCCAGCAAGGAGACCATATTCATTGGTACTACTGTGCTTTCACGACTCCAGAAGTCGAGAAAATTTCTTCCACATCCCGTCCATGGTGGTTACATATGTATTTAAGATGCAGATTATAAGTGTGATTTCCGCCAGTTAAAATTTCGGCCGATTACAGTGGCTTACGTCAAGTGTGGGAGTAAAGATGGTGATCATAATCATTGATTTCCTCCAAATTTCGCAGACATTTGTCCTTGATATTGATCCTGATGGCGTGTGTAGCGCAGTAGGAAGAGGCGCCGACTGTCGCCTGCACCCGACATACCAGGTTCCTGGTTCGGATCTCCCGCCCAGGCCAGCCAAGCCTTCCATCCCTCCGGGGTTGGTGAATTAGTAGCAGACTTGTCTGGGAAGGATAAAGCGCTGACTTGTTCATCGGCTAGCCAGCGCAAGTCATTGTATGGCCAAGTACGCATTCAAATCGCCTCTACGACATCCCGTAGAAGTAGAATGCGTGGCGCATCCCAAAGGGATTGAATAACGCTGTCCTTTATCCTTTTATCCTTTATTGATCCTGGCCCCACCACCCTAAGGCCTGAGTTATACTCCCGCGGGAGCATCCGCGGAAGGGCGGGAATCGCGCCGAGATCCCTCACCTGGCCAATCGCCGCGCCCCGCCACGCCCGCCATCCGCGATGCACCCTTAGTCCGCGGACGTCCCGCGGATGCTCCCGCGGGAGTATAATACAGGCCTAAGGGTGCGTTTAGTGTGCACGCAACGCGCGACGCGGTGTCATGATGGGCGCCTGTATCGATTGACCTCGTCGCACAATCGATATTTGAGTTCGTCATTGCATCGCGTCGCGCGTCGCGTGCACACTAAACGCTCCCCTACTCAACATTCCTAAAGGAACCTACCGTAATCAAGCGAACTTTCAAGGACGGATCTTTTGTAAATAACGACCGCGACTTAAATAACCTCTCTAAGGGGTTGTTCATACTTCGCGACGGGAGCGACGAGAACGATTTGTTGACCGGGCAAACGATTTTTATCGATTTTTGCCGAGCGATCGCTCCCCTGGCCGAATATCGATCATTCGCTCTCGTCGCCGCTCCCGTCGCGAAGTATGAACAGATCCTAAGCAAGTTGTGAGCGAAATTGATGATGCCTTTACTCACATCCCTACCACAATCCATTGTAGTCGACCGAGATTTTTGGTAAGCTGAGATCATATTCACATTCCGACTCCAAATAACCACTCTGGACGAAACATGGGCGAATTTTTTCGACCTCTCCGGAGTCGTGGTAAAAGTGGAGTAGTAGAGTCAGTCCGGTCTCATTTCTAGCGACCTTTTTCGTTGCGATTTTACATAGAGGGCTTTGTTTGATTGTGGCGGTCTCTTAATGAGTTCAAAGATCCTGCCGGGGAGTCGAACCTAACCAGATGCGACTCCGACTTATTCTCTACGTGTTTTCAAACTGAAAATGCTACTATACAGTATTTTTGCTTAGTTTTGAGCAGGAGGTAGGAAGTAAAGTAGGCAGCGATCTGGAGTTTGATGTGCGTCATCGCAAATCGTTCGCGCGTTTCCTGAACCGCATCTGTGTTTGCCTCTTCTCCCGTCATGAGCTACATAATCGGCAGAAGGCGCCGTTGCCGCCTGCGTGTTTTAGATTTCCTCGGCCGATCCTTACGATTAGTCATGTGGTCTCGATCAGAGCTCGAGCTTATCACGTCGAAGACCTCCTCAGCCAGCTTTCACGTGTGCGTACTGCGTCTTATCCGGTCGATCCCCTCAAGCGCTGCCTCCTCGTGCCACCCATTCCTTTCGTACCACCCACCGCAGTGGTAGACGAGCTTCTGATCGCAACCTAGGACCGGATTCATCAACGACTTACAGCAATTTAACGGCGGAAGTACAGCCGAAATCCCTGATAGCGCGGCTTATCAAGCGATATGGTGAAAGATTTCGCCGCGCTATCAGGGATTTCGGAAATATTTTCTCTGTCAAATTACTGTAAGTCGTTGACGAATTCGGCCCCTGGTCCTATTTGAGGGGTTTTTTAAAGGTTTCATTTCTTTTATTTCCATTTCGAACGTAATCTCAGTGTACCTGTGCTCCCTGTGATGATCGAGCCGCTCGAGAGGGACACAACAGTAGGCGTCCTTGTCGCGTGCCAAGGTGTTCCAATGGATCCGCCTCTCTCAAGATACGCAAAGAACGTCATATCGTTCGAAAGCCTAGCAACGCGTTGGTGCTCGTCCTCGTCTTTTTTGACATCCAGTCGGGATGGCGTAGCGCATTACGTAAGCGGCCCACCTAATTTTCGACGACTTGCCTAATGCAACAGCGCCTCTGATCTTCGAACTTGAACCCACCGAGCATCGTCTTCTCAATTTCTCGCTGTGCGACCCCGATCCCATGCTCATCCTGTTTTCGTAGACTCCAGGGGCCTGATTCATCAACGACTTACAGCAATCTAACGGTAAAAATACTGCCGAAATTCCTGATGGCGTGGTTTTTCAGTGAGACGTTTCACCATATCGCTTGTTGATAAGCCGTGCTATCAGGGATTTCGGCAGTATTTTCACCATTAGATTGCTGTAGGTCGTTGATGAATCTGGTCCCAGATCTGACAAGGGAAGGATACTAGATGACCATGAGACTTTGAGATGTGACGTACATCACTGGATGCGGCTTCGAACGCTGATTCCATCTATATGTTCCGCTTCTGCTGTGCGCATCTGTGAATGGAGTTATGGACCATTTTCATAGCAGGCTCCTTTGCCCTCTAGGTCCACGCAGAGCGGGCCAATCGCAAGAGAGCCGGCTCAAGTAGGGTTGAAACTGCGCTGCCGGCCGAGCAGTGGTGGCGCAGGGGGTAGAGGGGCGGCTTGATGAAACGGGGTGGTTTATGGTTCGAGTTCCTTGTGTTGCAGGGTTTTTGCACTTCCTAAAAAACATCTGCCACCAGCAACCAAAGCTCTCTATGTCAAATTGCAACGGAAAAGTTCACCAGAATGAGCTTGTCTTCATACTGACCACTTCATACTGGCACGAAGATACAATTTATTATAAATGGTTGCTAAAAACATGGTGAGAAGACAAACAATGCGTTACATGATTTACACTCAATTTTCTGCTCCAAGATTCAGAACTTTTCTCACGTATCCAAGGTACGCTGCAGGATACCTGCACAGTCACCCTGGGACATTTGATACACAAATTCAATGCTGTTTCCCTACTGAAATCGTACAGCACTGCTCTTACAGCGGCAGCACCGATGTGTTTTTTATCCGCAACTGTGAAATAACACTACGAAATGTTCAAAACATAACAGCTGTTGGCAGTGACTGCAGCGGATAAAAAACACATCGGTGCTGCCGCTGTAAGAGCAGTGCTGTACGATGTCAGTAGGGAAACAGTATTGAATTTGTGTATCAAACGTCCCAGGGTGACTGTGCAGGTATCCTGCATCGTACCTTGGATACGTGAGAAAAGTTCTGAATCTTGGAGCAGAAAATTGAGTGTAAATCATGTAACGCATTGTTTGTCTTCTCACCATGTTTTTAGCAACCATTCATGATAAATTGTATCTTCGTGCCAGTATGAAGTTGTCAGTATGAATACAAGCCCTTTCTGGTGGCTGTTTTCGTTGTAATTTCACATAGAGAGCTTTGGATGAAGGTGGCAGATCTTTTTTAGGAAGTGCAAAAATCCTGCACCACAGAGGACTCGAACCATAAACCATCCCGTCTCACCATGCCGCCCTCTACCCTCTGCGCCACCACTGATCGACCATACTTGAGCTCGCTTTGTTGTGATTGGCCCGCTCTGCGTGGACCTAGAGGGCAAAGGAGCCTGCTATGAAAATGGTCCATAACTCCGTTCACAGATGCGCACAGCAGAAACGGAACACATATTTGGAATCAGCGTTCGAAGCCGCATCCAGTGATACACGTCTCATCTCAAAGTCCCATGGTCACCTAGTATCCTTCCCTTGTGAGCTTACGTCAGCGCTGGAAGAACTTGGTGTCGAATAGGAGGACACCAGTTGTGCTTTTGAGAAATTTCATCGAACGAGTGGGCGAATGGTTTAATTCGCACATCAATTTTCTCGAATCATCGAAAATCGAATATGCCCTATTCTTCGTTTATTCCCGTTTATTTGATTATCCGCATAATCGAATAATTTATTCGAATCAGGTTCTATGCTTGGAAATTTGAAGTTTATTCGATAAATTCAATTCGGATGAAATTATTCGATTCTCGAATAATATACGAAAATGACCCCTTTCGATGTCCGAATTCGAATGAGTATTTGAGAAGCCAGAAGGCTCGAGTCGCTCGAGCATAACCAGGGGGCACCGAGCCGGGCATTTTGCACTTCCTCGACGCTTTTGAAAGCTCCCCAAGCCGCTCGTTTCCACCTGCCCAGCTCCAGTGGTAGGTCATTGGCCATGTTGGCTTCGCTACCCAGATGCACGTAGATGGAGCATTCGGAGATGTTCGTGCCGTTGAGCGGCATCAGAAACTCGTCCGTGCCTCATGAACATCGTTTTCGTCAGGTTCTGCTGCACTGCAACATTCCTACATACAATCCAGTATCTATCGCTTGCGCCACCTAATCGATGGGTGGGTTCCATAACGTCGCACTGCCCGGCAACCGAACTATAATTCCAGCTTTATAGCCTATTACTAACAAGGAGAGCCTCCAAAGTGGCCGCGAGCTTACATGATGAAGGATCCCGTGTGGGGAGTCCAAAACCATAGTTACTTTCTTCGGACTTCTTTTCCGTGATCGAAAAACGGCGTGTGAAGACGTGAGCGCGAAGTTCATGGCGCCCCGCTGTCACCCAGCCCGATGTGGTCGGTTGGCGTAGTGGTAGTGTTGTAGCTTCACAGGTGCATGGTCATGGGTTCGATTCCCCCTCACACCAATGTTTTTGCATTTTGCGATTTATCGTCAGTGGGAACCCTTGTCCCCATTTCCAACACATTTTTGAACAAAAACACGGCAACAAATGTCGTTTAGGTTTCACGTTTATGGTCGTGGGTTCGATTCCCGCTTATACTGGTGTTTTTGCATTTTCTTTGTGCGTGGGAGTTGTTTGGGGTGCTGATCACGAATCTGGCATCGGTTTTTTACTCGCTTGACCTGGAAGTCAAAAATTTTCACCTGTGTACTTTCTAAGAGGCCGATGAACGTAAACGACATTCGTTGCCGTGTTTTTTGTTCAAAAATGTGTTGGAAATAGGTATAAAGGCCCCACTGACGATAGATCGCAAGATGCAAAAACACCAGTATAAGGGGGAATCGAACCCACGACCATGTTCCTGTGAAGGCACGGCACTACCACTACACCAACCGACCACATCGGGGTGAGTGGCAGCAGGGCGCCATGAAATTCGCGCTCACGCGTCCACACGCTTTTTTTCGACCACAGAAGAGCATTCCGAACAAAGTAGCTATGGTTTTGGACTTCCCACACGGGACCCTACATCCTGTACAAATTGCTTCGAGAAAGCTCACTGCTAGTTTGGAGGCTCTCCTTGTAAGAGCAAGGAAGCAAAAACTATTAGGTTGGTGCATAAGTTCTCGGACATTTGGGGCATGAAATATTTGCTACCACAACAAACGAACAACAATATCAAATCATTTGAAGTAACCACCCTTTACATCAATTGTCTTTCGCCAACGTGCTGGTAAGTCATGGATGCCTTTTCTCCAAAACGTGGCCGGTTGTGATTCGAAAAATGTGAGCAGTGCCTCCTTGACATCCTCTCGGTCCCTGAATTGCTGGCCGTCCAAATAGCGTTGAAGGCTCGAAATCAAACGATAATCAGAAGGAGCGAGATCTGGTGAGTAAGGTGGATGTGGAAGAACGGTCCATCCGTAGTCCGCCAACTCAGCCGCCGTCGCTCTAGCAATATGCGGTCTAGCGTTGTCGTGTTGAAAATGCACCTTCACTTGTTCTCCTCGTGTGGTTTGAAGGTGGGCCCTCAACTTCCTCAGTTGGTTGACGTAAACCTCTGCCGCCTCTGTTATCTCTTCGTCCAGCAGCTCCCAGTATTCTACGCCAAGGATGCTCCACCAAATGCATAGCATCACCTTTTTCACGTGAAGGTCGGGTTTCGGAACGTCCTCTGCCTCTCCAGTTGCGTCAACCCAATGTGCACGCCGGAGATAGTTAGAGTAGAGTATCCACTTCTCATCCCCGGTGACAAGGTTGTCCAGCCATCCGTGGGTACGTCTGATGGTAAGAAGAGACAGAGCGACATCGGCTCTGCGATCCATGCCATGTTGTGTCAAGTCGTGAGGTGCCAGCGACCCAACTTTTGCACCTTGCCAATCGACTTCAATCCTCGAACGACTGTTGAGTGACTAACACCAAGAGTGCTTGATAGTTCGCGAGTGGTTTGGTATGGGTCCGCTTCCACTCTACTTCGGAGGCCATCCAAATCCAGTGCCATCGGGCGCCCTTCTCGTTCATCATCTTCAACGGAGAATTCACCAACTGCAAACTACACAGTGCTTCGAGCAGGAGCACTCTCGTTATAAACATCCTTCAGGCGACGATACGATTCGTTGGCATTGAGGCCAGATTGATGCAGGAATAACATGACGTGCCGAATATGCGTCTCAGTTGGGATGATTTGCTTGGCCATAATAGCTGACGTTAACAACGCAGAAGTAAATGTTAGGAACAGTTTTGTAGCCCTTTCCTTTCTCTATCGATCGATCATTTACGCGTTGGTACATGTGAGAAATTTGGCGAGAAATGCGCTTTCAGTTCAGGAGGGATCAAATGTCCGGGAACTTTTGCACCAACCTAATATGATAAGCGCTGAATTTACGCCATGGGTCCATTTACGGCTTCATGATGTTTACTTGACTTATAGTGTAAATGTCCTCTAAATAGGTGAGGTTTTCTTGGTCAAATAATCGCATTGGTTTTTGCGTTTAGTTGAAACTTCAACTTTGCTTGCCAACTAGATCACTCACGGTTTTTTTTTTTCGCAGCTTTGAGGCTGAGCGATTACTGTAGAATGAGTCTGAAAGTTTCGTAGCCGTTTTTAAGTGAACCAGCCTCCAATTTTCTGTGACAATTCGGAGTAATGAATTACGCTATCGAGAGCTAGTCATCCGCTCATTGTACGGAAATTGACAATTGACTGTAGACATGGTGATCAATGGAGTAGTTCGTGACACTGTGAATTCTGTTTCCGTCAAGAAACATCCGTTTTGGACGAGAAATGATCCGATTACCCAATTTCTAGGCGCAGCTCAAAACGACAGTTCCGGCTCCGTGTTTTATAGATAATCTTCAGCGATCCAATTTGCAAGTCGGGCTGAAGTTTTATGGCAGCTAAGCGCTCAAAGATATATCCGAGTGCTTAAGGAAAGGCTTCGAGTAAATTAAGATCTGCACTTCCTATCAAGTCATTATCGTGGAACCGTGGACGAGCGCATGGCGCAATCTCAGTGCTGACCACCCAAGAAAGCTATATTAGCCTTTTGCTCTTTAAAATGATCTTTGAGGCTCCATTGGAGATTGATGGATAAGAATTTCGTGCTTTTTTAATGAATTTTTATGCAAATGTTTGCATATTTTTCCTCTTGCTTCCGGCGAAAGAGGGCTTCTACTCTCGGATATGCAGCCATTGGCATCGGGGTTGCTAACCATAATAAGATTAGTATCAGCTACTGCTGGCGGCTGATTCGGGACGGAGGCTGCACGGCGACGAGTCATCTTATCCTCGCTTGGGGCGAGTGCTGCGATTTTCTCCCCTCTCATTTCCTGTCGGTGATTAGCGACTAGACGGCCGAAACAACAACTGGACGGGGCTTTGCCCAGAATTTGACAGTAGTGGTGAATCACAGCCCGAGTTGGGTGGGTGCGATGATTTCGATAGGTTCACCTAGGATGTGACAGAGCGTATCCTGTGTAGGTGGACCTAAAAAGTAAAAAAAAGGTGCGCTGAAGAACTCTCGACTGCTAGCTAAACAGCCAGGAACAAGGCGCATGTCCAGGCGTCTGTGAAGCACTTAATCTGTCCGTGCGCCTGTCTCTGCGCACGTACCTCGGCTGTGAGGTGTCATCGGCTTCCATCCACAGTCGCTGGTCCTTTGAAATGGAATCAATGTGAACATCATGGCAGCTGGACAGGACAAGCATAAAAAAATCGATTAATCGGTCAATATCGATCGATGGCATCGATTTTTAGGCGCCTTTATAAGCAGGCATGGCATACAATACAAACCGTAGATCTTGGTGTTTGGGCGGAAAGAGCGCAAAAAACGTATTCTCGCCGTATTTTGTTATCGCCCTTCAAAAAATAAATCCGAAATTTGGTATCAGTATAGGATAGTCTATCCGATGAAGTGAAAAACGTTATCGCGAGTTTCTTGCGATCATAGGACGATTTCGTGGGGTATTGTGAGGAATTTCGCTTAGAGATTTATCAGATTGTGCAGCTTTGCAAACAAAAAACTCCCTATAAAAGAGTGATATGGGAGAATTCATATGGCGCTGTTCTCGTGTTCCATTTTTTCTATTCTTCATTCTTTTGTAGGATGTTTTAGGATGCTCTAATGTGCATTGTATTTTTACATTAGAGTTTTGGTTTAATTACCCAAGTTTGAGGTAACTGGTGTATGGCCCGTTTATACTTCGTCGCGGCACGACGCGATGGTCACGCAATGAGGCCAAATTGATCGATCGCCTCGCACAATCAATATGGCCACTATACGTGGCGTCGCGTCGCGCCGCGACGAAGTATAAACGGGGCCATGTGTGTTCCGAAGCACATATTCTAAACCACTGATCGTTCGATGCTGATCCCAAATTTCGGATTTATTTTTCAAAGAACGTAATTTTAAAAGCGCCATCCAAAAGCGACGGAAAAAGCTTTTTGCACATTTTCTGCCTAATAATCAAAAGATACAGCCGGTATTGTACGGTATCGAAGGACACTGGTCGGTATAAGATTGACATGTTTCAAGATGAACATCAGACCTAGTGGCCTGTTGGAGCTGTACAAGTTCGTGCACGCTTGGCCCACCTAACTTGAGCAACGGCGGCAGTTTCTATGGCCGACTCTGCTTACTACAGAGTGTCTCAGCATAACAATTAAGGCCGATGCTCTAGTCAATAAATCCTTTTGGAGTGCCTAGCGAACTACGTCTACGTAGTTTCGTGAAAGTACTTTGAATGCGTGTGGTACTGGTCGATAATGTGGCCTACATAGCGTGGCGAGAACGCCCGATCAATCGCAGTCAATCAGGGGCCGGATTCATCAACAATTAAACGCGTGGGTATGCGGGGTAGAAAGGGTAGAGATCGAGACGAGTTAGAGACGCAAGCTTCATCGTGGGTAACTCTAACCCCTATATCCGTGGGTTAGTCGTTCATGAATCCGGCACCAGAGTACCGACCGAACAAGCCTACTGCCACTCACAGCGCAGATTGTGCATGTGCCCTCTGACAAGGGAAGGGTTTGAAGTGTATGTCTGAACGGGGAAGCGAGTCATATAGGGAGAATCCTCACCCCTCAATTGGTTTGAAAATGTGTTTATTTTTCACCAAGTCACTGAACCCAAGGAGTAGGGGGTCACAATGTGATACGGCGTTTGGGGGACTTGTACGCCCGCAGCCAGTGGCTCGGAGCGCAGGTGGGTAGAGGGTTGACTCGTGCAAGAGAGGTCAGGGATTGGCTCCTTTGTGTTGCTGCACTTTTGCATTTCAACTGATTTATTGAGATTTGGGGGATTCTGATGTCTATACCATTTTCAGACGTTTTCTGCGCATTTTTCCAGCGGAACGCTGTGGTATTCAACATGGTGATGTATAAATGTTCAACACCAGTGATACACAGGTACAAAGTGCATGAAGCACCACTGGGCACCTTACGGGTAGCGTATAAAGGCTACAGGCTCCTCATAGTCTGTTTCCATGCATGAACCAAAGGCCTCGGGAAAAACCATCCTGCTCGGATTTCAAAGGAGACCACGTTGTGACGTCGGAGGTGGTTCAAATGAGAAACGAGGTGTGCGGATCCCGCAGATTAAGCTAAACGGCATCCATGCACTCTTTCCCTCATGTCTGCCTGTCACCTGGAAATCAGAGGCCTGCTGAAGGTTTTCAAGAACCTAACACCAACAATGTCCGCCGACGGTCGAGTGGTGATCCACCTGCTCACGCTGAAGTGTGGCCCACCTTTAGGCAAGGAATCTTCGAGGGAAGAAATCAAGCTGGCTGAACGGATGGTCAGCATACTCAAGGATTTCGAAGCACGTCAACTTCAAGTTGACGAAGACCAACAGCTGGAAGTGGTGGAAGAAGAAGAGGAAGATTGGGACCCGCAAGATGAACTGATTTACGTGGAGAGGCAAGCAAGCAGTGGGCATTGATAACTTTTTTCGGGTGGAACTCTTGTTCCGGAATAAAGGGTACGTCTTTAATTGGATTTCGGGTGCTCATAACCGTGGAGGAAGACACCGCGATTCACTACACAGTCACTTTGTACCTGTGTACCACTGGTGCTGAACATTCATCACCATGCTGAATACCACAGCGCACAGCTGGGAAAATGCACAGAAAAGGTCTGAAAATGGTATAGACTTCAGATTCCCCAAATCTCAACCAATCAGTTGAAATGCAAAAATGCGGCAGCGCAAAGGAACCAAACTCCTGACCCCCTTCGCACGAGTCAACCCTCTACCTTCCTGCGCTCCGAGCCACTGGCTGCAGACGCATCGCAGGCGTACAAGACCCCCAAACGCGTGCTGCGCCGTATCCCATTGCGATTCCCTACTCCTTGGATTTAGCGACTTGGCAAAAAATAAACACATTTTCAAACCAATTGACGGGTGAGGATTCTCCCTATATGACTCGCTTCGCCCCGTTCAGACGTACGCTTCAAACCCTTCCTTTGTGAGTGGTAAGTCCATACGGTGTGGCTGCTTTGGTCTAGTGCTTCGTGCCCTCTTCTCGTGTAGACCACATTAGCGACTAATATGTTGTATGAATGACGTGAAGTGTGAAGTCTGTGCGACTCCCGATAGGCCTTATGACTATAAATAGAACGGCTGAGCTAAGAATTTCGAGCGGAGATCTCCGAGTTTGCGTCGGGAGCTATTATATAGGGAATCCGCCTGTTATCATCCTTATCTGAGACTTGTGGGATTATTCCTCCTCTGCAGACGTCTACGCCTCATCCAGATTGAACGGTATGAGTCTGACGGCGTAACAGGACCATACATCGTTACCATCTCAGTGGATAGAATCACTTCCTGCGGTTGTTCCGCCTTCTTCGTCTTGTTCGACTCGTTTAGGGTTTTCTCCAGTGAAGCTGTTCCTGAAGGTGTTTTGTGCGATCATTTTCCAACTCCGCGGGTGTCGTCGTCGTTTCGCTGCTCGTGTTCGCTGTGGTGTCTCTGTCTACCTGTTCCGTGTTTCAGGGTGAAGAGCATGGTGTCGGTGGTTCACGGTGAGGTGGGCACCGTGCTGAACGCTGGACGGACTACGATATCGTGCTCTGTTGGTATGGCACCTCTAGAGCTGTCTATTCAACGAATTCAACGACGTGTACTCGTGTTTCTTCAGAAGACTCCACCACCAGCACAACGGCATCCCGAACCGACAACACCATCGAAGGATCGTCACGAGAAAGCGAACCACATCGGGAGCCAGAAGACCATGTGAACGAGCCGCAATGCAGTCAGTTTCGTCGGTGCTTAGGTACGTAGTATGCAAATACTAACAGATATGGGTCTCTTATAGGTAGGCAAGATTCGAAAGAAGATCAGTCATCCACCTCATCCCCTCAGAAGAGCTGTCCGTCTAGTAAGTTCGTCTCGTTGTTCTACGAAAGTGTTCTGTTTTGTTGATTTTTTTTGTCGAAAAATTGGATTTCCTATATGGAGGAGGCAAACTGCAGACGCTACATGGCATCAATGCTCAGACTCCTCGTTGTCATGAAGTCAAAATCATGACAGACCAGGATTGTGCAGCCCCGTTCCCATTTCAGTCCTATTATGATGTTCATGTGCAACTATCGAGTGCCGACTGACGCGAGAAGTTCGATCGCTGCCCGAAAAGTAGAAGATGAGGGTTCGATTCCCGCCTGGCTCAAGAGCTTTGATCGCAATGAAGCATCCATACAACAACTATCCTCTATAACAGCCGCTCCAGACTTGAGCAAAAACGTAAAAATCTGCGAATTTTATTTTTATTTCCTATTTATTTATTTGTTTTATTATATAACAAGTGCTCCGTCGCGCCTATGGGCCTGTTTATACTTCGCGACAAGAGCGACAAGAGCGACAAGAGCGACTGGGGCGACGGACATAGTGTGGTGTACGTAAATAATTGCGTACTCCACACTCCGTCCGCGACGAATGTAGTGTGAAATGCGCAGTTATTTACGTACACCACACTATATCCGCCGTTTCAGTCGCTCTTGTCGCTCTTGTCGCTTTTTTCGCTCTTGTCGCTCTTGCTGCGAAGTATGAACAGGCCCGATCGGCGTGCTTTGCGCGATATTGCAGTACCACTAAGCTAAGGAGAATCACATCAAGCTTGCTGCTCTACTTGTACCTTTCTTCCCCACCTAGGAGTACAAAGGGCTCGCAGGGCGTACAGTATATAGTATGCTAGGGCGATCTATTGGTTCCTCACTACTGGTCCTCCCTTAGTGAAACGTCCCCCCATTACTGGTACTTGTCCCCCTCAATGATCCACCCTTAGCGGACGACGTCTTCGATACGCCTCCTGAGTCCACAGGCACATTGGGCGACTACTTCGGCACGTCTACCTGAATCCCCAAACACGTTGAGCGACGTATTTGGCACGTTTTCTTAGTCCCAGGCACGTCATGCGACGTATTCCGCACGTTTTCTGAATCCTCTGGCACGTATTAGGTTGTAACGAATTAAATGGCACTGGCTCGCACCATTTTTTGGCGCGTCTTTACGCGTTTGATCAAGAACAAACCGTAACATGTGGCATATCATTTAGAAGCGCGAACTTTGCTCTACCGGCGAGTACCAAATTTTCTATGTAAAAGTGGGAAAACTTTAGAGTTTTATTGACTTTTTTGCAGATGGACAAAAGGGTAATCCGAGGCATTCACTTGTATGAATTCAAGCTGGGCACTACAGCTAAGGAGGCGGACGAGAAGATCAACGCCGCATTCGGTCAAGGATGTTCCACAATTCGAACGGCGTATCGGTGGTATCAGGAGTTCCGGAATGGAGATGAGAGCTTGGAAGAACATGAAGGTCGTGGGAGGCATAGTGATGTTGATGAGGACAAGCTGAGAGATGTGGTAGAGGAGGATCCACACAAAGGTACCAGGGAGATAGCGAAGGTTCTTGGCGTCAGTCACAACACAGCTGCCGGGCATCTGAAGGAAATTGGAAAGACCAAAAAGCTGGAAAGATGGGTGCCTCACGAGCTGTCTGAGGAGCAAAGAAGCCGACGACATGAGATCTCGTCCGCACTGCTTCTACGGAACGAAACGGACCCATTCCTTGATCGCATCGTAACCTGTGACGAGAAATGGATAATGTACGACAACAGGCGACGATCGGCACAGTGGGTGGACAGCGATGAGAGCCCCAAGGTTTTTGCGAAGCCGGAATTGCACCAAAAGAAAGTAGTGGTGACAGTATGGTGGTGTTCGCTGGGAATTATTCACCACAGCTTCCTCCCTGCCGGTGAATCCATCACGGCAGAGAAGTACTGCATTGAAATTGAAGAAATGATGAAAAAGTTGAAGGATATCCGGCCGGCCTTGGTAAACCGAAGGCGAGTTCTCCTTCTGCACGACTATGCTCGCCCCATGTAGCACGAATGACGTTGCAGAAATTGAATGAGCTGAGCACTGAAACTCTACCACATCCTCCGTTTTCTCCCGACCTCTCCCCAACAGACTACCACTTCTTCAAGCATCTTGGCGACTTCTTGGTAGGGAAAATATTCAAATACCAACAGGATGCCGAAAGTGCCTTCGAAGATTTCGTCAATTCCAGAACTTCTGATTTTTATGCTACTGGGATAAAAGAGCTTGTGTCACGTTGGCAAAGATGTGTAGAATCAGAAGGTTTTTATTTCGATTAATAAACTTGCCTACAAGCCGAGATGCTAACTGTTCAAATTTACAGTGGTTCAGTGCCATTTATTTCGTTACAACCTAATAGATGCCTCTCGTCCTACCGTTCATCTCCGATAGAGTCACTGCTGAACTTCAAAGAGCTATTGTAAGGGCACAATTGCAGGACGACGTCGTCTTAGTGGGCATTCCTAACGACAACATTAAGCGGCAGTTAGTTCGGAATAGACTCTACGATCAGCAGTATCTTTCTGAAAATTGCATTATTTGCCCAAGTGGAAGGCTAGGCGATAGTTCAAAGATTGGAACAATTTATCAGATCGAGTGCTTGGCATATAACACCAAACAATATCGGAGAAACGGGAAGGGCTCTCGCAGTATATGTGAGGGAACATCTATCACGTAAGAGTAAGGAGTGTTTTTGCACGACAGGAATGCATATTCGAAAATGCCTCTAACTAGGGAAGGGTTTCGATGGAACTTCAAGTTGAGACCAGCTTCATTAGAGAGAGCTCGGAATGCTGATTACGAATATGGAGGTCAAAATTGCAAAATGAAATTCCTGAGCGAGTTATGGCCTGCCGAAGTTGGGTGGTCTCACCATAGCCTGCCCGCGCGACACTGCCGGCGTGAGAGTGGTGAGCCATCAGGGCTCCGTAAAGGCCCATGCCCACTTCTGCGACATCGCGGCGCGGCAGGAGGAGCGACGGCCACCTCCGCGAAATCCGGCGGTCGCGGCGCGGTCGCGTTAGAGCATCGTTATAGGCAATAGGACCGACGTCCCAGTGCATGTCGCGCCGCTTGGAATGATTTGAACCATTCCAGGCTGCGGCTCTCAGCGCGGCATCGCCGGCGGTAGCCGCAAAAGTGTGCATGCCCCCCTCTGCGGCATGTGTCGCTATGTCGCGCCACGCCCGTCGCGGCCCTATCCTTCATCATGGCCGTGCCGCGCTGTCGCAGAAGTGTGCATGGGCCTTAAGGAGGGCCGCCCTCCAGCTGCGGAGGTGGCGCACGGGTAGTGCTCCTGCTTGTCGGGTGCGACGTCGTTGGTTTGGTTCCCACCGCTAGTCCATGGGAGCTCGAAACCCTTCCCTAGTAAGGTTTTTCGCTGAAGTTGAATGCATGGCGCATCCTCAAGATGTTTATTGATTGGTTCATCTTTATAAGACTCCGATTATCTCTAAAACACAAGGTTAGAACTAGGATTCTCCCAGCATCGCTCAAAATGTTCAGCTGAGGTCGAATAGGAATTGAATTGCTACCAACCCATGTGAAAAGAAACGGTGCCGTCTCAAGGTACATGGCTCTCCTCTTTACTGGGTAGTTCCGCTGTATTTTGTTGTTGTAGTTGGTTGCGTTCTTTCAGCATGGCTTAACAATGTGAACTAGCAGGTTTATACTTCAGTCAGTGCGCGGCGCGGGAACCACCTTTATCGACCGTGCACACCGCCCAATCGATATTGGTCACTGGGCGCGCGCAGTCGACACGCCGCTCGCCATCGAAGTATAAACCGCAGCTAAGATTGTGGTTGCCTTTTGCATGGATGAAGTGCGTGTTTTTAGATAGTAGTATGCATGAGTCGATCGCAAGCAGTGGATACGTGTCGGAGAGATCAGGTGAGCGCAGTGCGTCCTTAGTTCACTTCTTCTTTGTCTGCCACTGTGCCTGTTCATAGTCCGTCACGATAGCGACTGATCGCCAGGCAAAGCGCACATATCGATTTTTGCAGACGAGCGCATGTCTTCAATCGATTTTTGGAAAGCTTACGTATCGATTAATGCCGAATGACACACAGGCCGACTATGAACAGGCCCTAGGTAGAGCGCTGCTGCTGCTCGTTTAGGACCGACAAGGAGAGGGCCTGCAGCGTAGGTCTGAACGGCGACTGCGAATCATATGCGGAGAATCTAGACCGTTCAGCTGATGTGAAAGTATGTTCGGCTGCGGGAGCATCATGTCTCCTGACCAGTGGTCCGCCATTCCAAATGAATAGTGGAGTTACGGAACTACTAGGAGGGGAAGCTTCATGCTGTTTGATTAAGCTGTGCAGCCTAATCGATATTAGTATTTCTCGTTACGACGCGCCGCGCGGTGAATGGAGTATAAACGGTGCCTAATTCTAGTGAAACTAAGTAGCATACTCTTTACCAAATCAAGGGTTGCGATTCTCCGTATATGATTCGCGTCTGCCGTTCAGACGGACACTTCAGACCTTTTCCATCTGAGAATACTTCTTGATCTCTAGTGAATGTTGTACTGATTTTGAGACGGTTCCTCACGAAGCGTCATGCCAAGGTCGGCGTCGGTCAGCAGCTGTTTTCGTCCAGCACTCCCACCCACTAATTTCCGACGAGCCAACGTCTCGTATGCTTCAGCAGGTAATGTGCGGTTCGTGAGGTGTTTTAGTGCTTATGGTTTGCTTTTGTTGTCTGCCGTTTTTGCTGTGTGTTTCCTATCATTCTGTACCCGTTTGTAGTCCGCTAGCGACAGCAGTAATTGATCATCCAAGACAAGTATACATATCGATTTTTGCGAACAATCCGAAGACGTAGATCGATATGCATGTTTTGCCTGTCGTCGCGAACAATGACCAGGCCCGTATTATCCTTCTAATTTTAGTAGCTCAGTGCCAGTTTGATGGGGTTATCTATGATAGAACAGCTGACACACCGTACACACCGCTGTGGTAGCCGATATCGATTTCCTCGTTGTCCAATCGATAATGATGCGGTTCACAGTGTCTCCCCTCGCAGCTAATGAAATGCATTTTCACGTCAAACTAACCACCTTGCTAGTAAACATGGACGTCCTTTGTATTGTACTGAGCAGTTTAAGAAACTTGAAATAAATTCTATTTAAAAATCTTTTTCCCTAACACCTAACAGCTGATAGGAGACTATTGGGGAGCGCATCTCGGGGAACTCTGAAGTCATTTACCAATCGGTTCTCGGTTATGGAGGCAGTTGAGGGATGGAGAACGTCGCTCTTCTCTCTAGATTGTTTCAGTTTTCGTTACAATTCTTTGAATTTTCGTCTCAACTAGAGACTATGGGTGATTCCGGTCAGGAGTTCTACATTGAAGGCTTATCCGTAGTTATGCGCAAAACCGGCTCACCGTCCTCTCTTTCCAATGATCAGACAATTCTCCTTGTATTGCAGAACTTTCTAGTGAATGGCCGCGTTGTTGTCATGACATATCTCGTTAAGATGTTGCTGTACTTGTTGGAAAATGCGGACGATGCCTTAGTACCGAGCAATGTGGCGGGAACTGAAGAAAGCCTTGGCGCTACGGCTGAAAATTCTTTTCCTCCAAATATGGTTAACAAGATTCTGACTCTTGTCTCAAGAACGAAATCAGTTCAGGATAGAGCTACAGGGCCAAGGGAAGTGATTAGAAATGCGATGCCTCCATGTGATGGCGGAGACCCGGACATCTTGTCCTCGGCGCGCCCCTCGCCCCGCCCCTTTTTGATGGCGGCGTATCCAACAACTTTCCGCCCGGAGACATGGCCAGGCACACACAAAATAATCAATACAGCACGTTTCCTACGAGAACTACTGCCTAGAGACAATTTAAACTCAGAAAACAAATACTTAATACAACAAATAATCACCATAATACAACAATAAGGTAGAAATACAACAAAAACACATCAATTCCTACTTAACAGGTCCTCTTTCCTCAGATCTCTCCAGTAGTGTAAAAGGAGTGGAATCTTGATGCGCCCGAAGGGTGCGAACACTACTGAAGAAATATGAGAAAAGAGGAGCGAGTATTCTCCAGGCGCAACTTTATCGGTGGAAGTCACATGGTTCGGGTTGCGTTTTCTGGATACGGACTTGTTGCCTAGGAACTCGTCTCGTGTATGATCAAGAGTGAAGACTGCCAGAAATTGGCTCGGAGATCACCTTCTGCCATATTTATTTCGTAGGCACAACCTTATTTTCCAACAAGATAATGCGTCCACACACGTATCACAGTCAACTACAGATTGTTTTAACTCCAACAGAATTCAGCTTTCGGAAAGGCCTAATTGTTCTCCAGATCTCAACCCAATAGAGAACTTGTGTGGCATTCGTGTACGCAATGTGGACAAAAATGGAACTACTTATACCTCCGTTTTTGATTCGAAGAACGCCATACTTGATGCATGAACCAATGTAGAGCAAACTGTTATTGATAACCTTATCAGTAGTATGCCAAACAGAATTTTCGATGTTGTTTACAACAATGGTGATGTGAAGAAGTACTAATTTGACTCTGTTTGTATACTTTTGTGATTAATCAGGTTTTTTATGGAGTGAACCTATATTTTGCACCAATCTCCATTCGTTAAATTTTCAATAAAAGTTCGTGGTATCCTGCATGGATGAGATAACCTGCTTAGAATTCTTCTATAGAGGCTCTCGATAGTGAAGAATGCGACGGTAACATCATTGATCCTCGGCAGCGGGTTCTTCGGGTACTAATGGACAAATCGGGAGGTGGGGCGAACCTATAATTTTGCACCAGGGTTGATACTACTTCAACTCGATCTCAGAAAATTCCAACCTACATACCATCTTAGAAAACCAGACGTTCAGCGGCCTTCCGGTTGCCTAACGTCTTCTTGAGGCTTCCAGAAAAATATATAAATCGGTACTGTTCGATCGGTCGATCCAGTTATGTTGCATCAGTTTCCCTCTGGGCGCCATCATAATGGAGTAATTCCTACGAGCATTAGTAATTCTTTCGAAGAAACGGTCACCTAACCCCACCAAAATGGATCCAATCTGAGCAATAACCGGTAACTCCTGTCGAAAACTCGATACCATCAATCGGTAGTGGTCGCCCAATTGAATCCTACAACCTGCAGTGAAGTCGACCCATCGGCCATCAAAATCGCGTGACTGCCACTCCAATGGAACAAATCTGAGCGAAAACCAATAACTTCTGCGGAAAATCGATAATATCGATCGGCATTAGTTGTCCGATCAAGTCCCTCTACCTTCTTTTTTGAATCAGACAATTTCCGTTCATTTTCATCGATTGCACGTGAGCGTAACCTTGACAGGTTTTACATGTACGTTCGGGTTACCTTCACATGTTTGACACGTTTCACAGGCTTACACAGGTTTGTGACACACGGACACACACACGGACAGACGGACTAACGCTTTTATCCTACTAACCAGACGCTCAGAGGCCTAGCGGCCGCCAAACGTCTGGTTGGGGGCTTCGCCCCCAAACCCTGAAATTGGAACTTCTAATATAGTAATTAGAAAAATCAATGATCTAGCACGTTGGCTGACTGTGTGTGTTGACGCATACCATGCTGATTCGGTTTGCTCATGTCCGAAACCTTCTGCGATTGTGATACAGCTGTTTCATATAACTGCTCTCTTGAAATGAAGTTCCCAATAAAGTCACTGTTAGAAGATGGAAAGAATCACACAGATATCATCCATTGAGGAGATAACCTCTCTCCTATGTTTTAGAAAAATGTTTTCCTCAAAACTGTCAATAATAAGAGATACTAAACGGATAAGCGAACGCGCCTGCCTCTGTACGTCGGTGACACGTCTTGCAATCCCAAGCGGCCTTTGACCGACATAGGAGACACGTCTTCTGAACGCGGAAGTCCGTTGCCCCACAACACTGACACATCTTTTGAATCCGGACGCCACCCCCCCCCCCCCCCTCCCCAGCCCACCTTACTGGTTCTCTCGAACAGGTCATCCTTTAGTGGTCCCCTCTTGCCCGCTTCAGCTGCTGGACCCCTTCTTTTTGATTGCCCTTATTGGTAACCATCCTTAATTAACTCCTCCTTTCTTGTTCCCTTATTGGTAACCGTCTACTGAACACCATTATTGGTTTCCCCATTCCCTTGGTCCCGTCTACTGACCTCATTTTAGAGATCCCGTATCACTGGTTCCCCGTCTCCGTGTCACCTCCAGCCCCCTCCCCCTTCCAGGTCACTTTCACGAATTTCAAGAATTTCACTTTTCAAGATATTCCCCCCCCCCAAACTTGTCCTCCCACGCTCACGGCGTGACATCGGTGACATGCCTTCTGAACCCGGACATCGTTTAATCGACATCGTTGACTCGTCTTCTAAAGCCGGACGTCTTTTGAAGGATATCGCTGACATGTCTTCTGTACCTCCCCCTCCCCCCTTCCCCCTTTGCGCGACGTCGGCGACAGCTCTTCCGAACCCGTTCGCCTGTTGCACGACGTCGGTGGCACCTCTTATGAACCCGGACGTCTGTTGAACGACGTCGGTGACACCTTTTCTGAATTCGGACGCCTGTAGAACGACGTCGGTGACATGTCTTCTGATGGTGAGTACGAAAGCCCTTTGCGCGACATCAGTGACACGCCTTCTGACTCTCTCGACCTGACATGGGTGACACATGGTCTGAACCCGGACGCCTGTTACTCGACGTCTAGGATAGGTAAGGCCAGACGGATAGGCAGACGCACGGACAGACGGACGGACGGACAGACGGACGGACAACCGCTTACTCTTTTATATATAGTAGGATATAAAAGCGTTAGTCCGTCTGTCTGTGTGTGTGTCACAAACCTGTGTAAACTTGCAAAACGTGTTGAACATGTAAAGGAGACTAGCGTGCGCACGGCAAACCTGTGTGAGCCTTTAAAACGTGTTGAACCTGCAAAGGAGACGAGTGTTCAGCCATAGTTAACCTGATCACATTTCGTCCTGTTAAGCCATGACAATGACGCGCAGGTATACATATAAAAGGAGGGCTATGCGGAGGTAGTGTCATTTCAAGAGAAGAGTCGAGGCGAGCGGTAGCTCCGCCATGAGCTTCTGGTATTAATAGGATTCCAACGTACAAGTCGTTCATGGGGCCTACATAAGGAGGCTGGAACCCGCTCTATGTGATCTTGATTTTCTAAATATGCATATGTCTAGTTGAATATTGAAGGTGTGCCCTCTGATTTGGGAAGTGTTCCGTTCGATGTGGAGATCGATTTTACTTTCTGTCCCATCGATACGTAACTCGCGCCGCGCAGCGCGTTGGCTAACGTCTTCGTCGTATATTACGTTTTAAAGGATATCGACTTTTAAGGCGCTTTGCTGACATTTAGGGAATTGACCTTGTTTCACATCGTGTACACTAGTTTTAATTTTAATTAAAAAATTATTTTATATTCATTCCAGTATCTCGGTCTTACACGACAACATCAAGGAAAGATCAACCAAATCTCACCTCTGTTAACCGAAGCGGTCCGTCGAGGTCGACGTCAGCGTCAGCCTCGTCGTCTTCTCACCAAAAACGAAAACTTTCAAAGCAGACGTCTGTTGATGAGGTGAGCTGGACGTCTTCCGCTCTTCGACCCTTCCACACCACGTTTCCATCACCTCAGTCGTGGTCGTCGATCTTTGTGGGGACCAACGACGATGAATACTTCGATCCTAGCAGCGTTTCTGCCGACGGTGCTAAAGCTAGCGCGTTTTCAAAGGTGAGCGCTACTTCTGAGCTACGTAGAGCAGCAAGTGTGGCTGTGGAGTGATTGTTTTCGTGCTATTCAGCCTCCGACGGAGGCAGCTGCACGGTCTGTTTCTGCCGATGCTCCTAGCGAGGGTGGTGGTGATGAATCGAGGACGAGATTAGAAGACAGTCGAGCTCAATCGGCTAGCTGTCCGGCTGGTCAAGCAACAGCAGCAGCAGCAACAGCAGCTCGACCTAGTTTCGAAGTTAGAGTGTCATCAGCGTCGAAGGTTCGTTGTGTCAGCATTATTCGACAAAATTTGACAAAATAAGGCAAGGCATTGCACTTAGTCCCAGATATTACGTACTTAGTTAGGTTATATTGGCCATCTGAAAGTGGTGAATCTCGTTCTGACAAGGATAGCCTTCAAAGTGGCGGCGAGCATTTGTGGAATTTTTTCAGGACGTAGGATCCCGTGTGGGAAGTCCAAAACCATAGTAAGTTTTTTCGGAATCCTCTTCCGTTGTCCAAAAAAGGCCTGTGCAGAAGTGAGCGCAGAGCTCATGACGCCCTGCTACCACCCGGTTCAGTGTGGTCGGTTGGCGTAGTGGTAGTGTTGTAGCTTCACAGAAGCATGGTTGTGGGTTCGATTCCTCCCTCGCACTAGTGTTTTTGCATTTTGCGATTTATCGTCGGTGGGACCCTTTATCCCCTTTTCCAACACATTTTTGAACGAAAGCACGGCAACAGATGTCATTTACGTTCACCGAACTCTTTGAAAGCGGAAAGGGAAGAATTTTTGACTTCCAGGTCAAGCAAGTAGGAAACTGATGCCAGATTCGTAACAGCACCCCGGATAACCCCCACGCACAAGGTTTGGGCGATATTGGTGCTTCTGACCTCATCATCCTCACTTATTCACACCTATTCTATTTCTCATAAGCAGTACCTCAGGTAGCCGATGTATGAATAACTATTTTTTTCGACCTCGGTAGTACAGTAAGCGAAATACACTGCTCACAAACTGATCATCTACACTTCTATGTACCACCCGTTCAGAAAAGAACGTAATAGCACCAACATTTTACTTTCTGTGTAGCCCTCCACCGCTTAACGTATTCAATTGGTTCCATCTCGAATGGCTCCGCACTTCGCTGACCGTCCTTGTTTGACAAGGATGACCGAGGTGTAAAGCCCGCTCTAGGCTCATGCTGAGTGCAGGTCGTGAGGTCAGAGGCATCAATTTCGCACAAACGTTGTGCATGGGGTTACTTGGGGTTTCGGCGAAATTGATGCTTCTTACCTCACGACCTGCACTCAACCATGGGCCTAGAGCGGGCTTTGCACCTCGGTCATCCTTGGAAAACAAAGGCGGTCATTGAACTGCGGAGCCATTCGAGATGGAAACCAATTGAACACCTTAAGCGGTGGAGAGATACACAGAGAGTAAAATACCGGTGCTATTAGGTCCTTTTTGAACGGGTGGTAGAGAGAAGCGTAGATGTTCAGTTGGTGAGCAGTATATTTCGCTTACTGTACTAGCGAGGTCGAAAAAATACTTATTCATACATCGGCTACGGGAACTACTTGGGGTATGCTTGGAGTAGGTGTGTGTAAGTGAGGGTGGTGAGGTCAGATACATCAATTTCACCCAAACTTTGTGCGTGGGGGCTATTTGGGGTGCTGATCGCGAATATGGCATCGGTTTTTTACTCGCTTGACCTGGAAGTCAAAAATTTTCACCTGTCCACTTTCAAAGAGCTCGATGAACGTAAAGGGCATTTGTTGCCCTGTTTTTGTTCAAAAATGTGTTGGAAGTGGGGATGAAGGGTCCCACTGACGATAAGGATAAAGGATAAAGGACGGCGTTACTCAACCCTTCTGGGATGCGCCAGCGCATTCTACTTCTACGGGATGTCGTGGAGGCGACATGAATGCGTATTTGGCCATACAATGACTTGCGGTGGCCAGCCGATGAACGAGTCAGCGCTTTATCCTTCCCAGACAAGTCTGGTACCAATTCACCGACCTCGGAGAGATGGAAGGCTTGGTTGGCCTGGGCGGGAAATCCGAACCAGGAACCTGGGATCGGGTGCACGCGACAGTCGCGCCTCCTGCGACTGCGTCACGCCCCCCACTGACGATAGATTGCAAAAACACCAGTATAAGGGGGAATCGAACCCACGACCATGTTCCTGTGAAGGCACAGCACTACCACTTTCTTGACCTGGAAGTCAGATATTCTCACCTTTCTACTTTCAAAGAGGCCGATGAACGTAAACGACATTTGCTGCCCTGTTTTTGTTCAAAAATGTGTTGGAAATAGGGTAAGCGGTCCCGCTGACGAAAAATCGCAAAATGCAAAAGCACTACCAGTGCAGGGGAATCGGACCCAGGACCATGCTCCTGTGAAGCTGCAGCACTACCACTACGCCAATCGACCACGTTGAGCCGAGTGGCAGCAGGGCGTCATGAACTTTGCGCTCACGCGTCCACACGCTTTTTTTCGACCATAGAAGAGCATTCCGAAAAAATAACTATGGTTTTGGACTCCTCACATGGGATCCTACATCCTGTAAAATTGAATCGCAGAAGCTCACCGCCATTTTGGAGGCTCTCCTTATGAGAAGGTTGGAAGGTAGTAAAGAAATTCAGGAAAGCGTCTTTATTCAACACCAGCCACAATACCCAATTATCCCATTTCACGTCAATTCGTCGAAACTTTTGAAATCGAATTTTTGAAGAAGTGAATAAAAATCTTGGCGTAATAATGGTGTATGAAGTCTTACACGCGCTCGTTCATCTGAATCGAAATATACAATTTTCACGTCCAATTGGACATTTTTCAAACCAAAATTGGACATTCTGTTAAACTAGCCTGAACCTTTGGAAACCAAAACCAAAATTCTGAAATCAAATCGAAACGAACTTCCTACAAGTCAAACTACAACTCTCGAAGATGGTTAGAGTAATTTTTTTCAAGGAAAGCTTCAGTATAACTTTCTTTCAAGTTTTGACTCACCTACCCAATAAGTCAGCACATTGCTTGAAATTTTATAAAGTAAACTTTTATTCAAGAAAACCTTCAGTATGATTTCTTTGAAGTTTTAATTCATCCACATAATAAGTGAACATTTTCTTTGGAATTTCATTTAAAAAATTTTGAGGAAAATGAATGGTTTAAAGTTTGTTTTAAGGAACAGGAAGGAGGCCATCCATTTTTTGATGGAAGCGCGAAGAGATTCGGCCATGCCCTCTTCCAAAACGTCACGATTTCTATCGGATTGATAGCAGAATTTCCGTTTACATGATGCTTGACAACAGTTAACGATACAGCAAGAACAACTGTAAAGAACACTTTTCCTCACTTTGATGGTTCATTAGCTTTTTGAGTGCATGGCGCGATCTGACCTTTTAATGCACCATGTGCCTCCTTTTTGTGCTGTGCTTTAGAGCAACTTTTTATTTATTATTTTTCTCTGAAAATAAAAATTTATAAAATTAACGCTTGCAGAGGTGAACGCTGCCTATTCTAGGTTGAATTCTTAAAAACGCTTCAGAGCATAGGTTTTTCGGTACCTGTCGCGTAGTTGAGCAGCATTGTTAGGTAGGAGCGCGCCAGCCAATCGAACCAAACGGAGCACATGTCATGTCCATCCCATGCGCTCTGGGGCCGGACTCATCAAAGTTACTGCAGTAACTTTAACGGAGATTTGTAAGGGAAAAGCTCAGATAACGTGGCTTATTGCTCACCATATCGCTTGATAAGCCACGTTATCTGAGCTTTTTCTTACAATTCTCCGTTAAAGTTACTGCAGTAACTTTGATGAATCCGGCCCCTGATCGGTTAAGCGTTCCCACCTACCAATGCTGCTCACTCACCTTCGCGACTTGTTCCGGTTTTTCGAAAGATTTACCAGCGCAAATTATGTGTTGACCAAATTATGTGTCTCCTTCGGCGAGGTTTGGTCGAAAGATTTTTCGATCTCGAGTCGTGAAAGTGCGTGCCGTAGTGCCGAAATTTGAACCACAACTAATGTCTATTTTTTAAGTTCAAAAAGAATATACTCAGTAACCGCATATTTTCAGCCTGACGTTGCAACAGTGCCTGTAAATACCTCATGTGCTGAAAAACAACTGCCAACTAATAATGTACCTGCAGGAAGTAGATCAGCTCCAACGGTATGTTGATTCGATTCGACCAGCGACTAAACAGCCCGTCAAAAGTGGCCGAGTTTCCCCACAGTACTCGGACGACAGTTGCAGGACCTCGCGTGTTTTTATTTTTTACTTCACTTGCGTCAATTACGGAGCTAGCCATAAAACTGATGGAAGTTGTCAATATTTTGATTGTGCCGCTCGAGGTTGTTACGATGGATCTTTATTTGCCAGGCCTAACGTTTCGACGCTCCCGTCTTCTTCAGAGGCCTGAACGTGGTGCAGCTATTAGATAGGCGATTTACCCCATCAAACGCTATCCCCACTCTAGCGGTTTTGCTTCCTTAGAGAAATCACCCCTGAAAACCCATTCAAAGAGGGATAAACTCACGTTTGATCCACCTATGGAGTGCTTTCGCAACTTGTTGCGTGTCCAGTTTATACCTCTTTGAATGGGTTTGCAGGGGTGATTTCTCTCAGGAAGCGAAACCGCTAGAGTGGGGATAGCGTTTGGTGGGGTAAATCGCTTAGCACCACGTTCAAGCCTCTGAAGAAGACGGGAGCGTCGAAACGTTAGGCCTGGCAAATAAAGATCCACCGTAACAACCTTGAGCGGCACAAACAAAATATTGACAACTATTCTCCACAATGCCGAGGTTTTATGGCGAGAGAAGCTGGAGACTTACTGATGGAAGTGATTTCGTAGTATAGATTTTGACCTGACGTTTGAGAACACGGATCATGTTTTGCTAGGGAATGCCTTCAGCTTCCCATGGAACTTCGTACAGAGACGTATGCCATGTGAAAGAGCTTGAAACGTTGTTCACAAATGTCTAGATAAATTCGCTAAGTGAATCGCATAAAGGAGTTCTGGCTGGCTAAAAACGCATTGCCGACTGCGAGCCGTGTGGTGTTGATGCAGCGTGAGCGCAGTGTTGCGGAGCCTTAAGCCATGTCGCCAGATGCGGCGACGGCACAGTGGTAGTGTTCTCGCTTCACGCAAGTGTGGCAGTGGGTTCGATTCCCGCATATACTGGTGTTTTTGCAACGTGCGGTTTATCGTAAGAGAGACTCTTTGTCCCCATTTCCGACACATTTTTGAACAAAGGCATGACAACAAATGTCATTTACGTTTATCGAGCTATTTGGAAGTGGAAAGAGGAGAATTGTTGTATTGGAGGCTAAGAAAGTCAAAAAATTGAAACAATTCACCTCAGGAAATCAAAATTTCTCATTTTCCACTTCCAAATAGCTCGATAAACGTAAATAACAGTTGTTTTATGCTTTGGTTTGAAAATGTGTTGGAAATGTGGATAAAGGGTCTCACTGACGATAAATCGCAAAATGCAAAAACACCGTTATACGGGGGAATCGAACCCACGACCCTCCTCATGTGCAGCGAGAACGCTACCACTGTGCCGCCGCTGCTGGCTAAAGGTCCCCGCACACTTCTGCGGCGTTGCCGCTGCCCTATCCTTTACCATAGGGCAGGGAAGCAGAGCTCGCCGCCGGCAGCGTCCCTGGCCTATCCTTAACCATAGCGGCGAGGCCTATCCTTAACCATAGCGACGTTGCCGCAGAAGTGTGTGGAGGCCTTAACGGCTTCTGTCGTGCCTTAGCTACTTCCTTCTAAAGGACGCGCCACCTACGCCGGCACTAGGTCCCGACACGCGCCCGCGCGCCTGAGTATCAGCGCGCGGCGAAGCCTGCACCCTGCCATCGCGGCAGTCAGTCTTGTCTCCGTCGTCGTGCGGGTTGGTCGTATCTGCTCCAGGCGTTTCCCGCCGGTCGAACCTTCGCTCCCTTCATCTCCGTTCCGGACCATCCCCCGGATCTGCCAGATGTCCGCCGCAGCTTCGAGGATCTGCACCTAACGCAGTGTCGCCTGGAGGACAACGTAGGAGCAAGCCAATATGGACGCTGGCTTCAGGTAACCCAGAGACAGACGCTGCTCCCCCAGCCTCATAGGCGCAGGTCCCAAGCATGGAGCTTCTGTACTCCCCGCGGGAGGTACAGGTTCCCGTAATGACTCGTAGCGGGGAGAAGTCTATGACCCGTAGGATTTCTCTGTTTCTTCTATCACGTGAAGCATGTTGTGTTATGTAGGTAAGTCCTAGGATGACATGCGTTTTGTCGTGCAGCAAGAAAGGTCAATGCGCAGAGGCGCGAGATAGTAAAGGAATATGCGCATATGCGTCGGTCGTCGGGTTGGCTGTCCATGCCTCAGGCAGTAGTATGTGCACAGTGTCGAAGGGGATTGCGGAAGGTTATGCAACGGATCCGAGGAGGCTAAAGTCTATCTGCGGGCACGACCCACCTGGTGTAGTTGGGACTGCAGGGTCACATGTTCACATTTCTAGTCCTGCATAGTAGCAGACATACGTGCTTAAGGTAAGGCGGGTAAGTCCCGGGCTACGGGTAACCTAACGTGGCTCGCGGAAATAAACACCATCTGCTAATGTATAACCACCGATGCCGGGGTCAGACTGCAGGCACGACAGCTACATAACCATGCGCCCACGATGCATCAATGCACATGGCACGCAGTCGGCAACGCGACGTTGGCTAGCCAGAACTCGCTTATGAGATCCATTTAGCAGGTTCGGTCTACGTAATTGTGATCCTCGTTTCGAACTCTTTCACATGATATGGGTCTGTGTAGTCTGTGTACGAAGTTCCATGGGAACTGAGAGGATTCTCTGGATAGTAATATTCATGTCCTACATGCTTCGAGCAATAGTTACAACAGTGGGAGAGCGAACCAAGTGCTGCCGTAATGTCCCAGCCAACACAATCGTGCATAGTTAAAACTAGGACTGGGCTGTAGCGGGGGCTGGAAACGGTCGCCCAAGTACTGTAGGAAAACTCTTCGCTACCTGTGACTGTTTAGTCGTTAGTGACGTCTCGCACATTTACTGTAAGGTGAATGTAGAGACACTTCAGATCACCTCATCGGAGCTAGTCCAACCAATATCGGTCAACCTTCAAGACGACTCGGACATATTAGCACCGGTGCGCGAACTTCTCCCCGAACGCCCGCCTGGAGCACCTACGGTGGTTTGTTACCTTCCTCCTTCATTAGCCTTATCTGCTTTACTTCCAAGGCTTGCGCGTTTTGAAGGTGCGGATCGAGAACCATCCGTATGCTGGTGTTGCTCCGTCACGAACGCGACAACTCGTTCGAAGTATGGCGATGTGTGGCGACGACGACACCCGGCTGCGTCCACCTCCTCCGCCGTCGATGAAGACGTACGCCTCCGTAGCAGCCGTCGGTCTGCCGACAAGGAATCGCAACTCATCGTCGCTTAGTCGAGGTGTGTGTGGGATTTGGTGCCCTAGTCACTCAGATGTGGCATACCTCATCAGCGAGGTGATTCTTGTGTGAATGGGAGTTCGAAGAGTGCGAACTCCACGCAGCAGAGGGTTAGGGAGCATAATACTGTTCGACTTTCCATAAATCTGCATGGTGGATATGTCGTCGTTACTTCAAATGTGTCAGCTAGCCGAGATGGTACAGATTTTATTCGGCTGACGTTTCAGCCTTATCGCCTTCGTCGGAGCCTGGAAAGCCAGAAACGCGTAAAATTATCCTACCAAGCACCATTTCAAACTGAGACAGCAAGTTAAAGGGCCGAGTGGACCAGAAAAGAACCATGCAACCGAAAGTAGAAGGCTCATCTAGAGATGCGGAGAAGAACGAGCTGGAGTCGCCCAAAATGGCTAGTAGGTGACCCAGAAGACGTGCCGTGGCTCCTGACATGAGGGCTCTGAAGGTCAGAATCCACAGAGGTCAAGGAATGGAGCGAGTTCGTTAGCTATGGCTAGGCACTCATCTTTTCTGTTCATTTTGGGACTTTTGCTGTGTATCCAAAACGCTTCCAATGTTTTGCGCGCAGGTGTTTGTTTCTCTTGCGCTAGAATTCGCACGGCCACCTCATACTCTGCGTTATCGTGTACTTGCAACCGATGAGATCCCAGACGAATTGAACGGTTTGACCTTTTGAGTCCATTCATGTGCTCCTCAACCCGCACGCATAGCGGTTGATCCGTTTTCCCCACATATTCCTCGCCGCATCGTCTGCACGAAATAACGTAGATGGTCCCGAGGTCAAGCAGTCACCCCCTCGCCGATATGGGCAGATGACCCAGGGGTGGGGCAATATCGATCGTGAAGACGATTTAGGATGAGCGGCCGTTAAGGTTAGGGGTGGTATTTCTACCAACCTCACCCTGTCACCCAGATCATAACGACGTAAGGAGGCCCAGATAGAAGCACTCACTGCGTCATCTATGAGTGGAAAATAGAACGGGATTTTGTTGTAGTCCTCCATACCGTCAGGCCTGCGTCCGGAATGCAATGTGCGCGCTGGAGAGCTGGCTGTGGGTAGCCATTGGAATGAGCAACATCTAGCCTTCTTCAGAGATTCTGCCTTTTCCTCGCTCCCAGATGAAGCCTTTTCTGCCAATTTGAACATGTTCCTTGTAACACCCATTTTTGTTTTTAGGGAATGTGCAGACCGGAAGTGGATAATTATATTTTTATTAATGGGTTTTCGTTACCACTTTGTTCTATAGAAACCCCTTCATAGTTGGACCTGAACATTCAGGAGAGGTAGCCAGTCCTCGTTCAGCTTTTCCCGGGTGAACTGTATACTTGGAGCTTGTTTTGTTCAGGATTTCAAAGCATGCGTCCTTTTCCTTCTGCGTGGAACAAACGACGAAACATTCGTCTATGTTCCACACGTACAATACCTGACGGCGCTCTAGGACGGGTTTTTCTATCCTGCTCATGAAAGCCATGGCCAACGTTGGCGCCAACCTTTGGCCCACCGCAAGTCCCCTAATTTGTTTATAGTAGTTACCCGCCCATCTAAAGATGGACCAATCTAGGCATTGCTTTAGTAGGCCCATGGTGTTTTGCACAGAGACCGTAAGTGTTAATATCGGTGCGGTGCTCAGCAAGCAGCTCACATATCGCTTGAACTGCATAGTCATTTGAGACGTTGGTATACAGGGAGGCTACGTCAAACGACTCCATGACGTTAACGCCTGAATCTAGATCCCCTTAACTTGCCAAGAAACATATTTGTATTAGTAAGATGGGAGGGGATAAATTGAAGCAATTGTGAGAGAATGAGGTTAAGGAACCAAGAAATCCTGTCGGTGGGCCTCCCTATGTTACTGATTATGGGACGTACTTTGAAATCGGAAGGATCGTTGGGCGAAAGTGCATTGGGCGAATGTTTATGGGTCTTGACAAGTGTATAAAGAACGGGATAGACGGGAATATCGCACCTAAGGCGGGCAGTGGCCGTCTTAGGAAGGGTTGCAGAATCAGCCGTTTGAGTCCATACCTTGTTTAGCTTTCGGAATTCCCTGTTGTACTCCTCAGCGTTGCAGGGCGATAATGAGAAGGATCTTGCAAATGTAGCTGCGTTATAGCAGCGTCTAATGTTTGCGGCATCACAACAAGCTCTCCACCTTTGTCTCTGAGGGAGACTTTCAGGCTGCCTATTCTCGAGAGATCTTGTATCTCTTTCAACCCTTCCCTTTGTGTTTTAGTGAGGTTACAATTAGCGCTCTTTTTTGGTGTGTGCCTTGATGATGTTAAGCAATGCCGATGGAAACAGGCGAAACTTAGTATCTATTGAAGAGTTGGGGGTCCTGGGATGTATTGAAGGGTTGGGGTCTGGGATCTATTGAACGGTTGGAGTCTGGGGTCTATTGAACGGTTGGGGGTCCTGGGGTTTGAAAAAGGGTCTAGGAAAAGGGATAGCGGGGAGTGCAGGTTCTATCGATCGAAAATGGCCGTCTCTTCTCATCTCACGCTTTGCTCTAAGATGCTCAGCAGCGGTGGCAGATGCAGCCGGGATTAAGCATAGGAGCATCGATTTGGCGGGAATCGATACCTGTATGCTTAATCACGGCTGCCGCTGTCGCCGCTGCCGAGTCTGCATGCGGCTATAAGCTCGACGCTTGTACCCTTAACCATTACACGCTCTTACTCGTTTGCCTCAAGAACTCGGCAAAAACAAAACATGTTCTGTTACTATTTGGAGGACGGAGATTCTTCCTATGGTATTCGTTCTTGCCGTTCCGGCGTACCCTTGAGACAGTTGCCTTGTGAAGACGCTACCGTAGTCGGGGACTGTGCACAGTTCTCGGTACCACGGTACTACGGTACCGGCCTAGGACACAAGCTGTTGTCCGTCTAGTGTTGAGAAGAGAGTAGCTTGAATGCGAGTTGTGCATGGCACTATTGTACTTTCACGACTCGAGGAGAGGTCGAAAAAAAATTCGCTCAAACTTCTTCCAGGGGGTTATTTAGGGTACTGATCACGAATCTGACGTCCGTTTTCGAAATTTCGTCCGATTACGGTAGGTTACGTTGGGCAGGGATGACCAAGGATGCCGAGATCATAATCACCGATTTCGCCCGAACTTCGCCCAGGGGGGCTATCATTACGAATCACGAATCTGACGTCTGTTTTTCGTTTTATGCTGGAGTACGGTAGTTACGGTAAGGGACGCTTCAGGTCACCTGTACCTACCGTAACCTACCATACCTTAGCGTGATGAAAAAAACGGATGTCAGATTCGTGATTCGTGATGGTAGCCCAACTGCGCGAAGTTTGGGCGAAATCGGTAAATATGACTTTGGCAGCCTTAGTCATCCTTACCTATCGTAACCTACCGTAATCGGAGGAAATTTTGAAAACGGCTGTCAGATTTGTGATCAGCACCCCAAATAACCCCCTGTGCGAAGTTTTGGCGAAAAACTCTCTCTCAACCTCTCCTCGACCTCTGTAGTCGTGAAAGTACAATAGCGTCAATCGAACTGCATATCTTTGAAAAAGGGGTGGCACGTTTGGCTCTCGATGAATCTTTGCAAAACGACTAAAGGGGTCATGTTTTGATATTTCAGAGTCGTCATTTACGGACTACGCCCAAGACCTGAGCGAAGCCGAGCTTCAAGCATTCATAGCAGCAACGCTACACAAGAATCCACGAGACCGAGCTATGCTGCTGGAGTTGGAGCAGCTTTTTGTCGACTTTCTCAACAATTTTGGGTAGGTTTTCACTACGGCAAAACATATGATGACGCTGAAGCTTTAAGCAGACGTTTCGATTCCTTTAGCGTTGGGTTATAGTTGCGCCACTGCGCGACGCGGCACCATTGTCAGAATAGATATCGATCAGGATGCGCGAAAAATCGATATCTATGGCGAACATCGTGCCGCTTCGCGTGGCGGCGCAAGTATAAACCTGGCCTTAGAGAGCTTCTAGAAATTTCGGCTGAAGGTGAGGAAGGTGAGGGTCTCCCTAATTGGTCTGCGCAGGCTCCGACGTCAGTTGGTAGTTGCCTGACGCTCGTGCTGCTCCACGTTGGCGTATCAGCTCGAGAGTTTCTGGCGACAGACATCTCTTGTGCATCTTCAAAACCTCGGCTCCCCTAGCACTGTCGTGGAGATGATCAACGAGTCGGATGTGTTCCTCGTCGATGTTGTCCATGACGGTGTCTTCCCAAAGACCGACAATAGAGGTGTAGATATCCAGCTTAAGACCACTTTGCATCACATTTTGCCCTAATCGACCGTGTTTTCGTCAAAGACAGTTTCGCCCGACAGCGGCCAAATCACGTCTTTTTGGCCTTCATGTTGGTCTTCTCGCTCTTATTTGTTCTTAATTTATACATCTTTCGTGTCGAATTAGATACTTTTCGAACCGCACTGGGCACTCTTTTAGGCCCCGTTTATACTTCCGACGCGAGCGACGCGACGGCATGTAAAGTGGCCAAATTGATCGATCGCGTCGCTCAATCAATATGGCCACTATACGTGGCGTCGCGTCGCTCGGCGTCGAAGTATAAACGGAGCCTTAGACAAGCTTTAAGACTGTTGAAATCAAAGCGAGCGAACTCTTCTTTCCCAGAGCGAAATGTCCTTCGGGCAGGTAAAACTACAGTCTAAATAAGATGGTTAGGATAAATTTCTGTTCAATGAGAATTTGGTATAACTTTCTTTGAAATGTTTAGTTTACCTGACCCAAGAATTGTAATATTTATATAAAATTCTTATTTTTAGAGAAAAACTATGAACTAAATTGTGTTTTAAAGGCAACAAGGTAACAGTCATCTAAAGAACTAAAAGGCCAACTTGATTGATGATGCAAATGCCACATACTATACATACTTACATGAGCCAATCGGTGTCAAGCTCCATGCAAACGAAATTCTGCTATCAATCGAATAAAAATTGCGACCTGGCGGACGTGGGCATGGCTCAATTTCTTCCTTTTGCTGTAAAAGGTAGCCGTCTTCCTGCTTTAAACTTTCATTTTTCTTCGAGGAACGAGGATTTCATGAAGATTTCAAACAATATGTTCACTAATAGAGTAGGTAAATTGAATTAAATCTTCAAAGAAGTCGTACTAAAAGTTCTCTCGAACAAAAAATTATTTTAACCTTTTGGAGAGTTTCTAGTATTATGTAGAAGAAGGTTATTTCAATTTGGAAGAGTTTGGTTTGATTGCAAAGGTCTTAGGCTTAGGCTTAGAACGGTGTCCATTTTGACGTGAATTTGGTATATATTGGTCTTTTTCTCGATTTCCGTTAGTTCTTGCCCCCTTGTCCCACTCGCTTGAAAGAAAAATCAATGAAATCGATCGATAGCGGCTGTGCGTTTGAGATTGCTGCTGTGAAGAACGTCCATTGGGGGTGTGCTGTATCGATTGGTGGTGCTAGCGCGCAATTCTCTCGCGGCGCTTTGTTCATCGTTGTCCACTCTGACTGTCTCTGAAGAATCTGCTTTCAGTGAGCAGTCGCTCAAACTTCCGCCGGCGTCGTCGTATAATCGTATGATCATACACCGAGTGGCTGTGCTGTTCGGACTGGATCACAACGTGGATAACAGCGGTAGATGTGTGGTGGTGTCGAAGACGTCCAACAGCAAGCCGTAAGTACGATTTTTTCGTCATTTTTTATATTCAGTTACTGTTTAGAGCTATATCACCTTGTTTGTACGTTTATAATTCCTCTCAGCTTGCCGGCCGATTGCACGGTTTAAGCATTCCTTTTGAGCTGAAAAAAGCTTCTCTGTTTTTGGATGTTTTGGGTGTGTTCGGAGGCTAAATTATAAAAATCAGTCAGAGTTTGCCGCCACCGTAATCCACGATGTTCGATTGGAGCGCAGTTGTTACCAATCGGCCATCAATTCTGCGCAGTTGGCTAGAATCACCGGCTAATTCAATCGTTCAGCTGCTTTCGTTCTAGGCCACCGTTCGCGTTCGCGAATCTGATCCATAACAACATCTTCACCGACTCTCGAAAGTACTACAATGGCGTTTGGTACTACACCGACTGCACTACGCCGGTATGTTCAGCTAACAAGGAAAGGTTCCCAACTCAAGGTGAGCTTTTGCGATGTTATTTTGACAGGACGTAGGGCCGTGTGAGCGGAGTCCAGAATTACAGTTAGTTTTTGCTGAGCGCTTTTTTACGGCCTGAAAAAGAGGTGTAAAAGCGTATGCGCAGCAATCATCAACACCTATGACACCCCACCAGATGTGCGTCGGTGACGCAGTCGGTAAGTGTGCCGCCTCATAGGAGCACACTGGAGGTTTTTGAGTTCGAGTCCGCGTACTGCCATTATTTTTGCACATATTAGTTTGTTGCTATTATGCTTTCTCATCATCACATGAGTGAATTTTAGACTCAGTCAATTTTTTAGTACACTTATGTAGCGATATGGCCCGGGTTTATAATATTCAACCGTAAGGTGTGCGTATTTGTGTGCAGTTACGGTATCATGCTCGATATGGTATGGTATGATACGGTGGTGGTGCATTGTCGTGACTTTCGCCACGACTCTTGGAGGACGCAGAGTCTCTGCGCCCTCTTGGTCCCGCCACGCACGCCTGTCGAATACGCAGCGCCGATTCGCTGCGACGAAGTATGAAGCGCAGAACGCGCGGGCATCATTGTTCTCCCGTCTGCCGCCGCCCGGACGGTCGTGTCCGCTCGCTGTCCTCTCGTCAACATCCGCTGGACGTCACGGAGTCTGGAGCGAGCTGATTCCACCGCAGTGTCGAAGAACGCAGGGCCGAGGAAGAGGAGGATCTACCCTGGCATGGACGCCAGGAGGAGGTAACCGCAGATGCGAGGCCAGGAGCACCGCCTCGTGGGCATACGCCCCAGGCAGGACCTCGCCGGACCCTAGCGAGCTGCTGTTGGGATTCCCCTAGTGAGTGTAGGTTTCTGGTTGCGTGAGTCGTAATCATGTGTGTCTTAAGAAGTAGTAATGTGAAGTTAATAAATCTGCATATCTATATGTGTCTGCGGGAGCTACGTGAATACCGGTGAATACCGTCATCTTTATTGATCGCAATACTGTGTGAGGAAGGGGAAGGCGCAGAGACGTGCGTGGAAGTAGGCGCAGAGTCGTAGTGCGCACGGGGAGCTAAAATCCATCGCAGTCTCGTCCCAATGGTTCGGCTGGGGCAGCAGGGCCCTACGTAGTTGGTGCCGCGTGCGTGACTGGAAGGAAAGAGCATTAGCGTGCAGATCTGCCACACACGTGGCCTCGGGTCTGGACCACCGTTACCGATGCCGGTGGCTGCCAGTCTGGGGCACGACACGCATCGTTGAAAAACTAGCACAAAAGAAGGCGCAAATAGGCAGCTTTGGTTTGTTGTAAGCATTGATGATCTAAAATTGACTCGGAAGAGCGTAATAACAAAAATTAATATGTGCAAAAGTAACAATTCGCGGATTCGAACTCAAAAACCCGCCGATGTGCAACACTCCCACCGACTGCGCCACCGGGGCACATCTCGTGGGGTGTCACAGGGCTTGATGATTGTTGCGCACACGTTCTTAAACCTCCTTTTCAGGCCTTAAAAAACGTTACGCAAAAACTAACTGCATTCTGGACCCTCCTCACGCGGTTCTACATCCTGTCAAAATAGCACCGCAAAAGCTCATCATCTGTTGGAAACCTTTCCCTGTAAGGCCGAGCATGCTCCATATATCCTTTAGCCACCGTTTTCAGTTGCTGCCTGGAGAACTTCAGCGCAAGACCCAATCGTACGACACTGGATATGGCTGCAGCTCAGGCGAGTACGACCAGATGCATCAAGTGAGTGCATAGTAGTCGCCTTGCCTATGGCTCAGAGTTAGATAGCCCCTATGTCAGACGTACTCCTGGGTGCAGGGCAACCAACGATCGTTCGAGAAACAGCCGCACTACTATCCAAGTCGTGCCGATCAGGGCCCGTTGATGAGGGTAAGCAGTTTTCCCTGATTTTTATCAACGTCTTCAGTTTACCATTCGAGTTCTCTTTAAGAAAGCCGACAGCTTCAGTGGAGTTCCAGCGTTCTACAGGTCGCCGAGTGGCTCGTCGGAGAGCTATGATCGTCAGCTGAACATTGCCGGAGGTCATGCTCACTCAATCGCTTCCTGTAAGTAAATGTTCTGTACGATTTGTTTGTAAAAGTTGTATATTTATATGACTTCGCGTCAAGAATGGCGCGATTCTCGTCTTCCTATTTCTCTCCAACTCTACACTGACACACCTAGTCAACAGTATACCTACCTATTCCCTCATCTTTCCCTTCTATTTTCCTGTTTATTTGCACTCCCTCCGTCTTTTTTCTTTATCTTCATCTGCTGTTATTCTCCCTTCTCTTTCTTCTTTCCAACTTATTCTCTCTATCTTCCCTACGCGTTCTTCACTGTTATTGTTTTTCCTCTTTCTTTCCTACCACCTCTCTACCAGGCTGTCCTGTCTCTCCTCTCTTGCTCTTCTGTCTCTACCACTTTCCTCTCCTTGCCTCTCTAAGCACTATCTGTCTTTGATTCTCATTCTCTGTCTCTCACTCTACTAGTCTCTCTTTCTCTCTACGTCAGCGTCTCTCTCTCTCTGTTTCTCTGTCTTCTTATCTTCTCATCAGTTTCGCTCTGCCTCTCTCCGTCTTAATCTCTCTTCCTTTTCTCTCTCTCTCTATCTCTCTCTCTCTCTCTCTCTCTCTTAATTTTCTTCCTGTCGCAGTCTATCCATGTTCCTCTTTCTGCCCATATGTCTCATATCTCGCATTGCTTCCCTAACTCTCTCTTCACCCTGTCGCTCCATCTCTGTCACTCTTCTTCCCGTTCCTCTACCAGTCTGCCTGTCCTCCCTCTTATCTCTTTAGAATTTTCCCATTATTTCTGTAAGCAAGGATTTTCTTCCATTCCTTCTCTCGCTTTCTCTTCTTCCCACACTCGTCCTTCTCTTCCTGTCCGCGTTCCTATGAAAGCTCTGCCTATACTTCTTGTTATCCCTCTCTCTTTCTTCCTTTCCCCGTCTTTTTCCATTCTCTTTGTTATTTTCTCTACTGCTATCTCTCACCCTTACCTCTGCATCTCCTTTCCCTTTTCTCACCACGTCCTTCTCCCTGTTGGCAGCTCTTCCTCGCTGTCTTCAGCTGTCACCTATTTTCTCTCCCTGTCGCTTTCCTGTCTATCTCCATCCCCTGATCCCAGTCTCTCTCTTTTTGCCTTAGTTTGTCTCTCTATCCTTCTCGCTTTCGCCCTACTTATATCTCCCTCTATTTATGGACGCATATGGCGTAGCCGGAGAAGGCGCCGGCTGTCGCGTGCACCCGATACCAGGTTCCTGGTTCCCGCCCAGGCCAACCAAGCCTTCCATCCCTGCATGGTCGGTGAATTGGTACCTGACTTGTCTGGGAAAATAGAGCGCTGACCTGTTCATCGTCTGGCCACAAGTCATTGTATGGCCATATGCGCATTCAAATCGCCCCCACGATATCCTGTAGAAGTAGGATGCATGGCGCATCCCAAGATGGATTGAGTAACGCCGCCCTTTATCCTTTATCTTTATCCTATGTTTATCCTCTATCTCCCTCACCTAACCTCTTCTCTATCTCTTTTCTCCGTCGTACATCCGCTTCTTTTTCTCGATAAGCTGTATCCCTCCCTCTCCCTCTTCTTCTAGCTCTTCCTCCTCCCTGTCCATTTGACTTGGCACCTCTGCTTTTTATTTCTGCTCCGTCGTCTTTTTTTCTCTTCCTCCCCTCGTCTATTTATACCATTTTCACGTAGAATTGGACACTTTTCAAATTAAATTGGACAATTCTAAGTGAGTCTAAGAATTTGGAAATCAATTTGAACGTTTTCCAAATCGAAATGACCGTTAGGCAGGTTAAACTACAGACTCCCTAATATGGTTGGAATAATTTTTTGTTCGAGGAAAATTTGGTATAACATTTTTGAAGTTTTAATTCACTCCCAATAAGAGGACACAGCGTTTGAGATTTTATAAAAATTTTATTTTTTGAGGAAAAACAGTGTCTTAAAGCTTGTTTTGAATAGCAGGAAGGCGGCCATTTTTTATCGCCAAAATACAGATTACGCCGTTCTCCCGTCCGAAGGGCGCGTGTAGCGCAGTCGGAGGAGGCGCCTGCTGTCGCGTGCACCCGATACCAGGTTCCTGGTTCGGATTTCCTGCCCACTCCAACCAAGCCTTCCATCCCTGCGAGGTCGGTGAATTGGTACCAGACTTGTCTGGGAAGGATAAAGCGCTGACTTGTTTATCAGCTCTCCAACCCAAACACGCATTCAGAACCGCCTCCACGACATCCTGTAGAAGTAGAATGCGTGGCGCATCCCAAAAGGGATTGAGTAACGCCGTCCTTTATCCTTTTATTTTATCCCGTCCGAAACTTCGCGATTTTTATTCGATTGATAGCAAAACTTCTGTTTATATGCAGTTTCACACCTCCAAAAAACGGTGCAACATAAACAATTGTAAAAAACACACACATCCTAATTTTCCTGCTGCATTTAAGCAGTATTTACACTATCAATCAAATAAACATCGCTACTTGCTTTTCGGGTGCATGGCGCGATCCAGTCTTTTAATACACTACATGATTGCTGCCTTCAAAACAAAATTTAATTTATAAATTTATTACACACTTTGTTGGAGAAGGTGAGCTACTGAACACAAAAAAAACTATTCTAACCATCTTAGTGAGTCTGTAGTTTAACTTGCCTGAAGGTCATTTCGATTTGGAAGAGTTCGCTTTGATGTCAAAAGTCTTACCAGGAAACTATCTCATCGGTAGGTCGGAACGGCCCAATGTTGTATATGGACAGAATCGCCTCTTTCTGGGAAACAACAACATGCAAATATCTCAACCCCAATACAACTCAGCCCCGAGTTAGGGACGACGTAAGTTGGGTCGTTGGCGGCGTTAACCCTCTGCCTGCGCGCGAAGGGCGAGTTCAAGTTGGCTGGAGACAGCGATCATGGGGATTACGCCGCCCCTCTATCCACTGCACCACCACCGCTCGCTCGATATCGCTGTTACCAGCCAACTTGAGCGCGCCCTCAGCGCGCAGGCAGAAGGTTAACGCCGCCAACGGTCCACCTTCCGTCGTCCCTAACTCTGCGCAGAGTTGTACTGGAGTCGAGATACCTGCATTTTGTTGTTTCCCAGAGAGAGGCGATTCTGCCCATATCCAACACTTGGGCCGTTCCGACCTACCGTTGAGATAGTTGCCTGCTTAGGCTGCTTAGAAAAGTATCGAATTTGACGTGAAAAGTGTGCAATTCAACGTGAAAATGGTACATATCCGTCTCCCTGTTTCTCTCCATCTATCTATTGATCTGTCCTTTCCTTGCTCCCCGTATCGTTCTAGCTTTGTCGTTGTTGTCTTCATAACCAGGCTACCGCTAGCTGTCTTTCATTCTCTTCTGCTTGTCGCTTTCCCTTTTTCGTTCAGGCCCGATCTATTCATCGCCGGTTTACATCGCACGAGCGATGGCATGTATGGTGCCCAGTAGAGCGATCGTTGCGATCGGTGGACCCGCAGGCTGAGGAGATCCCCTGGCCTTTGGAAGCTCCGTGTCGCGCCACAGGCACCGGAGGGTCCCAGATGTTACCTAACAGGGACTGTCGTTGCTATCGCTTTTGTGGCTGACTATGAACAGTCCCTTGCATCTGTCCTTCACTGTGGAACCCCTCGACCATCTCTCTAGAACCGTGGCAGGAGTTCCATGCTTAAGCCCACTACAACCTGCAACGAATGGTCGTTCCGTCGAGAGAACCTTCATGGGAATAAGCTGAAATCCTTGCCGCCAACCCTCTCGCTTGCGCTCGCTTCTTGCCTCGCTGTCGTTTTAGCTGTTCAAGTGTCTCTCACACACATTCATACTGCATTTCTCCCGCGCGATACCGACATCGGTAGCTCGACCTTCCAATCGATAGCCATTCTTCTCATGTTGCGCCGTTCCCCATCGCAATAGTATAAACTGAAAACAGCGCATCTGATTCACTCGTCCATTATGGTTCTCCGTCTGTCGATACGGTTCCCCAACGTGACGCTTCGTTCCGCATGGCGGGACCCTCCTTATTATTCGTTGACACTCGCGAATCAAATCGCCAGCGACGAGTTGTCCGTCAAGAATTAAACGAGTTCTCTCACAGTACCCAGGCGGTCGTTGCGGGACTACTTCCTTCGTCAGAACTTCAACCGATAGGGCCTGTTCATACTTCACGACGAAGCGACTGTAAAACATATAAACTGTTTCTCGTGCAAAACATGCAAATCGATTAAAACCGAGGATTACCGCCGAAACCTGTTTCATACTCGAGCGCTGGCGCTGTCGTTTCTGTCGCTCCCGTCGCCTGTTCATACTACGCGCCGGCGACAGGAGCGACTGTGGCGACGGACGGAGTGTGGTGTACGCAATCACACCATGGTGCGGTAGTGTTCAAAGGAAACTATTCTGCTATTCAATTAGATCTAGGTAAGGCATGCTATTATACTTCTTTTGAGTGCCATATTGATGATGTGGGTAATATGACTGTTTGATAGTATGTGTCGACTGATTGACTGACTTGAACAAATAGGCGTTATGGTGCAGTTACGTACAACACACTACGTCCGTCGCTCCAGTCGCTCTTGTCGTCTGTTCATACTTTCCGGGCGCTGCCGTCGCCGTCACTCTTTTCGCTGCTGTCGCGAAGTATAAACAGGCCCATAGGGTGCGCTTGGTGGTGAGACCGTCGGCGGAATTTTTCGTTTTTCTTTGCCTTTTTCAGCTTAAGCCCTAGTTTATACTTGCGCCGCCACGCGGCACGGAACCACGAACGCCATAGATATCAATTTTCGTGCCGCCCGGTCGATATCTATCCCAACCATCGTGCCGCAGCGGCGCAAATATAAACTAGGGCTAAGCCGTGTTCATTTTTGGTTTCTTCAGTATATTCGTGATTCTCGTCCTAGTTGTAACATCCTTTTTTCTCCGTCATTTTTCCGCTTTATTCAGATATCAAAACGGTTAAACGGTATCGCAACAATCGAAAAACATTACGAGAAATATAGCGAACGAAAGAGGCAAGAAGCAAAAGGTCACCAAGAAATGTGAAGTTACGAAGGAAATTGCGAAACGGCATACAAAACGCGAAAATGGCGGAGGAAGAAAAAAGATATGTACGACTAGTACGAGAAATACGAGTGTACCAAGGAAACCCAAAATGAATACGATAAAACGGCTTAAATTGAAGAAAAAACTGAAAATTCCACCGACTATCTCACCCTCGAGCACTCTGTCAATTGGCGAGCTGGTGGATCAGGTAGTCGCGCAACGAGCGCCTGGGTACTGTAAGACAACTCGTCCAATCTTTGAACACATCGCTACGCTTGGCGATTTAGTCGCAGGTGACATTAACAGCATTGCTGTGTCCTTTTTTTGCTGTGTCTCTACCTTTCATTATTGTTGTCTCTCCCCTTTCTCAACTTTTATCGTATCTATGTCCCAAGACCCACGGATCTCCCTCGATAGAGAGCCTTCGGGTTCTCTTGCTAAGAGGGATCTCGGGCCGCTTGTCGCAGGGCCACGTGGCGCGTCCCCGGGTGGTGGATAGGGGAATTAAACGCGAACCAAATGCGACCGTGTACTGCCCATAGACGCAGGTGGGATGCAGGGGATGGACTCCTTGCTCCTGCTGTGTCGGGTCGACGCGTTCCTTGTGCGTGGGAGCGGCATGTTCGTGCACAGTGTGCGCGGACGTGTCCGTGACTGTGCGGATTGTAACTGTGTCGGCTCGGCCAAAAGCTTGCACTCGGTAGACTGGGAGTACATCGTAAGGCGATTCGAGGCCGCCTCAAAAGTCTCGCCCCGTCCCTTCGGGCAGTCTGGCTGGCTGCCCGGAGTTCTTCGCCCGCACGACAGAGCCCGACTAGCTACCCGTGTGTATTCAAGTCAAAAACAGCAGCACTAAAGGGCCTCATTCCCCTGACCCCGAAAGAGCCCCCATTTCTGCAGCGATGGGAAGGACGAGTACGGAGAGGCTGCTAAAATCTCAGGGCCTAACCAGGCTGCGCAAATTGAGAAGGACTAGGATGACGATCTGTACTTACAACGCCCGCACGCTTGCATCGGAAGCTTCCGTCGAGGACCTGATGATGCAAGCCAGGAAAATCAAGTACGACGTCATCGGACTGACCGAGACGAGAAGACACCACCCCCTGCACGCCGCCTACGACTCCGGAGAAGAACTGTTCCTCGGAACATGCGACAGCAGAGGAGTAGGCGGCGTTGGTGTCCTCGTCAACACGCACTTGGCCATGAACATCGATTCGTACGAGTCTCTGACAACCCGAATCGGACGTCTGCGACTGAAGCGATGTGGTTCCGTGCCAGCTTTGACTGTATTCGTCGCGTATGCCCCAACATCCGACTACGACGACGAAGCGGTCGAAGCCTTCTACGTGGAGCTGGAGAAGTTCTATAAGGAAGATCACACCTTCTACAAGGTGATCGTCGGCGACTTCAACGCCAAAATCGGACCGCGAAGGTCGCCGGAAGAACTCCACATCGGAACCCACGGTTTGGAGTGGAACGAGCAAGGTGAAAGGCTGTCTGAGTTTATCATGTCGACCAAGACCATCCATGGAAACTCGCAGTTCCAGAAGCCTCCCTCCCTACGATGGACCTGGGAATCTCCCGGTGGCCAGTTCCACAACGAGATCGACCACATCATCTTCAACCGCAAATATTGCCTGACCGACGTCTCCGTTGTCCCCAAGTTCTACACGGGATCGGACCACCGCCTCCTTCGCGCGAGGTTCCGCTTTTCGCGTCAAGGAGAGAAGGCCGCGAAGTTCAAGAAGAGGAGTCCCAGAACGACCATCAACTGGGACCTCTACACCTCTCTTGCCGGTCTTTGGGAAGATGCCGTCATGGACAACGTCGACGAGGAATACGACCGCTTCGTGCACCATCTCCACGATAGTGCTAAGGGAGCCGAGAGCTTGAAGACCACCAAGAGACGTCTGTCTCCGGAAACTCTCGAGCTGATACGCCAGCGTGGAGCAGCACGAGCGTCAGGCAACCACCAACTGACGTCGAGCTTGCGAAGCTATGCAGAGAGGCGATAAAGGAGGATCTTAAGGAGAGAAGGGCGGAAGTGTTGGCTGAAGCTGCAGAGGCAGGGTTGAGCATCCGAAATGCCCGCCGGAACTTCGCCAACTTCAAGACCAAGATGACAGCTCTCCGACGTCCCGACGGAACCGTCACCTCTTCCAGAAGGACCATGGAGAGGGTCATCCACGACTTCTACTCCGATCTCTTCGATAGCCACGTCCACCTGCCCCCATGCCATCTTCCGCACGATGGATACGTCGTCCCCTCTGTTCTCCCTTCCGAGATCCGACACGCCATCTCGTCGGTGAAGAAACGTACAGCACCCGGTCCCGACAGGATCAGACCCGAACACCTGAAGAACCTCCCGCCAGCGCTCATCAACACCCTGGCGCGGCTCTTCACACGTTACCTGTCGGAGTGCAAGGTTCCATCTCAGTGGAAGACCAGCAGAACCGTCTTGCTGTACAAGAAGGGAGACGTGCACGACATTGGCAACTATCGCCCGATCTGCCTGCTGTCCGTAGTCTACAAGCTGTTCACTCGAGTTATCCTGAATAGGATTAGCAGAACGCTGGACGAAGGACAGCCATGCGAGCAAGCAGGATTTCGGAGAGGATTCAGCACGATCGACCACATACACACCATTACGAAGCTCATCGAAGTGTCGCGAGAGTACAAGCTGCCGCTGTGCCTTACGTTCATTGACACGAAGAAGGCATTCGACTCCGTCGAGACTGAAGCGGTCATGGAAGCCCTGCTCACTCAGGGCGTTCCTACTCAGTACATCAGAGTCCTTCGAGAGCTGTACAGTGGATTCACGACCAAGATCTCACCATTCTACAACGACGTCGTCGTCGACGTGAAGAGAGGGGTTCGGCAAGGGGATACCATATCCCCGAAGCTCTTCAGCGCCACTCTCGAAAACGTCATGCGCGAACTAGAATGGGAAGACATGGGAGTGAAGGTCGACGGCCGGCAACTACATCATCTTCGCTTCGCTGACGACATCGTGCTCATAACACCGAGCATCAGCCAGGCGGAGCGAATGCTGGCCGACTTCGATCGTGTATGTGGAAGCGTTGGACTCCAGCTGAATCTTACGAAGACGATGTTCATGAAGAACGGATGGGTTTCTGATGCCCCATTCTCGCTCAACGGAACGAACATCTCCGAATGCTCCAGCTATGTGTATCTGGGTCGCGAAGTCAACATGGCCAACGACCTAGCACCAGAGCTGAGCAGGAGGAAAAGAGCGGCTTGGGGAGCTTTCAAGAGCGTCGAAGAAGTCGCGAAGAAGACGAAGAACGTCCGACTCCGTGCCCACCTATTCGACTCCACTGTTCTTCCTGCCCTAACATACGCCTCAGAGACCTGGGCTATACGAAAGCAGGATGAACACGCGATCAGCGTCGCGCAGCGTGGAATCGAGAGGACGATGCTCGGAGTGAAACGACTCACGCAAGTGAGAGAAGGCCTCCGGAGTTCCGAGCTTCGCCGACGTTCGAAGATCAGAGACGCTGTCGCGTGGGCCAAGTTGTCGAAAATTAGGTGGGCCGGCCACGTAATGCGCTTCGCAGACACCCGCTGGACGAGAGCCATCACCGACTGGATTCCGCGGGATGTCAAAAGAACACCAGGACGCCCACCAACGCGTTGGTCGGACTTCTTCGTTAAAGCCCTGAACGACCGATATGACGCTCTTCGTGTCCCTCGAGCGAGGAGGATCCATTGGACCACTCTGGCACGCGACAGGGACGAATGGAGACGCTGCTGGCACCCGCTCGAGCAATTCGATGATCAACGGGACGACAGGTGATACAGGTGATACAGGTGATGTCCCAAGACCCCGTTTATACTACTCGCCGACTACGCAATGCCATGTATAGTGGCGAAATTGATCGATCGCTTCGCTCGACACCGAAGTATAAATGGGCCCTAATACTCTTTAAGCATTCCTTGTAGTTCTGCTCTTCATTGGTCATAGTTGTATGCACAAGTGACCTCAATCCATCGTCGTAACCAGGTGTAACAGTGGTACATTTAGCGACCCATCTATCGCCTCGGGACCACATTGAAGAGACAGCGGAACGGATGAACAACCTGAGCTTCTCAGATCGAGCGAGCCAGATCAGCTACCGCTCATCCAGTTCGAACCCACCGCCACCATCTGGCGTTTACGTCGGCTATCCGACTCCGGTGGTTCAATATCAAGTTGGAGAGGATGTTACGTGAGTTGGATTCTTTTTGTGGTCGAGATGGAGCTCATAGCGCTTTCCTAGTTGGGAGGAGACGTCTGCATGAGCGGTTATCGCGTCCTCATCATTCAATTTGGCCACTAAACATCCAACGATCCATAAGGCCCTTTTTATTTTCCGTGTCGCGCAGCGATGGAAAATAAAAAGGGCCTCATGGATCGTTTAGTGTGCACGCGATACGCGACGCGACGAGTGATAAGCTCCCATATCGATCCATTTTGTCGCGTGATTGACGCAGGAGCTTATCATCACATCGCGTCTCGTCGCGCGCACCCTAAAGGCCCATGCACACTTCTGCGACACCGCGGCGCGGCAAGTGGGACAACGGCTACCTCCGCGAAATCCGGCGGTCGCGGCGCGGGCGCGTTAGAGCACCGTTTTAGGCAACGGGACCGACGTCTCCGTGGATGCCACGCCGCCAGGAATGGTTTGAACTATTCCAGCCGACAGTCGCTATTCCGTTCTATGTGTAGAAACTTCAAAGCGAAAGTTTCGCCGGAGTATATCGGAGGCGAAAGTGTGCATGCCCCCTCCCTGCGGCACGTGTCGCAGTGTCGCGCCGCGGCCGTCGCGGTCCTATGCTTCATCATGGCCGCGCCGCGCTGTCGCAGAAGTGTGCATAGGCCTTCAGTATGCTCGCGATGTACGACGCGATGAGTGATAAGCTCCCATATCAATTCATCTTGTCGCGCGATTGACGTAGGAGCTTATCATCACACACACACTGTCGTGCGCACACTAACTATCCTTTAGCCCTAGTTTATACTTATGCCGCCACACGGCGCGACGTCATGATTGCCATAGATATCGATCTATTGCGCCGCGCGGTCGATATCTATCCCGACCATGATGCCGCGCCACGCCGCGATGCAAGTATAAGCTAGCGCTGGGTTAACGTGATTCATTCCGGACAGCGGGCGTCGACGCCGGGCGACGCGATCAATCGATTCGGCCTCATTGCGTGGCCATCGCGTCGGGCCGCGACGAAGTATAAACGGGCCTTAGACCTCGGAGTAAAGTCTGATGCCCCTTGCAACCTAGTTTGGCACAAAACTAGATATAACTAGTAGTTGTTACAGGTACGCTCCATATCAGCAGCAAGTGTACGTGCAGTCGACTCCGGTCATGGCAGCAGCCGCACCTGTCGAAATGTACGGCCCGCAGCCGACGATAGTGATGCCGCTTCAGCAGTCGGTCCAGATGATGGCATGTCCTCAAACTCAAGACTCGATGGGCAGCAACTCTCAGACGTCTCAAGATCTCTCACAGATGATTCCTGTACAGCAGACCGAATACGTGCAGTACCCCGTCCAACAGTACCAGCCAGCGCAGCTTGTCAGCTGTCCGCCACCTCAGCAATATCAGCCAGTCCAGCAGGCCGTCTATCCCACTCAGTACCAGCAGGTCATCTACGCTCAATCGCAGCCATATGAGCAGCAAATAATACGGCAGCCGATGATACAACAGCCACAGCCGCCGCCGACGATTGTGCAGGCGATACAGCCAGTAGTCCAACAGTCACTACAGCCCATGCAGACCGTAATGCAGCAGCAGCAGCCACCTCAACCGCCTCTGCAGCAATACACGACGACCGTGTACCAGACGACGGTCCAGCCTCAACAGTACCAAATGCAGCCGCAACAACAGCCGCTACAGCCTATGGTAGAGCAGACAGTGCACATCCAGTCGTCTGTCTATCAGCAGCAGCCGCCTCAGAAGGTGCATTATCGGACGGCAGTACCGATGGGACCACCTCATCTGCAGCATCAGCAACAACAACAACAACAACAACCGCAGCACATGACACCGTCAGGGTATCAGCCGACTAACTATGGGCAATGGGTGAGTGATCTGTTGTTCTTCTGGCATACTCAGCCGCTGATTGGTTAAAGAAATGTTCCAGACGACGGGTGCAGCTCAGTGCAACGACAGTATTAGTGAGGCTGAAGAAGGCAGTGAGCCGAACGATTCGTTGGACATGCAGCCAACTACGATACAGCGGCCTGTTAGCATCTTCCCTCCCTACTTAGGTAGGTGATTTGTGTCAACTAGTTCCTTTTTATATGATTTTTACGTGAAATCGGACACTTCCCAAATCAAACAGGGCAATGCTCAAACCAAATGTAACTCTTTTCAAAGCATGTTTGACGCTTCTGAAATCAAGCTGAACATCTGCCAAATCAAGGCGTGTCAGTATGTGTAGTGACCCCTTCGTGTATAGTGGATGGTTGGTTCGTGGCTGGGTCTGAAATCTGACATGCGGAGCTTGGCCAGGCCTCCATGCCGGCTGCCCACAGATCTATCCACACACAACCTTTCCCGGTCGTTACCGACCGGCTCAGAGAGGTTCAAATCCCTTACCGGGCTCTCTGTCTGATGGCTCATTACTCGCTTCCGGAGAGGGATGATCGCTTCAATCTGAAAGCAGAAGGTTCCGGCTTCGTACTGCACCAATAAGTGACAACTTCCAACGATACTTCCGGCTTGCTGACCAGTTCACGGACACAGCACGCTGCAGTGTATATAAAGGTTTATCTATAGCTACACTGCATTGGAACGGAGAGTCTATGCAGACAACTACTGCTTGGAGTGGAATGGGTGCCATACCTGCGGTGTTGGCTTAGCGGGGAGTGCGCCCTTGAGCGATGACTCAGCTAGCGGCGACGCTAACAAACATATGCGCAGACCTCCTCCTTGGACGCAGGGTTGGCGGGGAGATGCTTGCCTCTCCTGGTCCCTAGAATCCTTTCCGGAACTTGGCTATGCTGTTTGGGGACTCTGCCGGGCCGAGGGAGACTTAGGATTGGTTGACTGCCGATTACTCGGGTGCTGACAAGAGTGAACTGGTTCACGACCACTCGGGAGAAAGCACAATTGCTAGAATGGACCCTGTGCCCATGCCGGCTGGCTTATATGGGGTGAGCGCGCCCCAAGCCCCGCCCCTGGCCGCGATTGGCTGGCTCGTCGCGCTCCCTCACCCCGCCGACACCGCTCACAATCGATCGATGCTACGTCATGGGTGCCGGGTCGTCTGCGTGATGATGAGGAGCGAACGATATTGCTTAAAACAACATCAAAAACATTACAGAACAGCACAAAACATACACCGCACAGTAGTGGGGGACCCTGACCTAACAAGCGACCGTTTTCGAGATTGAGCTAGAGGCTGTCCGAGATGATTTCTCTTATTTTTTTTTACAATTCATCTCCACCAAGGAATAGTTTAAGACCATTCACTCTGCTGCGAGAACGCGACGCAATGGCAAGTATAGTGGCCAAAATGTTTGAAACGCGTCGCTAGACGGCGGAGTATAAATGGGTCCTTAGTGTGCTCGCGACACACGACGCCACGTAATGACGAGCCCCACATCGATCACCCGCGTCGCTGAATCGATATAGCAGATCAGGGCCTGTTCATACTTCGCGATAAGAGCGACTTGTCGCCCGTGCAAAATATGCATATCGATTAAAACCGGGCGCGCTCCGCCGAAAAGTGTTCATACTCGAGCGCCGGCATTGTCGCTCCAGTCGCCCTTGTCGCTCTAGTCGCTGCTGTCGCCTGTTCATACTTCCGTGCGCTGCGCACGCTGTGCACGCCGCGTACGCCACGCGCGCTGCGCTCTTGTCGCTGCTGTCGCGAAGTATGAACAGGCTCTTAGCTTACGTCGCGTCGCGCGTCGCGTGCACACTATACGATCCCCAAGTGAACACACTGTTCAAAATTTTATGAAGTATTTTATTTTCATCGAAATATAGAGGTTTAATGCTCGTTCGAGAGTGTAGAAAATTAGTAATTTCTTAGCGTACTTAAAGAAGAGGTCGCGCCATGCAGTCGTCTAGCTCGTTGTGATTTTCATTTGATTGGTAGTGTAAAAGCTATTTACTTGAAACAGCAAAGT